>OX465579.1:12061387-13279887 GCA_950022655.1 Alentia gelatinosa | reverse complement strand
GAAACATCCCACATCCTGCCCCTATAGATAATAAGATGGGGACAGAAACAATGCCCATAATAAACCCATTCTTCATGCGAAATATATCTCAATAGAGACAACGAGGGAAGAAACTACGGTCATTATTTCCACATGTTACCACGTTGGTTGATTTAGTTGATACACTACCGTACTTGTCTATGGGAGTGGGTAATTTGTCTGGCACTATAATATTCATGGCGCAAAAGTGCTTTTAAGCTTCCACGCTCGCAGGCGTGCATTGTTATAATGCATATATGTTACACCTGTTTTTGAACAGTGGTTTCGTTCTCCACGTTCAATGTAGACTTTGTTATCCCAAGCACCTACAGATTAAATAACACTGAATTTATTTTTTCCAGCCTCATTTCCCATGTGAGTGCTCCGGCTACATCAACCATGCCATATATATATCGCACGTAGGGGTGGAGGGGTGGGTAAAAAAAAAGAGGGAGAGTGTATGATATATTTACCCTGGAGGTAACCTGGCTATCTTTAGAATATGCCAGTGAAAGGAAGCCGGCAATCGGCGATTAATCATATCACAATAATGTTTGCGGCGCCCGGGGAAAACAAGTAATTTTATCGGCGTGGGTCATACATCAAGTCATTTACGGTGCCCAAGACAAGGCTGGCCGGTGAATAGAGGCTGCCGGGGCCTCCATGCCATTAGGCCCGACGGGATCGCGGTGCCGTATGGTGATAACATAAAGCCCCGGGTCCGTCGCGTGCCCGCCCCAATCTACCTGGCGCCGAGCCCGGGCCCTGGCAGAGAGGTACTCGGGGAAATGGCTGTGTGTGACACGGCACCGTCCTTCGCCTGTCCCACTCGCCTGTACCAGCCGCCACAGACCATCAGCGGGTCTGAGCTCACTCTGCCAGCTTCCCACTCCCACCCTTAACCCTTTAAGGACGGCCACCTGTGGCAGAGTTGTCACCATACTATAGAGGAAACCCATGAAAGTTTAGGGTCTGAGCTCATATCCAATCGAGGTTGAATCACGTAGTAATTCACAAGGCAAAGCCGCGTGAATTGCTATGTGAATCAATTATGCTGGAGCGGGTTATGCCAAAAGGCATCGTTTTCTTAAATTTACCAAATTTCGGGTTTTTTAAAATAAAATCTGGAATATTGGATATATAATCATGAAATTCTCACAGAATATAGCTACAACTCCCAGGTAAAGATTTTATTTGCAATATCTAATATGATTAATGATTCTACCACGACCTAATTTATACAATCATTACAATAGGCCTCAGGCTTCCTGTCCCTTGGCTGTATACATTAGCACTGTTACCCGCCGATTTCCCTACTTAGCATTACACGGCAGGTATTGCCTACATAAACGACCCTGCTACAGCAGGCACCATTTTTGGAAAATAGCAATGTCACATGATGTGTCATGTGATTTGAGTAATTTACCTTGGTAGCTGATAATATTTTTTTAATACCAAATCAAAGGTCAATATGGCGTTTTTACTATGTCCAAATTTCTTTAAATTCAAACGATTATTTTTTATTCATTGAATTTTGTATATAAGTATCAATGATGCCTCTATGATGCCTGCAGGTATCATGCTGCGGTAGCCAGGGAAATGCCTGGAGGCATCATGCTGCTGTACCCAGGGAAATGCCTGGAGGCATCATGCTGCTGTAGCCAGGGAAATGCCTGGAGGCATCATGCTGCTGTAGCCAGGGAAATGCCTGGAGGCATCATGCTGCTGTAGCCAGGGGAATGCCTGGAGGCATCATGCTGCTGTACCCAGGGGAATGCCTGGAGGCATCATGCTGCTGTACCCAGGGGAATGCCTGGAGGCATCATGCTGCAGTTAAAGGGTTGAAGGGTTAACTCCCTCCCTCCCCCGTGCTCGTAGGTAGGTAGGTGGGTGGGTGGGTAGTCGCCCCCCACACCCTCACACTCACTCACTCACCCGCTTTAGACTGTGACACTGGCGGGCACTCCGTCCCCGCGGTCACTCACTAAGGACCGGCTCAGTCAGCGAGCTGCTCGGCCCGGGTAGGAGCTGCTCCCGCCGCCGTCTCAGCCACACCTGGGCCATTACGCTCCGTCATCGTCAAGCTCCTACTCCTCCTCCTACTCGGCGTGGTCGTGAGAGGAGCAGCTCACACAGTCCTATGACTAACACGGCGAGCAGGTGCCCCAACGCCCGCCGAGGGGTCAGGGAGGGCGGGGTGGTCGGTGGTCGGTGGTGGGGTGTCTATGTGTGTGTGGGGGGGGGGGGGGGGGGGGAGTTGAGGGTGGAAGGAAAGGAGGTAAAATGTCACCCCCCATTTCCTATACCACACCTCTATACAAATCCGCTCAAAATTTCTAACCTGCCACCTTGAAGCTATATTACAAAGTAGGTCAGATGGTTGGTGGTAGCTGGAGCGAAGTGAGGGGTGGGAGGAAAGGAAGAAAAATGTCATCGCCCTTTTCCTATACCACACCGCTATACAACTCCGCTCAAAATTTCTAACGTGCCATCTTGAAGCTAGGTAGGTGGTCGGTGGTGGCAAGGGCGGAGATGGGGAAGGGAGGAAAGGAGGTAAAATGGCAGCCCCCATTTCCTATACCACACCGCTATACAACTCCGCTCAAAATTTTTAACGTGCCATCTTGAAGCTAGGTAGGTGGTCGGTGGTGGCAAGGGCAGAGATGGGGAAGGGAGGAAAGGAGGTAAAATGGCAGCCCCCATTTCCTATACCACACCGCTATACAACTCCGCTCAAAATTTCTAACGTGCCATCTTGAAGCTAGGTAGGTGGTCGGTGGTGGCAAGGGCGGAGATGGGGAAGGGAGGAAAGGAGGTAAAATGGCAGCCCCCATTTCCTATACCACACCGCTATACAACTCCGCACAAAATTTCTAACCTGCGATCTTGAAGATATATTATCAAATAGGTCAGGTGGTTGGTGGTAGCTGGAGCGGAGTGAGGGGTGGGAGGAAAGGAAGAAAAATGTCATCGCCCTATTCCTATACCACACCGCTATACAAATCCGCTCAAGATTTCTAACCTGCAATCTTGAAGCTAGGTAGGTGGTCGGTGGTGGCAAGGGCGGAGTAGGGGAAGGGGGGAAAGGAGGTAAAATGACAGCCCCCATTTCCTATACCACACCGCTATACAACTCCGCACAAAATTTCTAACCTGCCACCTTGAAGCTATATTATCAAGTAAGTCAAGTAGTTGGTGGTAGCTGGAGCGGAATGTCTGTGTGTGGGGGGCGGAGTTAAGGGCGGAAGGAAAGGAGGTACAATGTCAGCCCCCCATTTCCTATACCACACCGCTATACAAATCCGCTCAAAATTTCTAACCAGCGACCTTGAACCTATATTATCAAGTAAGTCAAGTGGTCGGTGGTGGCGGGGGTGGAGTGTCTGTGTATGGGGGGCAGAGTTGAGGGTGGAAGGAAAGGAGGTAAAATGTCAGCCCCCCATTTCCTATACCACACCGCTATACAACTCCGCTAGAAATGTCTAACCTGCCACCTTGAACTTATATTATCAAGTAAGTCAAGTGGTCGGTGGTAGCTGGAGCGGAATGTCTGTGTGTGTGGGGGACGGAGTTGAGGGTGGAAGGAAAGGAGGTAAAATGTCAGATCCCTTCCCTTATACCACACCACTACAACTCCGCTGAAAATTTGTAACCTGCCACCTTGAACCTGTATTATCAGATAGGTCAGGTGGTTGGTGGTAGCTGGGGCGGATTGAGGGGTGGGAGGAAAGGAAGAAAAATGTCAGCGCCCTTTTCCTATACCACACCGCTATAAAACTCCACTATAAAATTTCTTACCTGCCACCTTGAACCTATAATATCAAATAGGTCTGGTGGTTTGTGGTAGCTGAGTCGGAGTGTGAGGGGTGGAAGGAAAGGAGGTAAAATGTCAGATCCAATTCCTTATACCACACCACTACAACTCCGCTCAAAATTTCTAACCAGCGACCTTGAACCTATATTATCAAATAGGTCAGGTGGTTGGTGGTAGCCGGGGCGGAGTGAGGGGTGGGAGGAAAGGAAGAAAATTGTCATCGCCCTTTTCCTATACCACACCACTACAACTCCGCTGAAAATTTTTAACCCGCCACCTTGAACCTATATTATCAAGTAGATCAGGTGGTTTGTGGTAGCTGAGTCGGAGTGCGGGGTGGAAGGAAAGGAGGTAAAATGTCATCGTCCTTTTCCGATACCACACCACTACAACTCCGCCCAAAATTTCTAACCAGCGACCTTGAACCTATATTATCAAGTTCATCCTTCCTTGGATACACTCTTCCTATGTAACCAGACTCAACTTGGTGCCCTTCACACAATGCCCACACTCTCCCTCACCCTCCTACACATACATACGCGCCCTGAATACCATCAAAGACCATAATACATTTACTCCAGCATGAGCCGCCACAGAGGGCGCTGACAGTCTGCGCATGCGTCCTTCCGAGCAGGTGAACCGACACGAGCGCCATCTGGTGTGTGTGTGTGGGCGGAGTAGGGAGCGGCTGGAGGACCCGGATGGAGCCGGGAGGAAGCAGACCGACCAGAGGTCAACCAGGTCAACGCCAGCAAGGATCCGCGCAAAGATCAAAGGCGCAAGCAAATTAAAAATGGCCGCTCGGGGGCGTTGGTGTCAGGCTAATGCCGGCGTCCGCTGGTTGCTGTCCTGCGCAGGTCGGACCCGCCACTGTCAGCGAGCATCCTGCCAGGAACCAGCATAAAGCTGTCGTCTGATAGTGTCTCCTGTTCGTGTGTGTCTTTTTTTTCTTTTTTTTTCTTTTTTTTTTTTAATGACAAAGAATGTCTCTCATCAAAGAGAGTTTTTCAGACATCTTATGAACAATATACAATACAGTCAAATGAAGATATCCAAGTACCATACATCAAGATGAGAAAAGGATGAGATGAATATTAGTACAGTTCATATCAGTAGTTCATAACCAGGACACTAGTTGTGCTCGCGCGAGTGATAATGTTTGATATCATCTTTGGTCTCACTCTTTTGGACAACGTTAGGCAAAGTGCTCCAGAGTCGAGCTCCTCTGAGATACGATCTGTGTCTCTGTGTGTTTGTGTGTCTCGTACTATGGAGGAAACCTATGAAAGTTAAGGGTCAAAGCTCGTATCTCATCGAGTTTGAATCACATAGTAATTCACAAGGCGAAGTCGCGTGAATTACATAGCGATTCAAACAAGATGGGATCGAGCTCTGACCGTAACCTTGAATGGGTTTCAGAATTTATCTCACCTTTCACATTGACTAATAGACTAATATTTGTGACATAATCTCCCGTTGGATATTTTTTCTTAATTAACTCATGGGCGTTGGATACAAGTTCCGAATGTTAAATCTATGGAGAAAAAATACCAGGGCTGAGATAATTGTGTTTATCGTACCCCTGGTATTTTTGTCCCATAGGCTTAACATTAGGAACTAGTTCTCCATGCCCCTACAAGTATTAGAGTCCGTTCTCCATGGTCAATATCCTGTGTGTTGTCCATATCTTGAGCATTTACACGAGTGAGATGAATACAGAAAGCAACTTCATGCACGATCCTAGATTATTAAAAACAAGTCCCTGGATTGTGCAAGAGGAAGCAGCCAGGGGGTCATTGGTCCAAAAAAAGTAAAGAATATAAAAAAAAACCCATACAAAACAAACCCACCATGATTCGATATAATAACACTTGGGTTTAATTTTCACATTTTTCTGAACGGGTTTTTTTTTGTCTGTTTGGTGCGTGTTGGTGGCGCGACTGTGAATACGTCGTACGACACGAGTTACAGTGGTCCCTGATGAAGTCAGGTAGTTTTGTTGTTGAAAAACCCCGGGGAATGTATGAATAGGAAGGCGCCGTGGAGAGACCTCTTGTTTGTTATGCTTTTAGCAAGTGCTTGACCCGCGACGCCTGTTTGCACAAAACACAGACACACATTTGAATAGCAATTCACAGTCGAATTGAATTTTCCATGATAAAAAAGGGGCATTTGTTGTGTGTGTGTTGGGGGTGGGAGGGGGGTTCACGAGGGTGGGAATGCAGGGAGGTAGAGAGATGGGGAAGAGTAAGGGGGGAGGGGAGGTTAAAATGAGGTCATGGGAACTGTGCTTTGTCTGGGGTGTAGATGGGGTCAATTGCTGTCAGGTCACCCCCGACCAGACAAAGGGTGTGGGAGTGCGGATTAGATGGGTGGATGGGGCCGGGAGGGGTTTCAATCTAAGCCACGGGAACCCTGGCGACTGTAACTGCTCACGGTAAGGACGTTTATATCTGAGCAACTCCCTGAGGGTCTGCTTTGTCATCTTGTTTGCGTGTTGTGACCTTTTCGTTAGTAGCGATCTATATCCTGCTGCTCTCCTTATATGTTCTGCCACCTGCGACTATGTTCAGCTGAGGCGCAATTTCGTAGAAGCAGAAGAAATGACTAGAAATAAAATGGTTTAATCATACATAGAACGGTCCGCATTTCCTTTTGTTAAGGACCCTGTAAGATAGTTGGAATTAGCATCTGTTTAACTCATAGGGGCAATGAGTCAAGCACTTTGTTTTGGCAATTTTCTCAAGGGAATATTGTGTGTTCAATCACCGAATTCAGCGATACAGTCATTCTTCCACTTGGGCCCTAGCCCCCTACTCCACATTTTAATGGCAGTTGTTAAGCGGTGCGTACCATTTTTGTGTAAGTCTTTGGTACCTTCGTATATAAAATCTAGGAGCAAATAGTATGGGCATCATTGATGAATGAGCGTGCAATTATAAATAGATAACAATTGAAAGGTTTGGGTTAAATTCAGTATATGGGTCATTTTCTGTAACCCACTTGCAACCAGTCAACTTGCCATTTCTTCAACTGCCTGAGTCTAGGATCTAAACATATCAAGCACCAGAAGGTCAATGAGGTATTTCGGTCTCGAGTGATTGGTCATGGTAGGTTGGGCAGGTTTCTAATACACTGAGACACTGGCACCCTGCTCTTATCCAGTATCCCAGTGGGTAGAACACAGATAGTGAAGGGATAACGTTATAGCAGTATGCTGGAAGCCTACCTGTGACCATTCTATCCTTTAATAACCTTTAGGCAACGTATACAGCACGTACAGGCACGATCTAATAAATGGCGGAAAGGGTCAATAACCAGGCCGGCAGTGACGTCAGAGGTTGGGGATACGTCATCACTGCCACTTCCGCCTGAGTCACGTTTGTTCCTCAGGGCGATCGATCTGTTGCAGCTGTCAACTTGCAGTATATTATAATATAGCAGGGCCACAGAAAGTGCCTCTGGGCCTCAACTGTCAGTCCTGGCTATATCCACACTGCCCGCTTGTGTCAGACAAAATAGAGTCTTGATAAGTAAGGCCCGGCGTCCAGCTACTACGATATGGCTCCGATATGGTCTACGATGCACCTCCCGATAAAAGAATCAAAATCGCGTCGGAAGGTCACCTAATATCGGGGCAGTTGACCACGTTTCTGCGATTAGGTACCGAAAGAAAACCCTCGCCATGCTAGGTGGATTGGCAGGTCTACGATTTTGGCACCTTCCCGATATATCGCCGATATTTGCTTTTTGTATCGGTGCCATATCGGTAGGTTTAAATTTCTGTCTAAATTTTCGAAATATTTTATCCCCATCCCCCCTCGAGATTTTGTACGCAAAAGAACAAAGAAGGGGCATACGCAAAATTTCCGACAATTTTGACCCCCTCAGTGCGGACGTAATTTATGGATGGGCGCTTAAAACGTGCAAGATGGAGTGGGGCAATTTTGCATATACACTTTATAAATGGCTCTATAACAATACTTTTGTTCCTCAGCACTTTATCGTTTATGTTTTAACATTGGAATAATTACTGAGGAGTCGTTGACTTGAAGGTGTTTGATAATGTGCATATCGGCATTAGACAGAGACATGAGAAGTAATGATTAAGAGCAAGAGTAAGGGACAGCACAGAGGTTAAAAGGAGACAGACACAAACACAAGGTTCAACCAACGTTGCACAAAGAGCATACAATATAAAGATTAAAACCAGAAGTCAATTTCCTGGCGAGGAAGCGAATTCACTGTAAGCGCCCGATAGCTCAGAAGTAGCGTAATGGCTGTGTTCGTGAGACGAATCACGTTTCACGAAAGCAAGTAGATCGTTAAAATGAAAAAAGGTTAAAAGTCACTTAGTCAAAGTCGATGCTGCGAACTCAGTTTAAGGATTTGGGGCTTGTTTTAGTTTCGATACGGACATAGCGGTGTAATGCGTAGAGGTTGGTAGCGACCGAAACCTGCCGAAATAAGACCGGGCTGGATCGGAGAAAATCGGGGGAGATCGGGGGGAATCGGAGAAAATCGGGGAAAATCGTATAAGCATAGCATGTGGTGATAACGCAAATTTTCTAATTATAATTTATCGTGCGAGTACATTCACCATATTAGATAATATTTGATATATCCCAAAGAAACCATAAACTTTCCGATAAAAACCTTGGTGGAATCAGAACTATAAGGATTATAGTGTACATTTTGAACTTATGGTGTCGTAGTGATGGGTTAAGGGTCCAGGGTTGGTCTCCTATAAAGACGGGTAACCTATTGGGAAGGGTCGCACTGGGCCAGTTGAAGGGTCTTTATATCATGCTTCCCTGCACCACTCTCAGATTATGTGGTCCGTTTTATTGTTGGTGAATCCGCAGATGGCGAGCGACTCAATGATATAATGGAGCAGCTCACTCTCCAAGCAGAACTTCCCTCTCTGGCAATCACCGATGGCAAAGAGAGGTAAGTTGGGAGCGTGGCACTGACTTCTCCCCCACACACCGGGGTTCGTCTTTGTGTGGTCTCCGAACCTTTCAGCTCAAATACATAAGTCAAAAAGCTCAGGAAGCGCTGGGCCCGGCGATAAAAGCACCTCGTCGTAAATCACCGTAATGGGCCGCCTTGCACCGGAGGGAGTGGGCCGGGCGGGGGGCGGCCCGGGGCCGGACGTGGGCCGGGCGGCCCGGGGAGGCCGGGGCAGACCTCGCAGGGCTCGCCGGCCAGCCTGGAGGAAGGAGATGGGGGGGGGGGGAGGGGGGTGGGTGGGTAAGGGGGGCTGAGGTGAATGAGGGTTTTGGTCGCAATGGTTAAGGTTTAACTTAGCTGTGTTTGAGGGTGTGATGTGTGGGTGGTAGGATAGTGGTTGTATGAGGGTATGGGTGGTAGGATAGTGGTTGTATGAGGGTGTGGGTGGTAGGATAGTGTTTGTGTCAGGGTGTGGTGTGGTAGGATATTGATGAGGGTGTGGGTGGTAGGATAGCGACTGTGTGAGGGTGTGGTGTGGTAGGATAGTGATTGTGTGAGGGTGTGGGTGGTAGGATATTGGCTGTGTGAGGGTGTGGTGTGGGGTGGTAAAATATTGGCTGTTTGGGGGTGTGGTGTGGGGTGGTAGGATAGTGGTTGTTTGAGGGTGTGGGTTGGGGTGGTAGGATAGTGCTTGTGTCAGGGTGTGGTTTGGTAGGATATTGATGAGGGTGTAGGGTGTGGGTGGTAGGATAGAGGTTGTGTGAGGGTGTGGGTGGTAGGATAGTGATTTTGTGAGGGTGTGGGTGGTAGGATAGTGATTTTGTGAGGGGGTGGGGTGGGGTAGTAGGATATTGGTTGTGTGAGGGTGTGGGGTGGTAGGATAGTGGTTGTGTGAGGGTGTGAAGTCGGATGGTAGGATATTAGGATATTGTTGTGAGCCACACATACAACTAAAGATCATTTATGAATATTCTTGTGGACCCCATCTCCAACACTATTACTGCTCTCGAAATTAATGCTCTCCATCCAAGTCATAGCTTCCCATACTCCTATATACCTATGAGCGAACAACCTCTGATTACCTAACGCTGCTGGGGGTGGAGTAACTTTTGTTTACTGCCCAGGTTGACAGTTCCGGGAGGTTTAGACCAATCAGATCGTCTCTTACAAAATTTTATGAAAACCATAGTGGGGCGAAAACATATAGTGTCAGTTTACTCGATAAGGTTGGATCTGGCTTCGGATTGCAGGTTAGCAAATAACGGTCTCTATTGACATTAGCCGACAATTGCAGGTATATAGGAATAGGGAAACCACGTACCGGTGCAAATAAGTCAAAGTTATGAGGTAAGGCTAGGAAAAATTACTGCCCGCAGCTACGCTTTGGGCAGTAATTTGTCCAAGCCTTACCTCGTAACTTTGACTTATTCCCACCGGAACATAGTTTCCCTCTCTTCCTACCCACTCTTGTTGAAATGTCAACATTTTACTTCACCCCAACCCTCACAGCCGCCGACAGTAACGAACGTCTATTCCCAGCCACAGCCAAGTAACTCCTCCCGCTGGTGACAGCATGATTACGTGCCAGGAAAAAGACGCCGGGAAATTGTCGAAATCAAACCTTCTTTGTGAACATTTATCTGATATTACGAGCCCAATGAGGGTCGTTACTGCGCAACGTACTGTGCATGCCAAGGGGACGTTTTAGAGCTTATTGTTTTCTTCGGCGGACCGCAAGTTGTTTTATAACGCGAGCACTATTTGCAGAAAGGAGCACGAGAATTGTTCTCTTTGCTCTTTTTATTCCAAATAATTCATAACTAATTGGCGGCTTTCATGAAAATAACCAATTTTCCCTTTTAAATGTGACACAAAATCGGTGAGTGGTTTGTCATGTTTCTGAGAATCAGACTGTATCTAGTCAGGCATGCACTGAATGCATACCAGCTATGTGTACATGAATTTATCTCACCCCTGGTACAAGTGTAGCCATAGGAATAACATTAGAAAAAAATACTCAACGATCACCCCGGTAAAGTGACAATACTACGCCATGGTCGTGGCGTAGTGAATACGAGATGACGTCATAGGCGATTGACCAATCAGCGGCCAGGATTTCAGAGAGATGACAAGACAAGAAAAGAAATTTCAACTCCCCTAACCTTGAAAGGGGTGAGATAAATCCAGAACCGCACTCGAATCGTAAAATAAACAATACTCCACTCGTTTGAAAGTGCCGTAATCATCACTCGGCTTTGCCTCGATGAAGATTGCGGCCCTTCCAAACTTGTGGAGTATTGTGTATTTATGCGATTCTCTATGCAGTTCTATGTAAATACACGGCATATAGCCTATGATCCATGGGGGCTGCCATGACGCCCCTCCCCCCCCCCCCCCGAGTAGGTGTTCTTCACTAACGGAGGTGAAAAAGTAGCTGTTCTTCACTAATGGAGGTGCAAAAGAAGTGAGTGATAATTGGGAAATGTCACAACTCTTGCCTTGCTCACATATGTAAATAAGGTGTTCCATGTGGAAAACATCATTTCCTGGGATTTAGAATTATACCTTCCTGCTCTTGGAGTGGTGGACACGGAACCATGGTAAAACATTGAAAGACAGTTGAATGTGGGAAGAACAAAGAGCCAGAATACAGGTTCTGTCCCCCGACCACCTAGTGACTGTTTCATGAACCAACAATGGCTCTGTCCCCTACATGTACACCTGTATGCATACACAACTAGGGACCAATTTATAACTATTGGTCGATGACTTGAGGGCAGGCCACTTCACTTGCTATCACTAAAAGCCTGCGTGGTACCCTACCCAGCTACACGCACCTACCACCCTGCATAAAGTGATTAAATGTGCGCCGGGGGGATTTAGCCACTGACTATACAGGCTGTTAATAATGCATGCCTGGTATTACACTAATCTGCAGTGCCCCGGCCTACGCGGGAGATTTCATTTATGGATCAGCGGCATGTGGCTGTGGAGGAGGTGGGTGGGTGGGTGGGTGGGTGGGTGGGTGGGTGGGTGGGCGGGTGTAGTTCATGGAGGGGAGGGGGCAGAGTGGTGGTAGTATAGAGAAACAGGCTTACTGTCTCCGTACGGATAAAATACGCGGTAAAATCGGCGATCATATGAACCGATGCCGGAGGCAGAGGTTCATCTAATTGCCGATTTTACCAAGTATTTTATCCGTACGGAGACAGTCAGCCTGTTTCTCTATTATTATATACCTTAAAATATCCAATTTTTAACCTTGCTTCTGGGGGAGTTTTTGGATTTTGCCGCCGTACATGCCCCGTACGCCACATACATACCCCGTACGTCACCTAGGTGTCGTACGGATATAAATATGACATGGGTAGCAGCGGGCAGTATGTGTGGGTCATACGGCCATAGGTATATAATAATAGCCGGTACTCTAATCTGATTCGAGGCTACATGAAGTGGGCAGCTGGACCTGGCCAGGCTGGTCATCTAGCCACACAGACAAAAGACAAGTTACATAACTCCCAGCACCCAGCGTGGCGTGCCCCGATGTCACGACAGGTGGCGCGACCGTCACCATTCACAGACGCACTGCGCATGCCTGCACGTAGATTGGCAACCAACTTGGCTGGTTCTCGCCTGTTAATCCTACCCCTAATATAAAATCCCATAGGCTTAACATTGAGGTTCCATATGCCACGCTGACAGGCATACGGAGTTTTATATGCCACTAGTGGCATACAGAATTGTTATCATGTAATATTCCAAAATCGAGGAGACGGGTTAGGATAAAATCGAAACGTCTAACTTTGTGGTTACTTAATTTAAATAAACACAAAAGACAATAGTGACATCGAAGTGTGGCTACGAGGGTCTCTCTAGGCTCCTTTAGTTCGATTTTGATTTTACATAGATATTGTTATTTATGATATGGCTGTAAATCAAAAATGATTTTAATGATGAAGTTGGGTTATTAGCTTAAGATTTTCAAATCATTTATTCCTGGAACATTCTGACATGCGTTCTATACCAGTTACAATGACGTAAGATACCCGTTACCACGTTATTTCAAGGCAACCGACGATCAGATCGTACCTGAGCTAATACAACGTGCGTAGCAAACGTCAGCTCTGGTGGCCAGTGTAGTCTGCACGTCCCGATGCATCCTGGGAGGCGATCAATGACGCCCGGCAGAGGGCGTATCACATCTCCTCTTTTTCTTGTGGGACCTCTCCGGAATATTCACAATAAACACCGGAGACTGGAGCCGTGTTTGCCACTTCCCATGACCAACACCCGGACGGCACTGCTCCCCCAAACAGAGCTGCTCGGAATTACTCATTAGCATAAATGCTTCACTTTGAGAATGCCATAGCGTTTCGGTATCATTCGTCTTGCACTGAGATTTCTTTTTCTTTTTTTTATTCAAGACTATTCAAAGACGGTACTTCTGTATCATTCGTCTTGCATTTAGATCTTTTTATTTCTATTTTTTATTCAAGCCTATTTGAAGACGGTATACAATCGTTCGTTCGTTTCCGGACGGTCGTCCACAGTGGCGACTACATATTGACCACATATACGGTGGACAACTACAAGAGACAGGACATACCGACATCGAAACTATCTACTTATTCAATGTCATATAATTTCAAGTTTATCCTGATCTTCTGACCTTCAATCATATATAAATGATATAACCACCCATTTTTGTAAGTTCAATACTTAGTAGAAACTAAACGAGAGTTAGCCTTGTCAATGTTTATGCCACGATGGGCAGGTCATGTATCATTACAAGAGGCGTTAGCCGAGTGTAGTGAGTAGCAGACCTGACCAGAGTGGCATAAAGATTGACAAGGCTAATTCGAGTTCGGTTTCGTATTTATCCTACCCCATCTCACCGATATGTACAGAGAAAAGATTGTAATTATCTATGTTAGTAGCGTGTTGACACTTATGGGAGGATGACCGCGTTTATCAATGCTGCCGGATCTACTTTCGTTACCTCATCCCTGATTGGTCCGTTTTTTTTATTCACCACGGTGCATAAATAACACTTTATTTAACGCTCAGTCAAATACACTGAGTCAATGTTAAACCTATGGCGTTTTTTATTAGGGGTAGGATAAAACCTGTGTTTCCTCTTTAATCTTTATCATAAACCGTTAACCTTGCCCACGAAAGATGGAAGATGTGGGTAGCAGAATCTGGATTGATCTAAATAAAAAATCTCTCTGTTTTAACTTGTCAGAAATCCTTGCATCAATATTCAGAGGCGAATGTCTATACTTTTCTACCTTTGGCAATTATATTTTGATTCTGATTTTTTATCCCCTCTTGTTCTATTCTCATCAAGATAAAATCATGTAGTCTGGGTAATTAGTCCACCAGTTTATAAGTGATAGCAGGTATCCTGCCCCTCTTACCATATATATACATACATACACACACACACATATATATATATAAAGAAGAGACCAACAAGTTTTGGTCAAAGTCGTCGTTCTCCACGAGGTTGACGCGGTGTGAAATGAACAAGGCGGCAGCCAAATGAATATCACACAGCATTCAAATGAGCTGGAGAACAACTTTTTTTTACCAAAACGAGTTGCTTTCTGTATTTATCTCACCCCTGTACACACTAAAACACTGGTCAACACACAGGATATAGGCCATGTAGAACGGACTACAATACTAGTAGGGGCATGGAGAACGAGTCCCCAATGTTAAGCATAACTATAGACATTTATTCCAGGGGTGAGATAAATATACATAAACGTATATATTCATATAGCAGCGTAATAAAGCATTTTGAAAATTCCATTGGCAGCTCACAATGGGAGTACAGAACGACAGGGTGATTAGTGGTTAGATACAGCTGTGACAAGGCGGCGGTAAGAATATCTTCAGAAGGTGTCATTTCTACGAGTGGGATCTGCTCTATACTCGCGCATGCACTTATAATGTGAAACGTCCTCTGAGAGAGGCCGTTGCCTGGTTTCCCCGTGCCATCTCCAGTAATTACTCCATGGCAGCTGCAGCTTTCTTCTGCTGCACAGTTCCAGGGCGCGCCTCTCAATGAAACGAGCTTGAAATCAATTGATTCGGACAGACTCCACTCCAAGTCGGACCGCCAGCTTTGTTATATTGATTCATGTGGTTACCTTTTTTTCTCTCTCTCTCGGCCCTCTTTGGACGAGTAAATTGCAGAGCCGATGCCGGATGAAGGCCTGCCTTATGGCGCAGCACAGCCATTCTTTACCAGCTTTTGGGGGCGGAGTTACATTTCAATGATTCTCCTCAAGCTCGTTTCCACAGCAACCGTCTGGTCCACTGGATGTCGTCATAGCCGCCCCCTTCCCAACCCCGCCTCCTGCTCTGCGCCTGGAGTAATGGGCAAAAATAATATGGTAAGACGCACTTGACCTTCCCGGCATAATGTTAAATTAACGAATGCCGACACATGCAACCAGGCGAATGTGAATAGATAGGGAAGGGATTTGGGGCTGTTTTATCCGGTCCCGCTGGTATTTCTCGTCTAGGAGGGGGTATCGGTGAGTACCGGATGCGACCAGATAGTTCACTACACTCTCCTCCCAGATCTTTCGCGGCACTAGCGCTTGCTAATCCCTGCCTCAGAGCAACGCTGGTTCCCTGGTATTTGAATAAGGACAGTAGGAACCAGATAACATTTCATATTCAAGACTAGGCAACTGTTAAATATTATGAAACTCTAAACCACCTTATCATGTGAATCCACAGTTTATTAGACTGGCTCTTTAAGTGAGCATATGTGTCTTGTTGACAAAACAAAACCCAATAACACTTGAGGTGCTTTCCACTGAAGAAAGTAATCCCAGAGACTGTGTCTGGTTTGAAATAACAAGTAACAGAAATGACTGCATATTATTTACATAGAAATATATGCATCTCTAATCACAAGTAGAACACAAAATACTCCCCAAGGCACTAAGAATTTAGGATATTTGATAAACTGGCAGATGGGACAGATTCTGTCCAAAACAGGCAGGTCGGTGCAGAGATGCAATCGCCGGCAAGCGGCCGCACGAAGTAGAGCGCAGGATCTCTGTTAGGAGAGTGAGTTCACCAACGCCCGCCGGAAGTGACGCTGGCATGGGAGAAGCGCCGACTAGCGGAGACTAACTTTGCTGGCTTCGTCGCATGCATTTGCGTTTCAAGGGTGAAGGGCTTCGGCTGAATGTTGAAACCTCTCAAATCAGGAAGTTTCCAGTGGATCCAACTGTCACATTCTAATCCTTCAAGCTCACCCCCCACCACCTCATCTAGCCTGCCCCCACACCCCATCTAGCGGCATGCGGGCCGCCCCTAGCACCAGGCCATGGTTTAGAGAGGTTTTGGTTAGACTGGCTCCAGTCCCTGCATGCCATGGCTACCCTCCTCGTTGGAATACAGTCAGGAGCGGGCGAAATTTATTGCTATGATAACACAGGCGGCCAGGGAACTGGAGGAGGGGAGGGGGAAGGGGAGGAGGAGGGGTAAGGTTACAGGGAGCAGCTTAGGCCATAAACAGGAGATTTTGTTCATAGTGGACAAGTCTTTGATTCATGTGCCAATCAGAGAAGGATACATACTATAATGAACTTTATTCTGATTGTGTTTAATCATTTAATGAATATTCATAATCAAAGACTATGAACAAGTCTAAGTATTGGTGTGTCTGTGTGCACGCACCGTAGTGTGCCCGCCCGCCCGCCCACCCCCTGCGCCGCTCCCTCCAGCACCCCACCCCGTCCCACCCCCTTCAGCAGGGGTTTGTCACGAAGGCAGTGGCCGCGCACCTCCCGTCTGCCGTTCAGACGACGGAATACGCCTCCTCACTAATCGGCTTTTTGTCGAGGATTTACACTCCATCGGATTTTCCCGTGCAATTTGTCCTGCTAAACAGCTTAGGAGACCAGCGGCATATTTTGTAACTCGCCGTTCTCCAGTCTCGGCTAATTGGCACCAGTGAAAGCGGTGCCTTCCAGGAAGACGTCAGCGTGAGGCGTGGCACTGTGAGGACAACTGGAGTGGAATATTCAATTCCTCCACACTCTGCCATGCTACTGAGAGAGAAAATTTCCCATGGGAGGGCCGTAACATATTCCATACCATTCAGAAAGTGTGCCCGATCCTGTGCTTGTATAAACAGCACTACACTATAAAGCGACCACCCTACTTTCGCTTGCAAGTGAAGGGGTGGCTTTTCTAGATGCTAGAAAACCATACTAGTAATTGAATGGAGAGGCAGATCCGGCTAATAAAATGGTCTGATTTCCCCGCAGGCTGGTCACTCACATCTGGGTGCTAGTAATGCGCTGGCTGCGTGTCGGACGTGCATCGCGCACGCTCGCACGCGCCCCGCATGGCCGATCGTGCGCGCCTTTGTTTGCTGACTGCCAGTGGTAATTTATAGGTCCACGCTTGGCAGGCGTCCAGTGTCAAAACCGCATGAAAAAGGCCATCACTGCTTGCCAATGATAGGGGTTACAATCTGTGATGTTGTTCTGTTTTTATACGAAGCTATTTATTATGTCTCACTATACATGAAAGGAGTAACATTGAATTTTAAACAAAAAAGATACTGAAATTCCGCAACTTTACCTTAGGTCCAGCGTCCACCTACTACGATATGGCTCCGATATGGTCCACGATGCACCTCCCGATAAAAAGTCAAAATCGCCTTCGATGGTCACCTAATATCAGGGTAGTTGACCACGTTTTTGGGATTAGACACCGAAAAAAAAACCATACAATGCATGGTAGATTGGCATGTCTAGACATATGTCTACGATTGTGCACCTTCTCGATATGTCTCCGATATTTGCTTTTTGTATCGGTGCCATATCGGGAGGTCTAAATTTCTATCGTAGTAGGTGGACGCCAGGCCTAAGAGTGCAAATACTTGTATGAATTCTATGAGTCGTAATCCAATAAGTTACACGGGATCACTGACAATTAATTTGGCTAAAAGAAAGTATTTTCGTCGTCAGAGCTTGATGTCCTTTAAATGGATGGTTCTGCAATTTTTGCCGACTCAGCTTGAAAAGTAGCTCGAAGTCAGATGGTGGACGGAGAGATGCGTTGGTGTAGCACATACAAGTGCCACAATCCCATAATGTAATGAAACGAAACCTGGCCGGGTCACCCTATTATCGCCCAGCACACCAGATGGCGCGACTGCGGGGTTAGGGGGGGGGGGACGCCGGGGGAAGCCCTGCCACCAGGGAATCTCCGGGCCGCCTGCCGGGCCAGGTCACGTGCACTCAAGGGAGACATATGATTGGACGCTGTGGATGAATACATCGTTATTCACACTGCCGGTGCCTAGCCTGTCCCCTTGTGAATTCCAGCTGCCTAGATCACCAGGCACGAAATTATGGGTAGTTACGTAGCATAGAGTAGTGTAACACTAAGTCACAACGACCCGTTAATGTCATAGTGGAGACTGGCAGATACAAGTATCCACCGTTAAATACTACGGAGGAAATGAGACATCTGTATTTATCCTGCCCTAATATAAAATCCCATAGGCTTAACATTGAGTTTCCGTATGCCACGCTGACTGGCATACAGAGTTTTATATGCCACTAGTGGCTTACAGAATTGTTACCACGTAATATACCAAAATCGAGGAGATGGGGTTGGATAAAATAAAAACCTGATTCGTTTTAATCTTGGCCACCGCACTCCACTCCTGGAGTTTTGACTCTGGACTTCACTCGGCTTCGCCTCATGAAGTCACTATGCCAAATTCTAGTCGTGGCATACATTGGCCAAGATTAAAACTCATACAGTTTTACGATAAAATTCAACTATACTCGGATGATGAAGGATATTCTTTTTTTCCTTGTCAGTTTTATATCACTTCATACATTATATACCTAGACTGGTGGTTATTAATTATTTTAGAAAATCATTAATCAAACGTTCATTTAGCGTCCGCATGATTTTGGAATTCATATGCATTACATTCTTTATTCTGTCAAAGGAGGCCAACGCCTATAATTAGTCACCGAATGTGAATAGCTTTTAATCTAACACCAGGTGGTACTCAATTATTTACTTACTTAATCAGTCAATACCATGATATATTCGGCAGGATTAATCCATATATCATTAGTAATTAGTAGATTTTCGGTCGCTTAGATACGGATATATTAGTTACATCAGAGATATTTTACATTGCTGGGAATTCCCCCCAGATGGTAATCAAGTGTCCAACCGTGTATTCATAAAAGTAAAAGAAAGGAAACAGGTTTGAGCAACTGACATAGATATATCAAATATGTATATCTTACATTGTTGTAGCCAATCTTATTTATTTTGATGGTGGGTCGTTATCAATTCCCCACGTTTCTATACAAATAGTTGATTAAACCATGTTGTGTTATTTTGATGGCGCGATTAATATACCTGTGCCTCAATTGGGCGTTATGGTAATTTTGTTTACAAGAAATAAATCATTTCAGGATCTTTAAATCTTCAGATAATACCCATGCAAATCAATTTAGGTAATTGGATGAGAAAACCTTTCCGAACCGAGAAAATCCCGCGAAACATGACAAAATGAATCACAAGAACTTTATGTTCAGGAAACCTATCTTATTACTAAAATGTTCATCAGATGCAAAGAGAGAAATTCTATCGAGGTGAACTCTTCTTATTTATGACTTATTTCTTTGTGTCAGAGGTTCTGTTCGGTTTTCAGTATCAACGTAAAATGTCATAATTATACAAATGTCTTTAAAGAAAATAAGAATGTATTACTTTGAGGTATCGGCAGTTTATTTTCATTTCAGTTACTCCTTAGTCATAAATAGATACAATAATATTGCAAAACGCACTATTATATTCTCTATTAAACAAGCTTTACTTACATTGACATGCAGGAGGGGGGTTGCATAGGGCTTGGGTAAAGTCACATTGGATATCATTGATCAGTGCATTATTTGAGGACATTCTGCCAATACAAAATCTAAAAATCACAACAAGGGTGTTCTCATACAACCCAATCTGTAGTCTAAAGCCACTTACAAATCGTTTAAATTTGATTATGCATGTATAACAATTCATTTGTTTTTATCACAACTGCTCGATCTTATATTTACTCCTCTTTGGGAGTCCATGAGGCTTATAGTGTCGCCCCATTCATATTGATATTTTCGTCCCCTATGTGTTCTCTATCTTTACGTATCTAAGCTAAATCTAGTGCTGTCTTATCTGCTTGGTGATAACACGGACCCACTACTCTCCGTATAACGCACCATAAGGGTTTCCCATTACCAGGTTCACTATCTTTACACAGAGTGCGTTCATCGGCCGAACGAGTCATCCACTCTCCCCCCTGATCTTTTGCGGCTTAATCTCTGCCCCAACCCAGTGACGTCATACGTTGGCTCTCAGAGTATCCGCTAAGGACAGGGGGAGCCAGCCAACATTTCGGATTCAAAACAAGGCATCTGTCAAAAGTCCTGAAACTCAAACAATTATATTATGAGTTGGGAAATAAGGGATAATGAGCTTCAGAGACAATCCAGTTTATAATCTGAATCCACAGTTGATGAGACTGTATATTCAAGCGAACACAAAAGGTGCTTTCCACAGAAGAAAATAACCCCTATGGCTATGTCTAATTTAACATAACAAATGATAGAAGTGAGTGTATATTATCACCATATGAATATATTCATTTCTATTTTTAAGTAGAACACAAAATATCCCCAAAAGCCTTCGGAATTTAGGATATTTCAAAACTGGCATATGGGCCAGATTTGAACCCATACAGGCAGGTTAGGGCAGAGATATAAGCGGCCACATGAAGTAGAGCGCAAGATCTCTGCGGGGAGAGTGCGAGTCATCTAGGACACGCTGACGTCATCGTTCCAGGCCCGGGCGATATTATAATAAAAACCCGGACAACTTATCTGCCTAGAGCTGCACATCCGGTTCCGTTCATGCGTACTAGGCCGCCATGCTAAAGCCGGAAGCAGACTGATTGTCTCGGTTGTAGGTCGGGAGCCAAGCCAATCCCTACCCGCACTGAATAGTTTAGACCGTGGGCCGAAATTGTATCAGTTATGCATTATGTTATGTGGCGATGGTGCAATGTATAGATTTTCTGGACTTATAATGGGAATATCTCTATGAGGACGTCTAGCAGTACCATATCAGCCTTATGAAATCCTTTCTGCTGACACCACTGTCACGTACAAAACGCCCAAATTCTATATCACCAACTGGATTTTGAAAAAGCTTCACGGTTTTAATTCCCTGTATTTTAGGCGAGGGACTTAGAAGGAAACCCACGTGATGAAAATAGCTTGGTCCATACTCCACCGAGTTTGACGAGGTGGAATACGGACCAAGTTATTTTCATCAAGTGGGTTTCTGATTTTATCTCACCCCGTATAACATTATTTAGTGATGAAATGCATCACCCAATTAGCCATTGAGTATTGAGTACATGAACTTCATGGCCGTGGAGTACGAGTTCGTAATGTTAAGCCTATGGAGAAAAGTACCGGGGGGAGACTCGGTATAGATTAGAATACAGGAGATCTGTCCAGAATTACTAGAGAGATGTATATTATTATATACCTGTGTGCGAATGTCTATGAAATACTGCCCGCTGCTAGGGGTGCAGTAATAATAATGTTCGTGCCCACTGTGAGTGTGACTTAATAAGTCATCAAAATTACGTTTTTTCATCGATTTAAGGTATATAATAATAAGCAAACGTCCTCACTGTAGGCGAAACGTTTCTCGTTCTTGGTCAGTCTTTGATTTAATGCTGCCTTCCGCCTATGGCGTCAGGCAGTATGATATCAAAGACTGACCTCGAACAGGAACCATTTCGTCCACAGTAAGGACGTTTCCTAATATTACAAAATCCCCAGTGAAGATGTAAAGGGCCACAGTGAACCACTACCCACTGTTTTTAGGTTCTAGAAACCATAAACATTGATTATGGATTTGAGACCCATTAATTACTGCCTCAAAGCTATTGAATACAGAAAATTGTCCATTTGTGCTGGAGAATAAGAAATAGTCCTATTATATGCCTGTTCATGGATTTAATTTGTTCCTGAAGATCGATAATAGGAACAACAAACGATGGTTTTGTAGACAGGCGGCACTGTAAACTACTCAATGTTTGCTTCGTAATACACTCGCTTTTGCTCGTTCATTACTACGTGTTAAACCTTCGTAGTTAACGGCCGCCTGTCGACGAAACCGTCGGCTATTGCCTATATGTTTACCGTAGACCCTATTACTATACACCTATGGCCGAACATGTATGAAATACTACACGCTGCTAGGGGTGTGGTATAAATAATATTCGTGCCCGCCGTGGCAGCGGGCCGTAGTGAATGGCAGTGGTTTTCAAGGAGAAGAAAATTTGATAAAACGGCATTTTAAAAGATAAGGAAGTGTATAATAATAAGAAAACATAGTTACTGAGTCCATAGGGATACGACCGTCCCACCTGCAGTGTCGGGCCGTATTTTTGAGTCAAAAAGACCACGGACAGCCATCCCTACAGGGTCAGTAACCCTATTTTCTTATACTACAAAGTATAAGACTGAAATGCGTGATCGCATTCCTTTATGACTGTTCTTGGTATTTGTTCATGCCGTCATTTTTAGTAGCACCAAAAGGGATATCTGCGCTTGTTTTACACGGTCGGTTAAGCAAGCACAACGAGTCATGTTTGGGTTTGATGTAGTGGTGAAATGATATAAATGATGGGCAGGTGTAATCGGCTTAGTGCATCGACCCCGTACAACGTGAAGACGCCTTCTCATCAAAATATAGGCCCGTTTCTGCCCCATTCACGTCACCGATCTACAGTCAGGAACCACCGACGGACCCTTATAGGCCGGTTTACATTGGCCGATTTCCCGTCACCGATCTACAGTCAGGAACCACCAACGGACCCTTATAGGCTGGTTTCCATTGGCCGATTTCCCATCACCGATCTACAGTCAGGAACCACCGACAGACCCTTATAGGCCGGTTTGTATTGGCCGATTTCCCGTCACCGATCTACAGTCAGGAAGCACCGACGGACTTTTGGCACTGTGGACCCAATATCGGTCAAGTGAAACAATGAAGGTCGTGAAATGCCCCATGACTTTTTCTGCTTAGATTATGCAATGTGGCACCACCCACGACTGAGTGAAAGCTTGGTCACTGAGTGAAATCTACAATCCTCAGCGATTCTTCTATACGGACGCACGGTCAGTGGCACCACCGACAGGCTTTTTGTGTGACTCAAAAGGTCTAAGCAATATTCGTCGGCCAATGGAAACGGGCCTTATCTCATCAAAATATCTCACCATTATTAAATCAGCACCAACTGCCACTTCTGTAGCACGAATAATCAGGGGGACCTTAAGGCCTGGCGTCCTGCTACTACGACAGAAATTTAGACTAGGAGGGGACCCCCACCTACCACGATAGGCCACGACATGCTTCCCGATCGCTACGATTTGAAATGGGGAAATCGGGACCTATCGGGAGGTCCCCGATAGGTCCAACAGTTTGAAATCGTAGAGGGTGGCAACGCCTTGGTAGGACCAATAACATAAACTATGCTCCACGACAAAACCAGCGGCTTCTACGATATCCTACGACAGGCTACGAAATTTCCAACATGTTGGAAATTATCGGGACCTCTACGATTGATGTTTTCAATCGCAGCCTATCGTGAGGTATCGTAGAGTGAATCGCAGAAACCTGTTCCACCTACCACGATTTTGGCTGACCCCACGATAGAATCGGAATGGTGTCGGTAAGGCCGTCGTAAGGCCAATCGGGACCAGAATCGTGGTAGGTGGGGGCAGGCTTTTACCGATATGGCACCGATACAAAAAGCAACTATTGGAGACATATCGGGAAGGTGAAAAATCGTAGACATATATCTAGACATGCCAATCCACCTCGCATTGTATGGGGTTCTTATCAATGTCTAATCACAGAGACGTGGTCAACTGCACCGATATAAGGTGACCTTCCGAGGCGATTTTGATTCTGTTCCTTTTAGGGGAAAATCGCCAACAATTACAAGGGAAAAACATATCTCAGGGAAATGGAACCCTACAATTTAGACGAAGACAATATGTTCTGAGTACAGAATCTCAGCAGGATTTATCTCAAACAAACACCCTGAAGAAGAAGCATACGCAAAATTTCAAAACCCCCCCCCCCCCCAACTCCACCCTCTTGATGCCCCTACTCCACCCCTCTAGGATGGCCCCTAGTTCAAAATTGATACCACAATAATTTTATCGTAAATATTTATGGTCAGGTTTTATATGGAGTCAGTACTATGACAATCTGTCATGGTGTGTTACACATTTTTCCTAATCTCTGTTTTAAGATGAAGATAACGCGTATGCCACCCACTCTCCCCTACCAACGATCCACTCCCAGCAGTTGGTGGTTGCTTTTAGACTTTAAAGGGTCATCCATAACTGGTAACATCCGCTTGGAGTTTCTCCCGCACATAGAGACAGAGTGAACCAGATTTAGGCTTCGAGACTGAAGACCCATGAGAGTGAGAATCTCGTTGAGGGGAAAACTCGAACCTGCGATCTTTTTCTTTAGGTCTATACTTAGATGTGTTTCTTCTCTCATGATATATTTCTAGCCATATTGAAAACATAATTTAGAACTGTAGTTTTCCAATCTCCTTGCCCTGAGAGAAGGCAATGAGATTGTAACCTGTGTCATGACAAATAATATTCCTACACTGATTCCGAGGCCATCCACTAGGAGGCACCAACTAGTTTTACTTTCAATACATTCTGAATAGGTTAATCAAGTTTCCGTTCAGTATTAACCAAAAAATATATATTCATTTTGTAGCTTAAACGCCCTGTAGGATATTGGCGTATGGGATTAAAAATTCCTTATATGAATATATTACACGTTCAATTTTAACATTACACATCAAGCAAGAATGCCGGCCGGAGAATATTGTAGGAAACCCAGGCAATGCTTTCGGTGAAAACTGGCGCCTCGACAGTTTTCCAGCAAACAGAAAACCATGACCGTTTTCTTTCCCCAAACACGTGAGCGTGGATGGCGCATTGTTCATCACCTGATCTAGATCGATCGGCGCGTTTGCTTAGACTGATGTCGAGCGCGGCGGTGGAGGAGCAGGAGGGGTTGTTTCCCCGGCCGGGCGTCGGCACATCGACCGAAGCCACGCCTCGGGGGCCCGCCTCGGGTTACCCCGGCGCCGGGCCCGGTCGCGGGGCGCGGCGCCGTGCCCTGCCCGAGTGGCGCAGTCTTCTGCATGACTGACACGTAGTTACTAGCGCGCCTACTGAAATATTCAACGCGTACCGGGTCCGGGAGGGGCAGGGGGGAGTTTGGTGACTGAGTGGAGGTGATGCCAGGACGGTGGGGTAGGAAGGGTAGGTGGTATGTAACGGGACGGCCGTATACGAGGTTTAGCCCCGGGGGCCGAAGCCACCGACCGTCCTCCCGCCCGCCCGCCGTAAAGACACGGCCCGCGCCCACCGGTCCCCCGGCTTCTCCTCCAAGGAAAAGCCGGTATCTCTCAGCACATACCCGCAAGGTGCTTCCTCGGGCAAGTTCACGCAATCAAAAGAGCTGCTCACCAAAGAGGTGCACACCAAGCACTATGGATGTGCACGCACGCCTATCCTTGTCCTGTTATAACCAAGTGCCGCGCGGGTACCCGCTATCATAGCGCACGAGTAGCTCTAACCTCTCTAACTACTCCCCCTCCCCCGCCCGGTCATCTCCCGACACCCTGACACAACCTGGGTGAAAGGGGCACATTGCGAATTTAAAATAAAAAAAAAGGGGGTGAGAGGAAGGGGTGGGAGGCCAGGCATGCCGCGGAGATTGGGTTTTTCTCTATCCTCTCTTATTTTACATTTTCTCTCCTCTCTTATTTTACATTTTCTCCCCCCCCCCCCCCTCCTATCTGATTTTTTGTTTGTTTCGCTGCAGTCGTGCGTGTGGCAACTTCGTTCATGCATCGCGGCCGCAAATTAATATGCGGCTTGATCACGGCTGATGGCGGCCCGCTGGCCCACGTGCACCCAAGTCGGTGATCAATCACTCCCCGCGCCCAGTGATTCATACCCTCGTAGGGCAACACGCCGGCCGCACGCCGGGCCAGCCGTGACCGGCAAGTCGCTACCCAGGACCGCCTCAGTCACCCGTCTAATGGCCACAGCGACGTTACCCCCGCCATAAGACATTGTAATGCAGCCCGGACATTGATGGGTGGGCCCTGATTATGGTATTACCTTATTAAGTCCCCCCCGCCAACTACCAGCCCTACCCAAAGCATATTATCCCATTGCAGAGTGGGTAATCTCTCCTGGCTAGATTCGCCTAACTTTGCCATTAAAGTAACGTCAAATTGGTAAATCATCTGCAGGCACATCTATCAACACTCTCGTTATTGGAATGTGGGTATGCCCGAGGCGACGTGGCCAAAGTGGCGAGGTAATCGAACGATCGACATCAAAATACAAATGATGTTGACTTTGCAACGTAGACATGTTTGGGCAACCTCTTTGCTGAGTGTGAATCTTTCATGTATATAAGAGCACAATATATAAATATACGACAGAGAAGAGGGTAGCATAAATCATTCGATATTAATGGTGATATACACAATATTTACATATATTTATTTATATATATATATATATATATATATATATATATATATATATATATATGTTTATATATATAACGGGTTTATATTCAAACTGGTGCCATTCCTTCTTTTTAGGGGTATATATTTACACATGCATCTTTGAATTTGCCCTTACATTCCAGAATGATAATATAGTTATCCTTTATAAGAGATTTTTTTCTTGAAGGAGATGGTAGATTAACTTAGAAACGGTCGAGAAAATACTTTTCAAAATGTTGTTTCCTCGTATTTCGAAATAGCAACACAGAGATAAATTTAGCCGGTATTTCGGCTCTTACGATCTACAGTCACTGTTGAGTCATAATACTAAGTAGTATAGGAAAACTGTTGTTACGGTCGGGTAACATAAAAGGACAAGAGTATTCCAAATCACTCACCGATAACACCAATAAAACACAACAAAAAATGCCACTTAAAATAGGGAATAAATACACAAAAGGGAGCGAAAACCATCGAAAACCCATTGAAATCTCCAAACACAACCGACAACTAAAGAATTGAAAGGGACGTCTGGAGTAGCGCCTACCTGCGACGTCGCCGCTCTAGACCATTTCCGGTGAGGTGGACTTCCGGTGCTGTGCGTCTGCGCCGCGGGCGACGAGAAGTGGCGTCCGCGGAGGGCGACGAAAGGTCATTCTGTCGACCGTGGACGGGTGAGGGGAGGGGAGCGCGGGACCCAGGCCGGGCGCCCGGAGGGGGGAAAGGAAATCCACTTCTTTCATCTATAAACAGAGCCGGGCCTCTCTCGTCCTTCTTCAGGCGGCAAGGGAGTATTGTATCCATCCATCTATGCCGGAGACCTGCAAGAGACGACGGGTGAGCCGTGAGTGGGGGGTCACAAACTGGGGACAGGGTAGCCTTATGGTACTACCCGCTACCCCTCCCAGCCCGCACCCCCCAACACAAGCTATTGGATTGCTACTGGTGCTAGCAATAATAATAAACGGTAGGGGTGGGGGAGAGAGAGAGAGAGGGGGTGCTGGTGTTGGTTGGAGAGGGGTGGGGGTAGGAAAAAACAGAGACAGAAACTAGTGGCAGTATTCTCATGTTTTCACCCTCTTAACTCACCAAGGCCATCTGGCGGGGGGTGCGGACACTAAGGCCTGGTGACGGGGAAAGGGACATGTGGAGGTGGTTTGGTGGAGTTATGGTCGGGGGAGAGAGAGAGGTGTGGAGGAGAAGGAGGGGGAGAGAAGTGGGCACTGGAGGAATAGGTCTCACCTGGAGCGGCAGGGCGCCCGACATGCCTGGTGAAAGATCGTGGTGCGAGTGGCACCGTGTGCGGGCCGGTAGAATGTGCGGGCAGCCAGCCCGGCGGGCGGAGTGTATTCCCCGCTTCTCCCTACCCCTACAGCCCCCGCCCACCACACACCCTATCCGCCACCACTACCACCATCCCCACCTCCCTCCCCTACTACCCCTCTCTTCCCTGCTTGCCGACCCTTCCAGACCTCACCACAATCACCTCATTTACATATCATGAATAATTCATCATCTTCCCAAGACAGATAACGTCATGTCGACCGCTGGTTCCAGAGACCCAACCGCCGGTACTGGTACCTCTCCAGCCTATCTAATGATAATGCTCTAAGTTTACTCTAAAGCCGGTAGAACGGGTCGCTCACGATGCTCGTTGGCAGTTCCCGAAAGGGCATTAGTATGCATATCCCCAACACTTTGGTTCCATTCCACGCTTGACGGCCGTCCCATCAAAGGGGAAATCAAAACGGCCTAGGGACGTCATTTTTGTGGCTGCTGAGTTGCATGCGCCTACTTGGCTTGCTGACTGACCAGTTAGCCGGCCGTAGGGTTTATAGGAAGGGATAAGCGGTAGGAAGGATATGCACATGACAGGAGGGGACAGGGAGGATGGCAAGGGAGCTCTGAGGGACGATGGAGATGATTCTCTCCAGACCAAGACAAAATCCTGAAAGTTGGGGAGTAAAGATTCCCTCTGACAATGACTCCCTCTGTTTTTTCTTCTTTTTTTTTAAATCTAGATCAATCCAAATGTTGTTACACAGATCTTGAATTTGAACGTCACCTGCTTCAATATGAGTCAGGCCTTGGAGATGAGGGTGAGGGTGAGGGTGAGGTCATAGGGCATTAAAGATTGACCACGTTTATCTAACAACCAGGTTGCAACTCTATACACAAGCTACGTGTGGCTGGTAGTAGGGATTGGACGGAGTATGTGGTGGGAGACTGTAGGCTCGTAGTAGCAGGTGTGAAATCCTGGCAGTAGTTTTAAGAGTCCATGAAAGGCAGGCCACACTTCATGTCTGTTATGTGAGACACGCGCCCACGGAAGGAAGCCCTACTAGACAATAAGTGGAAGAAATCCGATGTAGGAGACATTTCTAGAAGATGCCTTAGGTGGAAAATACGGATGCCAACCAGTGTTCGTAGCTAAGGAGAAAAAAATAGAGCTGGGGACCGATGGGAAGAGGCAGTCTGATGGAAAATGATGGTTTGAAAAAGGAGCAGGTTATATTGTTGAGAATCCGTGGTAGAATGAAGCAGCGTGAGGAAACTAAATGCAGTGAAAGGAAATGTCTGGGGTAATGGTCCGAGGCAATGGGAGCAACCAATAGCAGCAGTCAATGACAATAGGCGTTGGTGACAGGAAATGCTAGAAGCCAATTGTATTAGCGACGGTAAGCAATTGTATCAGGCAATGACAGCAGGCAATGGTAGCAAGATAAGAAGTATTCCCGAGCAGTACTGGGCAGTATATTAGAAGGAAACTCACGAGATAAATATACATGTAATTTGTTGAGTGAATTACTCCGGGGTTAAGCGAGGTGGAGTTAAGATCAAGTAATTTTAATCAAGCGGGTTTCTGATTTTATCTCTGTACAGCTTCACTTATCAATAATAATAACTCAGCAAATTAGCCATTGGGTATTGGGTACAATACCTTCCCGGCCGTGGAGTATGAGTGCCTAATGTTAAACCTCTGGAGACAAATATCGGTGTGGGATAACAAGGAAAACTATGGTCGACATTAGAGGCACCGTGAGATACTTAAAGACTAAGATGGTAGAGGGGTATACATGCAATAGTCATAAAGGTATTTCCTAGCAAGCGATAGTGGCAGCTGATATCAGAAAACCTTGCCAGTGTTACGCAAGCAGATAGACCCATTGTCAAACAACAAAAGGAATGGGGCTCTCTCAGGAGAGAGTAATAAAGATGACCATCAGAAAACGGCGACGTGATGTAATATCAGGAGACAGTGAGGTACGGTGCTTTATATCACTCCTGGTATTTTTTCTTCATAGACTTAACATTGGGAACTCGTATCTACCCCTGAGATATTTTGGAAAAATAGGAATAGGATAATATTAGGAAACCATGACCAGATTGCAGTAGGAGGTACCATCAGTAAAACGTCGTAATGCACCGACATGAGATTACGATAGGAGGTAGTGTCAGGAAACTGTCTTGTTGCACTGACATGAGATTTTGGTAGGAGGGACCATAAGTAAACCATGGCCGTGTTGCACTGTAATGAGATTGTGGTAGGAGTTACCATCAGGAAACCGTCTTGACGCACTGACATGAGATTGTGGTAGGAAGTACCATCAGTAAACCGTCGTGACGCAATGTCATGAGATTGTGGTAGGAGGTACCATAAGTTAACCATGGCCGCTACACACAGTCAGGAGATTGTGATAGGAGGTACCATAAGTAAACCATGGCCGTGTTGCACTGACATGAGATTGTGGTAGGAGGGACCATAAGTAAACCATGGCCGTGTTGCACTGACATGAGATTGTGGTAGGAGGGACCATAAGTAAACCACGGCCGTTTTGCACTGACATGAGATTGTGGTAGGAGGGACCATAAGTAAACCATGGCCGTGTTGCACTGTCATGAGATTGTGGTAGGAGGGACCATAAGTAAACCATGGCCGCTACACACAGTCAGGAGATTGTGATAGGAGGTACCATCAGGAAACCATCGTGACGCACTGATATGAGAATGTGGTTGGAGGTAGTGTCAGGAAACAGTGGTTGTGACTCACTGTCAGGAGATTGTGGTAGGAGGTACCATGAGGAAACCGTTGTGACGTACCGTCATGAGATTGTGATAGGAGGTACCATCAGTAAACCGTCGTAATGCAGCGAGATGAGATTAGGATAGGAGGTAGTGTCAGGAAACCGTCTTGTTGCACTGACATGAGATTGTGGTAGGAGGGACCATAAGTAAACCATGGCCATTAAACACTGGCATGAGATTGTGGTAGTAGGGAGCGTCAGGAAACCGTCTTGACGCACTGTCATGAGATTGTGGTAGGAGTTACCATAAGTAAACCATGTCCATGACGCAATCTCAGAAGATTGTGGTAGGAGGTACTGTCAGTAAACCGTCGTGACGCACTGTCATGAGATTGTGGTAGGAGATACTGTCAGGAAACCGTCGGGACGCACTGATATATGAGATTATGATAGGAGGTATCGTCAGGAAACCGTTGTGATGCAATGTCATGAGATTGTGGTAGGAGGTACTGTGAGGAGACCGTCGTGACACACCGTCATGAGATTGTGATAGGAGGTACTATCAGTAAACCGTGGTGACGCACCGTCATGAGATTGTGGTAGGAGGTACTGTCAGTAAACCGTCGTTACACACCGTCATGAGATTGTGGTAGGAGGTACTGTCAGGAGACGGAGGTAGGCGGCAAGGCGGCAAGGCGTAAGTTCACCATGAGGCGCCGCTGGGGAGGCGCAGAGTGTGGGGTGACGGTGGCGCCACGCCGCGGATGATGGACCACCTCAGGGCGGACAGACGCGGGTGTTCATTACACCGAAATATGGCGCTCAGCCTAGAGCGGGACGCGGCGGCCATCCACCAGCCATCTCCCAGCGCCATTGCCCCGTCACAAAAGCCACACCCCCGCCAGATCGCCTTGATGAAAAACTCCACCCCCTCCCTCTCTCTCTCCCTCTCTCTCTCTCCTCACCTTCCTTCCACACACCCTTCCCTACCACACCCCCTATTGGCCACACGCTTCAGAAGCCGGCTTTCTCTTCCGGCGTTCACGCGCCACTAGTGGTGGAAAAATAAAGCGTCCCACGTCCTTTTCCTTTCATGGCGGAGGACGAGGAGGGGGAGGAGGAGTGTGGGTTTGCTTCGCTTCTTCTCATATGGCCGCCATGTTGGAAGCGTGGTGGTGTGCGTATGGTGCCGGGCGTTGGGCGCTGTTCCCCGGTACGTGGTGGGGTCTCTGCATAGAGCACGGGGCGGGGATGTTTGGCATCATGCCGCTCGTGCTAACCACCTTTTACCACCACCGCTTCAGCATAGGGTCCAGTGCACTGGCAACCAGAGCTACATAAAGTTAGGTCTGGTCGGGTTAAATAAGCAACCGCGTTGACGAAGTAGCGGAATCTGTTTGTTTGTTACTGTCCTACCAGATCTTTCGTACTGCTTGGAGAGTGTGTTATTTCATAACCTTGAAGCCAATTTTTCATTTTCTTATTTCCTGTGGGTTTTTTTTCAAAATATAATGAATATACATCTTGGTTTCGTTTTGATTTTTTAGATATGAGTATTTCATATGAAGTATAGCTGCTTTAAGGGAAGAATAATGGTATTTGGTTTGAGGCGCACCCCTAGTGATCCTAAAGAAGAAACCAACAAGTTTTGGTCAAAGCCGTCGTTCTCCACGAGTTTGATATGGAGTGATATGAACAAGTCGACAGCCGAGTGAATATCACATAGCATTCATACGAGTTGGACAAAAATGAATTGCTTTCTGTATCTATCTCACCCCTGTACACACTAAAAGAATGGACGACACACAGGATATAGACGATGGAGAATGGACTGCAATACTCGTTAGGGCATGGAGAACGAGCTCCCATTGTTAAGTCTATGGGACAATAATACCAGGGGTGAGATAATGTCAGGGATTTAACCCGACCAACCCCTATAGCGTAGCTCAGTGTAGTCAGGGGTCGGTTGCCAAACTAAGGCCCAGAATCTACCTACTACGATATGGCTCCGATATAGTCAATGATGCACCTTTCGATAAAAAAAAACCAAAAGCGCTTCAAAAGGTCACCTAATATCGGGGCAGTTGACCACATTTCTGCGATTATACAACGATAAAAACCCCATACAATGCGTCGTGTATTGGCATGTCTAGACATATGTCTACGATTTTGCCCCTTCCGATATGTCTCCGATATTTTGCTTTTTGTATCGGAGCCATATCAGTAGGTCTAAATTTCTATCGTAGTAGGTGAATGCCAGACCTTGATTACTCATGCTACAGAAGTGGCAGTTGAGAAGGCGTCTTCATGTTGTACGGGGTCGATGATATTTGGTTTTTGTATCGGTGCCATATCGGTGGGTCTAAATTTCTATCGTAGTAGGTGGACACCTGGCCTAAGGGTCCAGCTAATAGGCCTTTGTCCACAGGCCGGTGTCGCACCTTATCTGGGTGGTTACGCAATGCTAGCAGCCAAACAAGCCCCTGGCAATGTATTCTTTAGCATTGTCTCACTCAATATATGAGCGTAATACGTTTAGAAGGCCCATGTATATCATTTTCAGGGAAATAACAATGATTTCATGGTATTTCAGCTCCAATTTTGTGTATCATACATGCATATCACCTCAATGATACTTTAGATATAGCTTAGATAATACAGGTACACCGAAACTAGAGTAACACAGTAATACATTGGCAGACCTACCTCTAACATGGTTTTCTTTTTCCATGTTCAACCCAAGATAATCATCAACTCTAAAGTTTAGACAGCCCAGACTCGTTAATACAATACCCTTGTTTGTTACGGCAATTTAATCTGTCAAAAAACAACACTCCTGCAATCACACCCACCGTTCACACTTTAGGTGTGATTGCTATATGTCTCTATATGAATACAGCCATACTCCTGGTGTTTGTCCGAATGGCCGCATATCTAGACAGTGGGCTGTTAGGCGGTGCTGAACGGCAACACCTTTATCCTACCCCTAATGAAAAACTCCATAGGCTTAACATTGGGTCACTGTATTCGGTCTGGAGTTCAGAAAAATGAAAAATTTCGCTTTAGTGGGATACACTTGACAAATGACACCATTTGTTAATGTAGGAGTAATTTAGACGGGCGGGGTAGGATAAATTCTAAACCAAACTCGAGGTAGTCGTGTTGTTGTTCATCGCACTCCGGCAAGATCGCATATTACTGCTCTCGGCTTCGCCTCGCGCAGTAATACGCGATCTTGCCGTCGTGCGATGAACAACAACACGACTAACTCTTGTTTGGTTTCTCCATAGTATCGGGAGGCTGGTAGTGATACGCCGACGGCGGCCTGACGCGCCCCTCCCCGCCTCCGTCCCCGCCTGCTACCCACGTGCTGCCCCACCATATGTTCTACATCAAAGGGCGCGTCAGCCGGTGACCTTGGCGGGTGAGGCATGGTGTGGGAACCACAGGGTGGTCTCCAATACCCAGCACAGGCTCTGCTGGGTGGGGAGGAGGAGGACGGGGTAGGTTGGTCGGTCGGCGACTTGGGCGTAGAGGTAGTTACTAGTGGGAGGAATGGAGGTTGATAAGGCTAGAGGTCAAGGTAGGCGGTGTAGGCCAAAGTGGTAGGTGATATGACAAAGGGTAGTAGTGGGCAGTAATGAGTGGTTCAGTAGCCAGTACTGTAGTTGATTATTGTGAGGCTGGAACATGGCCTGGTGATATGCAATAGGGAGCATGGTGCGAGGAAAAGGCTGGGCGAATGGTAAGGCCCGGTGTGATCTGCAGTGTTAGGAGGATTGCTGGACAAAGTAAGGCCTGGCGTCCACCTACTGCGATATGGCTCCAATATGGTCTACGATGCACCTCCCGGTACAAAATCAAAATCGCGTCGGAAGGTCACCTAATATCGGGGCAGTTGACCACGTCTCTGCGATTAGACACCGATAAAAAAACCCTTACAATGCGTCGTGGATTGGCATGTCTAGACATATGTCTACGATTTTGCACCTTCCCGATATGTCTCCGATATTGACTTTTTATATCGGAACCATATCGGTAGGTCTAAATTCCTATCGTAGTAGGTGCACGCCGGGCCTAAGTAGTATATAGAGACATAGTTAGTGTGACTGAATGGCCAGAGATATTTTGGTCAGAAATACTCACCGATTTCGAAGAAAGAGGTGAATATTTCTGACCAAAATATCGAGGAACAGATGGGATACAGTCACACTCACTGTGTCTCTATATTATTATATACCTAGAAATTATTAGGGATTTCGCAATCGCTAACAAAAAAAATGACATGAGATGTGAGTATTTCATAGTGATATTTCCCACCGATAACTTAGCGTATCAGAAGCAATAATCAGGTGAAATATAAATAATAGCTCACATATACGGCATTATCTGTTAACGATCGCGGAAATCGTTGTTTGGTGTGTCCCCGGCTTTAGGGACACAGTTTGAGGATAAGTCTGAGATTTGTTTTTCTTTTTAGATTTTTATTTATACTGGAGTCGTCTACTAGGATTTGTAGCAATCCTATTTTCGGTAGGCTCCAGGGCCAGGTGTGATAGATTTGGTACTTTTCGTATAAAACATGTCAAACAATGGTACAGGTAAGTAAACAGTGAATATATTTATTATTTTATTTGTGTATTTCTTTTAGGATGCAACCGTTATCTAGATTTAATGGTATTTACAATGTGTATTTGGTATTTTGATATATACACAATATTACCATGATTTCGATCTGAGTGGCCGTATTCTCCGCGTAGTTGATGCGGAGTATTGCGTAGCGTCAACTACAAGGAGAATACGGCCACACAGATCGAAATCATGGTAATGTTGTATTTATTACTCACTTATTTTTAGATTTAAGCAATAAATATGATCCTTAGAAAACTTTTCAACGTAATTAAGAAGTTATGTTTGGGACTACTTTCATCTCAAAAATCCGTATCCTCTTAGGAGGGTACGGAGCTCCGTATCCTCCTCAGTAGCGATCTGTAATCTCCATAGGCTTAGTATGGAGACTCCGTATCAGGTGGGTAATAAATACTTTAGTGCATGTTGGTAAGGGTTGAGATGGGAAACAGTATATTGTACTCAAGATTGCAAGGATGATGGCAGGTAATAAGAAGAAACTGCAACGAGATCCGCAGCCATTAAAAATATGCCATGAGTTTTGGTTATCTCACGAGGCAAAGCTGAGTGAGATTACATAGCAGACCAAAATGAATCGAGTGTGGCTCAGATTGTATCTCACGCCTATTATTGACTCAATGGCTAACGTTTGTGACGTCATTTCCCATTGACTTTTATTTTTTTACAATACTCCATGAGCGTTGAGTATGACTTCTTAATGTTACGTCTTTGGGGAAAAAGTACCAGATAATAAAGGATATGGTAGGGGATTAAGGATAGGATGATGGTAAGCAATAAAAGATACAGTTGGGGAAAAGGCTGTTGGCAGGAAACCGGTGTGATAATAAAGCCTGGCTGTTGGCGATAAGGGATATGTGTCAAGATAGGGTTAGGCCGACGGTAGGCAATAACGGACAGGATAGAGTTGTGCCTCGAGTCATCTGTCAGGGGTGTGGTATTAAAGAAAAAACCAACAACTTTTGGTCATAGTCGTCATTCTTGATGAGTTTGATGTGGAGTGATATGAACAAGGCAACAGCCAAGTGAATATCACATAGCATTCCAACGAGTTGGAGAATGGCTTCTTTGACCAAAACGAGTTGCTTTCTGTATTTATCTCACCCCTGAACGCACCTAAAGAATGGACGACACATAGGATATAGACCATAGAGAACGGACTGCAATACTTGTAGCGGCATGGAGAGCGTTTGGTCTGTATCCTCGTTCGCCATCGAGTTTGGAGTGCACAGTAATATGAACGAGGCGATAGTCGAGTGAATATTCTGAGGCACACCAAACGAGATAGTGAACAGGACTCAGACCAAGCACGAATATGTTTCTGATTTCATCTTAGCCTGGATAGTAATAAAACGATGTTCCTGTAAACGTACAAATTCCGATCCGAACTCGGGACCTGTGACGTTTACAGCGAGGTGTTTACACTGAGTTGTAAACGTCCCAGGGCTCGAGTTGTTTTTCCGTAATTCGCGTGTAGATTTCCTATTTCAATATGATTGGGTGCCTCTTGTTTATGTACTGCAACATGAACGTTACCGATGTCGAAGCGATATAAAATGTCGGCCATTTCGAAATGATGACGCAATCCCGTTTTTTTGACACTACAAAACGAATAGTGATATACTGCACAGCTGTGCAGTACATTGTGCGGAGCAGCGTGTAGTATTTAAGTCACTTACGGCAGTAGGTATATAGTGAATATTTATCTCTTTATCACCCGTTTGGAACGAGTTAAAGGCATATCCTACAATTCACGGTGGCGCCACCTGGTGATTTTAAAGTGTTCCCAATCATCCATTGAAATTGGTGATTTGTGGCATAATCCAAACTCAAACGAGCAACATTTGAGTTTTGTCTAGTTTGACCTATCCCAATCGGTAAAATAGACCCTTTATCATATGTTTGATTTATATAGGAGATGTACTGAAAAATCTTCAATTCTTTCAAAAACAAGGACGGTGACCTATGATTTTTAATGCCTAAATAGGTAGTACTAGACAGATTCTATATTCTGTGAAAGTTTGAGGGACATGACATGGGTTATACTATGTGAAAAACAACTTTCTAGAATTTCTATATAATCTAATATAAAATGATCATAATATTGATCTCTAAATCAAAATCTAGCATGGTGACCCCCGATTTTTAAGTCAAATATGTGTTCTACAATACGTAGATATCATTGTATTTAATTTTCAGGAAAATGACATGGGTTTTAATTTTCACGCCAAATTGTCCGATATGCTTTTAAGGTTCTCGCAAGCCTGTTGAGAACGAGTTCGTAATGCTAAGCCTATGGACATTTATTCCAGGGGTGAGATAAGAATCAAGCCTGCGACAGATACAAACGCAGTAAAGGGTATGTGAAGGGGCCTGGCAAGGCGAATGATAGGCAGTCGGGGGTGGATCATGGGCCCTGGTTGACAATACCCTGCAGAGCCAGGAACGAGTAACAACGACCTGGTTTCTGTGTGATTAGATTTGGACCTGTGGTAATCAGATAAGCACTGGGTTAAGGGCTAAGGCGGGTGCGCTAGGCGTGAGTGAGTACCTCCACATACATGCCTGTGTAAAGAAGGCAATCCACCACAACTCATATAAGAAGCTTATGTATTCTTACATATCTATAACAACATTAAACTATTTCTGTGCGATATTACTATGGAGAAACCAAACAAGAGTTAGTCGTGTTGTTGTTTATCGCATGATGGCAAGATCGCGTATTACTGCGCGAGGCGAAGCCAAGAACAGTAATACCCGATCTTGCCGGAGTGTGATGAACAATAACACGACTAACTCGAGTTTGGTTTAGTATTTATCCTACCCGGCCCATCTAAATTACTTCTACATTAACAAATGATGTCATTTGTCAAGTGTATCCCACTAGAGCGATATTTTTCATTTTTCTGAACTCCAGACCGAATACAGTGACCCAATGTTAAGCCTATGGAGTTTTTTATTAGGGGTAGGATAAATTTTTAAGCTGTTACATGGATTGAGTGAATGTAGACGCGGCGTTAGGTCCAAAAAAAAATCTTTTAGGGTGATGATATAAAACATATAGGTGGCCTCCACCCCAGAAAAAGTGGAAATATAAATGTTACATGGATTGAGTTTTGAAAGAGGAATCTCTACGCGTTCATGAATAAATAAAGATGCATATTAGGTGAACGTCGGCGCTATTAGATATCCGGTTTTATCTCTGTGCCTGCTACATTTCGGTTATTGGTTTCAATGGGAGGGTATCATGTTCCCGTGGGGCTGCTCCTCTGGGGGTATGGCATGACTTGGCGGCAGTAGACCTCGGTCGGGGGATGTACGGATGCAATTCCAGGGGATCGTCGTCGGGGGAGGTGGTGACCTCAGTACCATCCACTCTCCTACACAGGTCTCTGCACCTCCATGATGGGAGCGTGCAGGAACGTCAGGTAATCAAATCACACCAGCCGCACCACCACTGCCTACGCAGCTCCCATACTGTGGCCAACCTAGACTTGCTCAAGTCCTTGATTATGAACATTCATTATTAACCCTTTAGGCCTGGCGTCCACCTACTACGATAGAAATTTAGACCTACCAATATGGCACCGATGCAAAAAGGCAAATATCGGAGACATATCGGGAATTTGCAATATTGTAGACATATGTTTAGACATGCCAATCCACCATGCATCTCAATGGTCTTTTTTTCCGGTGCCTAATTGCAGAAACGTGGTCAACGGTGCATAGGATGTAGGGACTGGAGCCTGTATCCCAGCCAGGAGGGTAGCCATAGGATGCAGGGACTGGAGCCTGTATCCCAGCCAGGAGGGTAGCCATAGGATGCAGGGACTGGAGCCTGTATCCCAGCGAGGAGGGTAGCCATAGGGTGCAGGGACTTGAGCCAGTATCCCAGTGAGGAGGGTAGCCGTAGGGTGCAAGGACTGGAGCCTGTATCCCAGCGAGGAGGGTAGCCATAGGGTGCAGGGACTTGAGCCAGTATCCCAGCAAGGAGGGTAGCCATAGGATGCAGGGACTGGAGCCTGTATCCCAGCGAGGAGGGTAGACATAGGATGCAGGGACTGGAGCCTGTATCCCAGCGAGGAGGGAAGCCATAGGATGCAGGGACTGGAGCCTGTATACCAGCGAGGAGGGTAGCCATAGGATGCAGGGACTGGAGCCAGTCTATGGCCAACCCTCCATCCTGTTCCCACTGCCTAGGCAGCTCGCGCCTATACTGTGGCCAAGCTGCCATCCTGTTCCCACTGCCTACGGTGCCATGCCATTCATGACCTAAATGCTGATCGAGCGCTGTAGGAAGAAAAAAAAAATCCATCGTACAATACCATCAACCAAAATCTCACCTACCCACTCAGCCTCCATTACGCGTCCCCATATTTAGATGTGTCATCCTGGTATGTTGCTTTTTTATGCTATTGGGTATTTTTGTGAGATTCTTTTCTGGTATTCTTTTTCGTGATTTCATCCGACCGTCGCAATTATTTGTGTAAATAGCAGCAGTCTGTGTGCGTGTGGAGGCTTTGTGTAATTGCCTCTGACGATTGCCAGGGGCGGCAGCAGTGGCATAGAGGAGGTGACGATGGCATCTGTACGCTGCTGGTGGCGGTAGTAGTCGGGGGAGTGGTGACGGTAGTGATGGTTTATGGTACTAGTAGTCATAGTGGAGTTGTAAGTGGTAATGGTAGTGATAATAGTAGTGATATTGGAGGTGGTAGTGGTAGCGCTCAGAGTAGTGATAGTGGAGTTGACAGTGGTAGAGGTAGTGGTTATTGTAGTCATACTGGCTGCGTAGCGGTAGTCAAGTGGTAGTGAAGTGAGTGTTCGGGATAGTGCTGGTTATGGTAATAGTAGTGATAGTGGAGTTGTAAGTGGTAATGGTAGAGACAATAATAGTGATATTGGAGGTGGTAGTGGTAGCGCTCAGAGTAGTGATAGCGGAGTTTACAGTGGTAGATGTAGTAGTTATTGTAGTCATACTGGCTGCGTAGTGGTAGTCAAGTGGTAGTCAAGTGAGTGTTGGGGATAGTGTTGGTTATGGTAATAATAGTAATAGTGGAGTTGTAAGTGGTAATGGTAGCAATGATAAAAGTGGTATTTGAGGTGGTAGTTGCAGTGCTCAGAATAGTGATAGTGGAGTTGACAGTGGTAATGGTAGTAGTTATCGTAGTCATACTGGCTGCGTAGTGGTAGTCAAGTGGTAGTCAAGTGAGTGTTCGGGATAGTGCTGGTTATGGTAATAGTAGTGATAGTGGAGTTGTAAGTGGTAATGGTAGAGACAATAATAGTGATATCTGAGGTGGTAGTGGTAGCGCTCAGAGTAGTAATAGTGGAGTTGACAGTGGTAGAAGTAGTGGTTACTGTAGTCATAGTTGAGTTGACAGTGGTAGAGGTAATTGTAGTGGTAATAGTAGTGACGGAGAAGTTGGTAGTGGTAGAGACAGTGGTAATAGTTGTGACGGCAGATTTGGAGGTGGTCGGGACGGTGGTAATAGTAGTGATAGTGGAGTTGACAGTGGTAGAGGTAGTAGTCATTGTAGTCATAGTGGATGTGGCAGTTTCAATGGTAGTGGTAATAATAGTGATGGGGCAGTTATTAGTGGTAGAGACAGTGGTAATAGTTGTGACAGCAAATTTGGAAGTGGTAGTGGTAGTAGTTATTGTAGTCATAGTGGAGTTGTCAGTGGTAGAGGTAATGATAGTGGTTGTAGTAGTAATAGTTATGTTAGTGGTGGTTGTGGTGATAGTAGTGATGCTAGCGGTGGTAGTGAGAATACTCGTAATGGTAGCTGGAATGTTGCCGAATGTAAAGCTGGGGACACATCAAGCGAGAAAGGCCGTTTATCCTACTCCTAATATAAATCTCCATAGGCTTAACATGGTGGGCCTGTATGCCATGGTTATGCCATAAAATATTTATATGCCACGGGTGACATATGAAGTTATAAACATGTGACAGGGTAGGATTAAATCTAAACATCACTCAATTTCATATGATTGATAGAGTTCCGGAATCGCCAACGCAAAATAGCTTGTATGTGAAATATCGTTTCACCGATAATGTTGCATCTCAGAAGCAAAAATCATGTGAAATATGAAATAATAGTTCACATACAAGCTATTTCCTGTTGGCGATTCCGGAAATCGCTGCCTTTTTGTGCTAGGTGTGTCCCCGGCTTCATGGTGATATTGGTAGCAATTTTTCTGTAGGTGATGGTACCACTGGTGGTAGTGTTGGTATTTCGGATTGGGTGGTATAATGGTAAATAAGATATTAATTATTGTAATGACTATAGCAATAGACTGTACCCTGTTAATAACTCTGAGATGGGGGAGCTAGTAGAAGATGGGCGTGATGGTGGATGGTAAACAGGGAAGACAATCATGTCTGTGCTCGTGGTGTCCGCGGATTGTGCTTGCCTGTTTGGCGGGGAAGTGCATTGTGGTATTTACAGAACCAGTTCCTGGTGTGCTGTAATATTTTGTTACCCTGCGATAAACCGTTATTATCACCCACTCAATACGCGCATGCATCTGGACACGTTCTTCCATTCAGCTAGCAAGGACTTTTGAACGTACTACTATTTTGATGTGATTTTAATGTAAATAAATGAAAAGAATAGTATTTCACCAACAGAAACCGTTAGTGAGACATGAGAATTACATGTTGTGATATGCTTAATTTCGTTAAATTTCACTCTCCAATCACGGACTTCAACACTGCGCATGCTCACACATGCGCACGCACCCGATACTAGTGGGTGATAATTACGGTTTATCGCATGGTAACCAACAATTGCACTACACCGGACCCCGCAGCACACAACCCTCCTTCTGCGACCCCCACACGTTCCCCACACCGCTCCTCCCACCCGCCCCTCCCACACCCCATGAGAGAAGAATGCGGAGAATTCTGATGCGTGCAGAAACCAGACCAGGCTGTCAACCCAGGTCGAGCAGTCCCCTGCTGTCGACCACCACCACCAGCACCACGAACCGCGCTCCCCAATTAGGCGGCGAACAAGACGGACAAGCAAACAGAAGCAGTGGGGCTGGTCACTCGGGTCGTGCCTGCTGTGAGTGCCGCTCCTCCACCGCACACACACTCGCCCCCATAGGACCTGAAAAACAAGCCAGGAGCGCCTACGAGCAGCTGGTCTGATCAGGCTCGAGCAGCTCTGGAAACAGTTCCAGCAGCTTGGAGGAGTTGTGAGTAGTTCACGCCTCCCGCCCCTCCCCATATTAACTCTTTCAGTCCTAGCAATGCCTTGAGGCACTCCCACACAGGGGACGAGGAATGCCTTGAGGCACTCCCACGCAGGGGACGAGGAATGCCTCCTGGCATTGTTTGAAATGGATAATCATGTTTATGTGTCATCATCACAAACGTTATGTTTTATGTTTTTACGCCTCCCACCCATCCCCATATCAACTCTTTCAGTCCTAGCAATGCCTTGAGGCATTCCCATGCAGGGGACGAGGAATGCCTCCAGGCATTCCCACGCAGGGGACGAGGAATGCTTCCAGGCATTCCCAGCCAGGGGACGAGGAATGCTTCCAGGCATTCCCACCCAGTGGACGAGGAATGCCTCCAGGCATTCCCACCCAGGGGACAAGGAATGCCTCCAGGCATTCCCACCCAGGGGATGAGGAATGCTTCAAGGCATTCCTAGCCAGGGGACGAGGAATGTCTCAAGGCATTCCCACGTAGGGGACGAGGAATGCCTCAAGGCATTCCCACCAAGGGGACGAGGAATTCATCCAGGCATTGTTTGAAATATATATTCATGTTTATGTGTCATCATCACAAACGTTATGTTTTATGTTTTTACGCCTCCCACCCATCCCCATATCAACTCTGTCAGTCCTAGCGATGCCTTGAGGCATTCCTATGCAGGGGACGAGGAATGCCTCAAGGCATTCCCACGCAGGAGACGAGGAGTGCTTCCAGGCATTCCCACGCAGGGGACGAGGAATGCCTCAAGGCATTCCCACGCAGGGAACGAGGAATGCCTTGAGGCATTCCCACCCTGGGGACAAGGAATGCCTTGAGGCATTCCCACCCTGGGGACGAGGAATGCCTCGAGGCATTCCCACCCAGGGGACGAGGAACGCCTCAAGGCATTCCCACCAAGGGGACGAGGAATACCTCCAGGCATTGTTTGAAATATATATTCATGTTCATGTGTCATCATCCCAAACGTTATGTTTTATGAGAAATAATGAATAGATTTACACCATTTTTTCACAATAAATAAAAAATACTATGTTCATTATTATACTCTGTGGGCATTTGATAAGTAACTATAGTAACTTGAATCTAAAGGTTACTAAGTGACGCCCATACGACAAACAAACTCCATTGCTGCGACAATCTCGTACCCTTGGGGTTTATAGTGGTATTAAACCTCATCCTATAGTGCTCGCACTCCCCACTCAGGCTCGGACAGAAAGAGTTAAGGTCATGGAGACGTTGAACACCAGGGCATTGCACCAAGCATTAATTAGTCTCATTTAAGATACTCCTCCAACCCCCCCCCCCCCCTACCACCACCACCACCTCCTCCTAGTCCCCTCACCAACCCCACCTTCAGCTCCTGATGATTTATTTCGGATTCCTGCCATCGAAAAAGACGGGAGAGGATAATAATGGTAAAAAAAGAAAAATCTCCTGAATGGATGGAGCGATGTGGATGTAGCGATTGCTTGGAGCAGTGGCTGTGTACTGGCAATGTGTGTGGAGATTGTGGCACAATGGCAGCACTCGTATCGTTTGAATCGAGTCGGTGATAAGGCTAATGATGCTGGGGGTGGCGGTTTGATGGTTGTTTGCTGACGCTCCTGGCTGACAGTTTCAATTGGACCAATTTATTAACAAATGCCTGTTGGTAGACTTCGATTGCAACAAAAATTGATCCCTTTAAGAGCCCATTAGGCGGGTTCGTAGCGGCGTGCAAGAAGTTCTAACATCGATCCTTATGGTAGGGCAGGTTGGCCTGAAAAGGAGAATCTAATAGCAAACTAGCGGAAGGCTTCCCGAGACACCTACCCATCTATGTTCTATTTAATCAGCGTTCCTATGGTTACCGGCTCAATGACATAAGCCCAGAGAAAGAAGCAGGGCGCCGAAGGAAATGGGGAGCAGGGTGGTGGTGGAAAGGGGTGTGCTGGCGTGGTCTGGGGGGTTGCTTCGTTGAGGGGAATGGGGTTGACGGACAGAATTCTAGTTGGTTGGATTTCTTGGATTTATCGATCGGCGCCACAGCGGTATCCAGTCCGTCGGGGAGTTTACGTTCCCACAATGAGACTGGAATCTGATTGGATGGATGAAAACAAGAGACTGTTGGTAGGGATGGTTGAGAGCAGAAAGAGAGAGAGAGAGAGGGAGAGGGCGAGAGAGAGAGGGAGAGAGAGAGAGAGAGAGAGAGAGAGAGACAGACACAGAGAGAAACAGAGAGAGAAACAGAAAGAGAGAGCGAGGGGGAGGGAGAGAGAGAGAGAGAGACAGAGACAGAGAGATGGAGGGAGGGAGGGAGGGAGAGAGGGAGGGAGGGAGAGAGGGAGAGTGAGAGAGAGAAAGAGGGAGGGAGAGAGAGGGAGAGAAAGAAAGAAGGGGACAGAGACAGAGAGACAGAGACAGAGAGACAGACAGACAGACAGAGAGACAGACAGACAGACAGAAAGAGAGACAGACAGGGAGGGAGGGACAGAGAGAGAGAGAGACAGAGACAGATAGAGATAGGGCGACAGAGAGAGACAGAGAGAGAAACAGAGAGACAGAGAGACAAAGAGACAGAGACAGAGAGATGGAGGGAGGGAGGGAGGAAGGGAAGTAAGGAGGGAGGGGGGAGGGAGGAAGGGAGGGAGGGAGGGAGAAGGAGGGACGGAGGGACGGACGGAGGGACGGAGAGAGAGAGAGAGATAGAGGGAGGTGTGGCAGGCGAGCAAGGTAGCAGGAGGCATGCAGACTGGTCCCCGTACTGCTCTGAATAGTACACTTTCTGCGATCGTCGCGACACCTCGTGGTAGTGGTGGGCAGGCGGCGGGAGGCAGTCTACGACAATAGCGCAGAGAGACTGGAGGGACCTTCGTCGAATCATAATCAAATAATCCGCGAGCAGTATTACAGTGTCATAAGCGGCATGATGAATGATGACAGGGACTACAGACGCGATCTGTCCCCGGCTCGGCCGACAGCGCCGCTCGCGGGTGTCAAGTGATGACATATTGCTCTCAGCGCTGCCTGCGGCCGGCGGGCGAACCAAGACCCGCCCCTAATCCTGCCAATAAATATCGCTGTTTTATTGTCGTTAAAATCGGGCCGCCAAGTCTTGCGTAATGCACTAAGTGCTGAGTTTATGCCGGCTCGGCGGGGCCCTTGTCATCGGGCCAGATCCACGCCCGTGATAGATCGAAGCGATCACCTCGGTCACGCGGTTTTATCTCCGTCATGCAAACTGGTGTCTGAATCTCCGCTCCCGCCGGGCGCGCGGGCGGGCGGGCGGCGGGCGGGCAGGACTTGGCGGAGCTAGGTGACAGGCGGAAGGCAGGGGGGCTGGGCAAGAGGAGGGTGGGGCTAGGTAGCATGCGGGCAGCAGGCGGGCTGGGCGGCGGGAGGGTGGGGCTGGGTAGCAGGCGGGCAGCAGGCGGGCTGGGCGGCGGGAGGGTGGGGCTGGGTAGCAGGCGGACAGCGGGCGGGTGGCAGGCGGACGGTGCTGGGCGGGCGGTAGGCAGGTCTGGGAGGCAGGAGTTTTTAGGCAGGCGGGTGTCAGGCAGGCGGCAGGTGGGCGGGGGTGGGATGGTTCTGGGCGGGGCTGGGCTGGGGGGGGGCTGGGCGGGTCGGGGCTGGGCGGGCAGCGGGTGGGAGGCAGGCGGAAGGAAGGCGGGTAGGACTGGGTAGCAGGCGAGCGGCTGGCGGGCAGGACTGGGCGGAGCTAGGTCGTAGGCAGACGGCAGGGGGGCTGGGCGGCAGGAGGGTGGGGCTGGGTAGCAGGCGGGCGGCGGGCAAGCGGAACTTGGCGGGGCTTGGGGGGCGGGTGGAAGGCGGGTAGCAGGCGGGCAGCAGGCGGGCGGACGGGACTGGGCGGGCGGAAGGCAAGGCTGGGAGGAGGGCGGGGCTGGGTGGGCGACAGGCGGGTGGGGGGAGGCGGGCGACAGGCGGGGCGGGCGGCTGGCAGACAACGGGCGGGCGGCAGGCGGGCGGGGGGCGGGCGACAGGCAGACAACGGGCGGGCGGCAGGCGGGGGCGGGCGACAGGCAAGGCTGGGAGGCGGGCGGAGGAGTGGGTCTAAAGGGGTGGGTAGTGGTGAAGGGGTGGTCGACGTTAAGAGGGGTGCATGATGATGGAGGGGTGTAACGGGAGGTAGAATGCCAGATGAGGAACGTGTGGGGGCAGGGGCAGACAGGGTGGAGGACGATAGAGAGGGGTGGGTGATGGAAGGTGAGGTGTTGGATAATGTCCCAGGGAGAAGGAATGGAGGCCAGTGGCGAAGTACGGGGTGCCAGGCAACCAAGATTAGGGGGAAAGATGGAGGGTGGCGGAGAGGGAAAGATACGGGTCGCTGAATAGCAAACCCGGGAGGAAAGGATTAGGGAAATATGGGAATGCATGGGCAAGAGAGATATAGGGACAGGGATGTGATTCTGTATCTATGTCTAACCTTTAGATGTCGTAAGATCAACTGTTTGAAATCCTGCCAAGAATATAGCCCTGGTTGTCTTGACTCGGATATATGTACCTATAACATACGATTAAAGACAAATGCTGGTAATTATGGTGTTCAGATACCACTGTTTTGGTATCTGAAAGGTTTTATTCAATGGATTGTATGAGTCCCCATACATTTTCAATGGGGGCTTTGTATATATATACGATGGATGATAAGTCTGGAGGATTGATTATTGCTGTGATGTTGTAATTACCCACAGCCAATCATGTGTGATCTCCTGCTGCTCTGGATATTGATCATAAGGCTTGCTATAGCAAAGATAAGGGCAATTTACCGCTGACACCTTACACCTAAACAATAAACAAGGAGGTTGCCTTTGATTAACTACCTTAAGAATTGATGAAGCTACATGGTATCTACATCTGATTAGGCCACTCAAAAAAACTTGTTTCTCATCACCCAGCCCTGAAAAATATGACAAGGGCGCTTTTTTTTGCTTTTTTTTTTTTGCTAGATCAAAGATGGCTTTTGAAGTGTCATAAAATGGGATTCAGATATACAGTAAAACCCCGCGTAAACGGACACCCTCCAATCCGGGGCAAAGTGTCTCCTTATGCAGAGTTTCCAGATTTTTACTGGTTATACATTTAATGCATCCCTGACATCAAGAGTTTTGATTTGATACTAAATACATATACCTTTCATAATTTTTATCAAGGTTGATCTTATCTAAAAGAAAAAATCCTCAAAAATCGTTTTTTTTTTTCTGATGTGCGCGGTGATGAGAAACAAGTTTGATTTTTGAGTGGCCTTGGTAATTATATTTTACAGCCGCCATTAGGCAGTTGTGAATGATATACCAGGTCAACTCTATATATAGGTTGCTATAATACAACTGAACGTTATCCAAAGTTTAACCCTTAAAGGACGGGTGCCTGAGGCTGAGCTACCCTTTTGAGGATGAGTGCTGGTGGCAGTTTATCCCGCTAGAGGACGGGCACATAATAATTAAAACTCATAATCTAATGTTAAATCACGTGATACGAAACATAATCCTAAAAAAAATTCTTTTGAATAGAAATAGTAATTGTGGTGTTAGACCTACATTCTGTAAAAATGGGGTTTTAGTCGGCAGGTGGAAACGCCACATTAAAAGTATTATAAATTAGATATCGTGTTATAGTATATGGTCATTTCTCAAGAAACATCGACAAAAACCAGTTTTTGTTTTTCATTTTGAATCTAAAAAGTCCTTTGGCATTTTAAAGTAAAGATATTGAGGAGTCATAATCTGAAAGGCAAATTCTGATATCAATCTGCGTTGTGGAATACTGAAACCTCTGAGTTACTTATCTTAGATACTGTATATTGTATCGCAATTAGTCTTACCCGGCGTTTACATAAGACGATTATAGGCGGCGATTCTTCATTTTAGCGGAGCCTGACGACTTTCAGCAGTAAAAGGCTAGAAGTCGTCTAATGTAAACGCCAAGTGCGTGGAGACTGCAGATCGTCTGGTTACATCTGGTTACGCAATACGGCACCACCTCACGACTATTAGACACACTCTGACCTCGGCGACTATTTTAAGCCGGCTTGAATTAGTCGTCTACAGGGGCGGCGATTCTGTGAAAACACATAGTCGTCAGTGTGAACGCTCGGGTAAATTCTGACGTAGACGACTTTTGCGGTGGACATTGCCACCACCTGGCAACTATTGGCTGACGATCTACAGTCGCCACATATTTAGTCGTCCAATGTAAACGCCAGGTAACTCTGCGTTTACACTAGACGACTAAATACGGGACGACTGTAGATCGTCAAGCCAATAATCTTCAGGCGGTGGTAATGTCCACTGCAAAAGTCGTCAACCTCAAAATATACCCGAGCATTTACACTGATGACTATGAGTTTTCACAGAATTGCTGCCCTTGTAGACAGCTAAATTCAAACCCGCTTGAAATAGTCCTGGGCGTCAGAGCGTGTCCAATAGTCGTGAAGTGGTGCCGAATTGTATAATGTGACATAATCAGACGATCTAAAGTCGCCACACACTTGGCGTTTACACTTGACGATTTCTAGCTTTTTACTGCTAAAAGTCGTCAGAGGGTGCAAAAATCGCCAGCCAGAATCGTCAAGTGTAAACGCCGTGTGAGTTGCATGCTTTTAGGGGGATCACCCATTTACTGAGTAATTCTTCGGATATTATCATTTCAAATTTAGCCGACTGAAATATCAAAAGGTCTTTCGTCATTTCTTTTCATAGAAGGTTAACAATATCAGCCTTGGTTCTAAAATGGTAAGGAATACCGTGGTGCAAAGACTTATAAAATCCGGATATCCAATCTGTTCTAAACGACCTTGTCAGTCATCTGCCCACTTATTGCTCCATGTTGTGCGATTTTCTCGGTTTTTATTTGAATTTCTTTCTTTTTATTTTGGCGTTGATTACTGAAAATTGTTTCATTTTGGGATTCATCAGAACGTGGTAAAGATTTCCCTTTTTCGCTCTTTACATTGATATTTTACTTACTTGGCATAAAACCTAAACCATATATCTCAAATAATAATTCAAATATATCAACTATCTGAATGAAGCGTGTCACAGATATTTAAAACGTTGGTTTATGCTTCTCATAACGCTCGGAATAAACGTGAAAAGGTTTCCCATAAGAAACTCTTCTTTGTCGCACGAAAACCATGGACGTTTTATCAACGAGAGAATCCGTCACCTCATTACCATACAAAGTTTGGCGCTCAAAAAAAGAAGACAACATTGGGCAACCAAACAGAAGACTCTCACATTCTTCTTAAAAACCTGAATTCAGTTGAATTTATCGCTATTTTTTCTTCTCCCAGTTTTTAAGTTTTCCAATTCTTTCCACTAGTCACACGTCCGTGTCGAGATAATTTTCATCTGATAATTTTCGCAGACAAACGACGTTCCATTCGGGGAGAAGTATTATTTTGGCAGGAAGAATTACGTGGTGTCTAGACCCCGTGTCATTTTAAACCAATTGCTATGTAATACTTTATCTGTCTTTGATAAAGAAATAGGTCGAGAGAGATAGAAAGGGAAATGAGGATTGTCTTTATGGTATCTGGAATTCAATCTGACATGTTGTAAATCAGTGCAAGATGTTAAAGAGATTTTCTGTACATTCTCTCTATATCTACTGCACCCCTTTCAAAATTGTACACATAACTTCATCTCGAGGCACCCTTGCTATCCTCCCCTCTCTACTCCGCCATATTTCCATCTAATACCCCGGACACACCAAGCGGGGGCACCCCTCTCATAAGATCTCAGACTCTCTAAGTCGTAATCTGTACAAGGTTCTCACTGCGCTCTATGGGAGAAGAATTCTTAACGAACTAGGCTTAGACCCTTGAGAATCCACTGCCACTGGTATTCCAGCTATATAGGAATCTTTGGTTGCATTGATGTACGTCTTTAGCACGGGAGGCAGGCCAGTGAATTCTCAAGGATCTAAGCCTATTTCCTTAAGAATTTTTCTCCATAGAGCGTAGAGAGTGGGAGATCTTATGAGAGGGGTGGTGAGTCAAGGTGGCGATCTCCAGACTCGCCAACACAAATTAGCATATATATATGCGATATTATTTCATAGGAATACTTTAGTTTAGTATAGTTTAGCATATCACAAGCAATAGTAAGGTGAAACATGAAATAATAGCTCACATATAGTCCATTTAGTGTTGGCGATTCCGGAACTCGCTGTGATTCTCGCTTGGTGTGTCTCCGTCTTATTATAATGCATCTTTCTACCCACCTCCACTGAACCGTATGGCGCCATCCAATGTCTTCCCATTCCCCCGGTCCATCCATTATACTGTCTCACTGCGTTTATTCTGCAGGAATCTCTTCTCTTGCCTCATCCGGGCTATCTCACCTTGATCTGACCTTGGATGACCTTGCGGGTCAGTGCGACATGGACCCCGGACTAGCCTCATCATCGCGCGAGTAAATTTACATTAGGTGGTGGTGTTGGCTCAGTTCAGGCAACACCCACAATAAGATTGAGTGTGAATTACTGATGACTCCACTGTAAATAGACGTGAATCAATGCTCCAGTTATGATTGTAGCAAGCTATTGGAAGAAGAATGTCAACCTACTATTTACAAAGAGGCTAACCACGGCCCGGCGTCCACCTACTACGATATGGCTCCGATTTGGTCTACGATGCACCTCTCGATAAAAAATCAAAATCGCGTGCGAATGTCACCTAATATTGGGGCAGTTGACTACATTTCTGCGATTAGACACTGATAAAAAACCCACACAATGCGTGGTGAAATGGCATGTCTTGATATATGTCTACGATTTTGCACTTTCCCGATATGTCTCCGATATTGACTTTTTGTATCGGTGCCATATCGGTAGGTCTAAATTTCTATGTAGTATGTGGACGCCAGGCCTAATTGTTGTTATTGCTTTGCAACCATTAGGCCCGGCGTCCACCTACTACGATAGAAGAACGAACAAAACAAAGTCTAATGTCTAGTTCTTATGAAACCGGACACACCATTTAGACGCCATCTATGATCTAGACATGTCACAAAACTAGTGAAACAGGTCCCTGGTGTTCAATACCATGTCCTCCGCCTGCAGTGTGGCAAATGTCTCTCCTAAAATATACCTGTATATATTTCTGTTTAGGGAATAAAAAAAACTATTGAATTAATTAAGGCAACAGATGATTTATTCCTCAAGTCAGGAGTTTCCGGGTGGAGTATCGAGTGCCATTGATGTACACTGTTCTTGTAAGGTAAATTAAATGAATACTTTATTATACAACTTCCGCTTTTTTACGTTTGTAGCTGACCATGCTCCTAGTTTCTATAGCAACGGCCAAAATAATGTTCAGGGACCTGTTTCACTAGTTTCGTAACATGTCTAGATGGCGTGACATGTCTAGATGGCGTCTAGATGGTGTGTCCGGTTTCATAAGAGCTATACATTAAACTTCATTTTGTGCGTTCTTGCTTGCACTGTTGGTGCCGCTTTTCAAGTCTGTCTTCACTTTTGTCACAAAACTAGTGAAACATGTCCATGATGTGTAGATTTGTCTAATTCCTATGTTTGGGGTCTGTCTTTTCCTAAGGGCAGCTACTTGTGTTGTCACAAAACCAGACAACCCAATCTGTCTGTATGGTGTCACAGACATGTCACAAAACTAGTGAAACAGGTCCCAGATGCATAATTAAGGCATCTGCAACATTGTCATGCGCTTTATCAGCAGATGGGCTGAGACAAATCCCGGATCCGAGCCATCAGGGTTATTTTTCCACGGCCTTTTTAATAGCAAGCAGTGTGTCTTTTGTAAACATGCAGTTGTTTACTATTACAAAAAATACACAAAAATATCTTTTTCACGTTGGCAGAACACTATTCTCTGCCTGTCTGTCCTAGGCTCGTGTGGAAAGAGGGGTCCTTTAAACCTTTAACTGCAGCATGATGCTTCCAGGCATTCCCCTGACTATGGCAGCATGATGCCTCCAGGCATTCCCCTGGTTACGGCAGAAAGATGCCTCAAGGCATTTTACGAGGCATCATTGATATACAAAATTCAGTAAGTGAAAAAATAATTGTTTAATTTAAAAGAAATTTTGAGAATTTATAAACGCCATATCAACCTTTCATTTGGTATAACAAAATATCATCAGTAACCGAGGTAAATTACTCAAATTGGTGACCCATGGCCGTTGGTCAGGGGTGGTCATTGCTCCCCCTGGTGTTCCCCCCTCTCGCGCGACACGAGCGCCCCTCCTGCCCCCTAGCGGCTCTCACACGTACTGCGCAGTCACGAGCGCGGCCAAGCCACCGGTCCGGGTCTCACTTCTTCTCCAGCTGTACTGCAGTACACACCTACTCCAGTCTTTCTCGTCTTTTTGGCCACGTGCTCGCAGCCTCATACTCCACGAGTACGGGCCGGCACGTCCATTCAATCACGAGGAACACGCATCACGAGTGAGGAGAAGAGTTCAACATGGGTCCCCCGAATACGCGAAGTAATCCCGTCGCTGGACCGTCCCAAGGACCAGACATCGAAGGTACGGTCTCAGACTCCAGACAGACCGGCACGGACCACGTGGCGTCGGTCTCCGACAACGGGTCGACCGTTAAGTCCTCGAGGATGACCGCCCTGGAGAACAAGATGGATACCATGATGGAGGCAATCAACAGAATGTCTCGCCAACGATCCTCGTCCCGGGCTTCGAGGTCGAGGCCGCCGACGGAACCGACAGCCGTGGAGGCCCGGACCAGGGAATGGGCGCACGAGCAGACCGCACGGCTACCACCCCCGAGGCAGCTGCGGGAGCAGTACATGCCGGAGGATTTGCTACAAAGGGAGCTCGACCGTGAGGCCCTACGACATGAGAGAACGGCTGGTAAGTTGGCCTCAGATTTGACCACCTCTCGTTTGATTTCCAAGCCGTTCATGTTTGTGGACCGTGAGGGCATATATACCCTCAGTCAGAAACTCGAGGTCAGGGGTACGCTGGGCCCCCTCGAGTACATCAGTGCTTTCCTGGCACTCATGGAGGACGACCGTGCTACCCAGGAGTGTGACCGTAAGGACATGTATCGTCACCTCCACCAGGTCTCCGTGGACGCGCAGGCACGGCCGTGGGCCGGCGTGCGCCGTTGGTCCAACTTCATTTTTGACCAGGTGGAGGCGGGACGTATTTATTGGTCGGATCATGTACGAATCCAGGATGAACGGGTTCGTCTGGCCATGACGCCTACGGCTGGGAACGGTGCGAGTCAAGGAGGAGAAAAGTCCGGAGGGCATGAGCTCCCATGCCGGGCATACAACTCGGAGAGAGGGTGTCGGCAGCGAAACGGCCACCAGGAGCGGGGAATTAAATGGTTACATGTGTGCTCCTTCTGCGACTCGGTCGGCAGGATGTGCACACACTCCATCCACGCCTGTAACCGCAAGCTGTCGTACGGCGTGGGGTACGACAGTACTGTGCCCACACCGACACCCACACCACACCGGATGCACCACGCCGGACACTCGGCTCGCGCCGCCGACACCAAAGCACTCCCACAACAGAGTTCAAAAAACGGACCGGACGCGCCCCGCGAGTGAGCGAGGCGCGTCGCTCGCCCCCCCCGCCCAGTACGTGCGCACCACAGCGGAAGGGGGGCTTAACGATCAAAGGGTGCAGCAGGGGTGACGCAACACCCCACGTGTCAACAACACCTCCCGCCGGGCACGTGGCCAACACAAAGGACGCTTACGACACGCACACTGAATCCACTCCCAGTATTATCGGTGATAGCGTGTACAGCGAGCAATTGCCTCGGCAATTGCCCCGGGAGGATATGGACACAACCGCTTCACCAGACTTCTCGGCCATTAGGGAGGTCTGCGAGACCGGTGTCCCCTCCCCCGGCCTCCGGACGGACCCCGGGGCGTTCGCGGACCACAGGCGGGCCCACTGGCCGGACTTCGCCGGGCCCGGGCCGCCGGGACACGCCTACATCTACTCGGAGGTGCGGCGAACCGGGCTCCCAAACGCGCTGGGGGCACGGATAGAGCTCCCCTCCGATCTCAACGTACCGGCCTGGGTACGTTACCTCGGGGACGCACCGGAGGGGAGGGAGCTACTGGACTTCGTGCGCTACGGGTTCCCTCTGGGGTACATCGGCCCGACCAGCGACACCCGAGGGGTACCCAACCACCCCAGTGCCACGGGGTACCCAGAGCAGATCAGAAAGTTCATCCAGAAAGAAGGCGGGCACAGTAACCTACTGGGACCATTCCAGGAACCCCCGTTCTCACCCTGGTGCCACGTGTCGCCGTTAATGACACGCGAAAAACGGGCCTCCAACGACCGTCGTGTCATTACGGATATGACGTACCCTAAGGAGCAAAGTATAAATGGGTACATCATAAAAAACTCAGTCTACGGGCAGGAGCGCGACCACTGCCTCCCGACCGTCGACAGTTTCGTCGGCCGCCTGGTGGCCTCCGGGCCCGGTAGCTATATGTCCACCATCGACATCGCCAGGGCATATAAGAATTTCAGGTGCGACCCCCTCGACTGGCCGTTGTTATGCTTTGCATGGGAGGACGGGTACTTCTGTGACACGGCCATGCCGTTTGGTGCCCGTGCCTCCTCGTACCACATGCAGTGCGTGGCAGACTGCATCGTGGGTATCCTCGGCCGGAAGGGGGTCGAGGCATGTATGTACCTGGACGACCTGATCATCCTGTCCCCGAGCCGGGCCAAGGCGACCGACGACTTTAACATTGCCCGTGCGCTTTTCAAAGAACTCGGGCTCCCGGAGGCACGAGAGAAGGCACAGACCCCGGCGCCGGTCGTTACGTGGCTGGGCATCGTCATCAATGCCCCGGAGATGTCGCTCACCATCCCCGAGGACAAGCTGCTGGACGTACGGGCGCACGTTAGGGCGGTCGCCGCTAAACGATCACTGACGAAACGCCAACTCCAGTCGGTCCTCGGCAAAATACTTCACGTGTCGAAGTGCATACGGCCGGCCCGGCCGTTCGTGAGTAAATTGCTCGAGGCCCTACGGAGGATGTCCGGCTTCTACGTCAATATCAACGCCGACATGCGGCAGGACTTGCAATGGTTCCTCCGCTTCGCTGAGGGCTGGAACGGCCACGCCCTCATACCTCGCGGCCCGCCTACCAAGTGTATCATCGTCGATGCGTGCCTCTCGGGCATCGGAGGTACAGACGGGAAGTACTCGTACTCCGGGCAGGTGTGCCCTGTCAGCGACCCCGTCGACTGTATCGCCGAGCTCGAGGCACTCAACACCATATTCGCGATGAATACCTTCCTCACCGACCGGGATCGAGGCACGCGGGTAGAAGTCTTCTGTGACAACCTGGGCACCGTCCAGGCACTCACATCCGGACGGGCAAGGAACTCAGTCCTTGCGGAGTGTGCCCGTCAGGCCTGGATGGTACAGGCAAAATTGCAGATCGATTTCATATACACGCACGTGCCGGGGGTACTTAACACCGTGGCGGATGCCCTCAGCCGTGCTCACCTGACCTCGAGGGAATTTGACAAAGCGGCCACCTTCACCAAATTTCATTCCCTCACTAAAGTTACCCCCTGTACTCACGCGACTTTTATTCCTGTATTACGTCTCGTGTGCAGATCCGGCGCTACGCTGTCTCAAGACGAGGGCATCTGCTCGCCAATCAGAGGCACGTGCCCCCGGAACGGTCGCGAACCAGCGGAGCGCCGTCGCGACCTACCTCGCGTTCTGCCGGCGGATGGGGGCCGACCCGCAGAGGCCCACGGTGAGCTTTACCACGGCGTACCTCGAATACGTCGCGGACCACGCCCCCTCGCCGGCCACGGTCGCGAATCACCTCTCACACGTGCGGTCGCACCTGCGACTGACGGGAGGGGATGTCGCACCCACGGAGGACTTCCGGATCAGGCGGGCCCTCGAGGCGATGCGGCGGAACAAGACGTATCAGCCCAACGTGAAACCTCCAGTGCCGTTGGCCGTGATCCGAGCCGTCCTCGCGGCCCTTACGGACTCACCAATTCACCTCGCTCTACGGGCCGCTATCTTGATCATCTACTACGCGGCTCTGAGGCAGAGCGAAGTAGCGCCCCCGACGGCCTCGAGGTACGACGCGGCACGACACCTGTCGCGCCGGGATGTGGTCGTTGGCCGTCGACACGTGACCGTCCGGGTGAAGGCCGCCAAAAACATGCAGCACGTGGGGGAGGAGAAAACGGTCACGCTGCAGGAGTCACCCGATCCACGGTTCTGCCCAGTACGTGCTACACGCCAGATGCTGGTGGCGTCCCCTACGGCCAGCCCCGAGGACCCGTTCCTCCAGCACGTACACGGGGCGACCGTTACGACCAGGATCCTCACTAAAGAGTGGAAAGCCCTCCTACATGTAGCCCAACAGCCGCCTACCTTTACGCTGCATGGACTTCGCAAGGCCGCAGCGACACAGGCATACCACGCCGGTATGCCGGAACTCTCCATCCAGAGGTATGGCGGCTGGAGGTCCAACGCCCATAGGACGTACATTACGAACAATGACGCCGAATCTGTCAACCGGGCGTTGGTACTATCACTACTCAACAAAAACTCTTAAATTACTCCCTCCCACCCTCTCCTTGTTTAATGGATCTTTGGCATTTTTATTTACAATATACAATTTGTCATGTATTGTATCACGTACAATTTACATTTATATTGTATACCATTTTCTTATCATAATTGACTATTACTCCATTTGTCAATTAACCATATTTTCTTATCATAATTGACTATTACTCCATTTGTCAATTACATTTACCTTATTACTCATATTAATATCATATTCATATGTCGTCCAATAAGGTCGGCATAAAATTTTACACATATAAAATTCAATAAAATTTTATGTTCCCAAGCCCCTGCTTCTCTCCTTTTATCCAGGGTAGGGGTAATGGGTGACCCATGGCCGTTGGTCAGGGGTGGTCATTGCTCCCCCTGGTGTTCCCCCCTCTCGCGCGACACGAGCGCCCCTCCTGCCCCCTAGCGGCTCTCACACGTACTGCGCAGTCACGAGCGCGGCCAAGCCACCGGTCCCGGTCTCACTTCTTCTCCAGCTGTACTGCAGTACACACCTACTCCAGTCTTTCTCGTCCCACCCACCCTCAACCTCACTACTTTTTCCTACTCACGTAGGCCCCCCCCTTTTCATACTTCTCCTACTCACGTAGGCCATTTTTATTTACAATATACAATTTGTCATGTATTGTATCACGTACAATTTACATTTATATTGTATACCATTTTCTTATCATAATTGACTATTACTCCATTTGTCAATTAACCATATTTTCTTATCATAATTGACTATTACTCCATTTGTCAATTACATTTACCTTATTACTCATATTAATATCATATTCATATGTCGTCCAATAAGGTCGGCATAAAATTTTACACATATAAAATTCAATAAAATTTTATGTTCCCAAGCCCCTGCTTCTCTCCTTTTATCCAGGGTAGGGGTAATGATATGACATTTCATGTGACATTGCTATTTCCCAAAAAAAGGTGCCTGACATAGCGGGGTCGTTTATGTAGGCAATGCCTGCCGTGTAATGGTAAGCAGGGGAAGCGGGTGCTGCAGGGAAAGGGTTAAATGCAGTAAGGGGCGAGTCTGTCATGTGTGTATGGCATGAAGTGGAAGTCGGCCCGACGACCATCATGCCCCGCGCGCATGCGTGAGACGTCAAGCAGTACAGAGTGCAGTACGTCCACTAACTCTAACAAGTAACTAAAAGGGGTGGGGCTCGTAATGTAGATTGGCAACCAACCCCTGTCTCTGACATACTTGTACGCAATATTCAAATAAAGGGGAAATCGTTTGATTATATACCTTGCAGGCAATATACCTTGACATCATCGACTTAGATCTTCTGAAACTGAATAGTCCATGATTTACTTTATTTATGATAGTTTCTTATGGCACTGATGCTGATGTTAGTGATAGTTATAGTACCAATTCTTGTATTGGTGTCGCGATACTAGTGGCATGGGTTCTAGTGGTGGCATTGGTTGTTCTTACTTTATTCAACTGATACTGATGTTGGTGATATATAAAGCACTGCTACTGGTATTGTTGTTGCTATACCAGTGGCATGGGTACTGATGCTGTTGGTAAGTATAGTACAGGTAACCGTACTCATGGCGGTAGTGATTGTGTAATCTTTACGGTACTGATACTTATGTTGGTGATATTTATATGGTCTTGGTACTGGTATTGCTGTTACTATACTAGCGGCATGTGTACTGATCCTGTTGGTAAGTATAGTACAGGTACCCATACTGATGGCTGCAGTGATTGTGTTTTCTTTATTGTACTGATACTAATGTTGGTGATATATAAAGCACTGGTACCGGCGACATTGTTGCTATACTAGTGGCATGGGCACTGATCTTGACGGTAAGTATAGTACAGGGACTTATATATTTTTATTGTACTGATACTGATGTTGCGGATATTTATATGGTCTTGGTACTGGTATTGTTGTTGCTATACTAGTGGCATGGGTACTCATGTTAAGTATAGTACAGGTACCCGTACTGATGGCTGCAGTGTTTGAGTTATCTTTATTGTACTGATACTGATGTTGCCGATATTTATATATAGCACTGTTACTGGTACTATTGTTGCTATACTGGTGGCATGGGTACTGATGCTGGTGGTAAGTATAGTACAGGTACCCATACTCATGGCGGCAGTGATTGAGTTATCTTTATTGTACTGATACTGATGTTGCCGATATTTATATATAGCACTGTTACTGGTACTATTGTTGCTATACTGGTGGCATGGGTACTGATCCTGGTGGTAAGTATAGTACAGGTACCCGTACTCGTGGCTGCAGTGATTTTGCTTACTTTATGGCAGTGATACTGATGTTGGATATTTATATATGGTTTTGGTACTGGTGACATTGCTGCTATACTGGTGGCATGGGTACTGACGCTGTTGGTAAGTATAGTACAGGTACCCATACTCATGGCGGTAGTGATTTTGCTTACTTTATGGTACTGATACTGATGTTGCTGATATTTATATATAGCAGTGTCACTGGTATTGTTGCTATACTGGTGGCATGGGTACTGATCCTGTTGGTAAGTATAGTACAGGCACCCGTACTGATGGCTGCAGTGATTGTGTTTTCTTTATTGTACTGATACTGATGTTGGTGATATATAAAGCACTGCTACTGGTATTGTTTCTATACTGGTGGCATGGGTACTGATCTTGATAGTAAGTATAGCGCAGGTACCCATACTGATAGCAGCAGTGATTGTTCTTACTTTATGGTACTGATACTGATGTTGATGATATATAAAGCACTGGTACTGGTGACATTGTTGCTATACTAGTGGCATGGGTCCTGATGCTGTTGGTAAGTATAGTACAGGTACCCATACTCATGGCGGCAGTGATTTTGCTTACTTTATGGCAGTGATACTGATGTTGGATATTCATATGGTTTTGGTACTGGTGACATTGTTGCTATACTGGTGGCAGGGGTACTGACGCTGGTGGTAAGTATAGTACAGGTACCCATACTGATGGCGGCAGTGATTTTGCTTACTTTATGGTACTGATACTGATGTTGCGGATATTTATATGGTCTTGGTACTGGTATTGTCGTTGCTATACTGGTGGCATGGGTACTGACGCTGTTGGTAAGTATAGTACAGGTACCCATACTCATGGCGGTAGTGGTAGCGTGCCGGCCTCGCTCAGGGCCCCGGCTCGGGTCAGGCATGCGCCCACCGCCCTAATGTACTGGACGTGGCCGGCCGATGATGCATGGCCCACTCCGACCCTGGGCGTATCAATCGCCCGTCTTATCCTGTCCGCCTCGCCCGCGCCCGCAGCCAGCCTCTAATGCCGGGGTCTGATGCTTTCAGCCCACCACGAGTGCCCTAATGTCTGCCCACGTTATACCGTATAATACCCGCGGCCCCAGTGATATTCTAATGATCCAACCTCCGCCCTGCTTGGCGTAGTCTCCCCCCTGCCTCCCTCAGCCCCTCTCTCTCTCTCTCTCTCTCTCTCTCTCTCTCTCCCTTTCTACTTGGCAGCGAGCGCACGGGTCCCCTGCCTACCATGATAGCGTAGGCTGCGCACGCACACGCCCCTGTTCTCACACGTACACCGCCGCCCTCCGTGTCACCCGCCTCCCCGCTATGATCCTCGGCCCTGTATCTAGTTCTCTCGCTCATGAGACACCCCTGGTACTTTCCCGCCGAGGCTCATCATATTTCAAAGGCGTCCGTGCGGATAGAAAAGGAAATCTTGGTCTCTTACACCGCAGCTATGAATGCTGTATTTCCATTGCCAAGTTTCCGTCCGGGGAAATAATACCGGTTTCAAATACTTAAATCGATGTTATTATCTCACCCCTGGAATGAATGTCCATAGGCTTAACATGGGGAACTCGTTCTCCATGCCCCTTCAAGTATTGGAGTCCGTTCTCCATGGTCTATATCTTGTTTGTTGCCCATTCTTTTAATGTGTACAGGGGTGAGATAGATACAGAAAGCAACTCGTTTTGGTCAAAGAAGGTCATTCTGTAACTTGTTTGAATGCTACGTGATATTTACTCGGCTGTCGCCTTATTCATATAACTCCGCATCAAACTCGTGGAAAACGACAACTTTGACCAAAACTTGTTGGTTTCTTCTTTAGGATCACTCGAGGTGCGCCTTAAACCAAATACCATTATTCTACCCTTAAAGCAGATATACTTCATATGAAATACTCATTCTTCTTTAATTCCTATTTCTATTTCTATGATGGATCCTATGCGATATAATATTCTCATTTTATCCTACCCCTAATAAAAAACGCCATAGGCTTAACATGGGTTTCGTTTATGTCACTGGGTGTGACATAAAGTGTTGTTTATGCCACTTCTTTCTGATACTGAAAAAAAGTAGAAACGGGGTAGGATAAAATCTAGACGCCACTCGTTTGAGTTTGAGTTGACTTATGTCACACATTTTGTTGGCTCCATAATGTCAGTCGTCTTCGACTCGCGAAATTATGGAGCCAACAAAATGCGTGACATAAATAAACTCAGACTCAAACTCGTGACGTCTCTTTATAATATCTATGATAAGGAGAACAGGGCCTAGTCCGACCATGGCATGTACAGCAAGGGAGATTTCCTCAAGTAGATATCATACATGGAGGATCCCACAGAACTCGATAACAGGTCATCTCGTAGGGCAAATCCGATGTCCTCCTGAGAGGGTCTCACAGAACTCAATAGAGGGTCGTGGCACCCGGGCACAATGGAGTGTTCTCCTAAAAGGGTCCTCAAAAAACTCAATGGCAGGTTCGCTCTGTAGGCTTTGTCAAACAGGTATTATTCTCTGTGCTCAGTTTTACAGTTCTGACAAGGATTTTGGCTGTCTTCTGGCTGTTGCTGTTTACCCCTGTGTATTATACTACTATTATTAGTATCCCCTGATAAAAAAAACTGTCATTGATTTAACATAGGCAAATTTAATGTGGAGTGCCATGTCCTCTAACATAATAAGCAAAAACCAAACACTTTTAATGTTTTATGGGTTTTTTTTCAAAATTTTGCCCAATGGTGACCAAAAAATGAGAAATGGTCATGTACCTAGAGAAGCAAAGAAATTAATTAATCAGCGATCAGGAATTATTCACCTTCTGGCTGCAGAGCATAAATTCTGACAGCTATCAAAAATGGACGGAATCGAGTCGGACTTTGTCTCAGACAAATACTTTGTGAGGTACATGGATCCCACCGTGTGAATCCCACTTAAGGGAATTGAATACCAAGAAGTGATCGGAGGGTCAGCCTTATTATAGAGTATGTCGAGAACCTCACTTGGGACTTTCCACCGATCCTGAACGAAATCTCCCTGCGTGCGCTGTGTAATAAATTCTAAGGAGAATGTTCCTGATATTTCCGGCCTGCTTAGTAGCCCCGCTATTGCGAAAGCTATACGAAGCGGCTTTTAAGGCAAATCTATGTGATGCTTTTTGTCATGAAAGCGGTCTGCAATGAAATTTAGTGTATTCTATTAATGGGAATCTTGCCCTCTATTGCTGTGAGGTATGGTTGATACATTGTTATACCAACGAGTCTATACTCGTTGGTTATACCCAAGTAGAGTCAATGAAAGACAGATAATTATCATCCATCATATACAAAGACACCATTGAAGCTGTATGGGGACTCAGTAAACCACGACCCATTATATAAAACCTGTCAGATACCATAACTGTGGTATACAAATTCATATCTGTGGTATACGGCCTCAAAGCCATGGCATATGGGGAAAAGAGTCCCTTTGTGCTATAGAGCAAAGAAATAGTCCCTTTTGTTACACCCTTTAATATGGCAATAAGTGGGTTTAATTTATTAAAAAAACAACGATAATAAATGCACCAAACGATGGTTTTGTGGACAGGCCGCCTGTCCACAAAACCATCGTTTATTGTCTATATACACAATATAACCATGACTTTGAACTGCCTGGTGGTATTCTCCGCACAGTTGTCACTAGGTAACATCCGAGCAATAGCGAGGAGCATTGAGTAGTGCCAACTACAAGAAGAATACGGCTACGCAGATGAAAATCATGGTAATGTTGTATTTGTTACCCACCTTTCGACTAATTATTTGAAAGAAAATCATATAAATGGTTAGAAACTGAACGTAAGCAAGTAAGTTGCTTACGTTGCTGTTTAGTGTCCAATGGGTGGCAGTAAAGGCTGTAGTCTACTGAGTAGAATACATTTTTCTTCGTTCTACTCAGTAGCAATAGACAATAATCGATGGTTTTGTGGACAGGCGGCCGTAAACCACGAGAGGTCGACGCGTAGTAATACACGAGCGCTAGCGAGTGTATTACGCCGTCAACCTCGAATTTTAACCCAGTAATTGCCATATCGAATTTTAACCCAGTAATTGCCATATCAAAGGGCATAACAATAGAGACTATTTCTTTGCTCTATAGCACAAAGGGACTATTTTTCCTGTATACCACGGTTTTGAGCCCGTATACCACAGATGTGAATCCGTATACCACAGTTATGGTATCTGACAGGTTTTATACAATGGGTCGTGGTTTACTGAGTTCCCATACATTCTCAAAGGGGGCTTTGTATACGATGGATAATAAATCTGTATGCTCTATTGTTTTAGTATAGAGTATGGTTTCTCATCTCATGTATGTGACCTTTCTGGGATTATAACCTCGGCCGTTCCCTCCCGCCCACATACCCCGCAGAATATGTACAGTGCAGTCCAGAGATAGCTTTATTATATACCTGTGCCAGTATGTAACACAAATACCAACCTCTGCTAGGGTATTGGTATTAAATATATACCGGCACAGTATGGTGTTATAAAATGATGTACCACCCTACTTTGAATAAAAATTCTGATTGGCTGAAAAGAATTGCACTGACCTACTTAGAAAGTGCTGGCAGTGACTTGCACAAGGATCACAGGAGTTGAAGGGAAAAAAGAGTGAAAAATGTGCTTGGAGCATATTCTGTGCTTGACTTTCACTATGATGTCAAGAGATATACCAGCACACTTTGAATCCAGCTCGGACGTTGTCATATTTCCTTATGTAATTCATGAAATACTTATATTTGAAGGTATATGATAAAATAAAAATGTATTACCTTACTGATACATATGCGAGCTTGTGGAATATTTTTATCAAAAGAAACGCGGTATGTGAGTATGTACCAGTAAGTTATATACATTTTATCTTAGTACTGGAATCGCTGGTGTATCACAAGGGAGCCAACTTAGTGATCTACACAAGGCCCAGTCTGTTTGAGATGCAATTAAATGTCTCTCAGACTTAGATCTATCACTAAGTGCGCCATTACAGCAAACACCACTATATTTACTCAGATGCGCTCCCACTCAATACACGCTTCACAGATCTCCGCGTAGAAGACATGCACCGTGGTGCCCACACTCAGACATTAATACTGTGATACACAAGCAATTCCTTTATTACATATGCATTAACATGTATGGGGACTCAGTAAAGCACGACCCATACTATAAAACCTGTCAGATACCATAACTCTGGTATACAGATTCATATCTGTGGTATACGGCCTCCAAACTATGGTATACGGGAAATAGCTCCTTTGTGCTGTAGAGCAAAGAAACAGTCCCTATTGTTATACCCTTTAATATGGCAATAACTGGGTTTAATTTATTCGAAAAGATGGATAATAAATACAACAAACGATGGTTGCGTGGACAGATGGTTCTGTAAACCACGAGAGGGTATAATGATTATCATTGGGCTCATAAGTATAAGCCCCCTCTACTTATGTACATGAGATATGTTATACCAAAATCCATCATATGGAAGAACAGTATAACTACATTGAATATAATGCCTGAAGAAGTCTTATCAATCAGGTCGCAACGTCCCAACACTACTAATTACTCCCCCCCCCCCCCCCATTTCCCATCTCGATGTCCAACGGAATCCTTAATACAAAAATAAATATACAATAATCAGCTTGTCTTGTGTTTTTTTGTGGATAAAGGAAATAAACGACCTTTTAAAAACATACCCGGCTCCCAAACATCTCCATATCCTGTGAAGCAAACACAACACTCCTATCATCCACCGTTTTGCGACCACGAATTATTTTTCCAATCAAGGCAATCAATGAAAATATTCAACACACCACCATATCCTGTACCTAAAGTGGGATTCACATGTAGAGACTGATGTACCTGAGACGGATGTACTTCACGCCTTTCTCAGACAATTCTCCTTTGGTATAACATTCTCAGGGCAAGGTACTCAAGGGAAAAATGGCGATTTGATTCACATGAAAAGTGGAATTCACACGGTGGGATTCATGTACCTCACAGGGTTCAAAATCTCATGCGATTCTCTTCCTTTTTAGGGGAAAATGTCTTTTACAATTGCGGGGGGGGGGGGCGAAACAAGTCTAAGGGAATGAAACGCTATAATTAAGACGGAGAAATTATGTTCGAGTACAGACTCTCAGCAGGATTTGTCTCAGAAAAAACCCTGTAAGGTAGGACTCCCACCGTGTGAATCCCACTTCAGGATACACCTGATACATAGTCTCAGACATAATAACAGTGGACACTCACCTTAGCACTCATATACACTTGCGGTGGATGGTTTTAAGAACATGTGGCCCTGCTTGCTGGCCTCCTATTGGCTAGGTTGGGTACTCAGCAGTGGGTCCATTTATCTCACCAAAATGGCCCTATAGAATTTTAAACCTGTTTATAATCAAAAATTCATGAGATTCTGTTCCTCGTAAGGGGTGATTGTCGCCGACAATTGCAAGAGAAAAAAATTGTCTCAGCAAAAAGGAACCCTGTCATTCACACGAGGAGATTGTGTTCCAGTACCGAATCTCAACAGGATTTGTCTCAGACAAACGTTCTGTGGGGTATGTGAATCCCACCATGTGAATGCCACTTCAGGGAAATGGAACCATGCAATTCAGACGAGAAGATTGTATTTGAGTACAGAATCTCAGCAGTATTTGTCTCAGAGAAACACCCTATGAGGTACAGGAATCCCACCGTGTGAATCCCACTTTACAGGGTACAGAATCTCAGCAGGATTTGTCTCAGAGAAACACCCTGTGAGGTACAGGAATCCCACCGTGTGAATCCCACTTTACAGGGTACAGAATCTCAGCAGGATTTGTCTCAGACAAACACCCTGTGAGGTACAGGAATCCCACCGTGTGAATCCCACTTTACAGGGTACAGAATCTCAGCAGGATTTATCTCAGAGAAACACCCTGTGAGGTACAGGAATCCCACCGTGTGAATCCCACTTTACAGGGTACAGAATCTCAGCAGGATTTGTCTCAGAGAAACACCCTGTTAGGTTCAAGAATCCCACCGTGTGAATCCCACTTTACAGGGTACAGAATCTCAGCAGGATTTGTCTCAGAGAAACACCCTGTGAGGTACAGGAATCCCACCGTGTGAATCCCACATTCTATCCGCTCTGTCCCAATACATACTTCATACAAAGGTGGCCACACGACACCAGTCGCCCACAGGATATCATCAGTCATATCTAATCTTACAGACAACCTCACTACCACCGGCCTGCCACCACAGTTGTCAACCAAACACAGGAACACAAGAGGAGTCGGAGACATCTCCCAGAACGGCTCCAGAATGAATAACCTGAACGTCTGGACACGGGGTGAATTGTCGTTTAGGAGCTGACCCCTGCGCCTGGTTTTATCCGCACTAGCCCTGGCCGTCATATCGGATAACGTTGTGGCACTGACCCCCGGGGACATAGGTGAGAGGTGAGGTGGACCTTGTGTGTGGGGTGTGGTGGGGGGTGGGAGTTACCGACCCGGGCGAGATCCATGATTTATATGTTCGTCGCCGATATTGCACAGGGGCGACACCACACCGCCGGGGTGACTGGGAATGTGCGCCACGTCCTATCTCATTCCAAGTCCCCCTCCCCTCCCTCCTCCCCCTGCTGTGCCAAGAAATTCACCATCGACTGCCATCGAAATCAGATTCTTTCCAGCCTTGGCGACCACCTCCAGCTACCACTGGGCCGCTCCCGGCGCCCCGCCCCCCGCTCCACCGCCCCCTTGACCCGCCCCGGCCCCCCGGAGGCCCTGTGCCTGGATACTGGAGAACTCGACCAGTAACGGAGTCGACCCGTAAAAAAAAAACTCGACCCGTAAAAAACTCGACCCGTTTAAAGAACTCGACCCGATTAAAGAACTCGACCCGATTAAAGAAATCAACCCGATTAAAGAAATTGAGCTGTAATGAATTCAACCCGTAACAAACTCGACCCGTTTAAAGAACTTGACTCATGACGAACTTGACCCGTTTAAAGAACTTGACCCGTAACAAACTCTAAACTGTTTTAAACCTTCCCAACTCAAGAATTTCAACTGTGAATCAATACTCTATATTTTAGTAGCAAGTATGTTATCTTGGCCTCAAATTTGGTCTTCTCTGGGGAAGAAGACAAACAGAACACCCTACCCTTGAACCTATCCATAACCCTAACCCTATGCTAAACCTAACTCTATCCCCACCTTAACCCTTACCCTAAACCTAGCTGGACTTAATTTCTATATCCGCTGGTCTATTTGTCTAAAAGCTAACTAATAATTTGACGTTTCCTTCTATATAAAAAAATGTCATTATTATTCATTAGTATTTGAAACGGGTCGAGTTCACCGATCGATTTCTCCAAAATGGGTCGAGTTTTCCTTTCAGCTACGGGTCGAGTTAATTGTGGGTCGAGTTCTCCAGTAAAGCCCATTGCCCATCTACCAATTTCGGAACATTTATATACCTTTGTTGGCGACAAACTGACAGTAATTTGTCTCATCCAAGGCATCCTAACGGAGTCAGCCAAAGTCGGTAGATGTAGGACAGCTAGGTAAGGGTGAGCCACCAATTAGTGAACCACCTCCCTAATATGTCCTTTTATCGCCAACAAGTTGTGGTTTCTATGTTCCAAAATCAGTGGCGAAAAGTTTATCAACATGTTGATAAATCTAGTCGCCGACAACGGAACGTTGGTATAAATGGGGATTGATTGGGTTACGTAATTTGCCAAGTTCGACGACTCCTATATGATTTGCAAACTAATCGTTCAACCCTGAATCTGTAGATGGGCATTGGGCTTAACCGTTTATCCCATCCCTAATATAAAATCCCATAGACTTAACATTTAGTTTCCGTATGCCACGCTGACTGGCATATGGAGTTTGATATGCCACTATTGGCATATAGAATTGATATCATGGGTAGGATAAAATCAAAACCTGATTCATTTAAATCATGGCCACCACATTCCACTCCTGAAGTTTTGGCCCAGGACTTCACTCGGCTCCGCCTCATGATATCACTATGCCAAACTCCAGTCGTGGCATACGGTGGCCAAGATTTAGGCCCGGCGTCCACCTACCACGATAGGATCGTAGACCTCCCGATATGGCACCGATACAAAATGTCAAAATCGGTGCCATATCGGGAAGGTGCAAAATCATAGACATATGTCTAGACATGCCAATCCACCACGCATTGTATGGGGTTTTTATCGGTGTCTAATCGCAGAAACGTGGTCAACTGCCCCGATATTAGATGACCTTCCGACGCGATTTTGATTTTGCATCGGGAGGTGCATCGTAGGGATTATCGGTGCCATATCGTAGTAGGTGGACGCCGGGCCTAAAACTCATCCAGTTTTACGATAGTGCCCACTGCCGTCAGCCCCCGGCAGTCCCCCGTGCTCATCAGCCACAAGCGGCCACCTTGTTACGGCTCTGTCGGTGCGCTGCCAGAGCTCGTGGCTTCTAAATATAGCCGACTGTAATCGTGGTAGTATAGCCATAGTAGAGAGCGGGCAGCAGGCTGGTATCCAATCTGGACACTTCCCTCCTTCTTGCAGTTGAATCTGCTTTTTTATTACCCACACAATACGGAGTCTCCATACTAAGCTTATGGAGCCTCCAGATCGTTACTGAGTAGAATACGGAAAGCTGTATTCTACTAGAATAATACAGCTTTTTCGGTCACCTGAAGGGCATTATTGGATCTTTTTGAATAAACAATGCACGGCGCTTGCGTCGAATTTCTAATTGATTACAAGATTTGTTTGCTAATATTTAGTCAAAAGCTGAGTAATAATTTCAACATTCCCATGATTTCGATCTGTGTGGTTGTATTCTCCTTATAACCGACGCTACGCAATACTCCGAGCGATAGGGAGGAGTATTACTTCGCGTCAACTACACGGAGAATACGGCCACTCAGATCGAAATCATGATAATATTGTGTATATCTCACCCCTTATATAAATCACCATAGACTTAATATGGTGTGGCTGTATGCCACGGTTATGCCATTTAATATTTAAATGCCATGGGTGACATATGCAGTTAAAGACATGTTACAGGGTAGGATGGAATCTAAACATCCCTCAATTTCATATAATTGTTTACGTGACGTCCATCGTCTTCTGCTACAGATATCACTCATTCCGCTAAAACAACTCACGCCATATAAACATTGTAATTGTGAAATTTCGCGACGTTTCTTGGTATTATCTCACACCTGGTGTTTTCCCCATAGACTAAGGCCCGGCGTCCACCTACTACGATAGAAATTTAGACCTACCGATATGGCACCGATACAAAAAAGTTAATATCGGAGACATATCGGGAAGGTGCAATATCGTAGACATATGTCTAGACATGCCAATCCACTATGCATCTCAATTGGTTTTTTTCGGTGCCTAATCGCAGAAACGTGGTCAACTGCCCCAATATTAGGTGACCTTCCGACGCGATTTTGATTTTCTATCGGGAGGTGCATCGTAGACCATATCGGAGCCATATCGTAGTAGGTGGACACCGGGCCTTACATTGAGAACATCTGTGCTCTATGCTCTAAAAATGCTGCTGAAAATTCTGAATAAGCGGCACATGTCAAAGCTCCTAACACAAATTACATATCTTATTTATCTTAACTCGCATCCATGAAGCCTCCAGAAAATAGGAATACCAAATCCCCACATAGAATACTCCAGAATAAATATCAACTGAAAACAAAAATCCAATTTCATCGAAGCTACATTGTTCTAATTCTCCAGAATAAACATCAACTGAAAAATAAATTCTACATTGTACTGATAGATAAAGAATACACAGAGTTAGTTTTTTGGCTTTTTTTAAAGCAATCTTTTATTAATCTTTCCACATATCCATACATCATACAATTTGCAGCTCTGTAAAATAACTTTCCGTGTGTTCTTCACACCATATCTTCGTCATTTTAACCTTGTTGTCTCTTCTTATTGCTCCTTTTTTGCTTAGGCCCTGCATCCACCTACTACGATATGGCTCCGATATGGTCTATGATGCACCTCCCGATACAAAATCAAAATCTCGTCGGAAGGTCACTAAATATCGTGGCAGTTGACCACGTTTCTGCGATTAGACACCGATAAAAACCCCATACAATGCATGGTGGATTTGTATGTCTAGACATATGTCTACGATTTTGCACCTTCCCAATATGTCTCCGATATCGACTTTTTTGTATCGGTGCCATATCGGTAGGAGTAAATTTCTATCGTAGTAGGTGGACGCCGGGCCTTAGTTTCGGGATAAATTTCTGAATCTATCTTATCTAATCAGCCTAACTTATTCAGTCCCTAGCCTTTAATGAAGCTGTTACCCTTTTGTCTCTTTTTATCTAATATTTCTTTTTTTTTTTTTTTTTTTTTAAACGAGCAGCGCTCTCTTTTATTTAGTATCATGATTTAATTACACAGTTCATTCTCCCTGTTCAAAACTACCATAAACCCATTGGTGTTAACATGTGCTCGCTCCCACGATGAACAATAGTATATCCTTCTAGCTACATGTGCACCCCTCCAACGCTGCACAATTTCCTCTGTAAGAAAAAAATCAACACATGAACAATCTCATTGCACTATAATCATTTGATAAGAACCTCACTCCCTTAGGAAACAATTCTGCTACGTCTAGCTGCTCAGAAATTTTTGTGGGGAAAACCTGATTCCCTTCTGGTATTTTACAAGTAGACAGACATTACAATACAGAAACATATGACATTACACATGAACAGCAAATAGGACGTGAAGAAATCAAGGTGTCGTAAATAGGACCAAAAGACCACCATAACCTCCATAGTGTGTAATCGACCTCCGGCCTAATCTCATCAGCATTTTACATTTGATTAGCTACCATAGAAAGTTTGTTACAAGTTAGAGAAGCAATTTTAGTAGTCCAAGTTTGTGTTACCTGACTATTCTTCATGTGGGTGACAAGTTTAGAGAAGTAATTTCAGTAGTCCAGTTTCATGTTACATAACTATTCTTCATGTGGAGAGGAGGTTTCAAAGGACCAAATAAAATCAGTACAAGCCGAAACACAGGACGTGTAACAATACAATACAATCATTATAAAAGACATCACATGAAAACACGAGCGAGATGTGAGATTAGGAGAGTAATGTCTTAAACAAATACCTCATCCTCCCCATGTTAACAGCTTAAAACTAATTGTTGACAAACCCGTATCGTAGCAGGATCTCAGCCCCCAGTGGCCTCTGAGGTTGCACACAGTATGGACTACATCATGGCTTCCAATATCTCCTTCCATTTCACAAAACGGTCCTGTTTTCCCATCAAACCACAAATATACTTTTCTACACATAGACTGTTGCGGAGTTCAATGCTCCAATCATATACTGACAGTTTGCTATTGTGAAAAAGTTTTTGCCGATGAATATAGTATTTTGCGTGGAGACATATGAAATTAGTTATTTCGGTGAGGCTTCCTTTATTGGTGGTGCCAAGAATTAGATCTATCGGGTCAAGGCCCAAGACCAGTTTAGAACATGTCTTCAGCCAGTTCCTTGCCTGTTCCCAAAACAACATCACTACAGGGCACTCTACAAAGAAATGGATTATAGAATCTTGTTCCTCACAATAAGAACAAATAGGTGAGGACAGCACCTTAATTCAGAACAAGTAGCGATTTGTGGGAATCACCCTATGGATAATCCTAAAGAAAAAAGACTGTAACTTTGATTCCCTTGTGGCACGGCAGGCATTTCTGTACAGGCCCACCCAGTCCTTGTCCGAAAGAAGTCTGTTCTTGGTTCTTTCCTTCCAGAAGGTCATGCCTGGTGAGATGTAATATTCTCTCATTTATAAGCAAGCAAACTGAATAAACATCAACTGAAAAAGTCGCAATAATCCAATTTCATCAAATCTACATTGTTCTAATTCTCCAGAATAAAAATCAACTGAAGAAAAAAAAATCGATTTTATCAAAAATACATTGTGCTCATAGATAAAGAATACACATAGTTATTCTGATCTGGTTGTCAGCCTGACTCAGAGCAATAAATCACGACTGCTTTCCATTCAGAGCTACATATATCACAATGGCATTTGCCTTGAACTGCTCCAACCATTCTGTCCATCCCAAGTCATGCCAGAGTGACATTCATCCTTGAGTAGCTCATGCTGCATTCCGCTCACAACTGCTCATGCCTCAAACCTATTTCAAATGATGACAACGACCTTGACCATGGTGGGTCTTTTTACGGCCTGGTTATGGGGGCGCCGCCTAGTGGCCTTGACTGGCGGACAAAGGGTATCACACCAGACTGTCATCAAAGACAGGGCCGTAATAGATCGGTACTGTCGGGGGTGGGTTAGGCTGCTTGGGCCTAGTCGAGAGAATCACGAACCGCCATTTAAAACAGGCGCACGCAACGAGAGTCTGGCGGCCACAAAGCTTTTATTGTGTCTCCGGTCCCGGCCATCAGCCATCAGGAGACGGCTAAACGAGTCCACATGATTGGCGTGCCTGCCACACGGACTGTATATATGGATCAGTTGGGGTCACGGCCTTGGTAGTGTCTGACCATATCCTTGGATCGTTATTCTGGTCCCCCAAGGCTATTTCCAATACTGTGAAAAGAAATTCTCTGAAAGGGGAATAATTCGCTTTAGTAAATCATATCCCACCTGTCGCTTTATCCCGTACTTTAATTAGCTGTATTTCACGAGCGCTTGCCATTTGTGTGAGCAAGACTTTTTTTCTGCACATTTATCTCATTTTGGCATGTCTTTATGGCCGTTTTGTGTTCGTCCGTAGAGGCATAAAACTATGCAACAACAGCGAGGACGTTTCTAAAGGCCCGTTTTCATTGGCCGACGATTTACAAATGGTTTAAAAAAATTTAGTTCTCCTAAATGCCAATTTCCATTGGCCATCACCGCTATACAGTCAGGAACCAATGACGGACCTTTAGCACTGCTGGCGCAAAAAAGAAATGGGTTTTAGGAGAACTCAAAACATATACACCGTTTTGGTGGGCCTTGGGAAACGAGCTTTTGTCTTGCAGTTTGTCTGCAGTTGAGGGAAGAAGTGTAAGTGTGGATTGCTTGAACCCACATTGGACGTCTCATTAACAGTGTCATAGGCGAAATGGGAACCCGATTCTAATCACCAACATTGAAGTGAATAACCCTTGTTTTTATTCAGAACAGAATTTTACAAAAATAATATTCACTCTCTTGACCCTTTCTCCTTTTCCACAATCTTCTGATTTCTTCATGATATAATAGCTCTCTTATGTCCGTCCATCTCATGGCGTACTTTTATGTATTATTTCATTTAGTTTCATTTTAAACTGATCCTGGTGTTTTATAGTTTGGACATTTTGTAACAATTGTGTATATCGAGATTTAAGCTTACACTCATTATAGTGTGAAAGGTTTATATTTTGTATTGTCTGTTAGTGTACTGGAGACCATGGGTCAACATCATGGACAATTGGAAATTGACTCAGAATGTACCTTATATCAACGACCGTATGTTGTCCACTGCATGGACACTAAAACCAGTCTATCTTGACTGATGCTCATGTAGTATAAAGATTGAAATAAAAAATTAAAAAATAAAATAAACGATTTTCTACTGGCAGAGTATCTCAGAGTCCATTCCCTATTTACATGGATGGACACCTATATCCTCCTGTGTGAGGCCTCATAATATTTACTTTTATCCTACCCCTAATAAAAAAACCTCCATAGACTTAACATAGGGAAATTTTATGTGGCAGGCCGTGACATAAAGTGTTTTTTATGCCACTAGAGTAATAACAATATTGACCAATCAGAGAGCAGGATGTCAGCTACTATGTTCTGTTGGTCATTGACTCAATATTTATCTTATAGTAATACAAAAGCATAGACGAGGTAGGATAAATACGAAACCGAACTCGAGTTCTCGTTCGGTTTCTACTAATTACTACAGCATGCTCACACTAGCTATAGACGTTGCCTATAAAAGGTTGAAGTGGTCACATATAGACCTCCAGCGTTATATCACTGTAATATAGGGAAAGTAGCAGGGTGCCAGTATCTGAGGGTCTTAGAGGTGCGCCCAGCTGACCATGACCAATCACCCAAGACCGATATACCTCAAGACACACTGGTGCTCGATACGTTTTGATCTTAGACTCAGGCAGGTACAGAAAAGGCAAGTTGGCTGGGTGCAAGTAGGTTACAGAAAACGATCCATAGACTGAATGTAACCCAAACCTTTTAGTTGTTGTTCATCTATAATCGCACGCTTGACAGTACTGTGGTGTCTGGAACTAAATGTCTTGCAGAGACTTTTTAATTGCAATAGATTTGTTTTAATCTTGTAGGTGGGTAATAGATACAATAACGACTGGTTTTATGTATGAGTGAACGTGTTCTCCTCGTAGTTCACGACGTAATATCCTCGCTTATCGCTTAGATATTACTACGCGTCAACTACTCGGAGATTACGGCCGCTCGTACACAAAACCTGTCATCATTGTGTATATAGACAATAATCGATAGTTTTGTGGACAGGCGGCCGTAATCCACGAGAGTTGACGCATAGTAATACACGAGCGCTAGTGAGTATATTACGACGTCTACCGCGAGTGGTTTACAAAGCTGCCTGTCCACAAAATCATCGTTTGTTGCATTTATCATCCATCTTTTCGAATGAATTAAATCCAGTAATTGCCATGTTAACTGGTATAACACTAGAAACTATTTTTTTGCTCTATAGCAAAAGGGACTATTTTTCCAGTATACCATGGTTTTGAGGCCGTATACCACAGGTTTGAATCCGTATACCACAGTTATGGTATCTGACAGGTTTTATACCATGGGTCGTGGTTTACTGAGTCCCCATACATTTTCGATGGGGGCTTTGTATACGATGGATAATAAATAATTGGTGTCCAAAATTGTCAGGTGGAAACGCTGCATTATCTCACTTGGCTCACACCTTTATCACTTCTCATGGAACTCTTCCCCAGTGAGGCAAAAATCGTAACAGCAGCTGGTTCCCCATCTTTTACTATGTGCAATTAACACTGATCGTCCTTGGCATATACATTTGAGCGATCACATTCCACAATCTGAATACTATAGCCAGTAACTTCAATGTGGTTGTCCTAGGTCTCTAGCGATTCCGTTCATTTAATCCATGTATAATTTAGGACGAACAAATTAAATGTTGATGTGCACCTGTTCAGCAAAAACGTCACATGGAACATGTTTACGTTGTAGAGATGAGTAAAGGGAAAGAACCTAATGTGGTGCCTTCTATAACAACATTAGAAAACGATCTGTTGTTTTATAAATGCATATTGTTACATCTGCATCTTTATATCAACTCTTTTTACCTTAGTTGTTTATTGAAAGATCTTTGTTTGCTCCAAAATGTAATCAATGTGTTTTATTCATTAACTTTCATATTGCAACTGGTCTGAGAATGTAACCAAATTAATCATTTATGTAAAATAAATACTTGATTTGAGATTCCGTCCAACGAAATCCCTTGAAATTGCGATACTAGTTAGAAATTACCCGTGATTCAAATGGGTTCTTTTGGAATTTGCTGATTTTGAACATCAATTAACTAAATCAGAATTTACGAGACCATTTCTGTAGCTTGAATCTCATTAAAAGGTTTTAAAAAGTGAATGTTAAGGGGTATTTTTAAGGGGAAGAAATTTAATTCTACGGTAATTAGCGGTGTTTGAATAATGACCTGGAACAGAATCAGAGACTCGAGAAATCTAATTCCGACAGAACATCTTCGCAAACATCCATCCTTCTCCAAACTTTTTAAATGCATTCAGAATCATTCATTTCTTTACAAAAAGTATACGTTCAACTTAATTGTAATGTATACTGAATCATACACTTATCTAATAAGCATGATACGTCGGCGTTTGCTATGCTTTAGTAAATATATCCTTTAAAGGTAGGTTTAAGATGATTGGGGTGATTGTCTCCTGGAATTTAATGAACGTCGAGATTGCTCAGTTCTTCTTTTTAGATCTTAGTTAATTTCGTTTTTAAACTTTAATGAAATACCCAGAATTTGTTTTCCGCTCTGGACAGAAAAAAAATATTGATAACAGTCCTCCTGAGAATTATTCAAATTACTTAAAGGGCCCATACATCACCTTTTGTGTATCAATTAATTAGGTCAAACGAATACTGGTTTAATCCGGTGGGCCATAGTAACCACCTTCCCGCTTCCAAATTAAGTCGCTTCAAAGTTCCCACTTGGATTCTCAGCCAGAAGCATTTTATCTCATCCTTTTGTGCAGGTTTCTGTTTAGAAAGAGCACAGCCATTTTGAATTTCGCTGCAGCCATGATTTAATCATCAACTTAATCAGTTTCGTGGTAGAAAATGATGAAATTGTATCAGTTCCAACTGCATAGATTTGATATGTTCCCATCCAGTGTGGACCTTTACAGGGAATAAGGCCTGGAGTCCACCTACTACAATAGAAATTTAGACCTACTGATATGGCACTGATACAAAAAGCAAATATCGGAGACATGTCAGGAAGGCGCAAAATCAGAGACATATGTCTAGACATGTCAATTCACCACACATCGCCAGGGGTAGACCCCCATTTTTTACCGATGCCTAATCGCAGAAACTTGGTCAACTGTCCCGATATTACGTGACCTTCCGACGCGATTTTGATTTTTTTATCGGGAAGTCCATCGTAAGGCATATTGGAGCCATATCGTAGCAGGTGGACACCGGGCCTAAGGCATATTGGAGTCATATCGTAGTAGGCGGATGCCGGGCCTAACACAGAAAAAGAAGAAAAAATTGTAACCATGCAGATTCGTATACATAAGAAATATATATATCCCTCTTTTCTATTGCTCATTGCACTTTCGATCTATGCTTAGTAGGCCTAAGTAAGGCCTGGCGTCCACCTACTACGATAGAAATTTAGACCTACCGATATGGCACCGATACATACACAATATTGACTGGTTTCAGATACAAGCGGCCGTATGCTCCGAGGTGTTGACGTGTAGTAATATCCGAGCGTATGCGAGGATATTGCGGAGAGTCAACTCTGAGGAGCATACAACCGCTTGTATCTGAAACCAGTCTATATTGTATTTATTATCCACCTTTTCTGGACAAGTGGCATGTCAATATCAGTTCGTTTTAGCTATGCACTATTTTTCCATACGCACTATTATTCCGTATGCGCCACCCGGAGCATACAACATATCCGTATGCGCCGGGTATGTCCATACAAACGCCCTATGTGTTTTCTACGGACACTTTGTATTAGGTGGATAATAAAAAAAGACATATCGGGAAGGTGCAAAATCGTAGACATATGTTTAACTAGACATCCCAATTCACCACGCATTGTATCGATGTCTAATCCCAGAAACGTGGTCAACTGCCCCGATATTAGGTGACCTTCCGACGTGATATTGATTTTTTTATTGGGAGGTGCATCGTAGACCATATCGGAGCCATATCGTAGTAGGTGGACGCCAGGCCTTAATATCAGAACTGGTGTACGATCTTCATATATATAACAGAGGTGCTACTTCAGCTGTATCCATTTGGAATTTTCAGATGGTTTGTACACATTTTAATTGTAGGCCTCCGGACCAACCGCAAGGTATGTAGCCCTTAGGCCCGGCGTCCACCTACTAGATAGAATCGTAGACCTCCCGATATGGCGCCGATACAAAATGTCAGAATCGGTGCCATATCGGGAAGGTACAAAATCGTAGACATGTGTCTAGACATGCCAATCCACCATGCATTGTACTGGGTTTTTATCGGTGTCTAATCGCAGAAATGTGGTCAACTGACCCGACATTAGGGAGGTGCATCGTAGGGCATATCGGTGCTATATCGTAGTAGGTGGACGCCGGGCCTTAGAGTGGGATTAATACGGTGGGACAAATGGACCTAAGACTGGTGTACTTCACACCTTTTCACCAGTCGCCGACGATTTCCCGCCTGGTACAAAGTTTCACAGGTTGGAGTGTTCTACAGTCTCAGGTAAACATTGCGGATTCAATTCAGATGGGAAGACTTACCAGGTACAAAAATTGTCTCAGCAAAATGGAACCCTATAATTAAGACGATGAGATTGTGTTCCAGTACCAAATCTCAATAGGATTTGTCTCAGACAAACGCTTTGTGAGGTACATGGATCCCATCGTGTGAATCCCACTTTAGCTTTGAGCAACCGACTGAGTCAATTGCCTGTGAGTAGTATAGGATCAGTACTTTGTGTATGGCTATTTGCGTACAACCTTGTCAGTCGCATGTTTGAGGACATCAATCTCAAGGTCATAGAGCCAACGTTCACTAACAGGTGACGTTTTATATGCGCGGGGGGAGGGTTATGTTTTGTGGGCCACCTGTTCATGATGTCCTAATGTTCCCCAAGAGCAGACTTCAAACCTACAGCTTCTATATTTAGGCTACACCTTTAAAACGTAAAGCCTCCGGTCGCAGCACCACGGCAGTCCCCTTAAAAGGAAACCCTATACTATTGTTCAGTATCCTACAAGCTCTTAAATGGCTTATGTGTATGTCTATCATGCCGTTTAGACCAGAGTTCAGTGTTTTCAAACTCTTACTTAACCCTTTAAGGATGGGTACTTGGTGGCAGATTGTCTCGCTTGAAGACGGGGACATAACCGTCAAAACTCATAATTTTAAATTTGTAATCATATGATATGATACACAATCCTGAAAATTGTATTCCTTTTAAGAGAAATACTGAACATGATATGATATTTACATTCTGTGAAGATATCATGAATATTTCTCTATTGTTACTTTGATAAAACAACTTTGTAAATATTGGAGTTGTTTTATTTTCATTTTTTTATTATTCAGTAAAGCACTTACATTCACCCTCATGGGTGTTCCTACATGCAGTTGCAAACAATAATAACTATAATAAATTACTCAGTGGTAAATTAACAAGATACATACACAGGACATACAGGACAAGTAGGACAAGAGACATATTGTAATACAGTACAAGGACCTTACTAAATAAGTAAATTGTTGTCACTATAAGATGTTTAACAAGACTGGCTGTCTGGCCGCAAATTATTTCCCTACCACAAATTTCCATTCTTCAGCAAAAAAAATTTTAAATGTGATTTATCTAGAGTTGCTTGAATTTGTTTTGGCAAATCATTCCAGTTGAATGAATTTTTTCCAGGAGATATGATTCCTCAAGGCATCATTAGTCTTAAGTATGGATTTTTCTGTTGTTTGTATCCAGTAAATAGCAAGTCCACTTTGACATTGAGTTGTAACTGGTTATGTCATTGTATGTGAATAAGCTCTGAAGAGAAATATATTTCATAATAAATGATTGCATGTTAGGTACTTTTGTCCCTGCCGTTCCCTGTCTTTCTCAGATTTATTTGGCCTAAATGTCCTTGAAATTCCTTTGATATTCAAGATTTATTTTTTTAACTTTTATTTAGTCTGGCAGACTATCTCTTTGTAATATACCTGTAAGTAGGTGGAAGTGATTGCCGAAAATAAAATTTATAAATTGTCAGTGACTAGATTTATCAACATGTTCATAAACTTTTGGCCACTGATTTAGGAACAGAAAAACTACAACTTGTCGGCGACAAAATAACATCTAAAGGACGTGAACTCACTTATCGTTGCCTCACCCTTGCCTAGCTGTGCTACATCTACCGACTACAGCCGACTCCGTTAGGATGCCTCGCCTGAGACAAATTACCGTGTGTTTGTCATTAACAAAGGTACATAAATGTTTCAAAATCGGTAGATGCGTATTAGGCTTTACGAGGACCAAGTGCGAGGCATCGCTTTAAGCCCAATGCCCATCTACCGATTTCGGAACATTTATGTACGTTTGTCGGCGACAAACGGAGGGTAATTTGTCTCAGCCGAGCCATCCTAAGGGAGTCGGTAGATGTAGGACAGCTAGGCAAGGCTACCCAGCGATTAGTGAACACTTGGTTTCTTTGGTTTTTGCCCTCCCCCAGCGATAAGTGGACCATACACCAATTTCATCAGTGTGCGGGTCGAGCGAGGGGTTACGTAATTTGCCTGCGACAAGGTGACCGACTCCTATACGATTTGGGAACTAATTGTTCAACCCTAAAGCCTGATGCCCATCTACCGATTCAGGGTTGAGCGATTAGTTCCCAAATCGTATAGGAGTCGGTTGACTTGTCACAGGCAAATTACGTAACTCTTCGCTCGACCGGCGGACATTGAGAAGATGGGGTAGTGGATATTAGTCCTAAGCAAATCGGTCTACTAATCGGTGGCTCACCCTTGCCTAGCTGTCCTACATCTACCGATTACAGCCGACTCCGTTAGGATGCCTTTGGTGACACAAATTACCGTCCGTTTGTCGCCGACAAAGGTGCATGAATGTACCGGAATCGGTAGATGGGCATTGGGCTTTCTGAATCGGTAGATGGGCATCCGGCTTTATGGGAAGGAGGGACGTCGAGGTGGCCCTTTTCACAACCCTCACCGGTGACGGCGCTGGGGGCGTCGTTACCCCGGGCACTGTACACGGGAGCCCCGTAAGGGCGTCACTGTCACCACCCCTCTGGCACGCCGGGAGATAACCAAAGCCCCCGGGTGACCTCTGGCTTACGCCGGTGGCTTGAGAAGATACGGCAGAGTCAGTGCCTGCGGATATCTTGACAGATAGGTGCCCCCAGAAGGACCCAGAGGAAACTCCAGATACAGCCCTGGCGCACAAAAAAGGTCTATTCAGCGCGGCCGCCCCACGTGTGTAGAGGGAAGGAGGAGGGGAGGTGGGGGGAGGGGGGCATTGCGATGCTGAAGCGGCCAATTGGGGGCGCGGCGGGACTATAAGGAAGCAGTTTGGTGGCGGGCGCCGACGCGTTGCCAACTTTGGCCTTCATTAGCTCATTTTAAGCCTCCCAATTGGCACCTCGCGCCGGCCCTCAGGAACACATAGAAATTGAAAATTGACATTCGGCCGTGGGCGATAATGCGGCGACCGGACTAATGATACAATAACAAGGCCACGGCCGGTTTGTCGAGTCGCCGCGCGTCCTGATTATCCTGGCGCCGCGCGTGGAGACGCAGATAAATCTTTCTCGTTACCGGCCCCGGCCCCCGCGTCCACTGGGGCCGCCCGCCTTCCGCCCGCCCCGCTGCATACCAAAGGTCTGCCTCTGGCCGCACCAGTTCAGGGCCCGCCGTGCGTTCTGACCCCCGAGGGGACAGAGCCATTGTCAGTTAATGAAACAGTCACTAGGTGGCCAGCAGTATGGCTGGCCCCTTTGGGGGGGGACAGAACCTGTATTCTGGCTCTTTGTTCTTACGAAATTCAACTGCCTTTCAATGTTTTAGCATGGTTCCCTTGACTCTCTACACCCATCCTAGAGCAGGATGACATAATGATTAAACCCAGAACATAGGGGTTTTCACATGGAACACATTATATACATATGTCAGCAAGGCTAGAGTTGTGACACTTCCCAATTATTACTCATTTCTTTCACTTCTCCTTTAGTGAAGAACACCTACTTTTACACCTCCTTTAGTGAAGAACACCTACTCGGGGGGGGGCGTCATGGCAGCCCCCATGGATCATAGGCTATATGCCGTATAGAAACATGAGATAGAGGAGCAAGGTCAGCTACAAACGTAACAAAGCTGAAGTGGTATAATAAAGTATTCATTTAATTTACCTTAAGTGGGATTCACATGATGGGATTCATGTACATTACAGAGCGTTTGTCTGAGACAAATACTGCTGAGATTCGGTACTGAAACACAATCTCCTCGTCTGAATTGTATGGTTCCATTTTGCTGAGACAAGTTTTTTTCTGTGCAATTGTCGGCTACAATCACCTCTAACAAGGAACAGAATCTCATGAGATTTTGACTTTAAACAGGTTTAGAATTTAGAGCGGCATTTTGGTGAGACAAATGTATTTCACACGTTCTCCCCCAATCTGTGAGTCTCAGTGGTCCCCAATTACACCTATTCACACTGGAAAACATTTGATCCCTCCCCATCTTGTACGCAATAGGGACGTGCGCAATATTTCCTAAATAAGATATGTGAATGGCATAATATATATTTAGTTTACCTGGCCGCATTGGGAAAAATACTTATACAAACAAATCACTTGTACTTGTACGGAAACCTTCTATACGCGTATTGGGCGTATACATAAGAAAATATATGACGGCCTGGTTCACACCTTGAAATTTGTACAACCGCAACGCGCGAATAGAAATACACCACTAGATAAGGTGTCTACGAGACGGATAATTTTTCGTGCAGTGTAAACTTTGGACCTACCCCTCCCCCACTGCATACGTTCTTCATGGATATCCCCTTCCTGTTATGACAATTGAATCATTTGTAATTGAATCCTTTAGTTATACAGGTTGTGAGGAGGTCATAGTCACCCAGTGGTAAAGACGGTTCCAAAGGTGTTGTCTACGCACTCCTACCCCCCCCCCCCCCCCTAGTCACTGAACATCCACCTCTGTATACCTTCAAGGTTGTATGTTATATATCCCGTTAGCTAAATTGGGATTCACAGGCCGTTTGTCTGAGACAAATCCTGCTGAGATTCTGTACTCAAACAAAATCTCCTCGTGTGAATGACAGGGTTACATTTTGCTGAGACAATCTTTTCCCCTTGCAATTGTCTGCGACAATCACCCCTAACAAGGAATAGAATCTCATGAGATTTTGACTTTAAACAGGTTTAAAATCTAGAGGGGCATTTTGGTGAGATAAATGTATTTCACACGTTCTCCCCCAATCTGTGAGCTCAGTGGTTCCAAATAACACCTGTTTACATGGGGAAGTACCCTGAGTCGGTGACTGTGTACCTTGTGTACCTTGTATAGGGGTGTAGGGGTGAGACTATGTACCTGGTAAGTCTTCCCATGTGAATTGAATCCGCCATGTTACCCTGAGACTGTAGAACACCCCAATCTGTGAAACTTTGTACCCAGCTGGAAATAATAGCCGACTGGTGCAAAGGTGTGAAGTACACCAGTCTCAGGTCCAGTTGTCCCATCGTGTGAATCCCACTTAAGTGTTCATCATGAGCATGGGAGGTTGTGGGTTCAAATCCCAGTCGGGTCATAGCAAAGACTTACAAAAAAATTGTACCCACTGCCCAGTTGGCTTAAAACCTGCCACTAGAATGAGAAGTAGGGATCTAGGGCCTGAGTGGAAGAATAGCTGTATCACCGAACTTGGTTATTGCACACACAATATTCTTTCAATGAAACTTGTTTGATGAAAAATGATGAATATATGTACAATATTCTAAACCTTCAAGAGGCCATCCATAAAGTAGGCCCAGAGAGTAATTTTTGTTATCTTGAGGATTATCTATCTAAATAATTGATACTTGCATAGCTTGCATAGTCCTAATCAAAGAATTTTATATCGAGACAGTCAGGTGCTGATAAATATCGTCGCAGTTGCAACGACTATATTGTTGTTGAACAGTAAAATATCATATTTTGCTTAATTTATTGAATACGGTCCTTTTGAAATCACTAACTCATATCTCACTTATATTTATGTATGGACCCTGTGGTTTGCTGATAATAAAATCAACAGTTAAATTCAAACAGCCCCTTAAATTAAAATACTGCATTGTGAAACCTTCTCCCACTCCTAATTAGCTTTTCGTGGTGCGTAAACATAATCCAATATCAAGAATTGATTGCTTCCAACCGGAAACAAGCAATTCCTGCAGGTCTGGGATATTACTAAATGCACACACCCAAACCGTAAGTTAGATCTAAATGTAATATTTCAGCAGACTTAATCTAAATCTATTCTATTGTACAAACAGTGACCTGTTTCGGTAGTTTCGTGACTTTAGGCCTAGACAGACATCAACAGCGGCACCAACAGTGCAAGCAAAAGCAGAAAAAGTCTAGCAAATATTAGAGGGTCGAAGTGGCCAATCTTCTTCACATCAGGAACGTTTATAGGTTATATGTATCCCCTACTCGTATTAAAGTGTCATCGCTTAATTTTCTATGGGAAGTGAGTGAAATTCCGCGTGTCATCGATTGCAGTCTTGTGATCTGTCCGTATGGTGTCACAGACGTCATCTAGACATGTCACGAAACTACTGAAACAGGTCCCTGGTGTTACACTACCTGCTAACCTGAAGCCACCCATCCCCACAATAATTGTAGCATGCAATGTAAAACCTATTCATAAATACAACAACCCAAACCAACAAATCCCTTATCATATTACAGCGTAACAATGAGGCAATACACAAAGCTATGCCAACAAAGTTGTTATATTCAACTTAACATCCTGTCAGACAATATATCTAACACCACTATTAACCCTTTCCAGGCGAGCAGGTTGGTGGGTACCAGTAGCTACAGAGGCTAGGATGCCCCAGGGTTGTACGTCTCTGGGGGCGAGAATGCCTTGAGGCATTCCGTAAAATTTCACTTGTCATGTAACCTAGAGAACTTCAATATTGACATAGTTCAATTTTTTCTAAATAGTATACAAAATGTAATGATTTCCACACATATCTTTCCATATTTTACACAAACTCTTTAAAAGTTTCTTGTATTTATTGGAAAATACCTGAATATATGATGAATGCGGGTAGGCATTCTCACCCCCTGTGTACATAATGCCCGTAGGTATTTTCACCCCCTGTGTACATAATGCCCATAGGCATTCTCACCCCCTGTGTACATAATGCCCGTAGGTATTTTCGCCCCCTGTGTACATAATGCCTGTAGGTATTCTCGCCCCCTGTGTACATAATGCCTGTAGGTATTCTCACCCCCTGTGTACATAATGCCCGTAGGTATTTTCGCCCCCTGTGTACATAATGCCTGTAGGTATTCTCGCCCCCTGTGTACATAATGCCTGTAGGTATTCTCACCCCCTGTGTACATAATGCCCGTAGGTATTTTCGCCCCCTGTGTACATAATGCCTCTAGGCATCCCCCCCCCCCCCATGTACATAATGCTTACAGGTATTTTCGCCCTGAATAGGTTGATAGGTTTACATTCGGCTCTAAACAGCATTGCCTCAGGCAATACACCGTCCCAGCCCAAAGATACGCACGGTCATATTTAATACCACATCCCTCATACTACACGCCAAATCATTTAAAAATCCATTATGGTGTACAAAGCAATAGCACCTCAATACCGGGATATGAATACCTGTTACAATAGGATATGCAAGCCTATCCGACCAACACTAGACACCTGACACCGGATATACGTATTATATTCTCTTATACATGAAATGGAATTAAAAGGCCACATTTTATTGTTTACATTGATATAGTTGCCCTGCATCTTGTGCAAGGCCAGTTATATTTGGCATGGGACGGTTATTTTTTACAAAACGGAGACCAATGTCCGTGGTTTCAGATACAAGCGGCCGTATGCTCCGAGGAGTTGACGCGTAGTAATATCCGAGCGTATGCGACGATATTGCGCAAAGGCAACTCCGAGGAGCATACAACTGCTTTTATCTGAAACCAGTCTATATTGTATTTATTATCCACCTTTTCTGGGCAAGTGGTATGTCAATATCAGTTCATTTTAGTTATGCACTATTTTTTCGTACGCACTATTTTTCCGTATGCGCCACCAGGAGCATACAACATATCCGTATGCTCCGGGTATGTCCATACAAACTCCCTATGCCTTTTCTATGGACACTTTGTATTAGGTGGATAATAAAGCCCAATGCCCATCTACCGATTAAGGGTTGAACGATTGGTTCGCAAATCGTATAGCAGTCGGCGAACTTGTCACAGGCAAATTATGTAACCCAATCAAGCCCTATTTACCAAACATTCCGTTGTTGGCAACTAGATTTATCAACATGTTGATATACTTTTTGCCTCCGATTTTGGAACATAAGAACCACAACTTGTTGGCAACAAAAGGAAATATGAAGGAGGTGGTTCACTAATCGGTGGCTCGCCCTTGCCTAGCTGTCCTACAAAGGTACATAAATGTTCTGAAATCGGTAGATGGGCATTGGGCTTAATGGTGAAGTGACGCGGTGATGCTAGTAGGCCGCCACGATGCCAGTAGAGCATACATTTAAAGACAAATGCTGATAATTGGGTCATTTTTAAATTCTATTGATTTTTGCAAATAACTCTGGATAACATAAATGTCATATATCAGCAAATAGAAAATGCAATAAAAAAGACTTTTCACCATGCTAACTTCTATGGGAAGGCCATCTGAAAAGATAAGTGCTTAACTATTAGTGTCTATGGGAAACTGGAATATTTTGACTTGATGGCTAGATGACATTGATGTTCTGTTGCTATCTTCAAATAATTCTAGATTATGATAGTTAGGAACATATACAAATGAGAAATGCTAAAAAATTATTATGTCACCGTGCTAACTTCTATAGGAAGGCTATCTGAAAAAGATAAGTGCTTTACCATTGGTGCCTATGGGGAACTGCAAAAATTTTTATGAAACCAGATAGCAGCACCAGTGATAAATTTAGTTCTCAGTGTAGACAAAGAGAGCACTGCGATTTTTTGATTTTTTTTTTAATTCAGTTTAAGGACATGCAAATTCGCCAAAATTAAGGCGTTCTTCCATTGTAGTCAACAGACAGGGACAAACACAAACAAGTAAGTACAAGACACACAGGACAAAACAGGTTGCTTTATGGCATGGTCAGTCACGCAGTATGTGATTAGTTAAGGAGATCAGGCATTCCTAGGAGGTTTTTTATGTGTAGTTTGAAATAAGAGACATCTTTTGTTTGTTGTATTTCTTTGGATGTTTTGTCCCATATTGGAGCTCCAATATAGAGTGGTGATTTCCTATATTTTTCTGTCTTGGGCTTATCAACCTTAAGTACTATTTTCTGTTGTCTTCTAGTTACGATATTGCTGGTTTCTATATGGGCCGGGTCATTTGACCACCAGTACACCATCATTAATAAGTGGACCAGACGTCTATACTTTAGCGGGCATAGTTTGCAGTTATTGTATAAATCGTGTATCGAAATTTCTCTGATTCGTCTCGTGCCTAATGCAGCTCGCATGCTATGGTGGAATGCAACATCCAAACGGTGGCAGTCTGTCTGAGTGACACTCAGATATAGATAGTCCACATAGTCAAATATGGGTAGGATACACTGCTTTAATATTTTTATTCTTATATCGGTGGGCAGTAGATACTTCAAAAGAAGTAACCTGTGTGTTTTACCTACCCGCATTTGTCTTTAATGACTTAAGCTGGATAACTTCCTGTGTGTTGCAGTTAACCCGCATATATATATATGCATATAGCCTACACATAGATACCGGCCAGAGAAACCAATTATTGTGTTCCTTCGAGTAGACATATCCATTGAGTAACTGACTTAATCATACATGTAAGTATCCATGATAAAACTACATTACAGATCTCTAAATATGATTAATACTACTGTACGCGGTAAAAGTTTTCATCACATACATCCCGATGCCGAATGAACGGCAATATATACGTTATGGGTAGCAGCGGGTAGTATGTGTAGGTCATACGGCCATAGGGGATATTCCTATATACCTATGGCTGTACACTCTATGCTTACACCACATTCTGGTGGGTGGAGTAAAATATGTATACTACCCAAGGTTGCCGTATACTACGCAAGGTTGACATTTAGACCAATCAGATTACCTCTTACAAAATTCATATGAAAAGTGGAGGGGGGGGGAACATTATCGTAAAACCGGATAAGTTTTAATATGGGCTCCCGTATGCGACGACTGGAGTCAAAACTCCAGGAGTCGCATACGGGGCCCCAGTTTAAAACGAATAAGGTTTTGAATTCATCCTACCCCCTGTGAACGATATTTTTATGTGAGGATAATAACAAAAAAACATTCCTAAAAACTTTCTGAAGTCCTCCATATAGCTCTCCTTGCTGCTCTGAAGGCGCTTGGAACTACTTTCAGCTGCTGATCTCTGATTGGTCTATTTTTTGTACGCTCCTAGGAGCGATTTTTTATCCGTATGCGATATACGGGCGCATACGGAAAGTCAATTTTAAGCCTATGGGATTTTATATGAGGGGTAAGATAAAGAGCGTTAAGTTACTCTATATGGTTGGATCTTGCGTCGAGTTTGATGGTGGGTGAGCAAATAATGCTAATAATCGTTATCAAACCACATTTGAAGGTACATTACTGCCCGCGGCCAAGGCCTTGGGCAGTAATTTTTGCGAGCCTTACCTCGTAACTTTGATTTTCTCTCACCGGAACATAGTTTCCCGCTAATATAGATAACCTTACTAGATGTGAATAAACTCATTGGGAAGGAACCTACAGTTCACGCAGAGCGCAATATGATATGTTTCTATGCTGTGTAGCAGGTGGAATCATAAAGGAGGCCGTCTAGTTTTCTTTTCATTCCATGTTCTCCAGCCTAACTAGTATCCCACTTAGGTGTGGCACTGCCACTAACACCATCTCACCACCACCGCCACCCGGCCCCACTTAGTGTAGGGCGGGTGACCTTCACCTCGCCATCTCCAAGATGGAGCTAAGCCTCACGGATATCCACTTCCACCCTTCTTGAGCAGAGCCTTTGCTCCCGTTGGTCCAATCCCTCCCTCCCATGCCACGTCTCCCTCCCCCACCTGCCCCCTTCCCCTGGCCCCATAGCATATTACACGCCTGGTACCTGGGACCTGTTTCACTAGTTTCGTGACATGTCTAGATGGCGTCTGTGACACCATACAGACAAATTGGGGTTGACTAGTTTCGTGACAACACAAGTAGCACTGGCACAAGTGGTGCAGTAGTGTCACTGTTCGCAACACTGACATTGTGACACAACATGCGACAATAGATGTGACATGCGTTATGAAACGTGACTTCGTTTTGTCCGTTCTTGCTTGCTTTTCATGTCTGTCTAACACATTTATCACGAAACTAGTGAAACAGGTCCCTGGTTCCTGCCCTACGCTGCCCACTAACACCCACAGGATGGCTTCTTTAACCCATTCGTGGCAGGTGATGCCATATGGCATCAACTGTGATTGGGTGGGTGATGCCAAAAGGGCATCATTTTATTAATTATTAAAAATTTTGTTTTTTACGGAATCAAATCTGAAATATTGGATATATAATCTTGATATTTTCACACAATATAGCTGCAACCTCCAGACAAAGATTTTTTTTCAAATATTTGATAAGATAAATGATTAGATATTCTACCACGATCTAAAGTTATATAATCATTACAGTTGTCCTGATACTTCCCGCCCCCTGGCAGTATATAAAAAAATCTAAATGTTTATTTCTCCATTCTGTTTAGGGTACAAACAGTTCTTCCATGGGGATCAAGGAAATTAAAATTGAAAATCGAAAATTTGCAGTAGTACCCGTCCTTACCCACGAACTATTGCCATAGGTCCCCGCCCATAAGAAGACAATATTTCCATTAGTTCAATCTGAGTGCCCGTATTCTCCGCATTGTTGACGCGTAGTAAAACTCAGAGCGATAGCGATGAGTATTACCTAGTGTCAACTACAAGGAGAATACAACCACTCAGATCGAAATCATGGTAATGTTGTATTTATTACTTACCTTTCGACTAATTATTAGGGACAAATCAGTAAATAATTAAAAATTCGACCCAAGCGCCGTGCATTATTTATATAACTTAGTGGCTATAATGCCAGTCAGGTGGCCCGAAAGGCCGTATTCTCCTAGGAGATTCCAGAGGTCCGTATTCTACTCAGTAGCGAACTGTAGGCTCCATAGGCTTAGCACGGAGACTCCGTATTGGGTGGATAATAAAGGGTTAAGGCCCCCTGGACTTCCCAATGGACCTCAGCCCCCAACGTCGGACCCGCCTTCCGTAGGACACACGGGCATTGGGGATACAGACTGGGTGTGTGTGTGGAAGTTGCCGTATAGGGCATAGCCTATGATCCATGGGCGCCGCCATGACACCCCCCGAGTAGCTGTTCATCACTAAAGGAGGTGGAAAAGTAGCTGTTCTTCACTAATGGAGGTGCAAAAGAAGTGAGTGATAATTGGGAAATGTCACTTTTCTTGCCTTGCTCACCTATGTAAATAAAGTGTTCCATGTAAAAGACATCATGTCCTGGGTTTTAGCATTATATCTTCCTGCTCTGGGATCGGTGTAGAGAGTCAAAGGAACCTGGGTAAAACATTGAAAGGCAGCTGAATTTCGTAAAAACAAAGAGCCAGAATACAGGTTTTGTCCCCCGACCACCTAGTGACTGCTTCATGAACTAACAATGGCTCTGTCCCCTATACCACAGCCATCGCACCAGGAAATGATACTTCCATGTTGGGTGCGGGGGTCCTCCAGAGGTGGTGCGCAGGTCGCCCCGGACGATTTCCGGTCTCCGGAAGTAGCACCCCACTTCGCAGAGACTCCACCAGGCGGCACTGGGGTCTGTAGGGAGACGGGGGGTGGGTGGGTGGGTGGATGGGGTGGGTGGGGGGCAGGGAACCTACCCCAGGCATCCCTAAGTAACATCGACCCGCAGATATTGATAAGACTCGATGGCGAATGACATTGGGACATGCCAGCGGTTGGAGAGTGGAGAGAGAGAGGGGGGTGGGAGGAGTGGTGCTGGATTTTGTCGCAGACCTCCATGATCTATACCAAGGGACCCCGGGCACCAGCAGAACCAGCACCAGCAGCACGGACTAGTGACGTCACGACGGATGATGGAACGAGGAACGCCCCCTATGAGACGGCGACGAAAGCTTGAAAATGTCGCCCTCCCCAGTGACACTCCACAGGGGCGGTGTTTGGAGAGTGTCGTACCAGATGAGGTCCCGCTTTCTGTGCGCATGCGTGGCTGCGGGGCTGAGTATACTGCAGTTAACCCTTTGGCGCCAGGTGATTTATTATGCATCATATACAAAGCCCCCATTGAAAATGTATGGGGACTCAGTAAACCACGACCCACTATATAAAACCTGTCAGATACCATAACTATGGTATACGGATTCAAACCGGGGGTATATGGCCTCAGAACCATGGTATACGGGAGTATAGTCCCTTTGTGCTACAGAGCAAAGAAATAGTTGGTATTGTTATACCATTTAATATGGTAATTACTGGGTTTAATTTATTCGAAAAGATGGATAATAAATGCAACAAACGATGATTTTGTGATCAGGCGGCTCTGTAAATCACTCGAGGTTGACGTCGTAATACACTCGCTAGTGCTCATGTATTACTATGCGTCAACCTCTCATGGTTTATGGCCGCCTGTCCACAAAACCATCGATTATTATCTCTGTCTTAAGGCATCGCCGTGTGTGGGCTGATGGTACCTTAAGGCATCATTTTCTAAGATTACAAAATCATAGTTTATGTGTAATAACTTGATCAATAATGATGAATTGTTCACAGAATGTTGGCATAGCATTACACTTGATATTACAAAATGATATTAAAGATCACGTGTTATGTCACGTGATCAAACAGTGAAAAAATCATAATTGGGGTGAAAAGCCCCGTCCTCTGGCGGTATATACTAACACCCTACCCGGCCACAGACATTGCTTTGCCAGAGGTGCCCGGCGTGAAAGGGTTAAGAGAGGGCCTGGTTTTGATTCTTAAAAAGAAGAAAGATTATACCCCAGGGTGCAGAGAATTACTCTGCATCGCCAAAGCACTGTACACTGTTGCTTTTCGCATCGATTTCCCGTGTTCTCGAGGGTTTACATGTGTGTATCATAAGTATAGGGAAGAAGTCTGTAGTTGTTGTTATCCTACCCCTAATATAAAATCCCATAGGCTTAACATTGGGTTTCCGTATGCCACGCTGACTGGCATACGGAGTTTTATATGCCACTAGTGGCATACAGCATTGTTATCACGTAATATTCCAAAATCGAGGAGATAGGGTAGGATAAAATCAAAACCTGATTCATTTTAATCTTGGCCATCGCATTCCACTCCTGAAGTTTTGGCTCCGGACTTCACTCGGCTTCGCCTCATGAAGTCACTTTGCCAAACTGCAGTCGTGGAATACGGTGGCCAAGATTAAACCTCATCCAGTTTTACGATATCATCTCACGCCAGTATTTTTCTCCATAGGCTTAACATTAGGAACTCGTACTCCACGGCCATGAAGTTCGTGTACCCAATACTCAGTGGCTAATTGGGTGATTCATTTTGTCAATAAATAATGTTATACGGGGTGAGATAAAATCAGAAACCCACGAGATGAAAATAACTTGGTCCGCACTCCATCGAGTTTGACCACAGAGTAATTCACTCAGCTTCACTTCGTGAATTGCTCTGCAGTCAAATTTGGTGGACCAAGCTATTTTCATCTTGTGGGTTTCCTTCTAAGAAGTCTGTAGTTGTTGTTATCATATACCTATAGCTGTATCAACTACCTATCTGTCCGCTCCTACCCATGGCGTATTCATACCCGTACGTCACACTATGACGTACAGGTTATGTGAACATATGACTAGGTAAAACGTCGCCATTTTTAGTTATATGATAATAAGAAAACAGACTGATTGTCTTCGTACTTCAAAATACTCGATAACATTATTGATCAGATACTTAGTAGAAACAGAGCGAGAGTTAGTAGTGTTAGTGTTCATTGCACGAGGGGAGGTTTCGTTATTGCGCGAGACGAGTGAAAATTTGAGGCTGCCACATTGCCAAGTAAGACCATAGGTCGTCAACATTTCATAGACTGCATTAGTGTGACGTCGCTCACGTTCTAGCCGCCGATTGGTCTTTTTTTACCCATGTACAATAAATAACACTTTACTACACGCTCGCCCGAATATAGTGACCCAATGTTTAGCCTATGGCGTTTTTATTGGGGGTAGGATAAATCCCTCTGCCAATGGCATCGAGAAGTATCTGATCAATTAAACTTTTTAGAAGAGTTATCACAAACCAAACAACGACTGGATATTATGTATTTTTTTAAATTGTTATCATAATTAATTACATGCAACATATACAACCGATCCGGTTATTTCCCTGACAGCCGATGAAAACCAGCCGAAAGGCTTACGGTTTGTCAATTTTTTTGGAAAACGGTAGATGTGCATAGATGAACTGATGTTTCGATGGAAGTGAAAATTGTCCAATAAAAAATTGTTTAAAAAAATAGGTATGACACAAGGTTTCGAGCTGGTGTTGCTCTTCATCAGGTCTACTTTCTACATGTACTTTGTTCTCGAAGTACATTTTCGGAGCACTTAAAATATGTGGTTGGCAACATAATAAACTGACTTTCAATGATTGAGTTCCTAGTTTAAGTATACGGATTTGTATTAATAGTGGATGTACTTTACTCCACGTAATATTCCTATTCTACAATTAATAATAACTGCATTAATTATATATTCAATTTGTACATTAATATCATGGTATTATTCTAGTTATTACTCTGATTTACCCGGTTATTGGTAAAAGCTTTTTTTATATACATGTATCAATTTCTTAATATTTTTTTCTTTCTTTATATAGTGATAGTTCATTTCATTACTCCTTGTCTCTGCAGCTCTTCCTTTACGACCTATCCTAAGGGTTGGTTGATTTATTCTGATTATGTATCTGATCAATTATTGTACTGTGTATATTTGATGTACAAAGTCAATAAGCCAGTTTCCTCATAGTGTGTAGGTAACATAGCGTATATAGTAAATACAGAACGACCTACCATGCTTGCACAAGCCACAAACCCTGATAATAATTTACAGTTTGTACGAAACTCGGCAAAAACGACTCGTTCCGTAAGAACCGTAAACTATCATCTCGTTTGTAGCTTGTACAGCATGGTCAGGACGTTCTATAGAAATACAATGCTTCATTTCGGTTTCCCAGACATGATGCAGCCAAGATTCATCACTCTGAACCTCAGCTCTTACTCCTCCCTTCATTTGTATTTTTGTTTAACCAACAGCGTTGATTGATGACTTTTGATTGTAAATTACACCGGATACTGCTGGGAACCGTATTTTAATTCCTCATTTATCAAAGTGCTTTCTATGGCCTCAGATCATAGATTACAATTGGTCTATAACTGTCCAGACCAAAACAAGCACATTTCTTCTAGAATATTGCCGTTCTCCCGAGAGGTAGGGTTTTATAATTTTCCATATCCGGCACTTTGGGGCCATTTTCCTGTGGTGTTTTTGTATTGAACGACTTAATTAATCACATTCCGATATCAAATGTGGTATTAAATTGGCCCCAATTCGAATATGGATGTGAACACCTGCCGACTAAAAAGATCTCCCCAGGCAAAACCACGCAAAGGAGAGTCATGTACGTCGTCGATATTAACCCTTCAAGAGCTACACATAATTAACCATGTACCAATACTACAGCAGGCTCCAGAACCTATTGTGGCATTTGTATGAGCCAGCTTTTGAAGTCAATTTTGTTTTGATTAAAATTACAAATTTCAAAATTCCATTAAATCTGTATCTTTATGAGAACATTCCGATATTTTACATAGTTTCTGGCACCACTTAGCCAAATATGCCATGTAATTTTCATAATTCTGCGATCATTTTTGAAAAGGTTACAAAGGAACATATACAGCATTGTTCTTCCACGCCCAGGGGAATGCCATATGGCATTGTCCTGCCACGGCCAGGGGAATGCCATATGGCATTGTCCTGCCACGGCCAGGGGAACGCCATATGGCATTGCCCTGCCACGGCATGAGGAAAATTCCATATGGCAATGTCCGGCCATGGCCGGCCAGGGGAATGTCATATGGCATTGTCCTGCCATGGCCAGGGGAATGCTATATGGCATTGTCCTGCCATAAAGGGTTATCCATGAGAAATTACCACCAAATAATCACATGCGCGACGAATGTCTTCCTGTGTTAATGGCGTAACCAGTGGGGCCTAGAAGGATCAGGACAACAAGAAACAAATATCGATATTACATCTATGTTGGAAGTGCCACAAGATCTACAATAGAAGAACATATAATGACACCAAGCAGGGAAGATTTCCTATAACCAGTCACGACAAGAGCCCTGATCAAAGGGATTGTATCAGGCCATAGCTATCTTTACCAGGAGTCAATAATCTGTTACGCATAGCACTGTCTCATGAAGTTCTTGTCTAAAGTATGATTCACACGGTGGGATTCAAGTACCTCACAGGCCGTTTGTCTGAGACAAATCCTGTTTAGATTCGGTACTGGAACACAATCTCCTCGTGTGAATGACAGGGTTCCATTTTGCTGAGACAAATTTTTTAACTTGCAATTGCTGGTGACAATCATTCCTGACAACCCCATGAGATTTTGACTTTAAACACGTTTGAAATTTAGAGGGGCATTTTGGTGAGACAAACGTATTTCGCATGCCCCCCCCCCCCCCCCCCCTCAATCTGTGAGTCTCAGTGGTCTCAATAGCACCTATTCACATGGGAAAGTACCCTGAGTCGGCGACTGTGTAGGGGTGTAGGGGTGAAACTATGTACCTGTTAAGTCTTCCCATGTGAATTGAATCTGCCATGCTACCCTGAGACTGTAGAACACCCCAATCTTTGAAACTTTGTACTCAGCTGGAAAAATTAGCCGACTGGTGCAAAGGTGTGAAGCACACGAGTCTCAGGTCCATTTGACCTATCGTGTAAATCCCACTTAAAGCAGGATTCACACGTAGAGACGAATGCACCTGAGACGAGTGTACTTCACACCTTTCCCCTAGTCTCAGACAATTCTCCCGTGGTACATAATTCTGATGGCAAAGTACTTTTATCAGTCTCAAGGTAAAATAGCGAATTCAATTCACATGGGAGGACACACCTGGGGCCCGTTCAAAAATCTAGGATCGTACATGAATCCCCTTTTCTGTACCTCGTTATCAGTTGATGATATTTAAGTTTGTTCACAAAAACAGTCTCAGCCGTCCTTAGGTTGTTCATTAATGTTAAATAAGGTTGACATGGGTCTCTATGTCATGCTGAAAGGTGTCTACATGTACGATCCTAGATTATATCAAAACAGGCCCAGGTTCATAGTCTTAGACATAGTCCCATTGAACAATCACCCTGAGACTCAAGTACCCTTGAGTTGAGGGGTGTGACAAACATGTGATCATGCTTAAAGGCCTCCTATTGGCTAGATCAAGTAGGATTCACACAATGGGATTCATGTACCTCACAGGGTGTTTGTCTCAGACAAATCCTGCTGAGATTCTGTACTGACACACAATTTCTACGTCTAAATTGTAGGGTTCCATTTCCCGGAGACATTATTTTTCCCTAGCAGGATTTCATGTGAATTTGAAATCTTGTTTGAATTTTAATAGATTTACTGGTCTTCCAGACCCCCCCCCCCCCCCCCCCGCCCCCGGCCTCTCTAATAAACTACCCGTGAACAAATTCAATTCTAGATCCTACAAACAGTGATTCCACCGACATCCTCCAACTTTAGTTCACCATGTACTTTAACATTTAACCAACAAGTTTTGGTCAAAGTCGTTGTTCTCCATGAGTTTGATGCGGAGTGTTATGAACGAGGCGACAGCCGAGTGAATATCACATAGCATTCAAACGAGTTGGAGAACGACTTCTTTGATCAAAATGAGTTACTTTCTATTTTAATCTCACCCCTATACACATGAAAAGAATATAGACCATGGATAACAGACTGCAATGGGGAATGACTGCAATACTGGTAGGGCATGAAGAATAAGTTCCCAATGTTAAGCCTATTAGACAAAAATACCAGGGGTGAGATAAACCTTTATTGAAATGCGGATCACAGAGTATGAGGTTCGAATCCCATCTGATTGCTTTTCTGACCTCATCTCTCCTGTCGCAAATTTAATCTCGTCTATGAAATCACCCGGACTGTTGTACGACTTAATCAAGGAACCAATAACACTACCACTTCTGCATATCTATTGACATACCTCCTTCCTTAATAATCTACCACCTCATCATAAAACACCAACAGGCAATACTATATGACTTATTTACATCAGTTGCTTTTTTAATATACAACTACGTCTTTGTAAAAAAAGAAAATCTATAACATACCATCATCTCGTTGTGTCTTATAATACATGTACATGTACATGAATATATCCAATCTTACTCCTAACCAAACCATTCCCTCACCCTACCAACGGTTTGTCAGGATCCATAACATACAAATAACACTCAATGTATAGTCTCACCATGTCGTAACTAGGAGCAAATGGAATGTTCATCATAGATGAATGAGCGTGCAATTATACATGAATAACAATTAAAAGGTTTGAGTTACATTCAGTCTATTGATAGTTTTCTGAAAGCTAATGGAACCCAGTCAACCTGCTATTTCTGCAACCACCGGAGTCTAGGATCCAAAAAGATCAAGGTCAATCACCAATAGGTCAATGAAGTATTTCGGTCTCTAGTGATTGGTCATGGTCAGCTGAGCATGCTTCTAAGACCCTGAGACACTGGCACCCTGATCCTTTCACACTATCACAGTGAATAGCATGCAGATAGTGAAGGGATAGTTTTCTGGCAGCACGCTGAAAGTGTAAATATGTGACCACTCTAACCTGTAGGTCTATAGATGATGTATATAGGCGTGCAAGCACGCTCTAATAAACCAACCTCGCATGAACCTTTGTATCATCTTTGAGGATTGCACTTTATAAGTCAGCCCACTAGATATTGTGTCAGTATTGTATTTCTCCATACATCAAAATATATTGCACAATGGAGGATAATCATATATTATATTTCTACATCACAATAACAGACGCGACCACTGCTTGAGATATCATAGAGGAAACCTATGAAGGTTTAGGGTCAGAGCTTGCATCCCATTGTGTTTGAATAATGTAGTAATTCACAAGGCGAATCCGGGTGAATTACCTTGTGTTACATTCCAAAATATCAGTATGTGACACATTCAGGTTCTATCCCTTGGCCCAACTGACCAAACTGACTCTACGTAACACACCGATGGAAGCGACCCCTTGGTTAGGATCAATACGGTCACCCCCACTCGGTAAACACAGAGCCAGCATATAATCTTGATCTCATGTATTCTCTTCAGTCCAACTAGTGTAGCTCATTGCAGTAAAACCAGCAATAAAGCTGGTAATGGGACGAAGCTTACTATTCACACCTGATAGTAACAGTAGTAATACAAACAATTGGATCGAGCTCTGACCCTAAACTTGAATAGGTTTCAGATTTTGTTTCACCCGTCACATTGACTAATGGGCTAACCTTTGTGAAATAATTCCCTATTGAGCATTTATTCTAAATAATCAATGGACATTGGATACCAGTTCCTAAAGTTAAGTCTATGGGGAAAGATACTAGGCGTGAGAAACATCCCATAAGGTCCGGCGTCCACCTACTATGATATGGCTCCGATATGCTCTACAATGCACTTCCCGATAAAAAATCAAAATCGCGTCGGAAAGTCTCCTAATATCGGGCCAGTTGACCACATTTCTGCGATAAGACACCGATAAAAAACCCATACAATGCGTGGTGGATTGGCATGTTTAGACATATGTCTACGATTTTGAACCTTCCCGATATGTCTCCGATATTTACTTTTTGTATCGGTGACATATCGATAGGTCTAAATTTCTATCGTAGGAGGTGGACGCCAGGCCTAACAATCTACCATCTCATGAGATAAAATGCAGCCATATTCTGATAACAACCGCAACTTCCACCCTGAGATACCCGACACCTCAACCAAGCTGAGCACTGCATCTCACTGAAGATGAGTATCACCTCGTCCAAGGATCAGCCCCCCTCCTGCTCCTCCTGCTCCTCCCCCGCCGCCCGCCACCTCTTGCCTGGCAGTTCAGCACCTTGGCGTGATGTCGGTCTCGGCGCCTGGCGAGACGCTCCGAGCTGCTCCGAGCTACTCCCGAGCTGCTCCGAACCTCTCCGAGCTGCTCCGAGTCGCTTGGAGCCGCTCCGAGCCGCCCCGAGCCGCTCCGAGCCGCCCCAAGCTGCTCCGAGCAGCTCCTAGCTACTCTCAGCTGTTCCGAGCTACTCCGAGTCGCTCGGAGTCGCTCCGAGGTGTTCCTGAACCCCTCCGAGCTGCTCCGAGCTACTCAAAGCCGCCCCCGAGCTGCTCCGAGCTACCCCGAGCTACTCCCGCGTTGTCCCCGAGCTGTGTCGAGCCCCCCGAGCTGCTCCCGAGCCGCTCCGAGCCGCTCCGAGCCGCTCCGAGCCGCTCCGAGCCGCTCCGAGCCGCTCCGAGCCAAGCTCCCAAGCTGCTCCCGAGCTGTTCCGAGTTGCTCCCGAGCAGCTCCGGACCACCCCCCAGCTGCTCCGAGCTGCTCCGAGCTACCCCCCGAGCTACCCCCGAGCCACCCCCGAGCTGTCCCGTGTCGCTACGAGTCGCTCCGAGCCGCTCCGAGCTGTTCCGAGCTGCTCCTGAACCCCTCCGAGCTGCTCAGAGCTGCTCCGAGCTGCTCCCGAGCTGCTCGGAGCTGCTCGGAGCTGCTCCCGAGCTGCTCCCGAGCTGCTCGGCCGTCTCCGGGGAGCTGCTCGCAGGCTGGCGGAGCTGCTGAGGACTGTTTGATGTAGGACGGTCAGGGGCCACGGGTAATTTCATGCCTGATTAGAGGCGCTCACCGCCCGGACGAGTAGCTCGCCAGTCACTCCGATCGATGCGACGTCCGGGAAACAAAGCGCAGCTTTTAATCGTACGCTGCCAACATGGAACCACTCTCTCTGGATCTCCTGGGTCCTGGGAGCTGGGCCCCAAGGTTCACAATCCGCCTGCGTGTATATGTATACAAGGGCGAGGTTCCCATTCTGCCACCTTCGAGCAGGTCCCCTATTGTTGTGCCCTGTGAGACGGGAGGGCCGAGGTGGGGGTTACCATAGGAGGGGTAGTGGTGGGGATATGGTGAGGTGAAGCTTAAAGCCGGGCCCCCACCTACCACGATGGTCTACGACATACTTCCCGATGGCTACGATTTGAAATGCCCAAATCGTGGGCTATCGGGAGGTCCCCGATAACACCAAATCGTAGACATGGTCTGAAATCGGAGAGCTGTGAATCATACTCGCTGACCACGATATCTTCCCTATAGGCTACGATACCCTATGACAGGCTACGAAATTTCCAATATTTTGGAAGTTATCGGGACCTCTACGATTGGCATTTTCAATCGCAGCCTATCGTGAGCTGTCGTGGAAGAAATCGCAGAAACCTGTCCCACCTACCACAATTTTGGCGGACCTCAAAATAGAATCGGAATGGTGTCGGAAAGGGCGTCGTAAGGCCAATCGGGACCAGAATCGTGGTAGGTGAGGGCCCGGCTTTAGGGTTCTGAACAGTTCCAACAACCGGGATCAAAATAGCATGTTACTATATACCCATGCCGTATGTATATACTGTAAATACGCACCGTTTCGCTATATGACGTAAAAATACCGTACGGAACACTGTTCCATACGGGAAAATACAGAACACTTGTTCCGTATACGTAGACTGAAATATTAGTTCTTAAGCCAAATGAAATTAATGATTTTTCTTAATATCGGGTGGATAGTAAATATATAACATCCAACCATGCTTGAACAAGCCACAAAACGAGATGATAATTTACGGTGTGTACATAACTCGGCATAAACGCCTCGTTCCGTACGAACTGTAAATTATCATAGAGTTTTGTAGCTTGTACAGCCTGGTCAGGACGTTCTATAGAAATACTGTGATATGTTTCAGTCCAATTAAAGGATAAACAAACAAGTTTTATTTAAAGTCGGGGTTCTCCACCAGAATGAGGGATGACATTCAAACGAGTTGAATATTGACAACTTTGACGAAGACATGTTGCCTTCTGTATTCATCTCACCCTTGTACCCACTATAAGAACGGATGACAAACTGGATATATGAGGTCATAGACCACAGAGAATGGACTGTAATACTCAATGTTAAGCCTATAGGAGAAAAATACCAAGAGTGATATATTGTATTATGCACTAATATATCCTCATATATACATATGATTATTTGCCAACTAATTTGAGTTCTGTGACGTTTTATGTAGTAAGATTAAGAGTAGCCTGGTCTCAGCTAGACCAAAATTCATCTAAAAAGATGCGGATGACAGGTAAATAGAGAAGGGTTAAGGGTGGAGTGATATATCACATACCCGTGCATACACCCGATATTGCTTTTAATATCATCAAGAACTATATGTTCCCATTTATGCTAAAACTTGATTTCAAATCAAGAGTGTTTTATATAACATAGGGACATTAATCTAGGATAGATAAGGTCTATGCTACTACGGGAAGACCTATAACTCTGATAGGAAAAGTTGGGAAAATATTCCGGGAACTAACATGGAGGCACTAGCCCAGCAGAAAGCCATTCATATTCACATGCTTCCTTAACCAACACCGGCTTGGTTAATGAAAATGTTTGTCGACGCGTAACGTTTCTGCTCACTATCCACAATTAAGTCCCCTTTTTATCTGACATCTCTCTAATATACACGCTTTTCTCTTGACGCAAACTGCCTTGCATACCGTTAGAAGCCTGGTCGGTCCAAATAAATATCTCTGGTCAGGGGTCTTGAGTATGTTGGAAAGCGCCATAGCGTGGTATGGGAAGATCATGGGCAAGAATATTGAATCTGGCCCCGGTCGGAAACCACCATTCCAGCCAAATAAGAAAGTATTGCCATTCCGCAAGTCGTTCCCGTATTGCGCGAATCGACGCTATAGACTGCGTACCTAATGAGTAAATCACATGACCGCTGGCGGCCGTACGCAACTCGCGGGTACAGATGGAAAGGGGTCGGAATGGCGGCAAAGAATAGAGTGAAAGTGGACATTTCCCCGTCACTGGATGCGGGGAATATAGGCTGGCGGTGACCTCTACGGGAAAGCTAAAGCCCCCTACCTCACCAGGTGGTGCTGGGGGCTGGGCCCGGCTCAGACCCAATCGTAGACTTGCACAAGTCTTTGATTATGAACATTCATTGAATGATTAAATACAATCAGAATAAAGTTCATTATAGTATGTATCCAGCTAAGAGGGTAGCCATAGGATGCAGGGACGGGAGCCTGTATCTCAGCGAAGAGGGTAGACATAGGATGCAAGGACGGGAGCTAGTATCCCAGCGAGGAGGGTAGATATAGGATGCAGGGACTGGAGCCTGTATCCCAGCTAAGAGGGTAGAAATAGGATGCAGGGACTGGAGCCTGTATCCCAGCGAGGAGGGTAGACATAGGATGCAGGGACAGGAGCTAGTATCCCAGCGAGGAGGGTAGATATAGGATGCAGGGACTGGAGCCTGTATCCCAGCTAAGAGGGTAGAAATAGGATGCAGGGACTGGAGCCTGTATCCCAGCGAGGAGGTTAGCCATAGGATGCAGGGACTGGAGCCTGTATCCTAGGGAGGAGGGTAGACATAGGATGCAGGGACGAGAGCCTGTATCCCAGCAAGGAGGGTAGACAATGGATGTAGGGACTGGGGTCTGTATCCCAGCGAGGAGGGTAGCCATAGAATGCAGGGACGGGAGCCTGTATCCCAGCGAGGAGGGTAGACATAGGATGCAGGGACTGGAGCCAGTATCCCAGCGAGGAGAGTAGACATAGGATGCAGGAACTGGAGCCTGTATCTCAGCAGGGAGGGTAGCCATAGGATGCAGGGACTGTAGCCTGTATCCCAGCGAGGAGGGTCCCATAGGATGCAGGGACTGGACCCTGTGTCCCAGTGAGGAGGGTACCCATAGGATGCAGAAACTGGAGCCTATGTCCCAGCGAGGAGGGTAGCCATAGGATGCAGGGACTGGAGCCTGAACCCCAGCGAGGAGGGTAGCCATAGGATGCAGGGACTGGGGCCTGTATCCCAACGAGGAGGGTAGCCATAGGATGCAGGGACTGGAGCCAGTACCCTAGCTAGGAGGGTAGACATAGGATGCAGGGAATGGAGCCTGTATCCCAGCTAAGAGGGTAGCCATAGGATGCAGGGACGGGAGCCTGTATCCCAGCGAGGAGGGTAGACATAGGATGCAGGGACTGGAGCCAGTATCCCAGCGAGGAGGGTAGCCATAGGATGCAGGGACTGGGGCCTGGATCGCGGGTACTGTACAGGATATAGGATGCAGGGACTGGAGCCTGTATCCCAGCGAGGAGGGTAGCCATAGGATGCAGGGACTGGAGCCTGAACCCCAGCGAGGAGGGGAGACACAGGACTGGGGCCTGTATCCCAGCGAGGAGGGTAGCTATAGGATGCAGGGACTGGGGCCTGTATCCCAGCGAGGAGGGTAGACATAGGATGCAGGAACTGGGGCCTGTATCCCACCGAGGAGGAGAGGAGTAGCGATAGGATGCAGGGACTGGAGACTGTATCCCACAGAGGAGGAGAGGGCTAGCAATATGATGCAGGGACTGGAGCCAGTCTATCCCAATCGTTTCTGATTGCCGACGCTGCGGACTCTGCCCCACCTTGCGGAGCGGCCTCCCCCGTGGCCGGGGCATCATTTGGGGGCGGCCGTTGCTTACCAGTGGACACAATTTGCGATAAATCACCTCGTTTTGGCCCATAACGATGACTGGGGTATTAGTGAGAGGGGTGCAGTCGGGGACTGACAAAGCCATTCAGTCTAGATTGAATGAACTCGCGGCTGGAGACGAGGCTGACCCTCAGCTCCCCCCCGTGGTTTTATCCCCGACTCCACTATTCAAACATGCGCGGCAGATTACCTCCACTCTTTTTTAGCCTGGGATAAGGCTGAAGGTGGTCTTTCATGGCCCCACAAAGTGAAATACAAGACAGCTTCAGTTACCGTAATTCACTTAGGTCGCGAACTGGGCATCTCCCCGACATGGTCGACAGAAGGTGGTCGGCTTGATGGAGGACACAGAGGGCACAGACTTAAACAGTGGCGTCAGAATAGGGGGGACATCGGGGGGGGGGGGGGGGAGGGGGCGGGCGCCCCCTGACTTTTTTGCCAACCCCAGAAAAAGTCAGCACCTTAAGATTTAAATCAATCAAGTGTTTCAACATCGAAAAATGTCTAAAACTAACCTTTTAGCATACAATGATGGCTAGGTCCTAACTTTTCACCATGGAAAAGTGTGAAAGTCTGACTTCATAGCGTGCAATGATGGCTAAGACCTGACTTTTCACTGTCTTTTCGCAGATTTACGGTAACTCCAGTAGAACAGGCCAATGTGAAAGTCTGAGTTCATATCAAGAAAAAAGTCAGCAAAATGTTCTGACGCCCCTGCCTAAAAGAAGAAACCAACAAGGTTTGGTCAAAGTCGTCCTTCTCCAGAAGTGATATCATGTAGTATTCAAACGGTGTGGAAAACAAACACTTTGTTCAAAACAAGTTGCTCTCTGTGTTTATATCACCCCTGTATACATTAAAAGAATGGATGACACACAGGATATAGACCATGGAGAACAAACTGCAATCCTCATAGGACCAATGGGGGATAATGCCACAAAGGATAGCTCATTAGTCAATGTGAAGGGTGAGATAAATTCAGAAACCTATTCAAGTTTACTGTCAGAGCTCGATATCATCTCGTTTGATGGGATCCATGTACCTTACAGGGCGTTTGTCTGAGAAGAATCCTGTTGAGAGTCGGTACTGGAACACAATCTCCTCGTCTGAATTGTATGGTTCCATTTTGCTGAGACAATTATTTTTACTTGGAATTGTCGGCGACAATCACCTCATACAATGAACAGAATCTCATGAGATTTTTTACTTTATGTGGGATTCACACGGTGGGATTCATGAACGTCACAGGGTTCAAAATCTCATGCGATTCTGTTCTTTTTGGGGGGGAAATGTCTTAAACAATTACAGGAGGAAAACATGTCTTAGGGAAATGAAACCCTATAATTTAGATAAAGAAATTGTGTTCGAGTACAGAATCTCAGCAGGATTTGTCTCATAAAAACGCCCTGTGTGGTACATGAATCCCATCGTGTGAATCCCATTTTAAACAGGTTTAGAATTACAGGTATTTTGGTGGCATTTTGGTGAGACAAATGGACCTGCTGCGACTATGTACTTGATCTAGCCAATAGGAGGCCAGCAATCATGATTATATGTTTGTAACACCCCTCAGCTCAAGGGTTCTTGAGAGCCAGGATGATTCTTCAGTGTGACTATGTCTGAGATTATGTACCAGGTGTGTTCTCCTATTTGAATCAGATTCGCCATTTTTTCTTCAACTGGGATTCACACGGTGGGATCCATGTACCTCACAAAGTGTTTGTCTGAGACAAATCCTGTTGAGATTTGGTACTGGAACACAATCTCCTCGTGTGAATGACAGGGTTCCATTTTGCTGAGACAACTTTTTTCCCTTGCAATTGTCGGCGACAATCACCCGCAACAAGGAACAGAATCTCATGAGATTTTGACTTTAAACATGTTTAAAATCTATAGGGGCATTTTGGTGAGACAAATGGACCTGCTGCGACCATGTACCTGCCCTAGCCAATAGGAGTCCAGCAAGCATAATTACATGTTTGTAACACCCTTCACATCAATGGTAATTGAGTCCCAAGGTGAGTGGTCACTGTGACTATGTCTGAGATTATGTACCGGGTGTGTCCTCCCATGTGAATCAAATTCGCCATTTTTCCTTGAGACTGATAAAAGTACTTAGCCATGAGAATTTTGTACCAACCGAGAATTGTTTGAGAATAGGGGAAAGGTGTGAAGTTCACCAGTCTCAGGTACGAGGGTCTCTACGTGTGAATCCCACTTAAGCGCAAAATCTCCTCTCAGCACGGATTTAAATCCGCAGGTTTTGAGATCCTGTTTTTTAAAGTCTGCATCACGCATCTCTTTCTGACGTGTCTAGATTTAATTTCCAGGCTGCCAGATACGCATACATCAGCATGATGAAGTAGAGGAAATTTTGTGAAGTGAAGTCTGTTGTATAAAAGAGGGATTTCATTTGGCATTTACACTTAGGGTTATAAGATATTTCGATAAAGGGCCATCCACAAAGTATGTATGCTGTGAGGGGGTTTGGGCACCCCTCTCATAAGATCTCACACTCTCTAAGTCGTATTCTGTACTCTCATTACGCTCTATGGAGAGGAATTCTTAACGAACTAGGCCTAGAGCTTTGAGAATCCACCAGCCTGACTCCCGTGCTAAAGACGTACATCAATGCAACCAAAGATTCCTATAATCTCAATGATGCCACCTAGCGGGAATATTGTGTGCCAGTGGATTCTCAAGGCTCTAAGGCTAATTCGGTAAGAATTCTTCTCCCATAGAGCGTAGTGAGGACCATGTACAGAATACCACTTAAAGAGTGTGAGATCCTATGAGAGGGATGGTTTGGGGGTAAAATTTTTCTTACATCCCTTCTTTATTCTAAAGCATGTACAAGATGGAGAGGGGGCTTGGGGTCATTTTTTCAGAAAGTTTGCATATATGATGTATGTATGGTCCCTAATATACCTAGATAATAAACATAGATTTTTTCTTTGGTGTCAATATTTACATAGTTCTATAATCATCGCCCGAATCTTGGTGCTTAATGACAATACTGTAAAGCAAAGTGGGACAAATGTACCTGAGACTGGTGTACGTCACACCTTTTCCTGCTGGGTACAAAGTTTTACAGATTGGGGTGTTCTACAGTCTCAGGGAACCATAGCAGATTCAATTCAGATGGAAAGACTTACCAGGTACATAGTCTCACCCCTACACCCCCTACACCCCTACACAGGGTAAACAGGGTACACAGTCGCCGACTCAGAGTACTTCCCCTTGTGAATAGGTGTAATTTGGGACCACTGAGACTCACGGACCGGGGGAGAATGCGTGAAGTGTAGTCATCCCATCAACCCTCTAAATCTTAAACTAATTTCAAGTCAAAATCTCATGAGATTCTTTTCCTTGTTAAATGAAATTCACACGCTGAGATTCATGTACCTCACAGGGTTCAATATCTCATAAGATTCTTTTCATTTTTAGGGGTAAATGTCGCCAACAATTGCAGGAGAAAAAACATATCATAGGGAAATGGATCCCTACAATTTAGACGAAGAAAATGTGTTAGAGTACAGAATCTCAGCAGGATGTTCTGATGGTGAATTTCTTTTTTAAGTATACTCTTATCGATTTGAAATATTCACCCCTTTATATTCCTTGTCCACGTACGTCTGTTAGCTACAATTGCATCTCCTCTTAGATAAAACTATTATATTTAATAAGGACAAGCACAATACAGAGATGGACGCTTTGGTTGGACTTTGATTTATAGTCCAAGATTTCAAGGAGATATATTATGAAATACAAGTAATCATTTTAAAGACAGCATCCTTTTGGACGCGATCGGGTAATAGTGTTGTCTTTATAGACCCTTCATCTTTATAGGCGAGATTTGGCATCATCGGTAGCAATCATACGCATCCCTTATCCATATAAAATGCAGAGTCTGTCGATAAAATCCACTGGACGTATGTATATTTGCTGTAATGTGTGGGTATCCCAGAGCTTCATATTGAGCGTCGTTTCTTACAAAGGGAGACTATAATATCAATATTGGTGGTGCCCACTACAACTGACGCTTTCCCAGATTCTCATAGCTTTCTGTCGGCTGAAGTATGCTCAGATAAATCTATCGATATCTTCCGAAGCCTGCTATACCAGCTCCCTACCCCTGGCATCCAACAATCCCCTCCTTTCTCCTGCCATGTAAAGCATCCCACACTCATTTGGACGCCAGGTCTTCATGTCCAAGATGGCGCATGGAAAGAATCGTACTCAGACGCTGACAACGCTGGCGCCACATGCGGCAGCCGCAGGAACCAGATTTATCTTTTGACTACATTGCGGTCGACCAAAATCGATCGCGCACATCCTGCCTGGAGCCTGAGGGCAACTGCATTGTGGGGGATTTAGAGGTGGCATGATGGGTTCGGGGAGTGAGTGGGGGGGGGGGGGGAGGGGAGGTAAGCTTGGGGAGCGGCGAATGGATGCCAGATGTGTGGGAAGCCACCAGCATGATCGCACATCGCTCCTGATTCTCTAAGTGAAAAGAACTTGGTTTCAAATAATCAAAACAACAGTGAAGTCCTATTGTTCATGCCATTGGTGTGTCGAGATGTTCATTTACCACCATTAGCGTGATATCTAATATGGCCTCTCAAAGTTGGGGGACTACATAGACGCCATGTCTATATTCTCCCATAGTAATACATCGTCTGCTGACATCAAAATGACAGAGACAAGATGGGGGTGTCTTTTGTATGTACAATGGCCACCTAATCCTGCATACCATCAGGACTATTTCTTGTTAACCCTCCAGGGAGGATGGCATACCCTCTATCTCAGTCTATTCAGTACTAGTGTTTACCCAGCAGAATTAGTGTGTGTGTTATGGACGATAGAACGGAGTCTGTATCAGTACACACATCACACTGTGCAAACGCTCGCTAACCTCTCAGGTCGTGTTTGTCGCTTGAACGAGTTACCAGTGACAGACGGCTGCATAAAGCGATGCCGACAGATTTCCCAGGCCTTTATCCTTGATTCCTGCCAGCTGCCAATAACCACAGCAGTAGACCTATGCCTGGTACTACTGTATTAGACAGCGCCAGAGCCGGTGTAGTGCAATAGATGGTTACCCTGCGATAAACTGTCATTATCGCCCATTAGTATCGGGTGCGTATATGTGAACATGCGCAGTGTTTAAGTCCACAATTGGAGAGTGAAAAATTTGCCGAAATTAAGCATATCGCGACATGTAATTCTCATGTCTTACTAGCAGTTTCTGTGGGTGAAATACTATTCTTTTCATTTATTTACATTAAAATCACATCAACATAGTAGTACGTCCAATAGTCCGTGCTAGCTGAACGGAAGAACATGTCCAGACGCATGCGCGTATTGAGTGGGCGATAATAGCGGCTTATCGCAGGGTAACAAACAATCGCAGCACACCGGGTTGGAGGCGATTCTCTATAGCCTGTCTAACAGCTCATACCCCCACCTTGTTGTCAGCTCTATATGTTGTTGTATGCCTCGAGTCAAGGATGTCTGTTTTTCGCAGAAATGTGATTTGAGGTGCTGTCTACTATCGGTCATGGCAATGGAGGAAAAGAAAAAGGGGATGGGGGGTTGTATGTCCGAAGCGATGTATGTTGGCTGCCAGAACTGCAGAGAGTCCTGGAGCGAGACGCTCGGGAGGGGGAGAGGGAGGGGGGTGGGGTGGTGCTGGCTGTGTGGGGGAAGGAGGGTGGGGGTTGCGGGAGTCGTGTTTGTGCTTTGGGAGACGGATGTATACGCCAGGCAACAAATCAGTGTACATAGATCGGCGGTCAGTGTCGAAAACGCCGACCCGGCCACTACTCTATCAACCAACCTCGTCTCATGCCTCAAACCACCACCAGGGGGAATCTAGGACATCACGTGACCACGGCCTACACCAGGGGGCGCAGCGGACGCTCACATGATAGTGTTCCAATAGACCGGTTTCGCCGGGAAATAATTTGATCGGGCCGACTATGGACATTTATTGATATTGCGCAGTGGAGCAGTGCCGGTTTGTGGCCGGCCCGGTAGCGATGGGGCACGACGGCAGTTCCTGTGCAGGCAGACAAGGCGCAGGGCAGAGAATGTCAGGGAACGGACGTGGCCGGCGCGTGGCCAATTATGCCTCTTTCCCCGCCGCAAATCTTATAGTCAACGCAGGTTTGGACGGCGTCCAGGGAATATGTCTTCTCCGGGGCCCACCCGAGGGTAGACTGTCAGAGCATCTGTGAAGGTCAAGCCATCATATTCTCAGTATTGCCAAACTCTGTATGGAACTGTCGAAAAGGCCACATCAAGAAACAGTAGTGATATTTAGCTCTAGGGAGATTCTGTAATGAAATTATATATGGGATTGAGAGACTATATATATGTATATAAATATGTATAGATTGATAAAGTATATGTACGTTCTTCAGGTGATATTTTGGTGTAAGGTGGAAGAATGGTGATGCCCATCTTCTACAGTCCCCTGAAACATCAAGAATAGAGAGTGGCAAGAGTGAAGTGAATGAAAGCGAGATAAGGCAAAGAATATTTATATAGAACGTTCTGACCATGCTGTACAAGCTACAAAACGAGATTCCGTACAAACTGTAAATCATTATCTCATTTTGTACCTTGTACAAGGATGGTAGGTCGTTCTATATTTACTATATATCCGAAAAATCATCAATTTCAATTGGCTTAACAACTAATACTTTAATAAACGTTTACGGAAGTGTTTCCTATTTTCCCATACAGAACAATGTTCCGCACGGTATTTCTACGTTATATGGCGAAACGGTGCGTAGTTACAGTACATAATACGGCATGGGTATATAGTAAAGAGAAGAATATAGCAGAATGAGAGAGGCAGAATACATAGAGGCAAATATGGAGAGAATCAATACGTAGAGAGACAGTGAGACAGAAACGGGGTGATTTTTCGCTTCGTTTTATTATTGGCAGCGTCATTGGTGATGTCATTCAGACCGGAAATGTCACGCTACGCACATTGACCACGTCCGGTGACGTACATATACAGATGACGGAGGTGATGGACTCATTTTTCGCTTGCCCGGTTTGCGTTACAACCCCCAGACCTTACAATTCACCCCAAACCGACGTGGAGACATGGGGCAGACGAGAAATGATATATTTCAAAAATGAAAAGAAAACACATCTAATATGACAATATATTGATGTGTCCAGCAAGCCTCTGGAGTAAGACGAATTACTAATACCCCCTCTCATCGGTTCCAACACAGCACACCCTCCCTGCACCGCCAATTCCATACCCGTCCAAATAGGGAGAAAAGCCGCCATCTTGGTCCAGTGAACGCTGCTGAGACGCTGGTGATTCCGCCACCAGCCGCCAGGGGTCTGTCGGTTGATGGCGTTGGACAGGTGACATGGGCTGGCTAATTGGAATGTCTCGTTACGGGCGCGTTCACTGCACTACATCGCCCAGCGGTAACCCGCTTTTGGGAGGCTCGACGAACGAGTCTAACCCGGCCTGACAGGTAGGACTCCCGGTGAGGGGGTGAGCGGGCGGCGGGGGGCTGACCTCCCGACGACGACGGATGGTCCCCACGTGACTATTACAGCCCGGACGGCGCGGAGTGAACGCCCGGGCCGTCAGTACCAGACATGGGAACGCGGCGTCCGCCCGCGACCTGCCGACATGGCCGCCTCCCGCGCCTTCACGCCCGCGGCCATACTCTAGACGCATGCGCAGAAAGGGGGACTTGATTGCACACATTTTTTTTTTATTTTTTTTTTATTCAGGATAAGGTTCGCTTACATTCATTGTCGCGGTCTACCACCTTCCCAGAATAGTTCTATAATATAACATATGAATCAAAGTAATACATACACAATATTGACTCGTTTCAGATACAAGCGGCCATATGATCCGAGGAGTTGACGCGTAGTAATATCCGAGCGTATGCGAGGATATTGCGCAGAGGCAACTCCGAGGAGCATACAACTGCTTTTATCTGAAACCAGTCTATATTGTATTTATTATCCACCTTTTCTGGGCAAGTGGTATGTCAAAATCAGTTCATTTTAGTTATGCAGTATTTTTTCGTACGCACTATATTTCCGTATGCGCCACCCGGAGCATACAACATATCCGTATGCTCCGGGTATGTCCATACAAACTCCCTATGCCTTTTCTATGGACACTTTGTATTAGGTGGATAATAAAATACAATAGTATGGTAATATTAGGAAACGTCCTTACTGTGGACGAAACGGTTCCTGTTAGAGGTCAGTCTTCGATTTCAAACTGCCTGACGCCATAGGCGGAAGGCAGTATGAAATCGCAGACTGACCGAGAACGAGAAGCGTTTCGTCCACAGTGAGGACGTTTGCTTATTATTATATACCTTAAATTGATGAAAAAACGACATTTTGATGACTTATTAAGTCACTCTCACAGCGGGCACGAACATTATTATTACTGCACCCCTAGCAGCGGGCAGTATTTCATAGAAATTCCCACACAGGTATGTAATAATAATAACCAAGTTTCCTCGGTTTCTACACGCAGGTAGACTGACCTCCATGCCACTGTGGCTTATAGTACCACACATAGGCGGGTAATTTCAATATCATATAGACGGTACAATTAAACACCACCCCCACCAAAGACATGCAATAAACAAAATAATGAATGATGGACTACATATGATGATTAAAGATGAATACAGTCATTCGAATTTCAATTCAACTCAAAATAATCTTCAAGACGTCCCTGGGCAGCATGTCATAAAAGGAGCATGTTCTATGCAGTTGTTTCAGACATCACAATGAAACATGAAAACATGAAACATCACGAAACATCACGAAATTTCATATGATTGTATATATGGCATGAGTTGTCTTCGCGGAATAATATCCCGAAGCGGAGCTGAGTGATATCTGTAGCAGAAGACAATGAATGGCATGTAAACAATTATATGAAATTGAGTGATGTTTAGATTTTATCCTACCCTGTCACATGTTTTTAACTTCATATGTTACCAGTGGCATATAAATATTTTATGGCATAACCATGGCATACAGTCACACCATGTTAAGTCTATGGAGGTTTATATGAGGGGTAGGATAATGCCCTGTTCCGATATGGCATCGATACAAAAAGCAAATATCAGAGACATATCGGGAAGGTGCAAAATCATAGACATATGTCTAGAGAGGCCAATTCACCACGCATCACAAGGTTTTTTTTCGTGCCTAATCACAGAAACGTGGCCCGATATTAGGTGACCATCCAACGCGATTTTGATTTTTTTATCGGGAGGTGCATCGTAGACCATATCGGAGGCATATCGTAGTAGGTGGACGCCGGGCCTTAAATTATCAGGTATAACATTAGGAACTTATACTCCACGGACATGAAGGTAGTGTACCCAATACCCAATGGTTGATTGGGGGATTTATTTCATTGATTAATAATGTTATATGGAGTGAGATATAATCAGGTACTTACTCAATGAAGATAACTTGATCCGTACTCCATTGAGTTTGACCGCGGAGTAATTCACGAGGCGAAGCTGAGTGGATTACGTAGCAGTCAAACGAGGTTTCATATCGTAAGTTTCCTCCTAAATACAAGAGAATTTAGTAACATTAGCCCAATCTAGTTGTTTGTTATAAGATGGATAGGTTACATTCCAATGGTTCTGCTTACAAACCATGACAAAGAAAATAGATAATACAAAAATGAATGTTTTTCATAACAATTTTTCAAACAGTGATTCATAGTGAAAATGATTAATGAGTTACATTTTATTTAAGGGGTTAATATGTTGATTGATTTAAAAGACGGTGATATCCGAAAAAAGGTAATGAGAAATTTAAGTAATACGAATATGACTTTAATGTAAGTTAGGTGTACTTACAAACGTTCTCAGTTGGAAACACTGATTTCAGTCTTTTCCTGATTTTCCCTCGACTACCCACTATTGCCAAACATATTACTAACCTTACATAAATGCAGTCTGTATATATATATAGACAATAATCGATGGTTTTGTGGACAGGGGCCGTAAACCACGAGGGGTTGCCGCGTAGTAATACACGAGCGCTATCAAGTGTATTACGACGTCAACCGCGAGTGGTTTACAGAGCCACCTGTCCACAAAAATCATCGTTTGTTGCATTTATCATCCATCTTTTCAAATAAATTAAACCCAATAATTGCCATTTTAACGGGTATCACAATAAGAACTATTTCTTTGCTCTATGGCAAAAGGGACTATTTTTCCCGTATACCATGGTTTTGGGGCCGTATACCACAGATGTGAATCCGTATACCACAGTTATGGTATCTGACAGGTTTTATACAATGGGTAGTGGTTTACTGAGTCCCCATATATATTCAATGGGGGCTTTGTATACGATGGATAATAAAGGAATATAGTCACCGGGGTCAAACCAGGTGCCAGCCACCGCTGATCGGGTTATCATCCACCAGGCTAGACCTGCTTGAAAAGCCAAAGATTACCTACTTTATACATAGGACACAATTATTTTGATATCTACAATATGCTGAAATAATCTTGACATTAAATCCTGTGTCCGAAATGACTCGAAATACCTATGTGCCTGAAGAAGTCCCATAAATGGAACGAAAAGTTGCAAAATGATACTGAAATTTTCCCTCCCCAATCTCGATGTTATTTAAATCCCACAATAAAATATTCACACCATAATCAGCTTGTCTGGTTTTTTTGTGGACTTAGAACCAACTTTTCTATATCTATTGGAACAAAAAATATGGAGAGCGTCAACCCTTTGTCTGAATGCAGCGACCCCAGCATAAGATTCTACTCTCCCTATACTACTTAGTGGGTGTAAATCCACTTATATCATAATATATAGCATTTATATTATAATATATCAGAAAATAGCTCTTATCTATGACAACTACATATATATCTTTCAATATTAATCTGTGCTGCCTGTATTCAAAGAATACTAGTCATTTTTTTATGTTATAGTAATTACTGAATAACGCTTAACTTTTGTGTAAAAGTATACATAAAGCGGGATTCACACGGAGAGACTAATGTACCTGACATGGGTGTACTTCATACCTTTCCCCTAGAGTTTTTTTTTACCACAGAGTAATTCACGAAGCAAAGCTGAGTGAATTACTCTGCAGTCAAACTTGATGGAGTACGGACCAAGCTATTTTCTTCTTGTGGGTTTCCTTCTAATTAGGACATAATCCCCCATTGGATATTTTTCCAAAATATCTCATGGGCGTTGGATACGAGTTCCCATAGTTGAGTCTATGGAAAAAAATACCAGTTTTGGGATAATTAGGAGAAACCGAACTTGAGTTAGTTGAGTTGTTGTTTAACGCACGACGGCAAGGTCATGTATTACTGCGCGAGGCGAACCGTGTGTAGTGAGGAGCAGACCTTGCTGGAGTGCGATAAACAACAACTCAACTAACTCGAGTTAGGTTTAGTACTTATCCTACCCCGTCTATATCAAACCAGAATATTAAGAAATAACATATTTAACTCACCGACATCCAGTGAAAATTGTTTAGCGGCAACGTCGGAACTATTTGCGGAGTCGTTCTTGTCCTGCTCGCTGATTGGTCATTTTTCACATGACGTCATTTCACAAATGTATCCCACTAGTGCGATAAATCTAATTTTTCTGTACAATCGCCCGAATAGAGTCGGCCAATGTTAAGTCTATGGAGGGTAGGATAAATACACAATATTGACTGCTTTCAGATACAAGCGGTCGTATGCTCCGAGGAGTTGACGCGTAGTAATATCCGAGCGTATGCGAGGATATTGCGGAGAGTCAACTCCGAGGAGCATGCAACCGCTTTTATCTGAAACCAGTCTATATTGTATTTATTATCCACCTTTTCTGGGCAAGTGGCATGTCAATATCTGTTCATTTTAGTCATGCACTATTTTTCCGTACTCACTATATTTTTCGGTATGCGCGATCCGGAGCATACAACATATCCGTATGCGCCGGGTATGTCCATACAAACTCCCTACGTGTTTTCTATGGACACTTTGTATTAGGTGGATGATAAATATAGATATTTAAATGTCGTCTGCCTTGAAATATCTATACGTGACAACAGTTACAATTAATACTCATTCCATGCGTCAGTCCCCTAACGAGCCCCTCTACTCTCCGCTTTCATTAGCCGAGCGCCGTAATAAACATGTCAATACGTTAACCAAGTTTTGCTCGGCGTAATAAAAGGGACCCGGCAACGGCAGGCAACCCCCCACGTAATTTCATTCTTGCTCGGATCTCGTAGATCGTTATTCATTAAAGCCTATAGTAATCATTCAAAGTTCTGCTGCCGCTGCCTGCCCTGATTCTATTTGGTCTTACGTGAAAGAGTATACACAAGATGACATAGGATTAGAGCGGAAACACAGCATCTAATCACGCCTAGCAAAGATGGATTGCGCAGTCATAATGAAGCAAAGTGCATCCGCTTTCCTCCACGTCGAGATACATGTGGCGCCCACTGGTAGCAGGCTGGGGAAGCTCCACGCATGCCCCAAATGGCACTTCCGGTTTAATGGATTTCCGGGCCTCAGATGTTTCGTTACTAACACGCTGATTGGCTGCCTTATCTTCCCCCACCGCATTGAAATCCAATAAGTAACGTCGTTATGAATTGACGTTGGCTAACGGGCAACGACCGCCGCGACACTTAGTGGTCAGTGGGGGAACTGGAAAGCGCCCTCGTCTCTCTGCTTATTTCTTGTCTTGTGTTCTGTTTTTTTGTTTGTTTGTTTCTTGTTTTTGTTCTTTTTTTTGGCTTGCCGCACGAACCGGTGTGATGCGAAAAACAGTTACCCTGCGAAAAACTTGTTTTATCGCCCACTCAATATGCGCATGCGTCTGGACACGCTCTTCTGGTTAGATCTCACGGAATATTGGACATACTATTATTTTGATGTGATTTTAATGTAAACAACTGAAAAGAATAGTATTTCACCATGAGAATTACATGTTGTGATATGTCGTATATGCTTAATTTCGGCAAATTTTTCACTCTCCAATCGTGGACTTCAACACTGCGCATGTTCGCGCATGCGCACAAGATACTAGTGGGCGATAAAACACGTTTTTCGCAGGGTAACAGATTTTCGCATTACACCGGCCAGCATGCAGTCGAGGATTTCTACCAAAATGGCGGATTCTTTTTCCCCCAGCTAGACGCTCCTCCTGTAGCTTATCACATTCCCCCGCTGGGACCGGAGGAGGACAGTCAGTGCCCGTCTACAATATGCAGACCAGGCTCGGCTTGATTGACACTCTACTCAGCGCAGGGATCAGAAACGGGCCTGGTGTGAAATAAAAGTAAACCGGGTGGCTTCATTGAATCTAAATGGGAAGCAGGAGGACGTTCGGGATACCGTTGGAGGCTGGGCCGAGCGCCCGGGGCTTCCTGTGGGGAGAGGCCCGGCAGAGGAGTCCTCGTGTCAATGCAGGCTTGTCTCACACTGAGAGGTCCAACTGGCCCGGTTAATCCCTGCCGAAACGATACAAAGGGGGCCGCATTCTGCCCGACTACAACCGGCCCGACCCGTTCATAAGGCGGTAGGAGCTCCCAGCGCCCTGACATGACGTGGCCTTACACGGGGTATATCCCCGACGACAGGGCCTCTCAGAGTGACCCGATCCTCCTCATCCTCCTGTCTCTATACCCACCGAGCACCTCATTCAACCCCTCCAAACAGCTCCCCTTCAACCAGGCCCTAACAGACGCAACCCCCTTGTCATATATACCCACCCCTCATGGTTCAGCGCTCAACACTTGCCTTATATCAAGAGACGTCACGAGTTTGAGTCTGAGGTTATTTATGCCACGCATTTTGTTGGCTCGAAGACGAGTGACATTACGGAGCCAACAAAATGAGTGGCATAAATAAGCTCAAACTCAAACGAGTGGCGTCCAGATTTTATCCTATCCCGTTTCCATTTTTTTTTCAGTATCAGAAAGTAGTGGCATAAACAACACTTTATGTCACACCTGTGAAATAAACAAATCCCATGTTAAGCCTATGGCGTTTCTTTTATCAGAGGTAGGATAAATCAGATAAACAGCTCCCCCTCAACCAGCTGGGACCTGTTTCAGTAGTTTCGTGACATGTCTAGATGGCGTCTGTGACACCATAAGGATAGATCACAAGATTGCAGTCGATGACACACAGAGTTTCACTCACTTCTCATAGGAATTAAACAATGACACTTTAACAGGAGTAGGGGATACATATAATCTATAATCGTTCCAAATATGAAGAAGATTAGCCACTTCGATCTTCTGATATTTGCTAGTCTTTTTCCGCTGTTGCTTGCACTGTTGGTGCCGCTGTTGATGTCTGTCTAAGCCTAATGTCACGAGACTACTGAAACAGGTCCCTGGCAGGTCTTAACAAATGCAACCCCCTTATCATATACCCACCCCTGATGCTTCAGCGCTCAATACTTGCCTTAAGTCCAATACACATCTACATCTACCGATTCTGGGTTTAATGATCAATTCCCAAATCGTATAGGAGTCAGTGAACTTGTCTCAGGCAAATCAAGTATCCCGTTTTTCGACCAGCGGCCATCACAGCAGGATAGCAGAGAGGAGGGGGAGGGTATTAGTCCTAAGCAAATCAGTCTACACTAACCGACAGAGATACGATTATGTAGACCAAACAACTGAAATACGATTTCTGAGCGACAGAAGGCCAATGATAAAGGAACCACTAGGGCCATTAATCGCTAGGGAAGCGCAATCAACACCCAAACTGTATGTGCCACCCCTTCAAGTATTACTAAGCGATTAGTGTAGACCTGTACTCTGTCGGCGCCTGTTCCTTTGTCACCGACTGCACCATCCGATAAAAAGTCAAAATCGCGTCGGAGGGTCACCTAATATCGGGGCAGTTGACCACGTTTCTGCGATTAGACACCGATAAAAACCCCATACAATGCGTGGTGGATTGGCATATCTAGACAATATGTCTACGATTTTTCACCTTCCCGATATGTCTCCGATATTTGGCTTTTGTATCGGTGCCATATCGGTAGGTCTAAATTTCTATCGTAGTAGGTGGACGCCAGGCCTGACCAGCTTAAAGTTGTAAACACGTCCTGACAGGGCCACCTGATGGGGATTGACCGCGGCTTAGACAGTCATGTTTCTCATTTAGCTTGTTGTGAATCTCCACCAACCCAGCATGAATACTCAAGTGGTGTCGGTGCCATAGTAGGCTGTCGGCACGAGGTAGAACTAACTGATACAAGGCCCGCCCTGGGTGGATATGAATAATACAAAGCCTACTGCCTCGCAACGCTTTGCCGTTTGCACAAAATGTCTCCTGACCACACGGAAACTATAGCTTACTGAGAGGTGGATGGAGGGGTGAGGAGTGAGGGCCAGTGGGCTTTCCTAATTTGGGCGGCTTTTCACATGATTAGCGTGCTCCAGTATATATATATATATATATATATATATATATATATATATAAACTGTAATTATATAAGTGATAGGATAATAACAAGTATGAATAATAATAATTGAAGAGTGTATATGTTTGGCTTAGTAATTTATTCATGATAACTATGAGGAATTTGAATAAATCCTCTGATAAAAAAAAAAAAAATTCTGCTGAGTGATATACATCCGATCTGGTTGAAGGTGCGAGGTGAAAGAGGGTTTGAGGTTCGTCTAGGTTCAGCAGGTCGACTCCCTCACGTGTCTTGACTTTAGCGCCTCAGTGGATCCAAAGTGAACCTCAGGAGAAACCTCATAGGACCTCTGGCGGGCTGTAGAAGACTCTCTCCGTTTATACTCATATAAAACCCGGTGGCTTTATATTCCTTATAAACTGTAATTATATAAGTGATAGGATAATAACAAGTATGAATAATAATAATTGAAAAGTGTATATCTTTGGCTTAGTAATTTATTCATGATAACTATGAGGAATTTGAATAAATCCTCCAAAAACTGCCAAAATACACTCAGAAAAAAAGTTTAGATATTATTAAGTTATCTAATTCTTTCTTTCTATCCATGGATCGTGTTAGATAAAGGAGCACGGACCAGCTGGCCCAATCTCCTAATTCTTTAATATCTCCTAGGGGGATTCCTGCCTGAAAAAGTGCTGATGCACCTCCACGTCGAAAAGAGTGTGAAGTGCAACGATCCAGTTTCATATCTTGTAAGAAATTAAAAAGTTTCTTGTGAAACCAAGTATATGATGCTCTTATGGGAAGACCTTTCTTGAGAAAAGTCATTAATTGAGCATTTGGTGGGTGAGACACTCTGTCTACTAGTAGGGAAACGAAATTAAAAAGACAAAAAGGTGAATCCGGAATTTTCTTGAATGGGATTCTTAGAATTCGGTCAAAAAACTGTATTGTTTTTGATCGAGAAATTGAAAAAATGATATAATCATCAACATATTGAACATCTTTTACTAGAAGGGCAAAACCGTCTTCTAGAATATTTGATTTTCTTAATAGTGCTCTAAATCCTAAAAGGCAGCAGCACCAAAAACATAAATCCTCAGTAACTGTCATATCTAAGGAAAAATAAATCATTTTCATTTCAATTTTTGAAATCGGTCTGGCTTGAGTGACTGCAGCACCAATTGTGCGTTTAATACCTAGAAGGGTTTGTTTAATCAGAAAATTATCGATATTAACGTGTTTGACATCATTAATTTTGTGAAAAGACCAGATTGCTGATAAATAATTCACAATTGATGAGTATTTAAATTCTCAAGCCATAAATGAGACGTAGAGACATATACAATTCACAGTAGCAGGTAAAGGAATTTGATCAAATTCTTTGCAAAAGCGAAGGTAGTGGTTCCATTGGCATCGGCGTGTGTTGGTTGTATTTGTGGACATCCATCTGGATTGGTACATCTTGACTTCAAGTTGAAGGTCTAGAACAACAAAATCCTGACATTAAATTGCGAACATAATGATTATTCAATTTGGGATCGTATATTCTCGATAAATAATCGGGAATAAGATTGTTTTTTCCAGGTAAATATTCCGCGTAAATAACAAAGTTAAATACAGCTGCAATCCAAAAAAGTTCTCGTAGCCACTGCATTGTTTGGAGGTTACGACTTCTGCCGCTATTTATAGCGAAAACAACTTGAGTGTTGTCGCTTTTGACAATCACTTGATGGTTCCGCCATACCTCACACCATCGGTGTGCTGCGATAACAATAGGCCAGAGCTCTAGCAAATTGATGTTTTTGTCAATAGCTTCTGTAGGGGGTAATGCCCAGTGGTGACTATAAACATCGCTGGTTTCAGGGCGTGAAATTTGAGAATCCCAAACTCCAAACATCCAGTCGCTGCCGCATGTTCCCCCAAATCCAGATTGTGATGCATCTGTCTCTAGGGAGTAGAAAAATACATGTTTGGGTACCATTATCTTTTGGGCACCATTGAACATTGGTAGAAAACTTTTCCACCAGCGTAAATCAGAGAAAAGCCATTCAGGGATTTTGCAATAGTGAATTTTGTTTTTCATAAAGTTAACAAAATTAACAATCCGACGTGAGAAAGTCCTTCCGCCCCGGACAACGGTAGAAGCATGTGATAAATACCCGGCAAGGGAGGCCATTTCTTTATAACTGTCCGTTTCTTTTTCCAAGAAGCAAGAAACAAGAGATGTAACCTTTTCAAGTTTATCTTCTGGTAATGACACTGTCATCTGATCACTATTTATTTCGAAACCTAAATAAATAACCTTTTTTGTAGGATAAATCGACTTTTTATCGTTGATTTCGAAACCTAATGAAGACAAGAAATTTTTCAAAACCTTTAAATGGTCGTTACATTCTTCCATTGAATCCCCTAAAATAATGAAATCGTCGAGGTACCCAAATATCTTGTGAATACCTCTTCTGTGCATTGAACGAATAATAAATTCGGTGATTTGGGTGAAAATGTAGGGTGCACATCGCAGCCCAAAAACTAAACGGTTTGATTCAAAAAATAATTCTTTTTGGTTCACATTCCAAATGAAACCCTGGTACTTCCTGTCTTCTGGTGCCACTGGTACTGATCGATATGCATCCTTGATATCTACTACTGAAAAATAAGTATTGGGGGATACATTAGACAAAACTTCGTCTAAGGAAAGATACGAAAACTTTTCGCAAGTTGTAGTCATATGATTATTAATGCTAGAAAACAAGGGACGTTTACAGTCGGTAATAGGTCGTAGTTTCCCTGATTTTTTCCGAACTGCTCCCATGGCGTGGACACAGTCTGGTGGACGGTCAGACGGGGAAATCTTTTCCCAGTATAACTCTTCCTTTAACGTATTATCCATTTGTACTTTAAACTCTGGTATGTAGATACTGTTATAATTTTTTGATGAATAAACACCTTTAAAATCTTTATCTACGATTTTAAAACCAGAATTGACTCCTGAAAAAATGTATTTTGCATTTTTGTCGGGTCCTGAATAATGGGAGAAACATTCGTCAAAAAATACGCAAGGGTTTAATTGATTCTTTCTACCACCTACCGTGTGTTCACCAACACAATCACCACCACATGGACGATAATAATAAGATTGATCTGTATCTGGTTCCTTGATCTGAAAAACATTGGAATCATTCGATATATCATTGTTTTCAAGAACACAATCAATCATTATTGACCTATTATCGTCCGAATTTCCACATAAACCATTACTGTTTTCAATATCAACTTGAACTTGGGGGCACTGCCCATCATAATTACTTTCTGGGAATTCTACTGAACTCGTAGTAGAATTGATAGTAACATCAACCGTTGAATGAGAGGAACAAGATTCAATATTGGGTATCTTCCTCTTAGAAGATACTTGAAAATCCTGATTAGATTTAACCTGGACAATCGGTATCGATTGACCATCGCTATGTACAGAGTCTGCCCGGGTGAAACAAGAAACATTATCTAAGCCTTTTCTAACAACATCGTTAGTACCAGAAAGGTTAGAAATAGAATTGAAAGAACCCGGGCAATTGTCCGGAACGACCTCTGCGCTGGACATTGTTTGTGGTCAGCACGAGTCAATTGACCCGCCCACACAAGTGTTAGGAGAAATACATTCATTTTCCTGACTATAATCGTATACATCGAGATTACAACAATTCCGGCGATAAAAAAGATACCTCCGGTTGACCTGACTTCATTTATGAGGTTTTGTTTCACCCGGACTTTTTTTGCATACCACAACTGCGTGATTAGAACCACATTGAGTGCATTCGTGACGATATAAACAGTTGGTGAATGAGCAACCTTCTTTGGAATTGTATTTCCAGCAGATTCCCTTAGGGCGTAGAATGGTATCGTCCGTATTTGGCCAAGCGTTGCGGCCACTTCTTGTTTTTCGTTCCCCTAATTCCTTGAGTTTCTTGTTCAATGAAACATATGAAAAAGTGGTTTCAAAATTTAAATATTTTTCCGAGAGAAAACTGTCACCGTAGGAAAAATACTCAAGCCCAAGTTTATCACATTTCAAGCGAACTGCTTCGTCGTAATCGACTAAGCTTTTCCCTGTATGAGTTGAACGCCTATCAACTAAATATGAAACATGATCTGAATACGTGGAGCTATCTAACCCCTGCTCGTTGATTGACCGTAACAAACCCAGTGAAGCGCTGAGCATTTGGTCGTATGTGGGGGTGTCTATTCCCGGGGGGAAAAAAGGTTGAAGAGAGAAGTATTTGCACTTACGCTTTGTTTTTGAGTTGCAATGTACCACTTCTGTTTGTTTTTCCGGTCCCTGAGTTTCCGGGGCACAAAAGGTACCACGAATAGCCGGCGAAACAGGTTTAAAACCGCTTCTAGGAAGGAGTGGGGTAGCAGTCCCCAATTTGAATTGGTCAGGTGTATTTCTAGAAGAGCGTTCTTCTGTTAAACCTGTCGCCATATCCTCGGGCAATTTAATGCCTTTTATCAAATTAACGAGTGAGTTAACCTCACTTCTTAATTCGTAAACTTCCTTTCGTAATTTCTCGTTATCTTCCGTCATAGGTTGAAGCCAACCTGGAGCCGTAGAAATTTTGCGGTCTATTCTAATTGTTCTAGTATTATCCTCCACCTCTTCCTCTGGTCGACTTTCTTTAAGTTCTTGTTCTATTTCGTCTACTCGACAAAACGGGCACCCGTCCCTATGGGAACGGGCATCGAATTCCCGGTGGCAGTTATCACAACGCCTCATTTCAACAGTAATGTTTAACAGTACTGAAAACAGCAGAACATTGCAAGAAAGTAAAACAATGCTGAAGGCAGCAATTGAGTTGAAACAATTTAAACCAGAACGACCAACCTGTGGTATCACAGAGAAAATTTTTTTCTGCTGAGTGATATACATCCGATCTGGTTGAAGGTGCGAGGTGAAAGAGGGTTTGAGGTTCTTCTAGGTTCAGCAGGTCGACTCCCTCACGTGTCTTGACTTTAGCGCCTCAGTGGATCCAAAGTGAACCTCAGGAGAAACCTCATAGGACCTCTGGCGGGCTGTAGAAGACTCTCTCCGTTTATACTCATATAAAACCCGGTGGCTTTATATTCCTTATATATATATATATATAGATAGATATATATATATATATATATATATATATAGAGATATATAGATATATAGATATATATATATCAAAGAAGAAACCAACAAGTTTTGGTCAAAGTCGTAGTTCACCACGAGTTTGATGCAGAGTGATACGAACGATGAGACAGCCGAGTGAATATCACATAGCATTCAAACGAATTGGAGAATTCTTCTTTGACAAAAATGAGTAGCTCCTTTTTGTCTGAGACAAATCCTGCTGAGATTTCCTACTGGAACACATTCTCCTCGTCTGAATTGTTTGGTTCCATTTCCTTGAGAGAAGTATTTTTGCCTGCAATTGTCGGCGACAAGTACCTTAGCGAGGTACAGAATTCCATGGGATTTTGATTTTAAATGAAATTCACACAGTAGGATTCATGTACCCCACAGTGTTCAAATTCACATGTCCCTACATATTATGTTATCAATAATACCACAGGGCCATCCATATAGTGCGTAGGCTTACTATATACCCATGCAGTATATACTGTAAATATGCACCGTTTAGCCATATAACGTAGAAATAGCGTACGACAAAATAAGGAACACTGTTCCGTGCATGTCGATTATAATATTAGTTGTTAGACCAAATCAAGAGCATCCTTATATTGATTTCGGGTATACAGTATATAAAAAATGACCTACCATACTTGTACAAGCCATAAAACCCGATAATAATTTACAGTTCACAAGGAACTCGACATAAATGTCTCATTCCCTACGAACATCTCGTTTTATCACTACCCCTAACTCCAGACGCAGCATAAGGTAGCCCAGTTTTAAACTCATCCAGGTTCATGATAGTATGTCATGCGATCTCGATACGGAAAAAGAGGAAATTCCCCATCATTGTTTGCTATAAAGCACATAGCTATTGTGTCATGCAGGTGGACATCTTGCCCCCCGACGCTAAACAAAATACCCGATGACGGGTCCAGTTATCAATGGATTTTATCAAAAATATTCTAGTTTGGTTTGCCATAAAAGGGTTTTAGAATCGCCTCATGATTATCTATAGATTACGACAGCTGAAAATAGTGATTGTCCCCCGACTACAGTGGCGCTATATTACAATTTCCTGGCAGATGATAGTGGAACTAGCAATCACTCAGTGCCCTATATGGGCAGTACTAGACTGGCTCCAGTCCCTGCATCCTATGGCTACCCTTCTCGCTGGGATACAGGCTCCAGTCCCTGCATCCTATGGATACCCGCCTCGTTGAGATACAGGGACTGGTACAATCGGTAACGTTGTTATATTTCTGGCACTGTTTAGCTCCAGCATTCCCAACACTCTTCATACAGATATCCTGGCTACTGGTCAGGATATCTGCTGGGAGATTGATACCCTCTCACTTTGATCTCAATCGAGGCATAGTCAGGAGCAGGTGAAATGTATTGCTATGATAACACAGGCAGCCAGAGAACTGGAGGAGGGGAGGGGGAGGGGGGAGGAAATATAGGGTTGCAGGGAGTGGCTTGGGGCCATAAACAGGAGATTTGGTTCATAGTGGACAAGTCTTTGATTCATGGGCCAGTCAGAGAACGATATATACTTTAATTAACTTTATTCTTAGCGTGTTTAATCATTTAATGAATGTTCATAATCAAAGCCTTAAGCAAATCTAGGGTAGTACGTCCTTAACTGCATCATTTAGTGTCTGTATCACATGTCTAAAATAAATGGTGTATACTGCAATTCCCGTGTGCTTTGACAAATCCCATCAACAACAGTCGGTGGGAACATAGTGGTCATTCACTCAAGGACACATATTATTTAAGAAAGTAATCTTATTTATGTTTTTATTATTCTATTACGTATTGACGGGAAATCTTAATCGATAACAACTTGCGCGTGCAGCACAACTTTTCTCCTGTTTTTTATCCACCAGGAGGCGTGATGGTGAGCCTGGGGCACTACTTTCCTGTAAATAACCACGAGAACCGTACAGCAATAATCAGCCGGCAATGATCGGGCATTCGCACCGAGATTCCCACCTAGATTCGCATTCAAAAACCAGGCCTTGTGATAGGCATATTATAAGAAGCAAGTTGTAAAAAACTCTTCCGGTGGATAAAATCGGGCCCCCGATTTCCGCCGATTGCACCGATTTCATCCGAAAACAAATTCCGGGAATTACTCGTGGTCGCGTTACACACCTGATCACTGCTTCGTCTCACAATATTTTAAGAAGTATTCAGGATTGAACGATTAGTTTCCAAATCGTATAGGAGTCGGTGAACAGGCGAATCCTAGGTCCCAGGTGAATTACGTAATACCTCGGCCCGTGTCAGTCACCCAATCAAGGCCATTTACCAACGTTCCATTGTCAGCAACTAGATTTATCAACATGGTGATAAACTTTTGGCCACCAATTTAGGAACATAGAAACAATGACTTGTCAGCACCAAAATAATATTTGAAGGAGGTGGTTCACTAACCATTGCCTGACCCTTGCCTAGCTGTGCTACATCTACCAATTATGGCTGGCTCCATTAGGATGCCTCGCCTGAGACAAATTACCGCCCGTTTGTCGCTGACAAAGATAAATAAATGTTCCGAAATCGGTAGATGTTTATTGGACAAGAGAAATACTGAGAAATCTTACTAAATTTTAGATAATAGATTTTTTTTAAACATTCTTTACCAAGTTGATAATAGATCGAATTGCTCATAGTACACGGTTGTATTGTACTCTGCCCTGAAGCACATTTATCTATGAGCAAAAAGAGTTCCTTGTGTATTCCAGGCAACTGGAGGGTTTTAATACGATACCAGTTTGCATGCTCTCTTCTGTATCAGCCTACATGAAATAGAGAGATCGATTTTGCACCAGTCCTCCCTATTGCGATATACCGTGCTCTGTGGGAATCGATATTCTTAAAGTGATCCCTTAAGACATGCAACTTGAAAACGTTTATAAATCGTGCTAATGGGCTTATTTTGATTGGGAAACATGTAAGAAAATGCAGTAGATACATTAAGTTTGTAAGACTGGCGTATGGTGTGGCCACTCCTTACCTCTATGCTACGATGATACGGTAGGTAAATTAGTCCCAGTGTATCCGGAATTACATTTTTCAGTGTAGTGGTTTAGATATATTACCTTATTTTTGATTATGATACAGATATTTAGTATTTATAAAAGTGTTCCTATTCTGCCAGATTATAACAGAATCTATTTCAAAATTAGAAAAATTTACGCATATCAAATTAACTTATTAGCATCAGTGTTGTGCCGTGATTCCGCGAAGCGAGGATGGGAGATTTCAAGGATTAGTCACCGACGAGTGATGACAACCTAATTTCAAGAATGATTTGTCTACCATATTAGCCAATGTTTTTATAGTAATCAGAAAATTTGAGAACTTCTTCACACATAAAAAATGCATAGCACGACATTTTGACTTTCATTTTTGTTAGATCTTATCTATCTATTAACTCATATATGTCTACATGAGTAGATACATTCATTTAATTCAGAAAAGAATTAAAGCGAAAAAAGATAATAGAAATGGATATTTACAATCACCACTCCTTGAAGGAACCCCGTAATGGAATACCCTAGGTGTGGAAATACAACAGTTACCGAGGGGTGTAAATTTCAAAACTAAAATCAAAGTACAGTTGTTATTGAATCTTCTTTTTTTTATATTTTTTTTTTTAGCAAATCCTGTATTAATCACTTCACATTATCATTCAGCTGACAACTTTCAGCTTTGCCAAACTATTCTCCGTACATTCGTTGTTACCTTGTGGTCATTTCCATTGCTCCCCTTTTTCTTTTATACTAGTTAACTATATGCTTCTTGCTGACCTTAGATTAGTGCATGGATACATGAACATTGATATTACTTCAGGATATTATCAAAATAATCATAATTGTTCTTATCAAACCTACTCTCAAGGTTTGCTTTATCATAATCTTATTGTTCAATAACGAGAAAGGGAATTGGCAGTTTCTCCTTATTTAGATTTAATAGCAACTACAAAGAAGCCGCAGATGGTAATTTGTCTCAGGAAAGGCATCCTAACGGAGTTGGCCCTAGTCGGTAGATGTAGCACAACTAGGCAAGGGTCAGTGGGAGATTAGTGAACCACCTGCTTCAGATGTTATTTTGTCACCGACAAGTTGTGGTTCTATGTTTCTAAATCGGTCGCCAAAAGTTTATCAACATGTTAATAAATCTAGTCACCAAACAGGGAACGTTGGTAAATGGCGATTGATTGGGTGGCCGACATGGGCAAACATATTACGTAATTCGCCTGGGACAAGTTCACTGACTCCTATACGATTTGGGAACTAATCGTTCAACCCTGAATCGGTAGATGTGTATTGAGCTTTAAAGTAAAACTATCCTTTTCAATTAATGTCCCTTCAACTTCAATATGATATTTCCATTGCTGGAGAAAGTCCAAGACAGAAAAAACAGCACCACAGATGAATGCGGGAACACACACTAGAGAGATGAAGAAGAAAAAAAACAGCGCCATTATTATGTTGTTATCTCGCTGATGGATTCTCTATTGCACAAGAAACTCCTAATCTAAGGGCTAAAGGAGAAGCCATTCAGGCATGTAGATAAATTATCGTCTGTCGTCAGTGACAATGGGCGAGTCGGCACGCCTTGCCCGGCTCCAAGCCCACCCCGCCCCGAAAACTCCTACGAAGCCCTACCGCCCCCTAATCCCCGGGATTAATGGGCTCCCGTCACACCCCTAACGCTAATGATGGCTCCGGGATTTGACACGGCAAAATTGGCATCGGTGTCTTCGCCAAGTTAATGGTACCCAGTTGGTAATTGAGGCCACAAGGAAGTATCTCGGGGACTGTAAATATGCCAAAAGAGAAGGCTGCTACCCCAAGGTCGTGGGCCCCGAATGCGATACGTGGGGAGGCGTATAGAGGCAGGGGACTTTGGGTGTATAACGGATGCAAGTCCTCTGTATAGCTAGGACACTACAGAGCGGCATCATAGTCTCCTATAATGCTTGAAATATGTGGCGCTTCCAGCCGCGCAAAGGCTTTATCCTACCCCTAATAAAAAACGCCATAGGTTTAACATTGACTCAATGATTTGACATAGCGTTGGATAAAGTGTTATTTATGCACCGAGGTGAATAAAAAAACGGACCAATCAGAGACGAGATAACGAAAGTAGATCCGGCAGCATTGATAACTACTAACATGGATAATTACAAATATTCTCTGTATATCGGTGAGATGGGGTAGGATAAATATGAAACTGAACTCAAGTTAGCCTTGTCAATGTTTATACCACTCTGGTCAGGTCTGCTACTCACTAAACTCGGCTAACGCCTCGTGTAGTAATACACAACCTGCCCATCGTGGCATAAACATTGACAAGGCTAACTCTCGTTTGGTTTCTACTAATTATTGTGATGGAAAAAGAAAGACAAGCAGTAAGAGATGAAGCTCGGATATCTTGTCATTGTTGCTGTCGACAAAAGCAACTCTTTATTTGGTCCCACTCCACCCATTTGTGAATAAAATGTGATGTTTAAAGAATGTTATCAGATTATTAAATCAAATGCCACAATGGTACAAGTAATTAACACAAAATATCTAGACTGTGACGCTTTAACCCTTTAAAGACACATGATGAAGGAAGGCATCACCGAACTAAAGACGCATGATGACTGGAGGCATTTATCATCTATGACAACAACTATTGGCTACAGTAGCCCACTGAAAACAGGGTGCGAGCCTAGTGGACCCTCCAGTCTAAATAAAAGAATAAAAAAAGGCATCACCACACTAAAGACACATGATGCCTGGAGGCATGACCACACTAAAGACGCATGATGCCTGAAGGCATGACCACACTAATGACGCATGATGCCTGAAGGCATGACCACACTAAAGACGCATGATGCCTGAAGGCATGACCACACTAAAGACGCATGATGCCTTGAGACACCATTGTTCCAATATCAACAAAAATATTTTAACAAAGAAATAATAGAGTAATATTCATGAAATCTTCAGAAAATGCAGATATATCATATTTAACATTTCTATCCAAAAGAAATGAAATATTTATGATTGGGTATGATATTGTATGATTACAAACTTGAATTGTTAGTTTTAACCATCATGTGCCCGTCCTGTAGCCAAACAAACTGCCACCAGTGTCCGTCCTTATGGGAGTAGCCGGGCCCCTGGTAGCCCTCCTTAAAGGGTTAAGGTAAACTGGTCTATATCAATTTCTTTCTGAAAAGAGAAAGGTAGTAAGATATGCTGAAAATTAGTTTTCTCTAAAGATAAAGCATCCTAAGCCATGAGGTAGCGAGCCGTTATAAGAAGCAATTGGCATTGCTGCAGATAAAGTGGGATTCACACGTGGGGACAAATGGACTTGAGACTGGCGTACTTCACACCTTTTCACCAGTGGCGACTATTTCCTGCTAGGTACAGAGTTTCACAGATTGGGGTGTCCTACAGTCTCAGGGAAACATGGTGGATTCAATTCACATGGGAATTACACTGTTCCCGACTCAGGGCACTTCCCTACGTGAATAACTGTAATTTTGGACCACTGAGACTCACAGACTAGGGGAGAATATGTGAAGTACATTTGTCTCACCAAATTGCCCCTCTAAATCTTAAATCTGTTTAAAGTTAAAATCTCATGAGATTCTGTTCCTTGTTAGAGGTGATTGTCGCTGACAATTGCAACGAAAAAAAACTTGTCTCAGCAAAATGGAACCCTATAATTCAGACGAGGAGATTGCATTCCAGTACTAAATCTCAAAAGGATTTGTCTCAGACAAACACTCTGTGAGGTACATGAATGCCATTGTGGGAATCCCACTACTGTGAGTACAGCCAGCTTTGTCTGACTCAGACAGTTCAAGGCATTGTTTTCTACAATACGTTATGATTTTTATGACTCGCGATAGGTCTGCTGGGGTGGAGAGAAATTACCAATCTGTTCACCCTCTTGGTCGCCTTGCCTCCTTGTGGTGCAGACCGGATATGCTTGCACGCAAGCATAACTAAAGCGACCGGGGTGGGTGGGGAGTTAGCTCAGTAGTAAAGAGCACAGTTGATTCAGGTCCTATTGCAGCCACTTTTCTCCTACACCCCTCAGCAGTGGTAGATTTACTGCTATATCAAAGGCCAATCCTTCTCATACCATGTCTATGTGGTGTGGGAAGTAAAAGAACTCTCACCTCGGTAAATGTGTTTTTCATAGATTCGATCACCACCTTTGTGGTGTAAAAGAACCTTGAGAAAGTCTGGTGAGAACCTGCAATGGTTAACTGGACGTTAAATCAAACCAACCAACAACAAAAAACTCGCGATATAGCCATTTTCCACTGACAAACTATTCGCCTCTGATCTGCAGTCGGGAACAACCGATATCAGATCAGTGAATGGAAACAGACATGCAAAGAAGTGTTCACCAATTAATTGTACATAGATTATACAATGAGGCCACTAGTGAACGACTTCAGTCGGTATGGACCTGTCAAATGCAGCAGGAACAAGGAATACACTCCACCCTCACCAATTTTAGACACTGACAATACACATCTACCGATTTCGGAACATTTACATATCTTTGTCTGCAATAAACAGATGGTAATTTGTCTCAGGCGAGGCATCCTAATGTAGTCGGCCTTAGTCAGTAGATGTAGCACAGCTAGGCAAGGGTCAGCAGGAGATTAGTGAACCACTTCCTTCAGATGTTATTATGTCGCGGACAAGTTGTGGTTTCTATGTTCCTAAATTGGTGGCCAAAAGTTTATCAACATGCTGATAAATCTAGTCGTCGACAATGGAGCGTTGGTAAATGGCACCTGATTGGGTGGGCGACACAGGCCGAGGCATTACATAATTCGCCGGGGACAAGTTCACTGACTCCTATACGATTTTGGAACTAATCATTCAAATCTAAATTGGTAGATGTGTATTGGGCTTTAGACCTTTTTCAAGAGGGCCAGAAGTGATGTGTGCTTCTTCGTTACTCGGCGTATTTGGCCAAACATTTACATGGCAACGTATTTTTTACCTTAGAGAGATTGGTGTGTAATGAAAATTATTTCTATACAACTACATTGAATTCCCAGAGAATGTTCGGGAGAATGTATGATGGTTGTAATTTAAAAACCCAAAGCCATTAGTGGTTAAGAGGGTAGTAAACCCATCGAGAACAATTATATTTCAATGTTATTTAACCCAACATAGTATAACAGAAACCAATTCGATATGTAATTTTCCCAAGCCTTACCGAGTAACTTTGCCTTATTTCCACCGGTACATGGTTTACCTATTCCTCTATACCCTCAATTCTTGGCTAATATCGATAAAAACCGAACATCTCTGAACGTCAACCTGGGCAGTAAACTTCGACCTGGGCAGTAAACGTCGACCTGGGCAGTAAACATCTACCTTGGCAGTAAACGTCAACCAAGGCAGTAAACGTCAACCTGGGCAGTAAACAAAAAGCGTTAGGTAATCATAGGTTGTTCGCTCATATGTATACAGGAATAGATAATCTGGTGAACGTGGTTAACATGATCTTTACCATTTTTTTTATTTTTTTTATTCAGGAAAATACAGACATACAATTCACCTTTGGTAGGCATTTTTAAAAGCAGGCCAAATAACGGCTTGGTCTGTGTCCTCTTGTATTAGGCATGTGTCCGTCCTTCCGTACAAACCTCATATTTGACATCATGAGAAGACAAATGTTTGTGTATGGGCTCTGGCGGTTTCTTCCGCTTGCTCGGCGCCCAACATTTACAGAACTACGGAGCAATATGTTACGTCGGTGAACTGGGATGCGTCCACCAAATGCATGATGCGACTGACGCCAACAAACTATGATAAATGCCAGGGGAAGCGTAAAAAATGGATCATTCTGTATGGTATCTTTGTAGCCGGGATGAACAATGCACTGTGTGTGTTCACCCTTCGGTCAGTCTAGCAGCCATCTTTGTGTGTGCTTCCAGAGCGAAGCCATTGCAGGGTAGAGTGTATTCCGTCCAATTCGGGCGTGACAAATAACTGACAGATTGCGTGCGCTGTTGTTCCCATCCAAGTTGCGTTGATACAAACCACCCACCCCCAACCACCCGACTAGAATCCCCCGACACCCCCACCCCAACCCCACCTCACCCCACCCCACACACGCGCAGTTATATTCACCCCAGCACACACACACACCCTACCAACACCCCAATCCCCCCACAGCCAGGCTCCCTGCAATGGAACGCTGGAACTGGAGCCGCCATCCACTTGGGCCGGTGCGTTCTGGATTTAGCCGTGCCCTTCCAGTGGGTTGCCCCCGGTTACCCCCTTCATCGTTCCGCATATGGCATATTTCCAGACAATCCTTCCCTGGGTGGGTGAGAGCTCCCCTCCTCAGATCTGCCGGGAGTGGAGGTTGAACATTGGTTTTAACTATTGATTGCCGCCTCTCGTGGAATTGCATGATAACTAGGCCAATTGTCGTCTGCCTGTATGCGGTGGATACCGGTATTGCCTGGGTGTAAGTAGACTCATAAAGGTAGGAGGTTTATCCAGGTTGGCTCATCATCCGATCCCCGCACTAATTAAAACCAATAAAGCAATCGATATGTTATCCCCAAGCGAGTCGATCGTGACCCCACAAGCAGAGATCCACCGGATGACGTCCACGATATCACAGTTATGGCACGACCTAGCGAAACACACACGTGTTCTGTTTCATTCTATTGTTTCGGGGAAATTACAATCAGTGGTTGGCGTAATTATGAGTATCTTGCGTGTATTGTTGCTGCCAACAATAGTGTTTACATGTGCTATGGTAGGAGTTCAGTTGGAAATGTCAGAAGTAATGGCTAATGTGAAAATATACATACTTTTTTTTTTTTGAAAAAGTGTTCCTGGTTACAAAATGGAAGCCCAGGATCAAACACTAGCTATTGGTTCTCAATATTTTGTTACTAGTATAACTAAGAAAAATTGAATTTAAAAAAAAACACCTCTATATTATTGTAATAGTCCCCTGTGTAGTCTGACTTAAAGCATTTATTTTCATTGAGAAAGGGGGCCATCCATAAAGCATGGTTGCCAGTTTGGGTCAGAAAAAGACCACTGAACATTCTTTTATTGCAATACAGGGTTTACGCATTACATACCCTGCACAGTGGGGAATCAAGGGAAAACTAACGTTTTTACATGGGTCAGTGGAGAGGTTCAGTGGGGGATCATGGACTGTAGTTGAATTGGATAATCCAACAGTTGGTATATCAATGCTACACAAGGAATGTTTTTTTTTATTCTGAAAAAGGAAACATTGATTTTAATGGAAACATTGGAAACCCTGTATGTACGCAGCGAGGGGGGAGGGGGTCAGAAAGTTTGGAGATTTTACGTTTTATTCTATTGCATAAAAGATTGAAAGAGGGATAAGGTCAAAAATTGTCAGTAATCTTCCGTAGATATTTGATGGATGGCTCCCTAGCCAAAGTCAGTGTTTACTATTTCTTGCTGAAAATGATTGTGAAATCGACAGGAGACAATGCGCTTAAGGTAATGGGCTGCATATCGGATCCATATTTGTTTACAAACCAGTTTAGAAACTTGCCTTTAAAAATGCCTTGTTTGTGACGTTGGTTGTGTTGTAATCAGCAACCGAAGTGTTTGGTCCTGTGTTTTATTTTTTTCTGTTAAAGATCTGTAAAGAGTTTAAGTTATGGATGATACAATGTTTCAATAAGCTTTTAAAAAATCCCATATCTTTGAGAGAGTAATTCGTAGTGTCCTTTCTAGTTTTGAGCCAGAGGTAAGGTATAATCATTATTGTTCGCTTGGACATAATGTGCATTAAAATGTAAGAATTCTACTATTCATGTTTAGTAGGCTCTTCAAATTATCAACCTACGAGAAATTAACAGTAACAATTGAAAAAGTAACACCAGTGCCCTCGAAGAGTATTTCCATTCAACCTGAGCCTCCTGCTTTTCTTTTTCGGCAAGTGAATGCTCTGGTGCTGTCACCTGGTGTTTGCAGTTGAAACTGACACATGGGATCCCTATTTCGGAAGTTACGTGTACTAACTTTAATGATACATGGACTTGTCGTCGCCAGTTACATTGATTCGCCACCTATAAACAATAGTGCTGGGATTCTTCTAAGTGTAGATAATATATTTCAAACAGAAAATATACATTTGATGTGTTTTATACTCATTGGTTTGCATCAAAATGGATACAGGAGCTTGACGTTTATTGGTGAGGAGTATTTTCCTTTGTTAACAGGCTGGTTGTTTCTCCTATATATGATAATATATAACAAATCATGTACACCATACTGCGAGTTGGAGATAATGTGGCTTGTAGAGGTATTATAGATCTATTCATCCTTATGATAATCCACTATGATGTGCAAAGTTCAAAAGAAAAATAAGGAATATTGCAGATGGTTACTGAAGTAGTAGGTAGTTGGCTATCATGAAATGGCCGAGAGGTAGTCATGACTGACTGACTGACCAAGTTGTAATGTACCTCATCGGGAATTTACTGCCAGATGAAGGAAGTGCGATTGTGTCAATTAATATTGGGAAGGTTTGAGAAGTGTTGTTATGATAATAAATATAGAAACAGACATCATTGTATAAGCATATTACTATTGTCTATTTTTGTTATGCTAACTAATCATGCATCACCTTTCACGCGTACCCTATTGTTATGGACGCTGGATATCTTCCAGTAAACTTCAATTGGAAGAACTCCCTTAATGGGAGAAATTGAAATAAACACTTCTAAATAAAAAAAAATTAAGTTTCACGGTGATATCCACATCATATTCTAAAATTCTGTAAATATTCTTCCTGAGGCTTTTAAATAGATATATAACTCTATGTTTTGAGAATTAAATACATGTGGTGATTGTTGATTTATTTATGTGTAGTACACAGAGGAGTGAGGAATATTGTATCAGTCGCAGTAGATTTTCCATCTGAGATAACTAGCCAGATAAGCATTTGATTAAGAACAGCGTGATTTTGAAATGCAAACCTATTTACGTCCCCTTAGAAATATTCTACAATTTGAATGATATCGTATATGATTTGATCCAAATGTAACAACATCCCACTGAGAACAATTTTGGTTACTAGATGTTATGATACACACATAGCAGAATAATATAGGTCGATGTAGCAGTTTTTTGGGGGTTTTTGTTGTTGTTGTTTTTAAAGATAATATTTATTCTGGAGGTCCTGTAGGCTCAAAAGAGTGCCTATTCCCACAGTGCTCCAGGCTGGAAATTTACATGCAATACTTTTGAGCCGAAAACCCTGTTTTCATCCTCATGGAATAGGAAAAACACTCTCAACGAACTCAATGGCACCCTAGCAAAGTATTATGTTGCGTCATCTTAGTAACACCACTGTCTAGTGCGTATTCGTTGGAACCAATCACAATACAGCTTACACTAGTCTGCTTACGAACCGTCCGCCTTCTGAGCATAGATCTCTGTTCAGAGGTACGGTCCATGAAAGTCTAAGAGAGCACGGCTGATATTGGTCAGCGCTGCTGGGTGAAAGGAATAACGTGGTTCATTGTTCTATTTATAACATCAGTTTGGCAAGAGCTGATTGGTTCCGATGAATATGCACTAGACAGCCCTCTAAGGTTAATCTGGATAACTGTCAATCTGTTCCAAATACCAACTTATGGTTTGTCGCAGAAAATTGCAGTAAAAGTCGACTGACAAAGGGGTGAGTGGATCATATCTAAATCCTTGAGGTGGTATGAAAACAGATCTGATGAAGAAAAGGGGTCACGGTAGGGGTAAGGACAAGATTTGGAAGGTGATAGAATATAATAGGCAAATATGGCAGTTTTGTGTCATATCAAGATTTCTCTTATTGGGTCTGCATTTTTCGCAGAGACATGGCATCTTTTCGAAAACATTTGTCTAATTATAGATAACCAACCAACTTTTTCTAGTAACTAACTTCCACCAATGAGAGGTTGATGTCACACTACAGAACATAAAATCTAAATCAAATTATATCAGTGCAAATGTCTACTTAATTCATTAGAAATGATGACAAAAATTTTGAAAAATATAAAGCATAAAAACAAATTACTACATTTGTAACATGAGGACATTTTTACATTAATCTTTCTAACAAGCAACCTATCAATTGTCATTACCTATTTATAACTTTATTCTACCTAATCAAGTCACATATCATAAAATACTATTCAGAGTACAATTGCATATAGATATTTTATTATCCTTTTTATTATTGATATCATGTAATGCACATATATTTTCCTTAACACATATCCAAATACACTTTGGAAAACTATGGATACTATATAATAAAATGCATACGTATAATGTATATACACTCATACTTAATCAATTTCTTGTTATCTACAACACTTATGTTTTTGAGTATTTTGGCGTGGGATCTATCACATACATGTACATATTACCTTAATCTAGTATACTCCATTTGTAATTATCTAGGCTCTGGCTGACTAGAAAACAGCAAGCATTATAACAAGCATATTTTGATTCAATCATTATATTGCAAATAATAAAGATTCATTACGCCAATGCGTACCGTTGTGCCAAGCAAATATCTGCTACCTTAGGCTTCCCCCTGATTTCTGGTTCGATGTTTAATATATTTTCATCGGTAATTTATAAACATCACACGGAGGTATTTATATAGAACTACCTGACCATGCTGTACATGCTACAAAACGAGATGGTGAATTGTTTTTGATGAACGAGGCCACAGGCCGAGTTCCGTAAATAACATCAATTCCCATCGAGTTTTGTGGCATGTACAAGCAAGGTGGGTCATTCTATATTTATTATATACCCAAAATCAATCAAATCTTACCATATATTGACATAGAAGACATGTCAGCATGAAAGCCAAAACACTGCTTATGTTTAAACGTGCGTAGTATAACAGTGTACTGCACAGGGTTAAATAAACAATTTATACTGCATAGGGAGCAACAGTATGTAATTATCAAATATACTGCATGGGTATATAATGATATATTGGAAGAGAACTGTGTAGAAAATATTAATGCATTCTCCTGGCTAAACCTAATACTTAGTGTACACAATGCACCATACGCGGGGGGTTACGTCGGTACAAAGAGCTAACTAAATATCCGTCTATGCTAAGCCGCAGCACAACCTTAGGGAGTTTCACACCAGCACCTATATAGAAGTCGATCTACCTTATAGACCGTTTACACAGTGCTAAACCGAATACATAACTTCTGGTGCTATATGTACAATAGTAGGTACTGAAATCCACTGATTTAATCCACCAGCTGTACCAGGATTGGACAAATAGATCGGTGTGGATTTTGGGAGCACATGCTAAATAGGACTTAACCCAGGCACTACTTGTTATTCTTTAGGTGCCAACATCACTGAGCATTATGTTATTTGGTTATACTTAGCGACTCTGATTACGTTTACATTCTAATGGGTTGGATAAATACAGCATATTTGTATAAACTTGCAAGAACCTCTGCTAAAATATCACAGTGTGTGGAAGGTAGATTTTGATGCCATCGAGATAATGGTACAAGGTATCGTGCTATTACTAAGTGTATCTTACGAAATATATATAGCATGCTAAATATTACGCAAAGTGAATGCATTTGAGTGACAAAAAACTCTTGGTAAAGAAAGCCATTATGCATGTCTATATCGTCCTATTGAATCCAATAGAGCCATCTAAGTTTGTCAAATTTGGAACATGGCTAGATCGAACTGCACTCTATCGCAGTAACCGCGGAGTGGGTGACTTTTATAGTCTTGTACCATGTGACTTCTAAAAAAAATGATTTTAAAGTCATGTAAGTTTGTGTGAATATAACACGAGTTTTCAAATCTCATTCTACAGACTACGAGTGCATTTAATACAATACATGTAGTAACTTTATTAGTGTCAACGAACAGAGGAAGAAAACTTAAGCGTTTCTTCAAATGGCCCTATATTCTTCAAGCTTCAAGCTATCAGTTAACTGATAAGATTATAATTTGACATGAACTTGGTACGTTGGTCAGATTTTAACTACTGGAATTGTATTGCATAATGCAGGGAGCTTAACTTTACAGGTATGCGAGAACCGAACTACTATTTCACATTTGTTAAGTCAATGTCCACATTTACAGTGCGAAGGATTGGTCATTTTTATGTTTTAGATAAATTGAAGAGAATCACGGAAAAGCTGCCCAAACTTATTCTTTACCTGATCATTTCAACTTACAAGGTGAACTGCAGAATTGACATTGTAACCGATAAGCACCATACACGACTGTATTTGGTATTAACTACATTCAAGAAGATTTAGCACCCAATAAACAGTGTACATAAGAAAAGAGATATTGTCAATGCTCCTCACCAACAACATAATCAATACATTTTTTTCTTTTTTCGGGAGCACTCGGGAAGTAGAACCCCACCCATTGCTTCGTCTAAATTTTTTAAAGTATACAAGTAGCAGAACTCTGCCTAGGAGCATAGGAATTCAATTCCCTATGGATCATTCCTCTCCTCATAGGATGAGTTGCAACCCAACACTGGTTTTAACAGACTTATGAAGAAAGCTCATTGTTTATAAGTAAAATCTCACATTGGCAACCATTATATGCTCAAGTTCTCTTGATCACCTTGACATCCTATTTATAAGCGCTTTATGATGCCTGATGACCCAATTACAGCGAAACCTTGAACCCACCCTCCCATCAACAGGAGTTTTCTGTTGGTTGTCTGCTTTTTTTTTAGTTTATCTTTTAATAGCAGTCTCTTCTGCATGTCTGCAAGTTTGGTCTCTACGGGTTTTGCTTGGTGACCACAGGGAGAGTAGGTGTGACATTAACAGTGTATATATGGTTATGGTTAGGTACAGTTCTTAAACTGTCACTCAAGGTAGCATCAGCCTAGGGAACAGACTTTGCCTCATCGTCTTTTCTAACATAATGAATACACATTAGACATAACTATCACAATGAGTAGATGACTATATATATTTGAATCTCACATAGTTCTAAAGTACATATTCCTTATTCTGGATTCTGGTGGGTCTGCATTGGAAGCTAGGACGTAGGGTGTTCACCTGACGACTATACCATAGCCATGTGATCCGTGGGGACCTTGTATGGTCTCTTCTCCATATGTGTCAGGTTTCTCGGTTGAAACACTGTTGACTGCTGTCTTTCCCAATATCACATATTCCATGCACTATTGATCGCGAATATATGTAACGTAAGTACTTGTGCACCCCATACGCAGACAAATGATACAAAATCATCGAGTATAATTCTCCAAGGGAATCGCTAGCTTCTCTTCAAAACGTAACTGATGTTAATTCCTGTCTGTCCAGGGACATTTTTGAGTTGGACTTGTACTAGTCTAGTTGTAGTGCCGTGGAACCTGGAGTGGAGTGGACTTCATAGTGGAACACTATGCTTATCCTCGTGGTATTGATCCAGTGGGATCTTGGAGTGCACTTGTTGACTTGATAGCATAATGCGTAGAGTATCCCGTATACTGTGAGATCAATGTCTTCCAGTTAGAATCCGTGGTCTCTAAGGAAAGTGATAAGCTTGAGTACCATGTTCCAGCAATTGGGTTGGAATGGGTCGTCAAATAGAGTGATAACAAGCACTGTCTTTGTCCGTCCGATAACACAACCGCCATCTCCAGTCCTCCCCACTATCAAATCACTGTCACACCGAATACATGTATAATTCACATCATTGATAACAAGTCCCTTTGCATGAATGTCTGTCGGGTCGTTGAAACTTTTCCACACCGTTGATAGCTCAGCTGGTGAGAGGGTGAGCTCATTGGAGTCGGTTCCCCCAGTCCTCGCAGTTCCACTTCCACTGACTGACGAAGCCCACTCGACTAGAGTGAATTCTGGTTTGCTTTTGTCGGATCCAAATATTGCAGCAGCTGTCACCATGCCACTACCTAAAAGAAACGCCTCGATGTAATCTTTCCATGTTGCAGGCGTTGACGGCATTTTGGATTTATCGGCCCTCATCCTACAAGGAACTGTCTCGGCGGCAAGCGAAATACGATAGCATAGCGTAACTAGGGAGCCGCCATTTTGAACAGTCACATGACCATTTTGTACGTACGAAAACCAAACGCTGTATAGGACCTCTGGTGAGTAAAAGTGGCACTACGCTAAATCTACTTTTCACGGACGATTCCCATGTGGAGCTTATTCGCACGCTTATCGTAGGATTTGCCGCATATTGAGGGATCATCAAGACAAGCATTACTTTAGGGTAGCTAGGAGAACAGCAGAAACCTCCCTTTCTTGAATGGGCGAGGTTGCACGCGCCAGTAGTGCGGCTAATTTTCACTAGATGGCGTCGTGCATGCCTCGAAGCAGGGACAGTGTCAAAGTTGGTCTGCCTTCACGCTAGATTCCTTCAATATCTTCGTGTTAGACGGGTATCCACCACAGACCGACTTGTGAACCTCCAAACAGTCGTGAACAGTTCAGACTGAGACAGAGGTGGTGTCCAAAGGGTTCGGTTACATTGCTTCCGAGGTTATCCGCTAGGGGTCACGTCGGAATCTTCGTGCCTTCAACAAAGTGTCTAAAAGGGGCACATACCAAGTCACCAGTCAAAGGGTTTCTTTGGCGCCTCTTTCGTGCTATGCGCAGTCTGATGAAGCCCTGATACTCCCCAGGTAAAACTATATAGGTTTGCTATGAATGACTTGGGTTGGAAGCACACCGCCACAATCTGTGCCTCGCTATTGTTCTCAAGTTCCTGTTAGGCCTATTGCCACCAGGCGGCAGCACTTGTTATTTCCTATATTTAGCCATTAGAAAGCAGGGCCCTGTTTTTTAGTCACGACAATCGTACTGTACGACATATTTCAGGTGTCAGTGTCCTATAGAGCTACGATGTTAGGGGATCTGTGGAGTGTCGCGGGGCTACGACACTTAGTGACGTCAAAGGTGTGCTTTAGTCACGACAATCGGTGGCCAATGAAGTGGAAAAAGTGCCCCAAACTGTCGTAGGTCCAAGACATCTACAGACATGTCGTAGGTACTTGTGACAGTGGCAGTGTGCATCAAGTAAGATGGCCAACCTTTTGCGAGCACCCAGAAAGGTTAAAGAATATCGTCCCAGGACAAATCCCTTGACAGAATTCGATGAAAATACCTTTGCAAAGCGGTATAGGGTTTCAAAAAATATCGCCCGCGATTTGTCAGCTAGATTTCTAGAGTCAGGGTGTAGTGGTCACGTCGGTGACACACGAAGAGGCATGGGGGTGTCGGCAGAAGAACGGGTGAGTGTTTATGTTGTTTGATCGTCTGCTGTATAATTTATCCTGACAATTACTTAATGTCGTATTAATGTGCCCAGATATTTTCTGTACACCCAATAGAAAATCTAACCCTTTAGGTATTGTATGTTTCAGAAAGTTTAAATAAGAGAATTATTAAAAATTATAAGGCATTTCATAATAACTTATATATATGCACGTTGCCATTAATATTAATATTTTTTTATTTCAGATGTGTTTGGCGCTAAGGTACTTCGCTACCGGAGCCAATTATAGTCTCGTGGGGGACTTTCAGGGGGTGTCAAAAAGCACGGTTAGCAAATGTGTCCACGAGGTTTTAAATTTTTTTGACCTCGTCCTTGATGATTATATTGCATTCCCAAAAACCCGTCAAGAGATGCAGGCAGCTTCCACCCTATTCTTTGATAAATATGGAGGGAAGCCATTGGTGCTGGGTTGTGTAGATGGCACCCATATTCCCATATTGGCACCACGAAATAATGAAGTCGACTTCGTAAATCGCAAGGGCTTTCACAGTATTAATACTATGGTAAGCTATTAAGAACTCTCGTTATAGCCTTATCTATGGTGTTTTCTCCTTTTAAGCGACCATTACTTACCAGTGTCTGCGTATTATATAATATTCTTTAAAACACTGTTGCTCCCAATGAAATATATCTGTTTTGCCAATGATTAATGACTAACGGCTTTCTTTTTTGTCTCAAAACACGCAATATTGACGTAGGTTTAAAATTATATTATATTATTATCGTTTTTCAGATAATTTGTGGGGCTGATCGTCGTATATTTTTTGTTGATTCCACGTTTCCCGGAGCTGTACATGACAGCTTCGTTCTCCAGAGCAATGAGTTATGGCATGCAGCTGTGGATGGAGAACTTGGAGATTACTTTCTCCTTGGGGATTCTGGGTATGTTACTTACAAATTTGGTTATGCAAGCCCTTACCTTATTTTACCTGTTCCTAACCTTACAATGATTTACTATAAATACTATATAAGGTTCAGTAACTTCACACTTTATTGTTCAACTATATTATTTGTCAGTTCTAATTGATTCCCTTTTTTTTTTTTTTTTTATTTATAATATAATACATAAAAAAATTGTATGGGTTGACATAATTTATGAAGTGGAGATTTCATTGTTCCATTATTCTCAGTCCAATGAATAAAAATCATGTATTTGTATAAAGTATAAATAGTGATATTCTTGTTTCTTTAGCAAATAGGTTCAGTGCATTGTTTCTCTTTTCAGCTATCCTATGACTCCATTTCTGTTCACGCCCATTGCTCATCCCACAAATGAGAGTGAGGAACGTTTCAATGTCTGGCACATGTCGACACGTGTTGTAGTCGAGCAGACGATAGGTATCCTGAAGCAGCGTTTTCGGTAATCACTATATAACAGACATTTTGACTTAATATTTGAGATATTTTATGGAGATAGCATTCCCTTCCATTCATACGACCGGGTGCTATATGCATCTACGGAGAAGGACATATAATTTTCTATGTTGATATTTGTGTTTCATACCTCTATAAATTTACTACTGGGTCTATCCTTGTCCACATCATTGTCCTCGCGCTAAAAAGAAGTGTATTACGACTTACTCTAAAACTCATAGAGCTGTGAGCCTAGGAAAAGGTTATAGAGTTCGATGGGCCCATGTGACAAAAGTAAATGAACTAACAAACTTTTATTATAATTTTCAGGTGCCTTGACCGCCATGGTGGGTACTTGTACCATTCACCACTCGACTGTTCGCGCATTGTGAATGTGTGCGCAGTACTACATAACCTTTGTGTCGCTGGAGGAGTTGCACTACCTGTGCCAGATGATGAAGAAGTTGGTCATGCACCTCCTGCACAACGTGTGCCTCTAGCAAATCCGGGAGCCCCTGCTCCTATTCCTGGACAGGCTCTTCGAGACGGTCGAGCACGCAGAGCCCTCTACATGCGGAACCATTTTATGTGAATGTTTGTTCATAGATACTTTTGAATGCCTGCCATTATCGTTAAAGAAAATAAGGATACTCAATTAATAAGGAAATAAAATTTATTGTATTCCTCAATAAAACATGAATAAATAACAAAAATATGTATATGCTTCTGCTTCGTTTATGTCCTTATAAGAACAAAAATTAAAGTATATCCCTATTTGGGCTCAGTTCTACTTAATGACAGTCTAAAATCTTCTCAGGTTTTACAGAGGATAAGATAATTACCGCCACTCTAGTATAATGGTTCTGTTTTACACACTACAGAACTTGTATCTGTATTACAAAGAACGACTTAATCTCTCTAACTAGAAAACTAAAGCACCACTCGTAACAGTGTCTTTGGGCGTCAGTCTATAAAACAAACCAATACATCTCCTTGTTGTATGGGATGTAAATATTAAACTATAGAACCAATATAAATAAAAAGTGGGATACTTACACTCCCATATTAAAGTGATTTACTTAACAAAGATTATCTAGTATTAAAGTACGTTTTAGATAACAACGTAGTTCCAGAATTTAGGGTCCTTAAGCGATATATCCTCTTTTAAATGAACACCTATAGTCTAATAAAATAATGGCTAATTACTGAAACACACCTATTGGTCAAACATAGTCCTGTCTGTGTCACTGTATAACAAAGTCGCCATAGGCTGCTTATATCCGCTAACCATTTTTGACAATGGACACAACCTAAAAGGTTTATTTAGTGCGACACTTTCTTTGAGTGCCCTAAACTAAGTTGAGGGTTACTACAATACCCACATGTAAGACACACATATCTCTATCCCCTTACTTGTTGCCTTGGTAATAATGTTTATTAACATTTTGATATGTGACGTTGTTGTGTACGTCCTGTTAACACATAAGAGGTTGTTCTTGTTCAATTTTGATTACATGTCTAATATATGTTTTGGAAGACGGGGACGCGAAGACTTCCTAACGTCAGTTTCTGCTCGGTTTTTATTTTGGTTTTGGTTCAACGGCATGGCCACTGAAAGTATAGGCATTTATCATAGTTACGAATTGATTCAGTTTCACCATTTCCAATCTTCAAGACATTTAACCACAAACGCAAAATAATGGTATTCTTGGAAAATATTTATTTATTTTGCTAAAATTATATGTTATTGCCGATTCTGTATAGGGTTTTAGGAATAAAATGATTTATTTTTTATTTTTTTATCTATACTTTCTATGCTTGCATTTCATAAGAGTTAAAAAGTGTTTCGCTACCTTCTTTATCCGGTTTGTCTTGCCTGTTTGCAGTGGTTGCCTGTTCCGCAGTCTCTTCTTGGCCCTCTACTTCCCTGTCGGGGGCTTTATTGGCATCATGGTCCAGAGTCTGTGTTGCTGTAGAATTGATAGATTTATCTGTGATTGTAGACAATTTCTTTGTCATTGTCTCAATGTCTTCCCTCATGCATCTCAGCTGTGAGTATACTTCTACTAGAGAGGGTGGTGTACTTCTTAGAGACATGTTCTTCAATATGTCCCCCAATTTAGAGATTTCTGCAGCTATTCCTTGTTGGGTGCTAGCGTTAACAAGGCCTGGCTGGTCTGCGTCTGTCTCCCGGTGGCTCGTAGTTGAACTTTCAAACGAAGTGCCCATGCTGTTTTCTGCACTCAACATAGCAAAAGCTGAAAAGATATTACACAGTTTATGGAGAGATTTGGTGAAAAAAAAAACAATGGTTTTTCATAATGTCCCCTTAGTTTTTGGTATAGTTTACTATAAAAAACATTATCTATCAAATATTATTATATATGGAATTACACGGTGTCTCCAGTATTTGAATTGCTATACACTAAAATGATAGCTAATTATTATTGAACTGGCTGCTAATTTACATTTGTATGACTGATAATAATTTGTACATTTATGATTAAGTAGCAGTTAAATACCCAACAAATTGAAACCTAATTATAATAGTTTATAAATATCCTGTATCATCAATAATCTATCTAAGAGTTAAGTAACATTAGGAAACATACACTTCGTTTATGATATCTAGTGATGTTATTACTCACTGATTGGGCTGATATTGGGACTGTCATGACTAGCAATGACGGTCATATCGGAGAGGCCTGTTGTGTTATGAAGGACTTCCTGTGTCGACAAGAATTCCTCGGGAGAGGTAACCATCGCCAACTTTAACTCTGGCAAACTCGAGCTTGCTTCTGAGGTCTCTCTTGCTGAACATTGACCACTACTGTCTAATACAGACACTACATCCCCTAAACGGAAAAATGTATACATTTATTATTTCCTGTAGATAAAGTATTTTAGTTCCACATGTCAATATTTGTATAAAACCTTAATATTTTTTTATCTAGATAGGATATGCTTATAAATAAGATGCCAATGAGGGATGGTTGATTAAATGGTGTACGCATATAGACATATATACAAAGTTTCTATATACATATTAAAGCTATATCTTGTAATGATTGAGTTATGAACTTAGGTTTCCTTACCAACTGAAATACTATGGACATTGCCAGAAAGGAAAATGTCGGCGTCCATCTGTGACTGTGCATCGGCAGGCATGTTGGTAGTGATAGGTATGAGGTGGGTACGTTTACATGGCGGTTCTTGATTGGCTGAAAAGTGAACAACAATTATAAAAATTAGTTTTTTAATTTATAAATTCCTACAATTTTTAGAAAGGAATGTATATGCAAAAATAATCACAACTTATTATATACCTGTTAATTATATAGCATACTCCTTTAAACATGGTATTATTACTGAAGAAACTTTATATTTTTCTCTATGCAAGGCACAACTAATGATTAACATGGGACTAATAATTTTCTATTTCGAACACTATTAGAATGAGTTATGAATAAAAAGGTATGCCTATTTAATTATAATTTGTTTACCTGATTCATCAGATAAGCCGTCCACCAACTGTATAGGAGATACCGTGGAACAAATCATTTGGTTCTGTCTCTTCCTATCGTGCTCGTTCTGTGACACCAAACGGCTTTGCTCTTCTGCCTTTTCTGCATCTTTCATTAACCTTCGAAGTGTAACCACCCTTTCTTCTCCGGGTATTAAGGGCGTGGAATTAGAGCCGGACATAAGAGACGAGAGGTCAAAGTACTTAGGCAATTGCAAGCTTGAGGCATCCGGGGAACCAGACACAGCAGTTGAACAGGAGTTGTTTGATGATAGTGAGTACTCAGTTTCAGATGGAAGGGGAGACACCACCGATGGACATGATGATATATTGGACGAGCTGTCAGAAGAAGGAGGCTTGGAAATAGTCGCTGCATAGGAAGGTTTCTTATGCGTTTGTTCTATCACTTTCACAGAGGAGATAATAGAAGATCCCTTAGACTCTCTTGGTTTAAGTGTCTTGCCCAATATACCACTAGGCTTTGGAGGTGATGAATCACAACTGTCCCCTGATGAAATAGGTGGGGCTACCTCTTTACTTCCAAATCCTACTTTACGAGTTCCAGGAATACCTATGAAATAAAAGTAAAAGATAGTTAAAAACCTTTGGTTGTTGTGTATGGGAACATTATCAAGTTCGACCGTTTATGTAACATGTTATGACATAAAAATTAGATATTTTACATAGATAAGAATTAAATAAAATCTCTATCAGAATAAAAGTTTCATAATCAATAACGATGTATTACTTACTTAAAGATATGATAAAAGAATATTACCTGTTATTGTCTGCTGTGAAGAATAGCGCATTGCAAGCTCATCCACCTCTGTCAATTTTAGCCTAACTGGCAGAGGACCACCACCGGTCTGTTTTAAGTGTGTATTGCGATCCCTTGCCTAAATAAAATAGAATTAACGGATAATTAAATATATTTGTATAAATATGTGAGCTTTATACATAATTTGGAAATATATGTCCAGTGCTATTAAAGGCGGTGGGGGTGGCGTGGGGGTGGGGGCATGATATGTTGTGGGCTCTCGGGTGTACCGGGAGGTGCCATGGTGGCCACAGGGGAGTGTGAGGTGAGTGGATGGGCTAATGTTTGAAAAGAACGGTTCCCGGTGTTGTGCCCGGGGCCGAGCGATGACGTAAATATGACAATTTATATTAAATAGATTTCCTGTCGTCTGGAACTTTAATATCTGACTATAGTCCTTTCAATATCACGATTGGAGTTCCTGTTGTAAGCGTTGAATTTGAATAAACACTGAAATGTTTTTGGTGGGACCAGCTTAATTTTACCGGTCAACGTCTTTCATTACACTGATTTTAAAATTAACCATAAAACAGGCTTAATGTCCTCGTACAGCTAGTTAACTGGTAAAAATATGGTTAAAATTATAGACTCTACCAAGGGCTTCGTTATGTATGTAAAGGAAGAATAATAGGGTTATTTTATACGTACAAAGACACCAACCCAGTTACAGTATAGTAGATAATATGGGAGAACTATGTTATTATACCTGTATGGAATGATGACCGACTTTCAGATGGGTGTAAATACACACCGACGTCGGTGTGTATTTACACCCATCTGAAAGTCGGTCATCATTCCATACAGGTATAATAACATAGTTCTCCCATATTATCTACTATACTGTAACTGGGTTGGTGTCTTTGTACGTATAAAATAACCCTAAAAGTCGGTAATCATTCCATACCGGTATAATCACGTTGTTCTCCTATTATTATATACCTCAAACTGTCCATAAATATTCAATTATACCCTAAATAGCCATTAATGACACTACCACTCTGTTCAGTTTACAACCAAAGGCGCCCTGTACAAGAAATTATCAACCGGGAGCAACTCCAATGCTCTCCAAGCAGAGGATAGGTTCACTGAACTTTATAAATGTGAAATTTTTTTTTTTTTTAATGCATTTATTGGGTCTACGGTTGTACATGTAACCACCAGACTCGGCTGGGCCGATCTTCCGTCTTGGCCCTTGACAGAAAAGTACATTGACAAACTTTGAGTTTTACTTTACATACATGGTTGCCCCGTAACTGTGGCAACTTCGACCCAAACAAGACAGTCATAAGATATTACATATAAGTTAGTTGGTTGGTGCACCAAAACAAAACAAAACAAATAATGAGATGAGAATGAATCAGGTAGAAACGTAACGTAGGGTACCTTTATACACTTAGTATTGGCAAAACACTTTCCATATCATTTTTCAGCGTCATTAATAATTTCAAATCAACCTTGTTGAGTAACACACCAATGTATATAAAGAATCCTCAATCGTCTTAGGAGCATATCTAAATTGTATTAGGCCTACATGAACGACCCACGTTAGATACACTTATCTATTAAAAAAAAAGAGGTAATCATGGAATACAGATATAGTCACATTGTTCTCCTTCAATCATATACCTTGTAATTGCCGTCATTGGTCATTGGTCGTTGGTGGTGTAGTGGTTAGAGTGCCATTTTTTTATCTAAAGGTCTGGGGTTCGATCCCCGGCCGTTGCCATAGGTTTTTAGGTTTTCCTTTTTAATAAAAAGGAAAAACACCAGAGTAGTACAAGATATATAAACAAATTTAAAATCTATGCTGGCTTATATTAGTTTTACGTGTAAACAATGTGTCCTTTGCTGTTTGTTTCAGGGATGTCAGCAGCCCTTGAGGAAAATCCCTGAAGTTATTTGCTGGGACAAACTCACCCCCCCCCCCCCCCCCACCAGACTACCATGCTTACTGGGAACTCAAAAACTGTATCCTCTGGTGATTAGAACTCGTACTACAGTCTGGGATCTCCAAGCAGAGCCCTACCATCTATGTCCTATATTTTAAACCAAATATATGCATGGAAGATTGTAATATTGAGCTGGTTCCTGGTATTAGCTATACATTCAAAGTGGTTTGTATGGTAACAGTACAAGGGTTTCAGGGATTTCAGGGATTTCCATCCATGGATTATCAATGAGAAGCTTCTCAGGGAAAACCCTGAAAATCATGGAAGTAATAATGCACATATTTAAAGGGAAATCGGGTGTATGGGGCTCTTGAAACAATATGGGGTTGACCTACACCGGTTTTATTGAGGTTTTTGAATAGTGAGGACAATTTTTCTGTGTTCTAGAAAAATCCTGATTTTAGGGATTTCCCTGAACTCTGACATCCTTGTTGTTTACATTTTTATGCTTTGTTTACATTTTGCAGGCTTGCTCCCACTGCCAGTGACTATGGCGTAGGGTAGTAAAGGCACTGACACTTTGTGTCCATAAGACCAGTTGTAATGTTTTTTAATGATGCTTGTTTTTCGGAGTAATTCCACTAATCATGTTTGTATTCTGTATTTGAATGTCCTACATGCCATAGTTCCCGATAACTGGCCACTAAATATTCCCATAATCGAAGGGATGTCATCCGTCCGCCATTTTTTAATTTCCCGCTGACCCATTTCTGTCAAACTCTCGTCCAATCAGATTGCGTCATTTCACGTTGAAAGCTAAAGGTGAGTGTTTTCTAGAGTGAATGACTTATGATAAATTCATTAAAACCTGTAAACGAACTTTAAAATGGATATCAATTAAATCATTATGTACTATTTTGTGAAGGTGAATCGTAGATAAGGAAAAGTTTTATTGTAAACATTCGATTAAAACGTTGTGCATTACTCTGTAAGCCGTTCGTTAGACATTCTACGTACTGGTTCACAAGCGCAGTAAATTGAACAAATATGTATTTCATTGAGGATGGATTATGCAAAATCTACAAGAATACAAAGACAGATCATTTGTATTCGCTAGGTGAATTAGCGAAATTACATTTGCAGGTGTTTTTCATGGTAGGTAAAGATTGGGCCTCTAGAACGTGTAATGAACCGTTTATTGAACGTCTTATATTTCGGTTGAATTTCTAACCCAACTGCCAGATTTTGTTTCATCTACTTTAACAATGCACGTTAAGGCCTTTCTCCACTGTGGGCTGGGCGTACCATATGTACCTTATATAGGAAGGTATATTAGATTGTGTATGGAGACAACCCCGCTTTTGCCTGGAGCGGCGCCGATTGTCAGTACATAGGGTATGCCGAGTGTCAGAGAGGGTGAACCGGGCCCAGTACTGTTTAGAGTGGAACTTACAGGGATGTATGACCACTTTTGGAAACACACTACATTCCTATTTGACTACAAAAATATTATTTGGATCAGGAAAAGGACATTTATAATTTTAAAAATTTCATATCAGTATCTTAGATTCTTATATAAAGCTCTAAAAGGGTGGAAAGTAATTAGCTATTTATCCTTGGATAGGAAACATGAGAAATATGTTATCTTTAGTATAATTTTTATTTGGTGTATGAATTACCAGATGCCTTACAAATATCAGACTTCGGATGAAGAAATGCAGATGAAGGCTGCCAATGCCTGTAGGTGTTATGCGCTGAAGAAAGACACACTGGCTTTCAAGGAACAGAGGCAAATGTGGATTACGGTTATAAGAAATATAGTATCATATAGACAGACACTTGATAATCGCAGAAACACCTATACTGTGATTGTAAAACATAAGATGAAGAATGGCTAGCTTTAATTGTGTTCGATCTTTATTAAATAATTAAACAAGGTGACATCTAGGCAAGAGCTTCTTGATAACAGTCTATACAGAAAATACTAGTTAGTGGTAAAAGCAAAACTGAAGCTTACGCTCAATTAATGTGTAACTATTCTTTTTAATCAGAGGTATGCACACAAGAGAAAGAAAATAGCATATCTCACAGAGGAAGAAATTGAAATTAAGCGGAGGCAGAAGAAGGAATGTGCACGAAAACAACGAGCAGAGAAAGCTGCAAATAAATTGATTAGAGGTACATGCTTGAATATATTAAGTAATTAGTTAACGGTATGCATTTATTTGAAACAACTTGTCCCATTCTGGTTAAGGCAAATATAGTTTATTGGGGTAGGAGGAAATTTATCAAGTGGATGAACTTGCGGGTCACAAAGGTGTAAATTCCCTATACACGGTTTGTCTTTGTTTATAACCTTTTTTTTCACTGTGTACCCAATGATTGGAATATGGGAAAACATTATAGAAAGATAAAGACCATCCCATTTCTTTGTCCTACTCTCAGAGCCAGAAGGGCCTGCCCCAAGTACATCAGGTCAGGCAGACTCAGTACCAGAAGAAGAGGAGCGCCCTCCAGAAGAAAGCACAAAGCAAGCAGAACAGCCTAGTACTATTAATGTTTCTGGTAAACGGGAGTTGAGACAAAAAGACCCAGAGAGAACAATAATTGCTTCCCTAACAGAGAGTGGTGCAAGTCGTTAATTGATCAGGCCTAACACAACTTGTTCCGCTTCAGTAAAGAATAAAGAAAAAATGTAGGAATTTCAGTATTACAGGATGTTAGGATAGAAATTAGATAAAGTGCCATTATTAGGTAATTTTACCACACCACATAAAGATTCTACCCCATGAATTATTGTATTGAACTGTATTTTATAATACCTACAATATATATTTATACATATTAGTCATTTTTTAGTGCCAGGACTCGTTCAATGCCAGCTGCACTCAAAACTAATGTGACCACTGTATCTAAGAAGAGACTAGACATGGATGACACAGAGATGAGTCCTAGAACAAATTTTGCACTAGTTCTGGTACTCAAACAGGTTGATTAATCGGTAGTTTGTGCAGGACATTTGCAAACCTTTTTATACATATATTTTCAAATCAAAGCACTTTATTTATTATATAAGCGACATTAATAACGACAATGTTGTCGTTATACTGTATTAAGAAAATCAGCATAGAAAAACGACATATATATATAGCTTGGTGGGGGTCGTTAAATAGAAAAATAAATATCTATGTTGTAACCTATATAGTATTTACAAACACAAAACGTTAAGCCATTAGTAATAGGATAGCTGAACTATAATTCATATTGGATTAAAAACATGTGTGATTTCTTATGAACAGTTGTTGTTATATACGGTGTATTAGTAATGTGTTCCTTATAATGAGGTTAACGATGACCTAAGAAAATAAGAAAGACCTAACAATTAGGTATTTTGTGAAATGAGTAAATACACTTGTGTTATCCTTGCCATTGAGGGAGAAGGGTTATTGTGTTCTCTCAGAATGACTAACTACTTACACGTTTACGTGCTTCGGATAAGAAACAGATTAATTTCTTTCGACATTCTGGCTCCTTCCGTGCGTTAAACGAAACCTTATTGACACTTTCTGAAAAGAGTGGTTGCAGCCTTGAAATACTTGTAATATATCGACACAATTTACAGTTCTGAACTTTATCTTTTTTTAAATTTTTTTTATATACAGTTTTATAATATATAAAATCATAAATACAAAACAAGACTTGTTATTTTTTATTTACCGACTATTCTAATCCAAGCGTCTGCTTTCTGCCTGCGACTTCCTCCAACTCCGGTGTGGGGTGCTTTGAGTATAGGTTTCTCCTCGAGCACTGCACTGAGGAGACCGTGGGTCTCCTCAGTAGTCCAATCCGGCCTCCTTCCACCATCATCTACAACCTCAGATCTTCCAGCTGATGACATTCTGCTACAAAAAAATAGTAGTAGATAGATCAATATTTCTATCGAATATAATGTGGGTTTAACACAAATGTATATTAACAGTATAAGGGGATAATTTACACGTTTATACTTGTAAGTACATTTTCTATGTCAAGTGTCGCCTACATACTGTTTGTTTCGACAGTGAGCGATATTAGGCAAGAATGAACCAAAACAAACACATATCATTTATTGCACTCAATATTTATATAAAGAACACATCTACCATATATAGTTAGAAAGTATATGTCACATTTGCGAAACTAGTGAAATATTTAAGCTGGTTATATATAGTTTTACTACCTTTGGCTCTAAGGTGGAAACAGGTTAAGTACCGACAGCTCCCACAACGTGGTTGGGCGATAAAAGAAGAGAATAGACCCGCCCGCTATTGAAACTGGTACTCGGCAGTGGGACGCATATAGAACCTACGACAGTTCTAGACTTGTCCGTCTATGCGACACTTTTAGCGCCGATCTCCCATGGCGCGCTACGACACTGTCTATAGGACAGCGGCCATCTTTTGTCTTGAAAATATGTCGTACGTCGGCCCTACGATCGTAGGCCTGCGACATTTACAAATGTCGTGACTAAAAAACAGGGGCCAGTATAGTGCACATGTGTAGTTATTTACTTGGTACCGGTATAGACAAATAAAGAGCTTATTAAGTGTTGGTGAACAGGGAATCGTTTGGCATTTTGACTTCTCATTATGGCCGGATCATTTTGAATACAGGGAATTGTGAGGTCTCCCATCTGCCAAAGTCACCCAAACTCTGCCATTTGTTTAGAAACCCCCAGAAGGGCAATGGAAATAATATTAACTGTCCTTAATAGGTTGTCACGTGGTAAACACAATAGATAGTATATTAAGGGGCGCTGTTTGCTTAAGTCACCCAAACTCTGCAAATTGTTTGAAAACTCCCAGAAGGGCTAGCACTGTCTTTCCAACTGTTCTAAGTATGTTACCACTTGGGGAAGACAGCTAAATAGTTTATTGAGTCTTGGTAGACTGAGAAAAGGCCTATTTCCTAAAGTTTGAGTTTTCATGGGTGACCAAGCAAGAACCGTGTTATCTGCATTGAATTCTTAAACTTGTCCTAATCCTACAGTAATTACCTTAGGTGATATACCAGTTTGGGCACTTGGTCCATTGAATTGTCAAATGTCTCAAGGACTCTACAACAGATACATGAATATAAAAGATTTAGTGACATTGATTGAAACTTACATACCGGGGTACAGTAATTGATGAAACAATATCAATCTTTATGGAAAAATGAACGAAAATCAGACTCATCACATAATATCATATAATGTGGAACTCAATGTTAACACACATTTTTCTCAATCGTTGTTGAAATACCTCTTCTCCAGTTCACCAGCTCCATCCCGACTCTTCTTTAACTCATCATTTCTCCAATATTAATAAAAAAGAATACCAATGGATGCCGTACCATATTTTAAGCTTCTAAGGAAACTAAAACTCAGTCTAAACAGATCAGAACACCACGCCTTATATTTGGAACACTGCATCGACAATGACATCATCCCCAAAGGATTACAAACACGAGTAGCCCCCCAGATACCAGAATCTAATTGGGAGTTCACCCTTAAATGGGAACTAGCCCACCTAAAATTCAGCCAGAAACTAACGAAACTCCTTGCGGAATACTATATCGACCTTAATCAAAAAATAGACGCCACTACTTAACTACTAGCCTCGAAATGCAACACCTCCACTTTAGACTACATTCAAGACATGATCAAACAGTTAGAGGCAGAACAAACATTGAGCCTACGAAACAGAAGACAACGAAAAACAGAAGATTCAAGAAATACACCTATGGAACAGACCAACCAGACACGGGAAGAAACTCCACCATCAACCTAAGTAGAAAAGTATTAACCCAACATCATCACTCGATCCTAAACAAAGGATTATCTTTTGTTCCAACACCGAAGAAACCCCTCAAAATAGAAACCATCAAAGACACCCTCCTTTTCAATCGGAGAATAAAACTAAAACATTACTTCCAATACGCCACTAGTTACCTCAAGACCACACCCACTTTACCCACAGAATCCTCCGGATGGATACCCCCTCCTGGTCTGGATGAAGACATTGATTCATTCACCCAGTACGTACTACACTCTATGACTACAGACAGAGATGACATACATCATTATGACAACCTAAAAATCGAAGAACGACATGCCATGAAAGACCTATTAGAAGACCCAACTATAGTAATCAAACCAGCCGATAAAGGTGGGGCCATAGTAATACTAAATACAGAAGACTATGTCTCTGAAGGAGAACGCCAATTATCCAACTCTAACCACTATGAAAAAACCATAATAGACCACACCGACTACATCACCCAAAAAATAAAGAAAAAATTAGAGAACCTAGAAAGCCTAGGTAAACTACCAAAGGACAGTAGTAAGAAATTACTCCCAAAAAACATAAAATCATCGCCTTTCTACATGCTACCAAAAATTCACAAAGTAGGCAATCCAGGAAGACCTATAGTCTCCACCATTAACAGCCCAACCGACATTCTATCAAAAACCCTAGACAACATTCTCAACCCTCTGGTACCCAAAACCCCAAGTTATTTAAAGGACACCAAACATTTCCTAAACATCATTGACAAATTAGCATATTTACACGAGGATGAATTCTTACTCACAATTGATGTCAGCTCCTTATACACCTCAATACCGCATGCAGATGGCATCGAAGCAGTCCGTCTTGCAGTCTCTGCCATGCAAAATCCACCTTTAGAAGTAGACACCATCACAACACTCCTAGGCATAGTCCTAAAAAACAATTGTTTTCACTTCAATGAAAAATACTACATACAAAAACAAGGCACTGCAATGGGGACAAAAGTAGCCCCCACATATGCGAATCTCTTTATGGCCAAATTAGAAAAGGATTTATTGTCAAACTCATTCCTACAACCAAGAATCTGGAAGAGATTCATAGATGACATTTTCGCCATCTTCAGAGGCACAGAAGATGAATTGACAGAGTTTCTGGAATCTCTGAATAATTTCCATGACACAATAAAATTCATGTACGAAGTAAGTTCAACATCGATAAACTTCTTAGACACCACAGTATACATAGACGAAAATCGCAAATTACACACAAAAGTGTATAAAAACCCCACAGAAGCTGATCTATACCTCCATTACACCTCCCATCATCCCATACACCAGAAAAAATCTATATGCTACAGTCTGGCTACGAGATACAGAATGATATGCAGCGAAGAAATTGAATTTGAAAAATCTTGTCACTTACTACTCAAAAAACTGACTTTACGTGGGCACCCACACAGACATCTGAAGGACCAGATCTCAAAAGTCCGAATCTTAGACAGATCCGCATTACTCCAGTCAAAAACAGAATATTAGAATTCAACCCACACCATCAACACACCCGTACAATATTACAGCACGCCACAACTCTACTGACAACAAAACCCGCGACAAGGAAATTCAGAGAAAACAAAATAGTTTTAGCCTATAAAAGGGCACGAAATCTACGTGACATCTTAGTAAGGTCGCCGTTCCCTGCACCCCCTTCGATCAGGGGAAGCCAACCCTGTCGCTCGGAGCGATGCACCACATGTAAACACATAAAAATCACCAAACAAGTAGTTATAAACCATCACACCTACCACATCCGAGGATTTATCACCTGTCAAACTCGAAGCGTCGTGTACGCTATCATCTGTCCGGTGTGTAACTTGACCTACATCGGCGAGACAGGCCGCAGCCTGAACGAGCGTGTCAAAGAACACCTAGGATACATCCGCACTAGGAATCCGACATCTCCCTTATACATCCACTACAAGGATCATGACGTCCAGTCAAAAGATCTAGTCGCCATCGGTTTGGATGGCACCGCAAACACAAAAAATACACGCATAAGATTGGAAGAGGCATGGATTCGCGTCGCCGACACCATGCACCCAAACGGAATCAACAGGAAGTTGTAAATACGCTTGCGCCAGATGATGATGCTCCGCGGATAGCAACCATCGTACCAACCAATAGTGACCCACAGCTATAAATAGCGTCATGAATATTCAAACCGGCATAACGCCGCACATTCTTGAACAGACGACATTAACATAACTTAACTCCGCCTACACACGCCGAACCATAACACGATGAACGTCGTAACGCAGTGCCAAGTCTGCAACGAATGGATGTCCAGCAATCCCAAATCAGTCATCGCACATATGCGGAAATATCACAACCACACGACGGCAAAACGTGAGTTTAATTGTCAAATATGTACCTTTAAGTCAGTTAGATTAGGTAATCTACGCCGACACCAAATGTCAAAACACGGCCAATCACTCGCCACTCGCCGCAATACGGCAGTAACGCTATCAATGACTAACGTTGTTAGGAAGGTAAAAAAACTTAGTAAAAGTGAAAAGATTAGAGCCAAAAAACTAGCAGAAGTGTATAATCCACGTATTACGCCTGAGAATGTCAAATTTAGAGTAAAGCCACCCCAATCTTGTTGCTTTCAGCACAAGACTGCAAGGTCGCTGACAGCATCAACAACCCGAACTACAAATGCTCCAATCCAGAACGTCTCAAAGAGATCACAGCCCGTATAAAAAACGGAACTACGACGAAACGCAGCACTATCTGTATGAACCCGCCAGAAACAAATCCAACTGTCAGAATACGTACCCAACAGCAATTACCGCTGAATCGCATCCTGAAAGAACGATTAGCCAAATTAGAACAGGAAGAAAACAAACAACCAAACAATAGTAAAAATAACATCATGCCTATGGATATCACTATAGACAATGACACTACAAAGAAAAACTCAACCAACAAAGATTTTGAACAAAAGACCACACCAACTCTGCTCGATATGCCAATAGACATCAGTATGGATTTCCAAATGTCAGATGACGACTCGATAGATAATGATGCAAACAAAGACAAAACAGATACTGACACCATAGATCTCAACTCCCCTGAAACACAAACGCCGCAGCCTACCCCTACACACACACTAAAAAAAACGTAAAATCTTGCAAAAAGAAAATAAATTCTCTCCGAAAAAAATCACTATCACTGTAGACAATAACAAAAACGATTCCAACAAACTACAGACGAAGTCACCAATTATTGATGCCCGACAACGTCTTAAACGAAAACTCAGTCCTGAACCAGACAACGAAAATAGACGCCGACTATCACCTCCTTCCCCCCATGGACCCATAGTTATACCGTCCGCTGCCGTACTGGTGGACCTGTATCACATAGTGAAAAAAATTAACCAACCCGTCGGATGGGCCATGCACAGAGAAATGAGGAAGCAAGGCATGCTTTGAGCATCCAACACCTTTACATGTAAATAACAAAATTTTTACACCAACCAGGACACGCCCTAGATCTGACCAATACAGACATAACCGTCTAGATAAACTGATAATGAAATTGCATGTACCCCTATGATGTTCTATTAAATTTCACAAGTTAACAAGTTATTACCTTGATGTACATAATTATTTATATCTTTTAAGCGTTCAAAATTATACGCACATTATAAATCACCAAGAAAAACAGACTGTACCAGGCACCAAGACAGTACCAGAGATGTCACAAGTTCATAATATCATAGTACTCACTTTTCCTACCTTATAAAAAATACTCAATTTTACTACTTCAGTAATAGTACTCAATTTTACCACTTCACAGTAGTATCAGTATATCTCAAATACACCTGATGAAGGCCACCTCTGGCTGAAACGTTGTGTCAAATACTACAAACTAACCTGTACACCAACTCTAGTTACCTACTACATATAAAACGTGTAATTTTCGGTACTATCCGCTTGGAGAGTCTCCCGCACATAGAGACATAGTGAACCAGAGCTAGAGCTGGAGATTGAAGAGCCACGAGAGTAAGATTCTCGTGCAGTACTTAACTGAATCCTGCTTCTCTTTTTTGTGTTTCTCTACACAGATCTATTTCTATCCTTAGGATTTGTTTCTATCTGTACTGAAATCATAATTTAGAACTGTAGTTATCTAATTGCCTTGCCCCGTGATCGGCCATGAGAATAATTGCGCTGGTAGTCGGTAAAATCGGTGTCACATGAAATGATGCTTGGGAACTATTTGGTAGTTTCCGGTATTAATCGTAGGGGGCGCCACTAAACCCTCACCCTATTTCAAATATGACGCGACAAAGTCGCTAGTTTAAGATAAAAAATCTATCAACTCTAATTCAATTCACTGGAGTTTGTTGGTTTTGTGAAATAACCTACCAGATATTAATAAAAATTGTTTTAACAAGCAAACAATAGATCAATATTCATTAAATCTTCACAGAATGGAGGTAATACAGCATATATAGCCGCTCATTATTTCATGTGACACAGATATTGCCGACTACCAGCGGAATTCTTATCTCAGAGGCTTCTCTTAAGGTAAGGAGATCAGAAAAACACACCATTAAACTCTCTTTTCGGTAAGGCTAGAATAATATCATATGAGAATTAGTACATCTGAGTAGAAAAGTACAAAATGAAGAGTAGGTTCAAGTTTCACCCTCCACAAGATTCTCACTCTCGTGAGTCTTCAGTCTTCAGTCTCCAAGCCTAAGTTTGGTTCACTCTGTCACTATGTGCGGGAACAACTCCAAGCAGATCATCAAATAATCATATCACGTGATTGGACACTGGAGTTTTGAGTGTTAGCAACTATGTGCCCATCCACTATTGGTATTACACTGCCACCAGCATTCGTTTTACTGGGTTAGCTCTGTCACTGGCACCCGTCCTGGCATAACACACAAGAACAGAACTAATAATAGAACTTTTAACGTCTTAAACTATGGAATTATGAAAATGTCAACTTACACAATAACAGGCAACATTTACATGCATTCAAATCCTTCCAGTATCTTTTTGAATTATCCCCAAATAATCGTAATCTGTCTTCTAAATATTTTCTACGTAATCTTATTCTTACTTTTTCAATTCACTACAAAAGTATCAAAAGCATATGAGAGGCACCAAAATAGGTGAAAAACCTGAAAAATACTGAGCTACCAAAACGTGAACTAAAATGGTCTTTTTTTCATAATCCTCACTCTTTTGTCTTTGTTCCTTAGACTATTGTCCACATTGACATGCCATTTTTGACATTTATCTGTACTATATGTATAATCACCAAAATGAAGCTCAAAATACCCCCTGTTATAACCAACTTCGTGAAGGTTCACATTTTTGTAATTTTGCTTCCCATACAAATGGCAACATAGTTTTTACGATATCATTAAAATATGACTTTTTCGTGATAGATTTGTTACTTTCGCATATTTTCCTTATATCTTGATATGCTTAAAGATTCCTAGGAGATGCATCTGGCCAAGCTCGAGCGCCTTGCGTATCTCCCCTTGAACATAAATAGCTGGCTCACAAACTATTTGTCTGAAAGACGACAAAAAGTATTGACAAATGGTAACATAGCAGACGGTAGGAAGGTAGATACAGGTGTACCGCAGGGGTCTGTGCTAGGGCCCCTGTTATTTACGATATTTATCAATGATATGTGTAATGAACTAGTAGGGGTAAAATATCTGCAGTACGCTAATGATTTAATAATATGTAGTAGTGCTAAGGACCCCGTCCATACTAAACCGAATCCAAGTAACAGTATCACAGCAATCTCAAACTGGATTGCAGTGAATGGTCTCAAATTGAATACAGAAAAGGGAATGACTTGTAGGTTTATTACCCCGACAAAGAAAAGATTTGTGCCAAAACTTGACCTACTCTGTATTGGAGAAGTGTTAAGTACAAAAGGAACCTATGATTATTCTGGGTTAACGCTTAATGACGGACTTACTTTTATCAGCCATATTGGTAAAATACTCAAATCAGTAAACAATAAGTTGTTTAAACTGTACAAGATATAAGATCCTCAATCTAGAAAGAAGTTGCAGATGATATATATTGTGTTACGATTCGTCTATTAATGGAAGGTGGGAATAACCAGCTCTAGGATTTCTGTAGCTTCTCTCCATGACATTTGTGGTCTTGATTATCTTGATGTTAGGTGTAACAGGCATCTACTTAGAAAAGAGTTGTGCAGTCGTACTTGGACCTTACGCCTCGTTTAAACCCAATCTACTTAGAAAAATGTTCAAATTATCTAAAGACAAAAGAAACCTGGCTGTTGCTACTAGAACCACTCGTGGTAGTAGTCGTGTTAAATATATGTCTTTAATTAAGAAACTTATTTCAGGTATTAATGACAGGAAGGTCTCCGTGTACACCTCTCACTCATTTAGAGCTTTCCTTATACACCAGGGAGCGGCTCCGTCTTACAGGTGTGCGCATTCAGGTGCACAACGTTCACAAAAAAAACAAGTGGGTATATACTATTTACATACATAGTTTAACAATGACAGACGATGACATTGTTTAATAAAAAAAACCGCACAAAATTAGTAAGTTTAAGCGATCACCGTATGTCAGAGGTATTATCCTATTGGTAAAACTAACAGATGAACAACAGCGAGTAATGACTTTGAAGAAATTTAAACAAGTAAGTAAGAAGTGGCCATAAGTTAGCATTGTTTTTTATGTTTAAGTAATTTGTGGAAGTACTGATGGATGTTATCTCTTAAAGGATGCTTTCTGAGTACAGAACTGTCCTATTCATTTCTTGATGAAATATTTGCATGACACCCCTCGGTCATTCGTGCTCAAGAATATTAAAGGGAACATTATCAGGCGCAACCGCCGTAACATAAAAAAAGGTCACACAGCAGCCTGCACCAAGTACTCCAAGATGACCAACTGAGCCAACAGACACTGGTGCATTGCTAGTGATGCCACCACATACTCCAACACCTCCAGCATCACCTTCAGCACCACCTACTTCATGGGTGTTGCCATCCACGTCATGCCCCACAGCTACCGTCGCAACACACACACCACCTGTTGGTACAGCCACCACTAACTCTATGGACACTGGTCCAAAGCGAACAAGGTTAGGTCGCATTTAGAAACCACCGATAAAGCTCAACCTCTAGTCAGTGCATAAATTGGAAAAACTCAACTGACTTGCATAAAAAAAGACTTGCATATAAAGAGACTTAAAAGTTCTTATACTCAAAGTTCATGTGTTACAAGTTTCAAAAACTCAGAAAGGGAGCTGTCGTAGTAGATTAAAACCTTAGTTCTAACACTGTGTTTGACTCAATACAACAATAAGGTCTAAATGGACTGCTACATATCGGAGAAATGGCCGTGAGGTATTTCTCTTCGATAATCTCCAGTTGCAAGGTTTCAGTGAAGCCTGTGTGGCACAGAGAAGCCTACGCGGGAAGCCTGCACATCTACCACTCTCGTACAATGAAGAGAATCCCACAGGCCTCCATCCTGTGATCTATAGGCGGCTTCCAGACCAGAGTTTAATTCCGACGAATAACAGTTCACAGAAAAATAGACTTGTATTTGTATTTCATTTATAGAATTGTATTTCTAATCATCATATTACCACTTTCTTTTAATGGAATAATAAAAAAACCAATGAATACAAAGAATTTTATGACAGAGAAGTTATTTTACTTTTTGACATATTTTCTCTAAAAAAGAAATATGTCCATTACATAAACCACAATCTCCTTAAAGCAGCTGATCCACCAAACAAGCGCTAACCCCGGCTGGTGGCATTGCACATGATCATTTAGAATGGTCTAGACTTTTCAGCATCGAAAAATGTCTTAGTCTAAATTTTTAGCATGCAACAATGGCTAAGCATAGACTTTTCACTATGGAAAAATGTCTAAGTATGACTTTTTAGCATGCAATGATGGCTAAGCCCTGACTTTTCACTGTGGAAAAGTGTCAAAGTCTGACTTTTTAGTGTGCAATGATGGCTAAGCCCTGACTTTTCACCATGGAAAAATGTCAAAGTCTGCAATGATGCAATGATGGCTAGACCCTGACCTTTCTCCATGAAAAAGTGTCAAAGTCTGACTCTTGCAATGAAGGCTAAGACCTGACTTTTCACAGACTTTTCACAGATTCACGGTAAATTCAGTGGGACAAGCAAACGTTGAAGTCTGGCTTCGTACCAAGAAAAAAGTCAGCAGGTTTTCATATTCACCCCACCCCCCCCCCCCCCATTTTCAAAATGTTCTGACGCCCCTGCTATCCATTGTATTCAATTCCGTGCTCTATGGGTATTTTTTTTGTTTAAATGAGGTGCGATGTTTATCTTAAAAGTATGACTCATTTTCTTCACTTTAGGGACCGTTCATTATGTACTGAAGGGGGGGATGAGCTATTGGAGGGGGGAGGGGAATTACATGAGGGTATTTGCCGTGGGGGGGGGGGATTTTATTTAGAGGTATTTGCCTGGGGGGTGGGGCATTTCATTTCGCGGTATTTGCTTGGGTGCCCAGGCATTTCAATTTCAATGATTTACATTTTTGTGATCCACCCACATAAGAGGTTCTAGAACTGTGTATTTTGGATAATTTATACATTTTAGAGGCCAATAGTGTCTGATCTCTTCTAGCAGAATTAAGAAATTTACATATATATAAGCATGGTGATTGTGGCAGAGAAGGTAATAAGTGAGGTACTGTGACACCTGGCAGTGCCATGTCTGTGGAGTGGGAGCTTATCATACTAAGACGTCTTGTAATCTGCCATGCAAAATGGTCTAATATTCTTTTAAAAACTTCAAATATATGAAAAACAAGCCAGGACTATTTTCTGCACAAGAAAACTGCAATGATTTTAGAGTTTGTAGGTTGTGCATGAATATGCCAAGACCATCAAAGGCAATACCGCTGTTAGGAGATGGCTCCATGACCCTATGCGGTGCAGCTCCACTGTATTAGTATCTATACTAATATTTCAATGGTCAATGTCAGGTGATCGCCATGCAATTTAGCTTAGCACATACAAGTTGTCCTTTTGGTGCCTCCACAGTCTCAATAGAAAACCCCCTTAACTCTTTAAGGACTCATGATGCCTGGAGGCATCACCCCTCTAAAGATGCATGATGCCTGGAGGCATCACAGCACTAAAGACACATGATGCCTTGAGGCATCATTCTTCCAATATCAACAAAAATGATTTAACAAAGAAATAATAAAGCAATATTCATGAAATCTTCAGAGAATATAGATATAATATCATAGTCAATATAAATATTCAATAGAAATAAAATATTTTAATTTCGTAGTTTTACTCACATAACCAACAAACACCAGATTTATATATATTGTAGTTCATTTATAAATTGTAGTGGATTTAATGATGGATTTGACACAATGTTTCGGCTATTAGACAGCCTTCATCAGGTGTGGATCATGTACAATACTACTACTATAGAGGTTCTTCAGCCCCACCCTACAGCTGTGACCAGATGACGTCAGCACTTGAGATGACGTAACCTACTTGAGTGGGGTACTTGAGAGACAATGGTCTATTGTTGAGGGGTACTCGAGTAGGTGCTTGACAATGGATCTATTGAATTTCTTTTCAGGAGGGTACTTGAGTGGTGTATTGTTGTTAAACATTGGACAATGGGGATTAGTTGATGACAATGGTTCATTCATCATCATGTATTGTTAGTAAGCATTGAACAATGGTTGAAGGGGATAAAGATCATTGGTCATGTATTGTTGGTAAACAGTGAAGGGGTACTCTGAATGACAACAGATTTAATTAAGCAGTGGGGCTGTATCTCCACCCCCTTTGTGTTCACTTTTTAATTACAACGACCTATTGAGTCCACCCCCACCCCTCTTGTGATCAATACTTGTCTCACTTGAGAACTGCCCCCTATTTGAGGTGGGGGGAGTGCTAGTCATATAAAGAGTGAGTGATTTTCAGTCTATTCAGTACAAGGCAGCCATGGCAGAATCAACACACCAAGTATCACTGAGTAACAGGCTACACATGGAGACGAGTCCAAAGGTGTTGAAATTTATTCGGACAAATGGAATTTATAAGCGGACAGTATACATTCCAAGGCATGTTGTCAACTCTAGTTTCATTCACTCAAATCTATTGGGAGATTTGAATAAGAACAAGCCAGACGAAATTGTGCTATGCACATGTGATAACTGGATAGTGTCCGTGTCCTGCTTCAAAGGAAGGGGATACATGTGCTTTACAAAATTGAATCACTTTGGAATTACAGTGAGGTAAGCTATTTCACTTTTATTTATTGTCAAATTCAGTTTCTGTGTTTTTTTTATATAACCTATTATCTAATCTATTTTCTGTGTACTTTTTTAGTAAGCTATTTTCAAATTCATTTTCTGTGTACTTTTTTTAGGAAGTTATTTTCAAATTTCGTTGTACCCTTTGTGAGTAACCTATAACCAAATCCATTTTTCTGTGTACATGTGTTAACCTATAATCAAATTCATTTTTTTCTGTGTTTCTATTTTTATGTAACCTATTATATAATCCATTTTCTGTTTATTTTTCATATCAAAGTTGAGTCACAGTTGAAACACAGATGCAGATGTCTATACATGATATAAATTTAATATATTTTTGCAGGTGCAAGTCGCTTAATCTGGAAGAAGCTGAATATAATCAGATGAGAAAGTCTTTGACTGCTTACGAACCTGGGGAAGATGTGGACACTGTAGATTCGCCAATATCAGAGGACTGTATAGATTATTGAGACTACTGTCAACATATATATATATATATATATATATATATTCCAACTCGAGTATATGAATTCATTTATATATGAATAAAGAAAAAGAAAAAAAAAATTTCCTTCTTGTGTTTTTTTTTGTGCTGCCACCTGTCTTTTGTGCTGCCACCTGGGTATATCAACATGAATACAATACAGTTCACACTCATTCATGGACGAGATGTCGTTGCAAATACAACCTGTGCAATCTTCTACGGAATGGAGCAAAAGTAACCTCAACAGTATACCCTGGTGGGAGAATAACAGTTTATTACCGTTTAAGCCATGTAGTAGCATATGTGTAAGTGGTACTACGGGGTGTGGTAAAACGCAGTGGGTGTATAAGCTGTTGAAAAATGTAAAAGGCATGTTTGCACAGGATCCACCCGAGACTATGTTATACTGTTATGGGACTTGGCAAGATCTTTTTGACGACATGGAAGAAAATATACCAAACATTACGTTTCACGATGGTCTACCAGATGCTGCCTTAATGAACGATGTTGCTGCGAATGGGAAACACAATCTAATAGTTTTAGATGACCTTGGTTTCGAATTAGTGAGAAGTGCAGGGATCGAATCGTTGTTTACCCAGGGTTGTCATCACAAAAAGTTTTCCGTCATATACCTTCTACAAAACTTGTATCAGAAAGGCCCACAAAGTAGAACCATTCTACTAAATACATGGTATAACGTCTTGTTTAGAAACCTTAGGGATGCATCACAAGTCAGTACTTTAGGTCGGCAAATGTTTCCCGGACGTTCGGACATTCTGCAAGAGGCATACCAACATGCAACTGCAAAACCCTATGGCTACTTGGTCATTGACAATTCTCCTCATTGTGATCCCAAATACCGATTACGCACTAGAATATTTCCCAACGAAGATTCGTTAGTCTATGTGCCCAGAGTATAAAACCAATGTTGCAAGCTGACACAGAGTCATTACTTAAATTGTCTACGATGAGTAAACGTCTAAAGAACAACTTTAGCCTCATTAACCTGTTGTTAGATAACATTACGCTAGTCCAGTTAAAATCTATACTAAGGACTTTGTCTAAAGATCAAGTAGATACCATTAGTGAATTGGCAGCCAACATCTTGTACGGAAACATACCGATATCCAACAAGTATAAAAAATTACTCAAAAGATACAAATCAAAGATAGAATACATTGGTAATGCTAAAAAGAGCATTAATCATAGAAAGAAACTAATTACCAAAGAACATAGTTTGATAACCCGTCTTTTACATGCTGCAAAGCCAGTACTTAAAGCCTTATTACAATGAACGTTCAAAGAATGGTACTAGTTCCTGCAGAAAAATATGAACGCATAAAGTCTGGTCAAACACCCTCTCAAAAAAAAACCCCAGGAGTACAAATAACGGTGGAAGAAGAAGAAAAAGTCAAGGATTCCTCTGAACCCTCCTCCTCCACATTGGATAAAGAGATTATACTACAGGCCATACCTAAAATGTACAAATCTAAAGGTCTCGCACTTTTGAATTGTATCGAAAAGGGAAATGTGTTATCATGGAATGATAAAGGAGAACTCGTCTTTAGAGGGAGGACCATACGAAACAGTCATATTGCAGATTTGATAAAAGGTGCAATGAGAGAGTACAAGAATTTTGACCCTGTAGGAAAGTCTGAATTTTACGAAGGTCTTGCCGAGACAAATGTCCCTCTCTTACTAATCGACAATAGAGAAAATCGTGATTTGGTCATGAGAGGAAAAGTCAGAGGCAAAGAAGAAGAGGGCAAAAAGAAAAAGATTAAAAAAAAAAAAAATCAGGTTCATCCTTGGATTCACATATAAATTACCATACTTTTTTCCATCCATCCTCATTCGTACATGGAAGCCCTAATAGAGAGGAGGTACCAAACCCCGTCAGTTCCCGGAAGTTTTCAAGGACCCGACAAGGTATATAAGAGTGCAAAACGTGACGGCATAGTGACTACGAAAAAAACAGTAGAAGATATATTAGGAGGTCAAGAGTCTTACACTCTCAACAGAGCGGTAGTACGCAAGTTTCCGAGAAACAGAGTTGTGGTAGAAGGCATAGATTCACAATGGGACAGCGACCTAGCGGACCTCGCTCTCTTGAGCACGAAGAACGATGGCTACAAGTATCTATTAGTGATGATAGACATATTCAGTCGGTACGCCTGGGTTCGCCCTCTCAAAACAAAAACGGGCAAAGAAGTCGTCAAAGCTATGGCGTCAATCTTCAAAGAGGGTCGCAAACCAGCCGTCCTGAGGACGGACGGAGGGAGAGAGTACCTGAACAATATAGTCAAGACGTACCTAGTGAGCAAAGGAATTCATCATTTCCGAACATTTAACGAGACAAAGGCCAACTACAGCGAACGCTTGATTCGTACAATCAAGAGTAAACTGTATCGATACATGGTTGCTAACAATACCCTTCGATACATCAATGTCGTGCAAGACGTGGTCGCGAGTTACAACAACACGATACATTCGAGTTTGGGTAGACCACCCTCTACCGTATATAAAGGAAACGAGGCAGAAGTCCGCTATGATCAGTACCTACGACGTCCCAAGCGTGAGGTCAAACTGCAGAAATTCAAATTTAAACGCGGTGACAACGTGCGTCTGTCATTGATCAAGGAAAAGTTTGATAGAGAGTATGGTCAAAGGTGGTCTGGAGAGGTCTTTGTAGTAGAAACCCGTCGTAAAAGAGAAGGCATCCCCGTATACACTGTAAAGGACTGGAACGGACGACCAGTAGATGGAACATTTTATCAGCAACAACTTCAAAAAGTGAATGTGGACGAAAACAGTTTGTTCAAAATTGAGAAAATACTAAAACGAAGAAGGCAGAACGGTAGGAACCAAATTTTAGTAAAGTGGTTACATTGGGGAAAAGACTTTAATTCGTGGATAGATGCAGATACCCTGCAAAGATGAACCAGTTTTATCTGTTTCTATCCAGTACGGATTCTTCTGAATATTATACGGGCAATTGTCCGTCCAATTTCAAAGTACTCTTACCAGAACCACTACGTTTAAAGGGCATGTGGACCTGTTCGCTGAGAGACATGAAATGTGTCACGACATCGGATACAGTTCTATACGTCTATGCCGATATCCTTGAGGATTCCCACGTCAACAACAAGAAATTACCCTTGTTACAGTATGTACCAGGGGAAGAGGGCAAGATTGTGCGCCACTTTGACGGATCCATGTGTCCCAGGCTTGCAAGGCAAGACATTACTGTCATACACTTGTATATAAAAGACTTTCAACTGAAGAAGGCACCATTAACCGGAGAACGTACGACCTGTACACTACAATTTGAAAAAAAATATGAGTACCGAGAGGTGGACAGCACATTTTAAACGTATGCAAGACGGGTTAACACACCCGCAATACAATGGTACGTGGAGACTAGAATGCAGAGGGTTACCAACATCCATGGCAGCAGCAGCAAAGAAGACAAACCGTAGTGGTAGAGTTACTAAAAAACGGAAGGTGTTGGCCCCTACGAAACATACAAGTCCAAAGAGGAAGCGTATAAAGACGTCCGTCAAACAGAAACCTAAGCAGACAGTTGGAAAACCTCAAAAGAGCAAGACCTCCAGGAAAAAAAGACCCCTCAAAAGAAAAACAGCATTCTAAAATGGCGGGACACAATGGAAATTTGGCCTTGTTTTATAAACCTGTTATGGATCAATGTAAACGCCAAGTGGAATGGATAGAATACAGACCCTCGGGACAACTCAACTCGGAAGGAGCCATTGAGTTCCATGTGCCTGGTAACTCTTCTAGGTACATTGACCTCAAAAACACCAAGCTCAAGATCAAGGCAAAAATCTTACAAGGCGATGGAAAGGATGTTCCAAGTTCAAGTCCCGTTGAGGGCAGTGGTGTTCCAGCTGCCTCGAAAGTAGGTCCGGTTAACCTTTTTCTCCAATCTTTATGGAGACAAGTCGACGTTAGTTTGCAACAACAGATTGTCTCTCCAGAGGTTGCCACTCGTTACCCTTACAAAGCCTACATCGAAACGGTGCTTGGAACTGGTGATGATCCAAAAGAATCCCAGCTGGCCTCACAACTGTACTACAAAGACCAAGGTGACCCCAGTAATGCAGATCCGATAGGAGGTACAAACTCTGGACTTCTCTTGCGATCCGTGCTTACCGAAAAGAGTAAAACCGTGGACATGGAGGGCCCTTTGTTTAACGACATGTGTCAACAGGATCGTTATTTACTGGACAATGTAGCCCTCAGTGTCAAACTCTGGCCTAGCAGCAACGAATTTAGACTCATGAGTTCTAATCCATCAGCTGACTATAAAGTCGAAATCAAGGAGGCTGTTCTCAAAGTGTGTATGGTCGAAGTGAGCCCTGAAGTGAAAGCTGCCCATGCCAATACCATCAAGAGGGGACCTGCTTTGTACTACTATAACAGGACAGATGTCAAGGCCTATGCCATTGCCAAGGGCCAATTCGGCACCACCATCGAGGACATGTACCAAGGAGATGTCCCTTCTAGACTCGTCATAGGAATAACCGAATCTGCTGGGTATAACGGAGACTATAAAAAGAACTGTTTCAACTTTACCAACCACAAATGCAACTTTGTAGGATTTTACGTCGATGGCAAATCAGTCCCTGCTGCACCGCTCACACCAAACTACACCAATGCTAACTACATGTCATCATACATGACTCTGTTTCCTAATGATTACAAGGCTGGTAATACCATTACTCGTAGTGAATATCCCAATGGATATTGCCTATACGTGTTTGACATTAACCAGACCCGTTGTGAAAAGTATGGTGGGCAAGTGCAAAAAGGCCACACACGTTTAGAGATTAAACTTTCCGAGGCATTGGCAGAACCGGCTACAGTTGTAGTCTATGCATTATTTCCAGGAGTCATAGAAATTGATGAAAACCGTAACATTCAGATTCGTTAATATATAGGGGGTAGGGGATTAGTGTCACTTTTAATCCCTTATATCAAAGTTTTGTTTGAATAAAAAAATGAATGAAAAGATATAGCTTGTTCTCGTTATTTATGACTGGGTATAATAAAAGATTTGAATTATACTCCACACAATAATTACAATATATTACAAGACACTATATACAGATGTAACTTTTTATTTATACTTCACACAATATTTACAATCAGATGTAACTTTGAATTATACTCCACACAATAATTACAATATATTACAAGACACTATATACAGATGTAACTTTTTATTTATACTTCACACAATATTTACAATCAGATGTAACTTTTATTTATACTTCACACAATATATTACAAGACACTATATACAGATATAACTTTTTATTTACAATAATTACAATAAGCACAAGACACTATATACAGATATAACTTTTTATTTACAAACAGTATACAGATAATTACAATTAGATGTAACTTTTATTTATATTCCACACAATAATTACAATTAGATGTAACTTTTATTTATATTCCACACAATAATTACAATAAACACAACATTATCACATGTGAGAACCCCTAGAGAGAGAGAGAGCCTAGAAACCGTATGGCAAGGTATCAAAATTTGGTTGGATTACTCGCTTTGTATATACCATCTTGTACTTTTTGGATTCTAGGGCATTGTACAACCTGTGTTGTGTTTTGTCTCTTAAAATTTTCTGGTTTCTAATTCCTAAATGATTATCGTGGTTAAAGTTTTGAATAATCTCTTTTACAGATTCGAAATTGATAACCCTAGAATTTGTATAATTTAGTGTGAATCCCCTTACCTTACATGTTTCTTTACCCAAACTCGTACGGTAGGCATAGTTTTTGGGGCCCCCCGATACAAACTCGACTATGTGTTCTCCACTCAACTCGTCTGTCAGATCCCCTAAAAAGTCACCCAGAACCACTTCAGACTCGTTGGGCTTCGTAGTGTATATGACAGAGTCTGTATCATAATACAAGACTCTTTGTTGCAAAGTATCCAACAGGTCATATAGTTTTAATCGAGCCCAACAGGTCGTGAAGGTTGCCAGAAATACGTTTGTCTTGTTATCAGCCTGAGTAAACTCCCACTTGTTCCGCCAAGTGAGATGCATTATGTCTTTGGCGAGAATGTTGAAATCAATGACTTCCTTTGAAACGTCGGTAATGATATCAAAGAAACGTTTCGGTTCCGACGCATTGACAAATGTACTCTGACGATAATCAAGACGTTGAGCCCACTTACCCCAAAAACTGTTTAGGGCAAGCTTACTCAGGGAACGCAAGCCAGGGTTCCTTTCGATCTTGTCGTAATCCAAAAGAATCCCCTCCCTTTCGAAATAATCACTAATGTATTTCTGACGGTCCTGCTCCGTCTCACACCAACTGGGCCACCCACTAGCCTGCTGCTTTAGTTTCAGAAATGCATTAATGTAATTGGAAAACAGGCCTGATTTCCCATCCTCCTCATTGTTATACTCGCTCACTGTGTCCCAATGATAAACTTCGTATATCTTTAGAAGCTGGTATCCCTTCTCTAGAGCTTTTGTTACCTCGGGTGTGCACCACGTCCCCTCGAGAGCTCTCTTATCAGCGGTACAGGTGCAAGGAGTGGTTTGCTCCCTATCAGCACACTCACGACAGAGTGGAAATTTCAACTTCCCATTTGACCTATAAGGAAGTACAGGGTGATACAAACCCCTGGGAGGGAGAATGCTGACTTTAGCCAAGCCAAAGTACTGATCCAAGTCTTTAAAGTCACCCAGTATTATTTCGGGGTGACCTACTGGATACTTGCCGTACTTGTTCACGTAGGGGTAAAGCGAGGTGAAATCCACATAGGAGATTTTCTCCCCTTCAGCTGTTTTACTATACAGCTTGGCTGCATTGGTTCTCCCTCCAAAGAAAGAGTCTCGAGGATTCAGTCTCTCAGGAATCTCTAAGCCCTGGACGAAATCCTTCACACCGTTTAGGTTGGCCTTCAATTCCGCTCTGAATTTACATTCCCAAATCCACTGGTAATTAAAACCCCTACGTCTAATCTCTTGCTCTCTCTTTAAGGTGAGCTCGTAGAGCTCTGCCATTGTCTGTTTGGTGTACGGGTGGACCACTGGCTTACATTTACTGGCTTCGGGATGATGTGAGTTGAAACATTCCTGACATCCGTGATGGATGCACCCCAACATTTCAAAGACTGTTTTCGAAGCGTGACAGTATCCATCAGCACTGTACCTACCAATTTTAAATTCCCCTGTCTCAGTATTTAACGCGTGTTGAATGGGTTGACCCCTCTTGTGGATGAGCCATTCCAACCACTGAATAGCTAATTTTGAATAGTTCCTCCCAGTCGCATAACCCGTGGTTGGAACTTTGCCTATGGGAGAGGAAACAAATTTCAGAGACTGCATTTCCCAGGATTTGTTGTTTAATTCCCCTTCAGAAACCCATTCCCCATCTAAATCGAAAGATGTAGTCCCATCTACCCGAGTAGCAGCAATTGTCTTGGTTAAGCCAGAAGAAGAGTGCACTATGTGTGCAGTATGTTGTTCCTCCAAGTATTTGGTCTTGAAGATTTGCATACACATGGAGGCGATAGTGCAGCATTTAAAGGGGTCAACACCATTAAGCTTTCTTTTCACTCCCTGTTCCCTGTCTTCTTCTTCTTCTTCTTCTTCTACTTCCCCCTGCTCTTCCTCAACTGAATCTACAATTTCGTTTTCAGGTTTCATTGTGACCTCTAGTGCAATCCTTCTAAAGGATAAACATGCCTCTCTCAAAATGGTAACGTCTGACTTACAGTAATCTCCCATTTCTCTACGAAAATCAAATTGAACCCCTAAAGTAATTTGCTCCTCGTACCATTTCAAAAACTCTACCCTCCCTTTGACGGACATGGAATCTACCCCGTAATATCGCATGTCCGGTAGTGGTCCCACATAATTTTGATTCTCCTCTGAATTAAAGAAATGAGGAAAATAACCCTTCTTCAGCTCTCTGAGACCAAAAGCTTTTGGTAGTGCCGCCAATGCCATGGGTAGAAAGTTTAAAGAATCCAACACAGTGATGTTCAGACCTTTGGCCACTCTCATAGACATGATCTTTGCTCCGTTGTATACGATGTTTTGCGGAGTCACACCCTGTTTAATCAAGTAGGCCATGAGAAAATACCCATCGAATGATCTCATATTATGTGCAAAGACGGTCACATTCTTGTGATATACACTAAACAGCCACTGACAAAAGTCGTTGTTGGTGTTTATGCCTTCAAATACTTTCTGCCGTTTACCACAACCATGACAGGGCTTCTGAATGTAGCGGCCAGATTTCTTGTCCTTCTTACCACAGTCAGAACAACGAGTGCCACACCCCTCACAGTCTTCGACAATAGGTAACTCGTGGCATTGATCACAAGCGGTTTGAGCTACTGCAAAGTTAGCCCTGTGCTCCTTGGAACCACAAGAATTTCTATTGCAGTTAAGACACTTGCGACACGTGATACACGGATCGTCCATACCCAAACACTTTCTACACCTTTCGTTATGTGGTGTATAACCTTGATCACAAGTGTAAGTTTCACATTGTGTCGTCTCGTAATCAAAGAACACATAGGAAAACCTACCAGTATTGGTGTGAGGCTTTGATCTTTGATAACAAAGGTGGTTCTGGTCAAGGACATGTGTCCTACAGGTATTGCAATACCACTCACCACAACGATGTTTCTCTGGCTCTCTTTTCGACCGTTCTAGGACTCGTGAACATTCCCGACATTTCCACCACAATTGACACTCTGACCTCATGACATTAACCAAGTTTTTCCTAGGGGTCTGTACCAAGTGTCGCTGGAAACACTCTTCATTTCTACATGTCATGTGACAATTAGTACAAAACTTTTCTCTACCCATCAGACATCCGTCTGTTTTGCAAATGTTGCAGTAATAGGCACACATATGTTTGCTTTTAGAACTGTATGCCTTTTTACAAGTGTGACAAAAGTAGGCGACGCAAAGAAAACCAGTTATACTTCCTATAGTGTGAAAGTGTCCAATGTTTTCCACATGTTCTGATTCTATCAGATACAGATACAAGTGAGGCCAATTTTTGTTTTTACCTACCCTTATGAATCTGTTCTGATGTCTGGAACCGATAACTGATATGTTTACTTTCAAGACCTCTTCGAAAGCTGGAATATCCAACAAACTGCCTGGGCGATATGTGGGGACACCCGCCAACTTGCAAATGGCAACTGCCAATGACTTTTGATGGTTCCTAGAACGATCTCGCATCTTGTTATAATATGATTCTGACACCTTTCCTACAGCCAATACTCTGTCTTCACGCTCTCGGGGTATGTGGGGTAGAGATTCTTCTAATGTATTGTATCTATCCGTTTCTACCACATTTACTTTTGCCCATCCCATAGATATTGCTCTGGCTAAACACAAAACATCGTCGTTTACAATTTGGATGATCGATCTTTTTGTCTGAAGGCTATTGTTGTCCCCACAGAGGACGTTCAAGTAGGCCCTACTCCCTCCACGAGGAACCCGAATCACACCAATGTCTATTCTAAAAGTGTCATCTATCCCTAAATTTTCATTGCTATTTAATGTAGTTTCTATTTTCTCCATAATTCTTTGGGGTGTCAAGTCTCGTAATTTGACAAGAGATATGATGATTGCATGATGAAGGCTACGATGGTGTATAACAACACGTCCCAGATCATCAGGCTGCATTCCAGCTGTCATATTTTCCAAAAGATCTTCAAACATTTAAAAAAATGCACTATACAAATCACCAACCCTTCTCCCTTGCCATTGTTCATTGAAATTCACCTCGTAAGTGGTGTCAACCGCCCTGGTTCTAAACTCTCTCACACTCCGTATATGAAATCTATAGGGGTTCTCACCCTGTTGTTGTTTTTGTTGTTGTTGCGCTGGACCCGGCTGCTGCTGCTGACCGGCTTGGGCTGGACCGGGCTGGGTTGGCTCCTCATCAGCACCATTGAGAAAATAGTCCACCACGTCCTCCGCATCCTACAATGATTAGACAATTAAGCATTTAATTAAGTTATTTACACAAAAAAAAAATGTTGCTATATAATTTTTTGTTATTAAACCAAGTAGTACAGGGGTATGTTGTTGGTATCACGTGCTTCACGACGTTTTTTTTTATCCAGCTAGGTGAATTATAAATTATAATAAAAAAAACCAAAATACTCACATCAGAATGGTACGTCTTTTGTCGCTTAACAGCAACTTCGTCCAGGGAACTGCTTCTTTTCATAGCCTGTAAAAAGAGAAAAGGTTGTAATGTACAAAAATTCAAATATTAGACTCACAATTCACAATAACTCAAATACTTACTGGACATTGTTTTGGTGAGCCACCACCTTGTTGTAGCCCACTGGGTCCTGGTTGAGTTTGCTGGGCAGACCATTCTGTAGCATCTAGAATGTGTTGCACCTCCTCAGGACTCACCATAGGCAACTAAATACATGAAAACACTGTGTTAGTGGCATCTATATTAAAAATTAGACACCTAACAGGGCAAGGATAGGTTTAATTTCCATAGGAACTGTGTGGAATGACACATAGACACCACTCGACATCGCCGACACGGCCGTGTCGAACGCCTTTTGGTCGTACAAAACAACAACAAAGCGGTCACATGATGTACACGTGACGGCTGGACCAATCAGAAGCGCGTTATGACAGCAGAGACGGCTTCCATTTTCTCTATATCAGTGGTCGCATTCAGTTACACCACGTCAAATCGAACCTAATCTAACCTAATATATCCCCAACCTTAGAATTTGGATAACCATAGTTTATAAACCTTACTTACTTCACCATTTTCAATGTCCTGCAACAACTGTCTCAAGGCGTCATCATCCATATAGGCCATCTAGGAAAAAAGAATATAAATAAATAAAGGCTGACTGAGCATACATGTATGGAAATAATGACATTTTTTTTTTCTTTTTCTGACCTATAAACTGACTCCTTACCTTATTCACAGCCTCAATATCCTCAATCTATCCACACACACGCACTGTCAGTGGTGAGTCTGCCAGCAGTGTGCTCTGTATACCATCCTGGTCTGAACTGATGACTGTCCTCTGACCTGTACCCCTTTTTGTACTCTCCCCAAACCAATAATGTTGTGACATGTGTGTCCTTTCATCTTCCCCTCTACCGTACTGATTATGACACTTGTCAGTGTGTAGCAAAATCCGTTTTTTAATTAGACAGAATCCATAGAGTACTTGGGTACAGAGTACTGAAACGCCATACTGTCTGTCTACACTCATACACAGGGAGTGAGAGGGGGATTATATACAGGTGTTCAGCGCCGCCTAACGGCCCACTGATACGCGGCCGCTCGCACCACGGTATGCATATATATATATATATATATATATATATAGTTATATTGTTTTTTAGTACTTACACATGTACTGTATAATTGATATACATCTTGGTTTTAACTTGGAAAAAAAATATAAACATACTATGGCTAGACCTGCCAATGTATTAGTATGCATGTATGCAAAATTTGAGCCATAGAATACTTGTATTAAAACTTTTTGTTTAGAACACTGATATGATTTTCTGTGTATTAAAACTTTAGAACACTGATATGATTTTCTGTATATTAAAACTTTAGAACACTGATATGATTTTCTGTGTATTAAAACTTTAGAACACTGATATGATTTTCTGTGTATTAAAACTTTTTCTTTAGAACACTGATATGATTTTCTGTGTATTAAAACTTTTTGTTTAGAACACTGATATGATTTCTTACTTTCTGTGTATTAATTTGATATAAGGGATTAAAAGTGACACTGACACTAATCCCCTACCCCCTATATATGCGCCTCTCTCTTTCCCTGCTTCATTTCCATCTCCAGCACCGGCAACTTCATTTCCAGCACCAGAAACTTCATCTCCACTATCAACATGGCATGTATATTTCATGACAATCTTAATGCCCCTTCCACCACATTGGCACTTGAAGAATGGGTTCGCCCTTTCTGTCAATGGATAACTGAACTGGGGATGTTCACTGAGGAACATGAGCACAATAAGTGGGAAGTTTTGCGTCTTAAAATCAGATTCTTCCTGAAATATGCACCAGATATCGATATATTTGGCTTTTGGTTTGATGAAGTGGATCTGCATATCGAGCAGCTTAATACATTCTGTTATTCCAGGAAAAGCATGTTAAGGTATTATGACACTTTAGAAAGAGATTATAACATTGGTTTTGTTGCTAAACACTGGGAGAAGAAAGCTGCAAGAAAGATTATCAAAAAGCATCACATGCGTGCCTTCCATCTGGATCTATCTAGGATGTGCAAGAAAGTGATATGCACACAACTAGAAAATGTCGCATGCAAGAAGGTTCAGGAAAGTTCAGGTTGTTTCATCATGACATCCCAAGCCAGGTTAAATGTGAACCAGTTAGAGATCCCACATGCACTGAAGGAATACCTGAAACGTCCTTCATATGAGTACTTACTACCAGTAACACGACCGTTATACCTGGTAATGGAATGGTTTGCAAGAGAAAATGAACAACAGGAACCCTGGGAGGACTTTATGACAAGCAAGAACCTCTAACGTAAGTACATTTTAACACTATGAATTAATATTATAGCAATAGTATCTTGCTCATTATTATTATAATAATAAGTAAGCATCAATTTGTTCCATGTATCTTGCTCATTATTATTATAAAGGTCAACATTCACCTGTTTACATACCCACTACTTCCCCAAACTCTGTGTGTGTGTGTGTGTGTGTGTGTGTGTGTGTGTGTGTGTGTGTGTGTGTGTGTGTGTGTGTGTGCGCGCCGACATGGCACATGTGTTCACCATGCATGGGGGGTGGAGGGGGTAGGTGGACATTGGTGCGGCGTGCAAAGGGGGGTAGGGGGGTGGGGTGTAGGTGAGTGGAGGGGGGAGCTGTCACTAAAGACACCATCTCCACTGAAGCATCATGTGGTTTTGTCTCTTCATCCTTTTACCCTGTGTGTTCCTGACCTGTGATGGATACAAGTGTGGAGGAAACTGTGAGTGTATCAGGGAGAGGCACCTTATTACTTGTGCCTATAGGAATTTACGGACATTTCCCCACTTCCCTAAGGACCCTGTGTTCACAAGGCTGGATTTGTCCTATAATCGGATTACACAGTACCCTGGTGTGGAACAGCTTAGACAGTTTGCCTACATTGATCTCCGTGCTAATCCCTTAAGCTGTACAAACATAACCGCCCATATTAAGAGGGTTGTCATACAGGACTCTTGTGCTTTAGATGATGACATAGGTTTTAATACTACTGGAGTAACAAACCCTGGTAGTGCAAACAGGAAACATGGAAAGGAATCTGTATTACCTATACGTTATTCACCATCAGCGCCATCAGTAGATTCTACACCCATAATCACTGTAGCTATATCCAGTGTATCTGGTGTTGTTGGACTTGCTGTCTTTGCCTCTATTTGCATTGGTATATATGTAAAGAAGAGGGCACGTTATGAAGACAGGGATAGTATTACCAGTTCCAATGTTTCTTTACCAGCACCACCCCCGACATCGGAAGACAACAAAGTGGCCCCTTCATCTACACCACCACCACCACCACCACCACCACGGCCACCGCCACCGCCACCGCCACCGCCGCCACAGGACACGGGAGAGGTGGTAGATATGGACATTGACGGTGGTCAAAGGGATTACTTCACACATGGTGCCTCTATAATCCGTGCTGCCGTTTATGACACCTCCTGCCACCCCCTGCCGCCACCAAGTGTCCAAGCTCCACCTACCGGTTGTAGTGATGACGCGATTACACCCACCGCCACATGTTCTCAGCGACCTCTGACACCACCACCGCTGCCGCCGACACCACAGGTGTCAACTAGAGACAAGCGCGACCATGGCTACCGAGTAGGGGGGCTTAAGAGACTTCACAAGAGGGGTCCGTATGAGCTCCCTAAAAGGTTGCGCCCCTCTACAGTTACCCATGGGCATCCGGAAAGGAAGAGGAAGATGAGGACAAAGACTGTTAAAGCAAAGAAGAAGAGAAGTAATTAATAACTTTTTGTATATGAACGTGTAGACATTCCCTATCATGTGGGTTGAGTTGAGTTAAGATGTACTAGTATAGGAACCTGCCACCTGCTACACAGTACTTATTGTTTTGGTTTATTGTTATATATTGGTTTAATGTTATATATTGGTTTATTGTTATATATATATATATATATATATATATATATATAAACTCGCACAAACTCAGGGACATGCACCTTGTAAGGGAAAGGCATTATCAGGGTTTCCCTATGCTGGGAAATCCCAATGATGATGTCACTGGGGTTTCCCTATGCTGGGAAATCCCAGTGATGATGTCATTATCACTCTCCCAATCATAGTACTAAACAAGTATGCTAGGAGAGTGAATCTGACTAACGCACGTGCCAGTGTCTACAGAGCCACGTGTAGGTGAGTTTTTTTTAAGTTTAATCTACATAGTGTCTTCTATAGCTATATACTGTATTGTACTCACTACCATAGCCATGTAAACTAAATAACGTACTGTTGTACTGTTATATACTCACTAGCATGGAATACAGATTCATAGTCATGTATTGTACTTGGGGCTGTATGCTACAGTTGTATACTCGCTAGCATGGGATACAGATTCATAGTCATGTATTGTACTTGGAGCTGTATACTCACTACCATAGGCGTGTTAACGTGTTGTAAACTACATAGAGTCATGCGTGATGTACATATATAGAGTAAGGCGAGATGTATACACAGAGGTGTATACTACATAGATATACTACATATATTGTTTGATAGAAATATCTAGACTGTGTGTTGTAGAACATAGAGTTATAGAACATAGAGTTATAGAACATAGAGCTATAGAACATAGAGTTGTAGAAAATTGTACTTACTGTATTCCGCCCTTAGAGAACCATGCAAAGAACCATGCTCTTATTTAACCTTCACAATCCGTGTACCAAGGGACGGCTTGGTTTAAGACTGATTCAGTAACGTGGTTCTTCTGATGTCAAGTCTCTAGATGGTTCTAGAATGCATGAGCATCATCCCTCACATGAGCGAGAACTGGCATTGGTTCCAAAAAATTGAAAATTTTTTCCTTTTGTTCAGGGGTCTATCAGCTATGTGATAGACCCGACCACATACGTAGTATACACACCTCTTCTTTCTTCACAATATGAAGCATATTTTCTCATAACCTTATGAAATACATAATACACTATAAAGCGGTGTTGACATTATATTTTTGAAAATAATACTCTCTTATATTCCAGACAAATAAGATATAACTACATGAACTTTTTACAATGGTCCATCAAGGTTTTATAATTATTCAAATGTTTTTAATTGATGTTTTTCACAGATTTGTCTCACCTTTCATCAAAGTTTTGTTTAAAATCAGATTGTGATGTCCTCTGTAAGCAGAAGTTGGAACTAATAAATCTCTTTATCATTGTCAATGCTATGTCTATATGTTTCTATTAATACTTGTTATTAATACTTAAACGAGTGCGCTACCGACGCCGTGGTATCGTTGCGATACCGACGATGCGGTATCGTCACTGGGGGGTATAGGCATTTTTTACATTTTAGGCTATATCTCGGTTAATAATGGTCAGATCTGCACTAGATTTAAAACATATACTCATGAAGATGTGCTCTTCATGATAGACTGGTGCGAAACCAGCTAGGAACCAGACTAAAAAGTTATTTGGACTATATCTCGGTTAATAATGGTCAGATCTGCACCAGATTTAAAACATATACTCATGAAGATGTGCTCTTCATGAAAGACTGGTGCGAAACCAGCTAGGAACCAGACTAAAAAAAGTTATATGGGTTATATCTATGTTAATGTGAGATATAAGATTCGCTACACAGTAATTATTTTTTTTATGATGATTGATAATTCAAAAGACAAGAGTTTATCATGTTCCATGTTTTATTAGCAATGTTTGTCTGACTATATCACAATCCATCTATCTTGTTATACTCGTATACCAATGGTTTGTCCATGTACAGCACATCTACATAACTAACTTCCTTCAAAAAGTCAGCAATGGACTCTGCTGATTGATCATTGGCAACTTTAAACTCTAAACACATAGTGTGGAGTGCATGCTTAAATTGTGCAACTCTCAATACCTTATGACAGCTGCTTCCATACATTTCTATCAACACATCTTTTTCATCTAAACAACCAAACTCCATGTGATCCCTTTGACTGTCCTTGTCATTCACACAGCCAAAGCAGTTAGCCTTCACCATAGTATCGTAACTTGCATGCAACAAGTGATAGTAAATGTCTGCTAGTATGTCTGACGTCTTTGGGATCGGAATGGAGAGTGATTTGATTATCACCCTTTGGATTCTGTCCTTGTCTTGATTAGTGAAAGTGTTCAATTCACAAACTCCACGGTCCAAGTACTTCTGGGAGAACACTCTCTGCTTTCCTGTTGAGACATCTTCCAAAACACCATAATATATACTCATTAAGTGTACGCCAACATCCATCATCATCATACTGTCATCCTCCTCCTCCTCGGCCCAGTCACTGGGATTAAACCCAATAAACTGATTGACCATTTCAAGATAAATATCTTTTTCAACAAACGTCTCGACCCATCTGAAATAAATGAAGGAAAAAACTATTACACATAAATTTTTTTTTTTTTTGGTGTAAATAACTTATTCAATTCCTTTAACTGATATCCTTAAGTGAAAGGTGAGACAAATAATACTTACTGGACATTGTTTTGGTGAGCCTCCACCTTGTTGTAGCAGAAACATGGTTTCCCCTTTATGGTGGTCAAAGACAGGAGCCAGTCATGCTTGCGAGAAAGAAGAACTTCCTCACCTTCGGTTCCAGTCAGCCTGGAAAATGCAGAGCTGTGTTGTATACTCAGCTCTACAATAGATCTTGGGAAAACAGTTACCATGAATGTTTTATCCCTTCTCCTTCTGATTAATTGAACTGAACTATCAGAGATAGTCATATCAACTTTGACACTTAGTCTCATCTTGTCCATTCTGGAAACCTGCTCTGCTGATGCTATCCTGCTTGTTGCCATGGTTGTGTAGGACTAACAGCTTTCCCTCCATGTGCAGCTTTATACTCACAGTGAAAATTTAATTAAATCTGTTGTCAAGTACCATGTTGCCGCCATATGGTCCACTATTTACTAACAATGAAGCACTCTAGTATCATATTGAATGAAATTAATTAAATTTGTTGCCATTCAGAGTATCCCATTCAAATATAGTCCACTGTTTAGCACAGAACCAGTACCATGTTGAATGAAATTGATTAAATTCATATCATCAAGTACCCCTTCAAAATACAATCCTCATATTGTCCACTGTTTATTAATTTCAGAGTACCCCTTCACATTTTTTTATTTTTTTTGTGTAAATAACTTATTCAATTCCTTTAACTGATATCCTTAAGTGAAAGGTGAGACAAATAATACTTACTGGACATTGTTTTGGTGAGCCTCCACCTTGTTGTAGCAGAAACATGGTTTCCCCTTTATGGTGGTCAAAGACAGGAGCCAGTCATGCTTGCGAGAAAGAAGAACTTCCTCACCTTCGGTTCCAGTCAGCCTGGAAAATGCAGAGCTGTGTTGTATACTCAGCTCTACAATAGATCTTGGGAAAACAGTTACCATGAATGTTTTATCCCTTCTCCTTCTGATTAATTGAACTGAACTATCAGAGATAGTCATATCAACTTTGACACTTAGTCTCATCTTGTCCATTCTGGAAACCTGCTCTGCTGATGCTATCCTGCTTGTTGCCATGGTTGTGTAGGACTAACAGCTTTCCCTCCATGTGCAGCTTTATACTCACAGTGAAAATTTAATTAAATCTGTTGTCAAGTACCATGTTGCCACCATATGGTCCACTATTTACTAACAATGAAGCACTCTAGTATCATATTGAATGAAATTAATTAAATTTGTTGCCATTCAGAGTATCCCATTCAAATATAGTCCACTGTTTAGCACAGAACCAGTACCATGTTGAATGAAATTGATTAAATTCATATCATCAAGTACCCCTTCAAAATACAATCCTCATATTGTCCACTGTTTATTAATTTCAGAGTACCCCTTCACATATTGTTTACCAACAATACACCCACTCCATGAAGAATGATCTTTATCCCCTCCACACATTGTTCACTGCTTACTAACAATACATGATGATGAATGATCCATTGTCATCAAATAATCCCCATTGTCCAATGTTTAACAACAATACACCACTCAAGTACCCTCCTGAAAAGAAATTCAATAGATCCATTGTCAAGCACCTACTCGAGTACCCCTCAACAATAGACCATTGTCTCTCAAGTACCCCACTCAAGTAGGTTACGTCATCTCAAGTGCTGACGTCATCTGGTCACAGCTGTAGGGTGGGGCTGAAGAACCTCTATAGTAGTAGTAATACTGGTACTGATGTACATTTTAAGAGCACTTTGGTAAGCTATGAACATTTACAAGTAGATTGAATAAACGTTTTCTGTGGTCCATTCTTCATTCCTTCTGTGTTATATATTGATAATAATTTTGATTCATATTAACATGTGAATAGGAAATTCTAATTTCATAGTGATTATAACTAGCTGATACTTGGGGGCGCGTACTAGCAGTTGCTTTGGTGGCCAGTGTAGAATCGCCATATCCTGTAGTACGGCCACTATTCACCAGACGGCGCCGTTCATAGCCCAAGTCGACTGGTTCCCTGTCCAATGGAGTCGTCTGCTGCCATCTGGTGGAGAGTTTTGGAAAGGCATGCATGTGACTTTGATTCACGCAGTTTGTGTTCATGTGACCAGTCGTCATGGCGGACGTAGTCCAAAACACTTTGGTAAGTGTGTTTTCTTGTGTATTTGCCCTTTCACTGTGTATACATTTATGCTAATCTCACAGGGGCTCAATATATGTTGATCCTGCTAGAATATCTGCGTATCATATTTGATATATGAGACCATGTGATGTGTGTCACCAATTCTCAATGTTACACGCCCGATCGGCTTTTGTTTTTAGCAGTCGACTTCAATTTGATCAGGGAATTGCGTTTTGACACAAACCTATCATGTTGGTGTGTAGCTTAAATCTAACTCTTGGGTTCTACGCTTAATCGAATACATTATATATAAGATTCATAGCTCGTGCTCATCACTAATCTAGCTGGCATTTATCTGTCAGTTCTTTCTCGCACACTAGCCTCAGTTTGACAGGGTGACACATGATTGAGGCTGTTACGAAACACTACAATTGTAGTAACCCGTACTCGTATCATGAATGGCTCGTCAATTCAATTGTTACTGGAATGTTGAGAGCTTAGAATATGACATAAATGGTCAATTGATTGCGACTATGTATATTAAGACGTAATGAAATTAGTATTTTGGTATCGCTACTGAAAATAACGCCGTAGATGATTTCATCTCACCCCTCTGTTTTTCCCTATAGACTTAACATGGGTAAATCGTACTCAACGCCCACGGAGGACTGTTAAAAAAAAACAAAAAAAACTCTATGGGTGATGAGTTCACAAACATTAGACAACTAAAGAGGGAAAGGGGTGAGATCATAATAATTAATTAACCGTTTAAGGGCTAATGATATAATTAACATATAAAAAAAAAAAAAAAGATGCCTCAACAGCCCAGCAACCATCATTAATAAGTTAATTGGCTTAAAGGTGTAGCTCGGTCACAGGCACCCGTCCTTAAAGCTTAAGAAGGAAATAGGATAGGATAGATCGAATGGATCGTGGTAAACGATATTGAATTACTGGGATTATATGAACAGCCAAGTGAATGATAGGGGAGTGACAATTTGAATTGTAGATCATCGCCAAAGGTTTATCAAAGAAGTGGTTTGTACTATTTGTTACTGATGTGGTTTCACTGCTAATTACTCAATGCTTTGTGTGGATTGATTCAGTTCAATAAAGCAAAGTTAATAGGAAGTCACTAGTTATTCATTTGTACCTCTAGTTGTAGAATGTTTGTGGTTAACGTGCACCTATGACTAAATCACAGCAAGTAGTTCTACCTAGGGAAAGAAAGATCCGGGACGAAATAATTTGGATGACTAAAACATTAATGATTCTTTGAACGATCAGACGAGCATCGCTTCCCAAGTTTTATAACATCTTTAAGACACGACAACGGTACAATGGTTGTGGAGTAATCTCACGATGCTTTGCCTTGTGAGATTACGTAGCAAACCAAAACAGTATTTTTTTTTACAATACTCCATGGGCATTGTGTACGAGCTACTAATGTTAAGTCAATTAGCTACGAATACCAGGGCTGAGATAAAATCTGAACCACACACGGCCAGTAGGCAATAAAAACACACCATTGATCAAGCAGGAATATTCTCCGATCCGGCTGGATACTTCCGGTTCAAAAAACCCTCCAAATTATGCAAATTTGCCTGACAACTGATCAATCCGCCATCTTGCCTGGTGAATACAAAGCGCTGTCAGAGTGTAAAATGGCCAAAAAAAAATATCAATCGACCTTCTTCTGTGCTTTATGATCATGTAATAGTTGAAATCTGAGTATTTACATTATTCAGATATGATTTAAACATGCCAACTCGAAGAAAAACGGTGGTTTCGATGCTTTGTTGACATCGCGTTTATAGTCTAAACTGGGGCTACCAGATAATCATTTGATCTGAAATTACCAGGGAAGTCTGATTTTGTCTGGGGAATTGCTTCAGAATTAATTAAAACATCCTCACACATTAAAAAGTATCATAAATGGACGTCCGAACGGTTCCATAGGTTTAGCATTACGGAGGTGCTTCTCCAAAATGGCCGCCCAGGGGGTTCGTAGTGCCACCTACATCCTGGACGGATCGGAGAATAGCAAACTCAAGAAAGAACATAGACCCTATTGAGGTATCCCAGAATTCAGTCTATTCACAAATTCCGGTTTTCGCTGGTTACCGACGTTGTATGGTGATGGACCCTTTACCCGTAACCCAGAATTAATGCAGTTGAACGTTTTTCAGAAATCTTCAAATTGAAATTCTGATGCCAGAAATGGAAATTTCAGCTATTTCTACATGTAAATCCGAAATTATATTCAGTTGCTCCAATAATAAATCATAAAACTGTGGTTCATGTTGTTGTAGTATGGCTAGTCAATCGGGAGCGGAACTTTGCCTTACCCGGGGCGATAATAGGGAGTTAAGTAACATTTGGAGGCTCTATTCTCGGGAGCGGAGCCTACATCACTAAGATACACTGCGTTGCTCGATTGTCTCACTCTGCAGTTTATTTTCCCGAAAGCGGTGCAGTGCACTCCCACACGCACGAAGGGTTAAACAACTTCTCACTCCATTGCAACCAATGTTAAATCCACTGTAAATCTCTGGTAATATCTCAGTAAATATCCAACTTAGGAACACCAAACAAAAAATGGTATAGAGGTGGAGAATAGGAGAAGATGTTTGGTGGGTTTTTTTTTATCAATTCGTTTTGCAAAGATTGTTTTATTTGGTGTTTTCCCCAGCAAACTGCCGAAATTGCCGATGCCAGGCTGCTACAAATGTCAAAATAAAAACTTGCACAAAAGTACAAAAATGTGCAGATTCAAACATTCAAACTTGTATCCCACAATGTTTATTGATATATCTTGTTAGAAACACATCAAAATACCTTTAATTGTGTATATTAATCATGTACAGTGAGTTCAAACATCGATTTACGTTTTGTCGATCGAGCGATAATAACAGAAAGCTAGGGTAATCAAAACTGGCAATACCCTTTGCCCCTAGCGGCCGTGAAAGAAACTAAACGTTCCGCTCCCGAGAATGGCAAAGAGGTGGTCATGTTTTGACTACCCAGACATAACAGAATCGAGTGGATTGAGGCAGCCAAAAAGAAAAAAATGCATTATGCAAAACAGGTGGAGCTCACACAGTTCCACATACTCACCTGAAACCAGCAGCCAAAGACCACATGTAAATAACTATATCATAAACTACTGCTTATTGGGCTCTCCATACCAAGTAAACCAAAGTAATTATGAGAGACTATTGAAAGTTAAACTATCTAAACAAAGATATCTTCCTTTTGCCATGAGATTATAATGACATTTTCAACAGATTGCCCAGTATGTAAATGTTTATTACCTTGTCGCAGTACTGTAAATCCATATCATTGAGCCGATATCTGTAAAGATAATATGCAGACACACTACTGACCCAAAAAAGAGTAAGAGAAAGACGGGCACTGCCCTGGATAGTAAATTACATAAAAGAAGGTGAACCTTTACATGTAAAATCCTCCAGGTTGGGAGGTTCGATTGTACCGGCTAACAGCCGATGATCATCCCAATGAAAATAAAGAAATCAAAAATTAAAAAAAATTGCAAGGTGCTCTGGTACTTTCCATTGCACATACGAGCAGTGCAACTTAACCCTTTCACCTCGCTGCTTAGTACCAAATACACACCCTAACACCATGGTGTTGTCCCATTACCTTAATTCCATATAAGGAATACAGTAGACCGAGTAGCCAATGACTGCATTCGCAGCAAACCCCGACCTTCACCCTGACCTCCTTACATAATATTTTCTCGTGCCTTGGGACGGCTCTGCAGTCGTGAGTTGACCTCGAATCTTAGGGGCCACAACCACCCTCCTAAAATACACTACTGCAGTACCATTTTCACCCCTGTAGTATGCTCGTGTTTTTTCACAATATCCACAGTGACGTTGCGATATCACACGCCCATGGTAATGCAAAATGATTAGGATGTTGTAGAACAGTAATGACACTAATGGTGATATAGTTTTACATAAGTTGGAAAATATTATTTTAAAAATCACATTATTTCATTAAAAATAGCTTTTACTTAAATTTTGGAAATGACGCCTCAAGGCATCATAGCGTACTACACCCGGGAATGCGGAGAAAAAGAATTTTTTTTAAAACCCACAGAGAACGTCAGCAAAATTCACAAAGCATTACCGGGAACTCTTTTGTGACATCGATGTACTTGGTCTAGGGAATGTCCCGAGACTCAAGCGTAACGGAAACGTCATGAAAGTAAGACAGATTAGTCAGTGAAATACCTCAGTGCTGATACTTTATGACCTTAAATGAATCTCCTATTTATAAAGCAAGGCCCATACCATACAATTGCTTCACGGGCACCCTATGTATTCCAAACATAGATTTAGCCTTATTGTAGGTCTAACTACCCTGTATTTATATCCTTCTTTTTTTTTTACTTTCATTTTTTTTTTTTTAACCTGGTAGAGAAGGACGTCGCCTCGTCCTACATTTATTCTTTCTACTTTCAAGTTAGCATTGGTTGATTACAGAAGTGCTTTCGCCTCGTTTCCTAAATCTGTATTTATATCAAAATAATTTGGTCTGAAAGTGGCGTACATAGTGAATGAACTCAAATGACTGCAGGGGCATCAGCCCAGCTGTGATTGAGAAGATCTGCTGTACTTTGGCCGGTCATTCTGGAAGGTTCCCTGATATTGCGCCAGCTTATCTGCTGTTTTATATCCTTCGCTCCTATTCGAACAATGGGAATTTTGTTTACATAATATATACTACCTGTCGACGGAGTTGCTGTAATCTGCGAATGTAAGATGGTACAAGTCTGTGGTCGTATCGATATTGAACAAGCTATTATCTCACCCCTGGTACAAGGTTATGTTGAATTTTTTCGTTCCGTTGGCGATCTGCACTGTCGAGTGCACAGCCCTGATTGGAAAAAATTGTACCTGGTACAAGGTTAACCATAGGAATAACATTAGAAAAAAATACTCAACGATCACCCCCATAAAGTGACAATACTCCGCCACGGCTGTGGCGTAGTGAATTTGAGATGACGTCATATGGATTTGCAAAGTCTATTCTAATTATTGTGAAATTTTGATGATATTTAATTTGATAAAAAGGGGGGGTGAGATAAATCCTGAACTGCACTCGAATCATAAAATACACAAAACTCCACTCGTTTGAATGGGCCATAATCGTCACTCAGCTTTGCCTCAATGATGATTGCGGTCCATCCAAACTCATGGAGTACTGTCTATTTATGTGATTTCCGGTGCAGTTCTATATAATTCTTTTGAACTAAACTAGTTCTGTGTCCTGGTAAAGAAAACACGCGTATCAGTACTTATATAGAACGTCCTAACCATGCTGTACAATTCACAGAACGAGATGGTAATTTACGGTTTGTACGGACCGAGGCATTTATGCCGAGTTCCGTACAAATGGTAAATTACCATAGAGTTCTGTGACTTGTACAAGTATGGTTGGACGTTATATATTTACTATATACCCGAAATTAAAAAAAAATCAATTTCATTTGGCTTAACAACCTTTTTTTATTTAATAAACATGTATAGCAAGGTGGTCCGTATTTTTTTTTACATTATATGCCGAAACGGTGCATATTTACAGTATATACGGCATGGGTATATAGTAAACACTACATGTACAATCAATCGATGACCTCTCCAGTAGTGAACGTGGAATGAGTCGATGGAGTAGGTGCTTCATTTTATTCAGTAATTTAGAGTGCACCGGGTCGAGTGGGAATGGTTGAACGCTCTTATCATGTGCAGCGCTCTCAGCAGGAATGTGGTTAGATTAGATATGAGTACCTACAGATTCTGGCCGCTACATGGCCTCCCTATTTAAGGGCTGATTCCACCAACATGATGGATTTGGGGCCATCCATAAAGTATGTATGCAGAATTTCTTAAATTTTGGACCCCCCCCCCCCCCCTCTCCCAATCTTGTACGCAATAGAACAAAGAGGGAGCATATGCAGATTTTCCAAAATTTTGGACCCACCCCCCCCCCCCCCCCCCTCGGTGCGTATGGATGGCCCCTTTGTTGTGATATATCCAGGTATATCTTGTAACATTTTACAGTGTCGATATATATCGTACCTCTGTTGTCGCAAAACCTAGCCGTGTGTTGTCGGGTGTATTTTTTGGTACTCCACCACTGCGACACCTCAAGACACATCGCAACAAATATGCATGCGATCATACAAACCTAGCCTGATTTAGCAAGACAACCAAATCATGACCAATCTCGCTATATCTTGTGTCTCCGTGGAATCAGCACTTAAACATATGTCCCATTACATGATCGTAATATGCAAATATCGATATATGTACATAGGATAACTGCTACCTGCTGTAAAAGATATAGATATATTTATACCGTGCCTCTGTTTTTATAATTGATATACTCGTTCACGGATATTAACCAAGTCCTTGACCCGTTGAATAGATTTCAATACCACTAGATCCATGGAATATACACTTGGTGAATATCGATTGAGTGATAGCTATATCTTTTTTTCTTTTTTTTAAGGCTTTGCCTCGTATTGCTAATCAGTGATAGCTATTATCTTGTACCTGAGGTTGTAGTTCGTGTCAAATGCCTTGTTTGTTACTACTGTTTGTGTATAGATTGGTGTTCTATCGCTATTTCCATTTTCCAGCTTAGTAATCAGTGTATGATGGAAAGAATAGATAGGGAACTTCGAGTCATCTCGAGTTTCAATTTAGATTTATAGAGTAGCGATAATAGGAACCTTCCCTGAGACTCCACTGAAATACAACTGAATGTAAACTGCCTGCAAATTGTATCAAAGTCAAATTGTATCAAAATCAAAGATGAATTGCTTATAACAAGCAACACTACATTTTTTTCTGACTTGGCAGTCACTCTGTGTAACAGTCCATATAATAGAAGACTGTCCATGAGGCGAATTATTGGAGTAAAATTCAAAAAAATATATATGCGCAGATCTTTGCAAGCTTTAGGTATAGATAGTATTATTTCACTGTGACATTATATTGCATTTTAATCAGGATCTTTAGAGGACTGCTTACTGACTGTAAATGTAGCTGTAGCTGGAAATCTTTTAAAACAAAACTACAGTCATCCTTTTTTTTCTGCTCCCTCCACCACTGTCTGGTGCGTATTCTTCAGAACCAATCAGATCTCAGCTTACAATAGTCCGGTTAGTACGGCACAGAGTAAAGACATAGGTCCGTGATGGTCAAAGAGAGCATGTCAGATATTGACGGTCAGGATTTCCTAGCTGGGTGGTGAAAGGGATAACGTGCTTTGTTGTTCTATTTATAGCATCAGTTTGACTAGATCTGATTGGCTCCGACGAATATGCATTAGGCAGCCCTCTAAGACACCGATCGAGATCTAGCCTCGTCAAATAACTAGTCGTTCATCTAAATGTTTATATAGAACTGGATTGAGAATGTTTTGATGTTAAGGTAGCCTTTTTACGGTTGATTCTCTCTTATTATCGTCTGTAATGCTTTATACGGCCACAGACATCGAAATCATGGGAATATTGTATTTATTACTCACCTTTCGAGTAATTTTTAGGAAAATTAGTTCTTATAATGCCCGTCAGGTGGCTGAAAAAGCCGTATTCTCCTAGGAGATTCCGGAGGTCCATATTCTACTCAGTAGCGATCTGTAGGCTCCATAGGCTTGGTATGGAGACTCCGTATTCAGTGGGTAATATTAGGAAACGTCCTTTCTGTGGGCGAAATGTTTATCGTTCGAGGTCAGTCACCGATTTCATATGGCCTGACGCCATAGGCGGAAGGCCGTATGAAATCGGCGACTGGCCAAGAACGATAAACGGTTCGCCCACAGTTATGGCATTTGCTTATTATTATTTACCTTAAAATAATTGAAAACGCTATTTTCATGACTTACAAAATCGCAGTCACAGTGGGCACGAACATTATTATTACTGCACCCCTAGCAGCAGGCAGTATTTAATAGACATTCGGACACAGGTATATAATAATAAATGATTCTAATGAGACAGACAAATCTCCTATTTGGGTTGTTTTTGTAGGAGGGAGTTAGCCGTTTTACGGTTGACCCTCTCTTATTACCTACTATATTTAAAACGTTAGAATTCCGTTGAATCCGCTTGAAGTGGCTCCCGCACATAGAGACATTGTGAACCAGACCTAGGCGTGGAAATTGAAGAGCCACGAGAGTGAGATTCTCGTGCAATACTAAATTATAACCTGCTACTCTTTTTTTGTATTTCTATACTCAAACATACGTTTTCTCTAATGATTCATTTCGAGCCATGCCGAAATCAAAGTTTAGTATTGTAGTATTCTGATCTACTTTTCCCGTGAGAAACCAATGAGATCCCAACTTTCGCTGGTAGCCCTTTCAAAACTCCGCTGATGACCAACCCCTGTCGTGACTCAGCTACGACTAACGTACGTAGCAAATGTCTGCTCTGGTGGCCAGTGTACTGATGACCCCACCCACGATCACCTTAAGTATTTGGTGTATTTCGGGCAGCTGGCTCTGTGGAGCAGTCAGCAGAGTGTCAGTCTGGGAGGTGCGGGTGTCGAGAGTTCGCTCCCCACTTTTGGCAGTCCGACATCTCATTTTATTATTATTTGGACTCGGACTCGACGAAGTTGCTGGTTATCGTCTATAATGCTCTTTTAATTGCATCATTACTTCCTTGTTACCTCCCCTGTTCTGGTAAATTGTTTTGTATAGTTTTTGCTCTATTAAAGGGGGGGGGGGGCTTTCTTTAGAAGCTCTGTCTTTGGCTTAGGTAGTTTGAAAATATACTTATTTAGTGATCCACTTGTGTTATGTTTGGATTCAGTGTTGGAGGGATTGCATTTATGTTGGCTCTGGTAGTTGTATTCCCTTGACTCCGTTGGGTGTTTTCTGCATTTGGTAGCATATTGTTATTATCTTCATTTTCGCCTTCGTCTCCCTTTCATAAAAGCTGTCTTCTAACCTGAGTATTCCCGTGTTGATATCTTTTTTTCATGCATATTACTGTGATTGGTCAATTTATACCAGAACTGTGTAGGGAAAGTGATAGGCTCTTTTGACATGGGAGGTTAGCCAACTGTTTCAATGGTTCAACTAGTATCTCTGTGAATATATGACCAAATGTTTCATGTACAGCTTGACTAGAGCTGTCTTTTTTTTATCACGAAGGATGAAGATCAGCTAATTCTGTCTTAAAATACATCAGATTTCTGCTTTTGAGGTTGACGTTTTCAGAAACATGTGTTAGGCCCCCAGAAACCCCTGGTGGTTGGGGAAGTAATCTTCCCCTATGCTTCCTCCCACCAGGTATTGCATTGTACTTGGCATTGTGCAACGGTTCAATATAAAATGCAGCCCAATTTCTTGAAGCTTCCCGAAACTGGGCAGTATGATGATAAATTAGTATTGAAATAGATTTGATTAATATATTTACCTGTTAACTACCTCATGTAATGTAAACAAACTCTAATCACCATTCCTTTCAAATTCCTTCATTTTTCTTTCAAATCCGCAAATGTTCCTTTGGATTCCTTTATTTTCCTGACAAAAATTCTTTTAAATACCTTTATTTTTTTCGGATATATATATTTTTGTGCATCGGTTGTGTATAGACGTGTTCCAGCCTCGTATTCTTAACTTTATCTTTTTTCGGAGAGAGGTATGAGGACTGGTGTTTGTTTAGCTGCAGGCATTACGTAACCAAGTAGATAAGGTGCGAATCCAGCCTATGGAAAAAGGCTGATTCTATTGGGCCTACACCATATTAAGAGAAAACGTAGTTACTGAAAACCACAAGGGGTTGACGAGTAGTAATACACGAGCTCCAGTATTACGACGTCAACCTCGAGTGGTTTACAGAGCCGCCTGTCCACATAACCATCGTCTGTTGCATTTATTATCCTTTTTGAATAAATTAAACCAGTCATTGCCATATTAAAAAGTATGAAATGAGGGACAATTTCTTTGCTCTATATCACAGAGGGACTATTTTTCCCGTATACCATGGTTTTGAGGCCATATACCACAGCTTTGAATCCGTATACCACATTTATGGTATCTGACGGTTTTTATATTATGCCATGGGTCGTGCTTTACTGAGTCCCCATACATTCTCAATGGGGTCTTTGTATATGGATTCAGACACACTTACTATGTCTCCATATTATTATATACCTAAAAATCATTAGAATCGCCATTTTACAACTCACTTGTTTAAGAATAAAAGTGGCCACGTGGTACGGAGGGACGTATGAACATTCGTTCGTCACTCAGTGACAAACGGAATCTGTACTCCTGGTCAGTAAAAGTGAGACATTCGCTCATGGGTTTGTAATACAGGGTTCGTACAGAGCCTGGAAAACCTGGAAAAGCCTGGAATTATGCTCTTAGGTTTTCAAGGCCTGGAAAAGCCTGGAATTCTCACAGAGAGCCATGGAAAAATCTGGAAGAGCCTGGAAAATTTAGTCTTGCATAAAAGCAATTTTTTTAGTGTATGAAATTCTGGTCATTATTAGCTTTCCTTAACTACGCTACCTGACTGCCTATGAAATTTCAGTGACTCAGATTAAATAGTTGCAAAAATCCTTTCTTTGACCATGCATAGCAAATTGCTAATAATATAGCATGGTTTTGATTTTTTGTCTTTATAATATATATAGAAGAAGCGGGAAAAAAGAAAGGATTTTGAGGTATCTACCCCAAACTACTGATATTCAACAGGTAGTAAGGAAGATGAAGACAATTTATCTAAATTTGGTGATGAATCAGACATGTTTTTAAAACAGTGACCAGATATGATATGCACCCTTCAGGAAACAAATAATGACTTTTCCTTCACTAGCAAGATGGTATTGATTCACATTGTTATGTGCGAAAAAAAAAATTTATAGCCTGGAAAAAGCCTGGAATTTTATTGGGCTGTTTATGTACGAACCCTGGTAATAATAAAAAAAAAATAAAAAAAATTCTGTCAGAATGATATCGCCCTATCGGACTCGCAAAGAGTCGACGGCGGAGGCCGATCTCACAGGATGAATTCGCACAAATAATAAATGTATTTATTTATTATCTTGCAGGCCTTTGCCCAAGAGTACGCGGAGATAGGGCGTCTATATGTGAACAGTCAGTGTCAGAGCCTAGAGCCATGGCAGATCATCGCCCTAACGTTCGCCTTCACCCTGCTAGCTGTCTGGCTCCACGACTTCCTCTTCCAACAAGAAAGTGAGTCGTTTTCATTTTAAATATTTTGAATATTTTTTAATATTGAATATTTCCCTTGAGCGAGTTGATCTCTGGGTATGCCTTGGCGAAAAAACTATAATTTTCCAAACTGACTTTTTTATTTTATTTTTTTTTGTGAGGGGGGGGGGTAAATCTTTATTGAGGTATAAAGGATTTATATGCGGTGTACATGATTTTCATACGATAACGTCTAGCAAACACGATCTAGCATCATTATTTTGTTATTATTGTAACAATCAACTTGAATTTTTCGCTAATTAGGGAAACTTATTGCGTCTTATAATGACGATTTGTTATCAATGTATTGTAAAATGTGGCGTTTACCCTGATTTTCACTGTATTTTGCTTTTTTCGGTATAAATACATTTCGAAAATCTCATCCAATAATCTCTTTACTTCTGGACCTCATTATTTACAACACCATGACTAGGAAATACATGTAGATGATTTATTCAACATGTTCACTTTCAATATCATTTGTTATTTTTAGGTATAACGACCAGATTAAAGAAATGGTTCTTCACCAATGTCAAAAAGATACCATATGTGAAAAGGCGTATCCAGAAAGAGGTTTCGGGAACGCTAGCAGGAATGCGTGAGAACTTTAACAAAGGAATTAAGACGGGATATCTAGAGCGACTTCCAGCAAAGGGCCACGGCGAGGTGAGTGTCTTTATATATATATATATATATATATTATTTAAACTCTTCCGGTTCCTGGCTATAGACCCTATTGGGGTATCCCATAATTCAGTCTGTTTACAGCATCCTGTGTTCGCTGGTTGCCGTCTTTGTACGGTGATAGACCCTTGACCCATTTCAGTTATTTCTACATATACATTTCAAATTATATTTAGTTTCTGTGGTTATGAATCGGAAAATGATTGTTCATCGGAAGACAGAGGGCCGAGGTGTGGCCAGCCAGTCGGCAGTGGACTCCGGGTCATATTAGGGAGTTTATTAACCTCTGGAGGGTCTAAGATAATTCATAGATAATGTCCGAGCTCACTGGCAAGCTGTGCATAAAGTGGTATGGTTTTTTTTTAAACGTAAGGTGTATGAAAAGAAAACGTAGTTACTGAGCCCGTAGTGCTGGCTGTTCTCGGTGTTTTGTCTTGTAACTAGCAGGATTCAGTTAAGTACTGTACGAGAATCTCACTCTCGTGGTCCTTCAGTCTCCACGCCTATGTCTGGTTCACCATGTCTCTATGTACTGGAGCAACTCCAAGCGGATCCGACGAAATTCTAACGTTTTATATGTGGTAGGTAACTATGATCCTTCAGGCCATAGTTACACGACGAAAACACCACAAACGACTATCACTATAGGCTCAGTAGATACGTTTTCTTAGAATACACCACCGACTTGGAATATAGGTCCGTGAGTACACACTGTGTAAATGTTGAGCGATCAAGCAGTTTTTCAGCTGGTAAGGATCAAATATCTACATAAGTTATGAACAACAGTATCTAGAATCAAGAACTAGAAAACTTTTCTTTTTAAATATAGGACGTGTCAAAAGATCTCAGTGAAGCCGATGCTACCTTGAAAAATAAGATCAGAATAGAGAACTAGGCATATTTCTGTTATGGTTTGCCTATGTAAAGTTTCCTTGGTTTAAGCTTTTGTAAGTCTTCAAAGTGGTCTACCACACTGGCCGAAGGTTCAGCTTCAGGGCAGAACTTTGAACTCACGACTGAGGTGACCATTTAGATTTAAGTGTCTCTCTTTCAGGAATCAATGAATACTTTTACATTTGTCTTCTCTGTTTCTCTACAGGTGCGCGTATTAGAAGAGGTCAAGCAGTATAAAAGTCTAGGTAAGCAGCTGTTTCTTTATGTGTCCCTTCTCAGGAGCTCCCCTGGGGCGCTCACATTGTGCTCAGACTTGTTGAAACAACTATTCCCCTTCGGTCATTTTACCAAGTTCCTACACACAGGGAAGGAAAATCCTGAGTACCAAGTACCAAGCTAAGCACCTCAGAAGATGATTTATTATCCACCTAATTTAAGTGTCCATAGAAAACACATGGGAAGTGTGTATCTACATACCTGGAGCAAAGAGATATGTTGTATTCTCCGCGTATATGGAAAAATAGTGTGTATGAAAAAAATTAGTGCGTACCTAAATGAACTAATATCAGTACACCACTTGTCAGGATAGGGTGGATAATAAATACAATATAGACTGGTTTCAGATAAAAGTGATTGTATACTCCACAGAGTTGCCTCTGCACATGATCCTAGCAGGCACTCGGATATTACTACGCGTCAACTCCTCGGAGCATACGGCCACTTGTATCTGAAACTAGACAATTTAGTATATATGTGTGTAGTAGATCTCATAAAGCCTCCCCCCCCCCCCCCTCCCCGGCTCTGTGCCAACGTGGTCCGTTATGCGGGTTGGTTCACTTAACAGGTTTGTTCCATAATGGGATATCTATTTCCCATATACCTGTGGAAATCCACACTTTCACAATCAATATATATGATTACTATATACCCATATATACTGTAAATACGCACAGTTTCGCCATACAACGTAAAAATACCGTACGGAACACTGTTTTGTACAGGAAAATACGGAACACCTTCCCTTATATGTTGATTAGGCCTAAAGAAATGATTTTTCCTAATTTCGGGTATATAGTAAATATATAACGACCTACCCTGCTTGTACAAGCTATAAAACTCGATGATAATATATGGTTCGTACGGAACTCGGCATAAATGCCTCGTTCGGTACGAACCGTAAATATCATCTCGCTTTGTACCTTGTACAGCATGGTCAGGTCGTTCTATATAATTGTTTTTGCTTGTGTCTCACAAAGATGATATTGACTTAGCCTCATTTACGCCAGTAACACACTGATTTGAACCTCCCCACAGACCCCCAGCCCCATGTAGTGCCGGACCAGAACATGTTATCCATGTTTTCCCGGTCTCCCTATCGCAGAAAATCAACATGAAAAATATTTCCCTGACCCTGACTGACATGCCTGCTATTGAAACGTGGACACTTTGATAGTGAGAAGGTTGTAACTGACTTTGTTGTTTTTATTAATTTCAGCAAAAGTGGACTGGTCAAAAGGAAACTGCTCTGGCACTGTATATAGTGGAGAGGAGCGGCTCTCACAGCTCATGGCAAAGGTAAGTCCTTAATAAAAATGTTATTTGTATCAGATAGAGACATGGCATATTGCCCCCGCCCCCGCCCCCGCCCCCGCCCCCTAGACTTGCTCAAATCTTTGATTATGAACATTCATTTAATGATTAAACACAGTCATAGTATGTATCCTTCTCTGGCTGGCCCATGAATCAAAGACTTGTCCAGTAGGAACATAACCTCCTGTATATGCCCCCTAGCTGCTCCCCGTAAACCTGTATGGGGCCATCCATAAAGTACGTACGCGCCGAGGGGGGGGGGGGGTGAGGGGTCAGAAATTTTGGGAAAATCTGCATATGCTCCCTCTTTGTTCTATTACGTACAAGATTGGGAGAGGGGGTGGGGGGCTCCAAAATTTCAGAAATTCTGCGTACGAACTTTATGGATGGCCTCAATCCCAGCGAGGAGGGTAGCCATAGGATACAGGGACAGAGCCAGTCTACCGCCCCCCCCCCCCCCTCCCTTGAGTGTTGTATTTAGGGAAGAAAGTTTTCCGGAGAATGATAAGATTCCAACACAACATTTCATATATATCGGGAACACTGATAGTGTTTAAATATATATCAAGTCATAGTTATTCTGTTCATGTTATAATCTTTAACTTTTTTTTTATTAGTGGTTTAAATTTCCTCAGTCCCAACATTCATCCCTTTGTATTATTTCTGCTATTTTAGAAGGTAATAATGAGATATATCTAATAACTGGTGGGCACAAAGACATGGGGTTCTTTTCTACAAGTCTAATTTTTAATCGCTGGTTGACTGTCACACAGAAACGAAAATTAGTCTGCTGTCACATGGACTTAGGTGCTGATTCCATCGACAAACAAGATATAGCGAGATTGGTCACAATTTGGTTGTCTTACTAAATCGGGCTAGGTTTGAATAATCGCGTGCCTATTTGTCGCAATGTGTCGCAGTGGTGGAGCACCAAACATACACACGACATCGCATGGCTACATTTTGCGACAACATAGGTATGACACATCGCGACACTGTAAGATATTACAAAATATCCCAAGATATTTCACGACAAATCCATCATGTTGGTGGAATCAGCCGTTTATACGAGTCCATAGTGGTCATCCTGATATGTTCTTTCACATAGGATCAAATCTAGCATGAAGAGCTGTAATAAAATTCGTCTTTTGCAATACTATATCCTTGTATATTTATCAAACCCCACATGTTAGCCATAAAATGGCTTACATTTTCCAGATAGATTATTAACTGACATGGTAGTCATAAAATGGTTAATATATTTCAAGATGGATTATCAATTGACTTTGTGTGTGTGACCCTGTTCAGGTTTACGGAGAGTTCGCATGGACAAATCCTCTCCATCCAGACGTGTTCCCCGACATCCGCAAGATGGAGGCTGAGGTGGTGCGCATGACGTGCAACATGTTCAACGGGTCCCCAGGCTCGTGTGGCTCTGTGAGTACTATCAAGAGATGTCACGAGTTTGAGTCTGAGTTTATTTATGTCAGACATTTTGTTGGCTCCGTAACTTCATGAGTCGAAAACGAGTGACATAACCGAGCCAACACAATGAGTGACATTAATAAACTCAAACTCAAACGAGTGGCTTCTAGATTTTATTCTACCCCGTTTCCAAATTTTTGTCAGTACAGTAAAACCCCTCTTAAGGGGACACCCTCCGTTCCGGGCCAAGTGTCCCCTTAAGCGGGGTTTTCAGTCTGTCAATGGTTATACAATAGAGAATACCTACATAAATGAAGGAAACGATGGTTATTAGGTTAAAATGTTTATCAAAAACACATAATTAAGTAAATAAATATAAATTATATAATATATATGAATATAAATATACAAAAAAAAGAAAAAGATACCCCCGGTCAATGCCCCGAACCCCCCCCCCCCCCCCCCCCACCCCCACTTCTGAGAGAAATCAGCAGCCCTATAAGGGTCTCACAGTGAGCCGCCCAGAGCCACGACGGCTCACTGTATACCGCACCTTCAAAGCCCCCAGCCCTCCTAGTGTCGCCCACAGCTAACCTGTAAGCGGACCTCTAACCCCCTACCTCTAACCCCCGACCCCCTAAAGTCACTCATACTAATATCCACTCACTGTGGCCCGCCCAGAGGCGCTAGAGATGTGGTTATTACCGTGGGGTTTTACTGTATTAGAAAGTAGTGACATAAATGACACTTTATGTCACACCCGTGACATAAACAAATCCCATGTTAAGCCTATGGCGATTTTTATTAGGGGTAGGATAAATACACAGTATTGTGTGGGAACTCCCTCAAGAAAAATCGGCACCCCGATTTTCGTAAATCGTGCCCCACGCAACATCTACCACAGCATGTACACAATATTGACTGGTTTCAGATACAAGATACCTTATGCTCCGAGGAGTTGACGCATAGTAAATAGGCAATAGTTGACGGTTTTGTGGACAGGTAGCCGTAAACTATAGAAATAATGGTTCGTGGTTTATTGTGTTCCAATACATTATCAATGGGGGTCTTTGTAAAGGGCACAGAGTGATTGCTAGTTCTGCCAACATTTGCTAGGAAATTGTAAGATAGCACCACTGTAGTCGGGGGGCAACCATTGTAGTCAGTTGTTATAATCTATAGATCATATTGAGACAAGGCTAAAATTCCTCCATGGCAAGCCCCAAAAAATATTTCTGATAAAATCCATTGATAATCGGTCCTGCTACTTGGTGTTTTAGATGGCGTCAGGGGGCAAGATGGCCACTTTCATAGCACAATAGCTATGTGCCCTATACGATGGATAATAATATCCGAGCACATGTGAGGATATTGTGCAGAGTCAACTCCGAGGATCATAAAACGGTTTTTATCTGAAACCAGTCTACACGCATATATTGTATTTATTGTCCACCTTTTCCAGAGAGCTGGCATACCGATATTAGTTCTTTAATTTATTATCCACCTAATAGAAAGTGTCCATAGAAAACACATAGAGAGTTTGTATGGACATACCCGGAGCATACAACATATCCGTATATACACACTCCCTATGTGTTTTCTATGGACACTTTGTATAATGTGGATATATCTGTATGCTCCTGGTATGGAGATACACACTCCCTATGTGTTTTCTATGGACACTTTGTATTGGATGGATATATCTGTATGCTCTGGGTATTGCGATACACACTCCCTATGTGTTTTCTATGGACACTTTGTATTAGGTGGATACATCTGTATGCTCTGGGTATGGTGGTACACACTCCCTATGTGTTTTCTATGGACACTTTGTATTAGGTGGATACATCTGTATGCTCTGGGTATGGCGATACACACTCCCTATGTGTTTTCTATGGACACTTTGTATTAGGTGGATGTACCGACCCACCTGACAGGACTCCCACCTAACACTATCCTTACCGTTGATGCCTAGAGCCACCCCTGTGGGTAGAGAAAATGATACCTGGAGGCACTCCCGTGGGTGGTGCAGATGATGGCCCAAGGCATCATTTTCCTAATTTTGTAAGAAATATTTAGAAAACGATGCTACCTTGAAAGTGACAAAAACTCGTCAAATCCAAACCGTTGAAAAAAACACAACTAATTTTGTAAGAATGTCATTGATCTCAGATGATTTGATACGGATCTTTACAATTCTTTTAGAGATTATGTAAAACACTATTATACAGAGGGTCAAGTATGTACCCAAGGGGCGGGGGGGGGGGGATCAACATTTTTGGAAGTGTGTATGCTCCCTCTTTGTTCTATTGCGTACAAGATCGGGAGGGGGGTGTCCAAAATTTCAGAAATTCTGTTTACATACTTTCTGGATGGTCCCCGTGTCGTTATCATAAAACAGAGACATAATAAATTGGGCGTCATTCACACCAATGAACTGGTTCAAACGTCCCCACACGCCCCAGCCCCATTCGGCATTAAATCCGAGCCTTATCTCATTGCTAGCAGTGACGCAATTATATGAAGGTGAAATTTGGTTCTGATTCTATATGATTTTGTTGGTTATTTATGTCGTTGTGGGTAAACATACCTTTCATTTCCAGATGACGTCTGGTGGGACGGAAAGTATCCTCCTAGCCTGCAAAGCCTATAGAGACAAAGCTTACGAGGAGCGAGGAGTGAAATTCCCTGAAATGTAAGTAACTGTTAATAACGTGATAATTGGGCAGACTGGTGTCGCGAACAGTTTTTGTGTAGGCTTTGTACTTCAATTTTTTTTTTTTTTTTTTTCAAGAATTTCTTTATTAACCTTGTTTTCCATTACATGTGATTCGTTGATTGCACCACTATTATCATGTGGTTAACAAAGGGGCGTGGTTATCAGCTGTATATATTTGGCTGGTTTTCATTACCCTACCCAATAATATATTGTAACGGATTTCCTAATCAACGATAACAACACAGAAATTACAGTGTCAGTGTGTAGTCCACTTTATTGCTGTTCCTAGCAGTATACACCAGCTAAGTCCTCTTTGCACCAGTCAATCTAATAGTTACTCTAAGTCCTCTTCTTTGAGTGTATGGTCTCAAGGGTCCAGGTCTGCACCCTAGGAGCTAGCACACCAGAATGCCAGAATGCCGATTGCCTTCTGTATTTATACCTACTCGGTGACGTCACGCCGGGCACCTCAGCGTCCACCGAACCAGCGTTTCGGTGTGGTTTGGTGTATTCGGAGGTGACCTGGTGTACAGTGGGGCTCGGTGTGACCCGGTGTTCAGTGGGGCTCGGTGTAACCCGGTGGCGTTCGGTGTGACAGGAGAGATCATCCCCTCTCCTTCTTCCGCTATCGTTCCTATAGGGAACGTAGTGCACACCGCATACCGCCCGGGACTCCCCTTCATCTCGTCCGACCGCTACAATATGTATCCCTCCCCAATCATATATGTATTATCATACACCATAGCCGGAGAATCCAGTTTAAACTGGGGAATTAAGTGAATACGGTTTTTCAGGTATAACTGTATATATACTGATGAGTGAAGAATGAATCACTTTCTGTTTCAGAGTCGCCCCAGTGACTGTCCATGCAGCTTTCGATAAGGTGATTATCTCTATATATTGCCACTAGAAATATATCATAAATGTATTTTAAATGCAAAAAGTACTTATATAGAACGACTTGACCATGCTGTACATGCTACAAAACGAGATGGGGAATTGTTGTTTTTTACGGAACGAGGCCCCAGGCCGAGTTCTGTAAATAACATCAATTTCCATCTCGTTTTGTAGCATGTACAGCATGGTGGGTCATTCTGTATTTATTATATACCCAAAATTAATCAAACTTGTCATATAATGGCATAGACATGTCAGCATGAAAGCCCACATACTGCTGATGTTTGCTGAAACTTGCAGTGTTTGGATATGTTGTATCTCCTATGTAGACATACATAGCGTGCGGTGTCGTATGTCCATTTTGGTGCTCCACCACCACGACACCTCGAGACACATCGCAGCAAATATGCACATGATTATTCAAGACCTAGCAAGGCAACCAAATCCGGACTAATCTTGCTATGTCTTGTGTGTTGGGGGAGTCTGTACTAATCTATGCTAGTTTTCGTTTGATGCCATTGATGAAATAACAATTATTAGTTATTTCCACTTTTTCTGCTTGCCCCAGCTGACATCCCTGTACTATTGTTATTATGCAGGCGGCGCAGTACTTCCGCATGAAGTTGATACATGTGCCGATTGACGAGAAGACCCGGCGTGTTGACATACGAGCCATGCGCCGCGCCATCAACTCCAGAACATGCATGGTGAGTGTCCGGGGGTGAGGGAGTTAGCTCAGTCGTTAGGGCACTGGACAGTGGTTAGGGCAATCCCAAGGTTGTAGGACTTTGTGGGTTCGGGTCCCACTGCAGCCACTCTTCTCCTTCATTCCCAGCAGTGGTAGATTTATTCAGTCTTCTTTACAGGTCCCGGTGTGCGCTTGTTTCCGACATTGTATTGTGATAGCACCTTGAACCTTAAAACGAAATTAGTGCAGTTTAACGGTTTTTATAAATCTTCAAATGGGAAATCCGATGTCAGAAATGGAAATTTCAGCTATTTCTACCCATAAATCCAAAATTATATTCAGGTTCTTCAAATATAAATGGGAAAACTGTGGTTCATGTGATCGTGGTGTGCCCAGCCACTCGTGAGCGGAACTTGTATTTACCCTGGGCGATAATAGGGAGACTAGTAACCTCTGGAGGGCGTATGATGTACCAACCATAGGCCACTAAAAAAAACTTGTTTCTTATCACCGCGCGCATCTGCAAAAACGATTTTAGAAGATTTTTTTTTTTTTAGGTTAAAATAGGATGAACCTCGATAGAAATTATGAAAAGTATGTGTATTTGGTATCGAATTAAAGCTCCTCATGCCGGGGATGCTTTCAATGTATAAGCAGTATAAATCTGAAAACCCAGCGTACGCAGACACCCTGCATAAGCGGACATTTTGGCCTGGAATGGAGGGTGACCGCTTACGCAGGGGTTTTACTGTATTACCATTTTATGACACTTTTAAGCCATCTTTGATCAAAAAAAAAAAAAGCGCCCTCATCATATTTTTCATGGCTTGGTGATGAGAAACAAGTTTGTTTTTTTGAGTGGCCATATGCTAATCTTGAAAAACTCAAGAAATTGGGAGATGCTACTTCTAAATAAAATAAAATAAAATAAATTTAAAAAAATACATTCTCGTTGTCAGTTGGTGGGGTCGGCGCCCGCCTTCCCTCACGGCATCGTGGATCCCATCGAAGAGATCGGAGCTCTGGGCAAGCGCTACAACCTCCCCGTCCACGTGGACTCGTGCCTGGGAGGTTTCCTCGTGCCTTTCATGGAGAAAGCCGGCTTCCCGCTGGAGCCCTTTGACTTCCGAGTCGACGGCGTCACATCCATCTCCGCCGACCACCACAAGGTGATCAGTTCATCATGTTCTACTATTGTGTTTCCTGATAAACGAAATTTGTATTTGAATCATGGATCTAAATTGACATGAGCTGCCCGAAATTACCAAATTACCTGAATGTTGTATCTATAGACCCTATTGAGGTATCCCGTAATCCAGTCTGTTTGCAAGTTCCGGTTTTCGCTGATTACTGACGTTGTATGGTGATAGACCCTTTACCTGCAACCCAGAATTAATGCAGTTTGACTGTTTTCAGAAATCTTCAAATTGAAATTCTGATGCCAGAAATGGAAATTTCAGCTATTTCTACATGGGATTCCGAAATTATATTCAGTTTCTCCAATTATAAATTAGAAAACTGTGGTTGATGCGGTCGTAGTGTGGCCAGTCCGTCAGGAGCGGAACTTTGCTTTACCCGGGGCGATAACAGGGAGTTTAGTAACCTCTGGAGGGCGTATGGAAGGCAGTGATTTCACTAGGATAGACATTGTGTTATCTGTATTTGTCTAATGCTGATGGCTGCCTTAAGTTCAAATTTGATTTGAACTTTGAAATTATTGTTATGTTGCTGAAAGAATACTATTTGTAAAACTACTCCTGGAATTGGTCAGTAATTGACCATACTTGTTTGATGTTTATGAAAATAAGGTGAAATATTGTTTATTTTTGGTAATGCTGAGAGGTACTCTCATAACGGTCCTCCACACCGATGTATCTCCTCAGGGTAAATAAAGTGCTTAAAAAAATATAAAAAAAAAGGGACAGTCTCCAAGGACAGCCCCCTTGAGATTTAAAACAGGTCGAGTTTGCTACAGGTTAACCTTTTATGGACGGCCGCCTTTGGCAGAACTACACAGGGTTCGTACAGAGCCTGGAAAACCTGGTAAAGCCTGGAATTAGGCTTTTGGGTTTTCCAGGACTGGAAAAGCCTGGATTTCTCACAGAGAGCCTGGAAAAACCTGGAAAATTTAGTCTATGAAATTCTGGTAATTATAATAGCTTTCCTTTTCTACGGTACCAGACTGCCTATGAAATTTCAGTTACTTGGATTAAATGGTTCCAAAAATCCTTTATCTGAGTATAGCAAATTTCTAATAGTATAGCATGGATTTGATTATTTGTCTTAATATTTAAAAGTGGAAACAAAATTGAAGATATTTATACCAAACCACTGAATTTCCGCAGGTAGTAAGGAAGATGAAGAAAATCTTAACTAAACTTGGTGATGAATCAGACATGGTTTTAAAAACAGTGACCAGATGTGCCTGGAAAAAAAGATATTAGAGCCTGGAAAAATCCTGGAATTTCATTGGGCTGTCTGTGTACGAACCCTGACTACATACTTGGGGACAGCTACTAGTGACTATGTACAGTTCTAAGGGATGAGGGCATTGGCATTTGAACTCAGAATTCGAAGGTGTATCATGTGATGTAAAATGTAATCCTTAGTATTTTTATTTCTATTACTTAGAATCCGAAAATCTGATGTTACACCTACATTCTGTGCAAATTTTAAGTTTATTGTTAAAATATTTCCTTTTGAAAAACAATTTTATAGATATCCAACAAATAATGCCTTAAGGCACCATCCGTCCATAAAGGGTTAAGTTTGTTACGGGTCAAGTTCGTTATGAGCAAACTTCTCCAGTATTCGCCCAGACACACGAGAGACTTATAGTAAAAGATCTCCATATAATCTTTTTTCTTTTATATTTTAATTACTATCTTCATTATTTTTCATGTACACCCATCGACACGGAGATGGTATTTTTCCAATTTTCCATAGAAGTCCTTGTTTTTATTTACAGTTTATGGAGTTTTGTTAAAATAAACAAATAAGGGTCATAAGATATAATCTACTTTGAAATTGGTTAACAATTCTTCTGGTTTAGGAGAATATGTTTACAAATACATGTATCTGGATTAAGTCCTGACTGTGACATAGACTGTAGAAGTCGCGTTGGCAAGCCCAGAAAGTGAACTTCCCAAGTCTTTACTTTGCGAGGTTGAAAGCTGTTTAGCCTGCAGCGGGGGCGGTGTGTCTCAAACCAGTGTGGGTCAGGGACCACAAGGTTACGCCACCACTTGAAGAACATGTGTAGAGAGGGAGCTTAACCCTTTAAGGACGGCTGCCTGCGGCCGAGGTACCCCCTAAAGGACGGGGTTCTGGTGGCACTTTATACCGCTAGGGGACAAGCACTTAGTAGTCAAATCCCATAATTTGAGTGTTTAATCACGTGATACAATATATAATTTTAAATATTTAATTGTTTCTGAATACAAATACTATTTATGATGTTAGACCTACATTCTGTGAAAATTTGATTAATATTGCTCCATTATTTCCTTGTTAAAAACGAATTTGTAAATTTTTGAGAAATGATGCCTCAAGGCATCATTCGCCCTTTAATTTAGTTTGGAGAAAGGAATTTTACTATATAGGTTAAAAATTAAATTAATGATTTTTTTTTTTAATTTTGGGTATATAGTACATATATAACGTCCAACCATGCTTGTACAAGTCACAGAACTCTATGATAATTTACGGTTTGTACGGAACTCGGCATAAATGCCTCGGTCCGTACAAACCGTAAATTACCATCTCATTCTGTGAATTGTACAGCATGGTCAGGACGTTCTATATAAGTATCTAAAAAACTTGCACCCCAACGAGAGATACAATAAAGGGGGGGGGGGGGGGATATGGTGATGGAAGAGCGAAGTTTATAACAACGAGTCATTACCCAATTTTAAAAAAAATAGTGTTTGGAATGTGGCGTATATGAATCGCCATGTATAATACCAAACAAGATGGACAGGTAATATTGGATGTGGAAAATAAACCATAACATCAATGACATGGAAGGACTGCGATTGTGAAACTTTATATATCTAGTGTAGGTAATGCTGTGTTATCCTGTTTTATAAATAGACAATTAACGATGGTTTTGTGGACAGGCGGCCATAAACCACGAGAGGTTGACGAGTAATAATACACGAGCGCTAGTGAGTGTATTACGACGTCAACCATCGTTTGTTGTATTTATTATCTATCTTTTCGAATAAATCAAACCCAGGATTGCCATATTAAAGTAAATAACAATAGGAACTATTTCTTTGCTCTATACTAAAGCAGAAAGGGACTATTTTCCCGTATACCACAGCTGTTAGGCCATATACCACAGATATTGAATCAGTATACCATAGGTTTGGTATCTGAGAAGTTAAAAGAAAATGGGTGGTGATTTACTGAGTCCCCAAACATTTTCAGTAGTGTTTTTTTTTTCTCATAAATTTCTTTATTGATCGTATTTGTTTTACATAGGATTCACATGTATCTCTAATCTCTTGTCGGGGATATCAATAAAGTGGCCGTTGGCGTCAGCTTTACAAGTAAGCTGGTTTTCATCGCTGGGCCCATCAGTTTGGGATATTGACAATAGCATCCTGGCACTACATCTAGACATATGAGTAATACAACCAAGCAAAAACCTTGTATTTGCTGGATAATAAGACATGTGTGTGACTTTTCAGTATGGCTACGCTCCAAAGGGCTCCTCCTGTGTCATGTACAGTGACGAATCTTACAGACGTTACCAGTTCTTCGTCCAGCCTGACTGGACAGGCGGGATCTACGCATCGCCAACTTTCGCAGGTAGGTGTGGTATGGTAATAACATAAATATATAGACAATAATCGATGGTTTTGTGGACAGGCGGCCGTAAACCACGAGAGGTTGACGCGTAGTAATACACGAGCGCTAGCGAGTGTATTACGACGTCAACCACGAGTGGTTTACAGAGCTGCCTGTCCACAAAATTATCGTTTGTTGCATTTATTATCCATCTTTTCGAATAAATTAAACCCAGTAATTGCCATGTTAACGGGTATAACACTAGGAACTATTTCTTTGCTCTATAGCAAAGGGGACTATTTTTCCCGTACACCATGGTTTTGAGGCCATATACCACAGGTTTGAATCCGTATACCACAGTTATGGTATCTGACAGGTTTTATATATTGGGCCGTTGTTTACTGAGTCCCCATTCATTTTCAATGGGGGCTTTGTATACGATGGATAATAAAGTGTAATATACATGTACAGCATAAAAGCACACAGTACACCAACATAACAAGAGAAAACGTAGTGGGTGAGCCCATTTGAGGTCTTTTGTCCCATAAAATACGTCCCGACACCAGAGGCGGAGGGATATATCCTACCCCTAATATAAAAGCCCATAGGCTTTGTTGAGTTTCCGTATGCCACGCTACCTGGCGTACATAGTTTTATATGCCACTAGTGGCATACAGAATTTTATCACGTAATATTCCAAAATCGAGGAGACGGGGTAGGATAAATTCAAAACCTGATTTGTTTTAATCGTGGCCAACGCATTCCACTCCTGGAGTTTTAGCTCCGGACTTCGGCTTCGCCTCGTGAAGTCACTATGCCAAACTCCAGTCATGGCATACGGTGGCCAAGATTAAAACTCATCCAGTTTAACGAAAATATTTAATGGGTCAAAAGACCGAGGACGGAATCGCTACGGGTTCATTCACTGCGTTTCTAATACACCTAAAAATGTTATGCCACTCTGGTCAGGTCTGTTCCTCACTACACTCAGCTAACGCTTCGCGTAATAATACACAACCTTCCCGTCGTGGCATAAACACTGACAAATCTAACTCTCATTCAGTTTCTATTAATTATTTATGAATGGGATGATGTTGAATTTGCAGGTAGCCGCGCGGGCGCCATTATTGCCGCTTGCTGGGCGACCATGATGTGTATTGGAGAAGATGGCTACGTCAGCTCCACCAAGAAAATCGTCAATGTCACGCACAAAATTGCCGACGCGTGAGTAGATCATGGTCTTTTTTCTTATCCAAACTATACCCATCAACATGAGGCACACAACTTTACAGAATACAGGTATTATATTTTTTTATTTTCTTTTGGGGTGGTTTTTTTTCGTTTTATTATTTTATAGTTATTATGGATCCAGAAAAAATATCCAATGGGGTATTATGTCACAAATGTCAGCCGATTAGTCAATATTAAGGGTGAGATAAATTCAGAAACCCCATTAAGTCTAGGGTCAGAGCTCGATCCCATCTTATTTGAATCGCTACGTAATTCACATGGCCTCACCTTGTGAATTACTATGCGATTCAAACTTGATGAGATATGAGCTCTGACCCTAAACTTTCATAGGTTTCCTCTAAAGTATCTAACCACCGTAACCCCCTCCCCCCCCCCCCCCCCAAAGGAAAGGAGGGAATAAAAAATAAATATATGTGCATAAAGATGCCTGTTAAAGGCATATCAGACAATTTGGCTTGAAAATTAAAACCCATGTCATTTTCCTGAAATATGAATGTGATGATCTATAGGTGGTCTAGTACACATATATAACTTAGAAATTGGGGGTCAACATGCTAGTTTTTGATTTAGAGGTCAATATTATGATAATTTTATAATAGAATGTATAGAAATTCTAAGAAGCTACTTTTCACATAGTAAAACCTATGCCATCTTCCTCAAACTTTCACAGAATATAGAAGATGTATAGTACTACACATTCAGATTTTAAAAACCATAGGTCACCGTTCTTGTTTTCGAGAGAAATGAAAGACATATTTTTCAGTACATTTCTAATGTAAATCGAGCAAATGTGAATTGCTCTATTCTACCTATCAAAATTGGATAAATTGGACAAAACATTAAATTTACTGATTTAGAATTAAGATGAATCAGACAGAATAAGTTTTTACTGATATTTGCCATTATTTAAAAATCACCAGGTGGCGCCTGCGTGAATTGTAGGGTATGCCTTTAAATGCTTCTCATATCTTGTCTGTTTTAGCGTGAATAAGGTGCCCGGTCTCAAGGTTTACGGCGACCCACAGGTGTGTGTGGTGGGTATTGGTTCTGATGACTTCAACATCTACCGCCTCTCAGACGCCCTCACAGCCAAGGGCTGGAACCTGAACGCTCTCCAGTACCCCAGCAGGTAAGTCGTGCCCAAACTAGGTGGAGTGCTAGCAATGTATAAATGGTCAAAGAATGTGTTGTTGCTTAAAACAACAAATGCAGGTACCAGGGCTCAATCAGCTCCAATTTTTCAAACTGAAAAACCAATCTGTGAATTGTACCAAAAAAGTCTACGATACCATGGAGCGATACTATGGAATAATTTACCACCATCAACAAGAAACATTGACAGTTATATGAACTTTAAAAGAACACAAAAAGATTTCTTACTGTCCTGTATCCCATAGTTTTTAAAGAACTCAAAGTGCAACAGAGTGAAAAACCGGACCTACCTGGACTCTACATGCAATACTCTGAACTAAAACTAAAAATGAATATTGGAAGAATATCTTACTCTTATGCTCCCCAAAGTCTATATTGTTATTTACATTTATTTACTATGTTGTATATATGTTGCGTTGTAGCGCCACAAAAAAAGGAGAATTTGTAATGAATGGATAACTGGTTTTGCGTTAAGACCAGTCTTTCGGGACTGAGCAACAGCCAGTATAAATAAATGTCTTTAAAAAAAAAAAAAGGCTACAAGTTCATGTACCGTCAATTCCCGCGTACATATACTCAATACTGACTGGTTTCAGATACAAGCGACCATATGCTCCGAGAATATTGTTTTGTTTTTAAAATTTCTTTTATTGACACATAACGTCATCGAGTCATGTTTTTTCAGAATCAGTCAGATATCCCCTAAAAATAATATCAGATATCAGTTGACGCGTAGTAATATTTGAGCGTATGCAAGGATATTGCGTAGAGTCATCTCCGAGAGCATCCAACCGCTTTTATCTGAAACCAGTCTATATTGTATTTATTATCCACCTTTTCTGGGCAAGTGGCGTGTCGATACCAGTTCGTTTTAGTTATGCACTATTTGTCCATACGCACTATTTTCTCCTATGCATTTCCCGGAGCATACAACATACCTGTATGCTCCGGATATGATGTGATATACATTTGTCCAATCCGAGTGGTCTATCATTGCCGTGATTCCATTTGGACCTATATTCAGGGATGCTATTTTTCTGACAAATGACGGAATTCCGACATTTCATATACGCCGGCAACACTGACAGTACTAGAATTTATTACCCACCTATTACGGAGTCTCCATAGGAAATGTATAGGGTGCCTGGAAACAGCTACCTGGAGATTCTGGCATATCTCCTGTGGGAGATTCCGGAAAAATAGTCATGTCTATAATGAGGTCGAATCATCATGTACTTAGAAATAAGTTTCTTGAATATTCATTCAATGCTAATCATTTACCATCAGAAATCACTGTCATAACACACTTTGCATGCTAAAATTATAGGTTAATGGTAAACTATATTATTGGTGTAAGTCTACACCGAATTACTGCCACACTTGACCGTGCTGTGGTGTCTGGAACTAAATGTCTTGCAGAAACTTTTTAATTGCAATAGACTTGTTATTAATCTTGTAGGTGGGTAATAAACACAATAACGACTGGTTTTGTATATGAGTGACCGTAATCTCCTCGTAGTTGAAGACGTAATATCCTCGCTAAGTTCTTATGAATGGTTCTTTTTATAAGCGGGTTTTTTTTTACTTCAATTTATCTTCTTCTTTTTTTGCTCATTGCCGACTTTCACCCCTGTAAATTGTTGGGTTTTTTGGTAGTTTTTTTCGCTCATTGCCGACTTTCACCCCTGTGTATTGTTGTGGGTTTTTTTTGCTCATTGCCGACTTTGATCCCTGTGTATTGTTGGGATTTTTGGTTTTTGGGCTCATTGCCAACTTTGACCCCTGTGTATTGTTGGGTTTTTTGGGTTTGTTTTTTTTCCTTGCCGACTTTCACCCCTGTGTATTGTTGGGTTTTTAGGGTTTTTTTTGGCTCATTGCCGAATATAACCCCTGTGTATCGTTGTGATTTTTTGTGGGTTTTTTTGCGCATGGTCGACTTTGATCCCTGTGTTTTTGTTTTTTTTCATCATTGCCGACGTTGACCCCTGTGTATAGTTGTGGTTTTTTGGGAGTTTTTTTTCGTTCATTGCCGACTTTGACCCCTGTGTATTGTTGTGTTTTTTCGGGGTTTTTTTCGTTCATTGCCGACTTTGACCCCTGTGTATTGTTGTGTTTTTGGGGTTGTTTTTTTTTGCTCATTGTCGACTTTGATCCCTGTGTATTGTTGGGTTTTGGGTTTTTTTATTCATTGCCGACGTTGACCCCTGTGTATTGTTGTATGGCAGTGTGCACCTGTGCGTGACCCTCCTGCACACTAAGGAGGGCGTGGCGGAGCGCTTCATCGGTGACGTGCAGCAGGAGACGGCCAAGATCATGAAGAACCCTAAGGCTGAAGCCGGCGGTCAGGTCAGTACACTCCCCCTACCCTCTTACCAGGCATCAACCGCACTGGATTTCAGGATTTTTTTTACAGCCCCAAAGGTTCATTTTTTTAGATATGTTCTTTTAATTTTCCGTATTCAAACATCAAATAAACACCACCTGTTACCAGGAATGGTATTTTCCCGGATTTCAGCTTTTTTTTTACAGCCCCAAAGGTTCATTTTTTAAGATATATATATATTTTTTTTTTCGTATTCTAATAGCAAATAAAGACCACCTGTTACCAGGCATGGCATTTTCCCGGGATTTTTTACAGCCCCGAAGGTTAATTTTTTAAGATTTTTTTTTTTTGATTTGTTCGTATTCTAACATCAAATAAACACCACCTACTTGACCTGGCATCAACTTGATTTTCCTGGATTTCAGGATATTTTTACAGCCCCAAAGGTTAATATTTAAGATATTATATCAAATATATTATATGTCCACAAAACCATCGATTATTGTCTATTAAAACACATAAGACAACGACAATGAAATGGGAAATTGAGGAATTTGTTATACCTCTCATATTTAATGTAACAAAAATTTTAATAAATTCAAAAAAAATTATTTGGAGGATACACAGGTCCAAAGTCAGGAAAAGTGTGAAGAGGAGACTGAGTCTCATGTCGAGCCCTCTGTGTATCCTATGAGACTGAGGTGCAGTACCTGTACCGGCGCACCTGTCCCGTACCAAACCCCACCTTGTGAGGTGTGGGGGTATAAAGTTAAGGTTGACCGATGCGACCTCTGTGATTAATACCTCAAATAACATACATTATTAGTATACATATAGTTCATACTTGTGTGTAGTGAATATCAAATAACAACATCTATAACTTGTTTCATCTTCAAAGGCGGCGATATACGGCATGGCGCAGAGTATCCCGGACAAATCCCTCGTCTCCGAACTCATAGCTTCCTTCTTCGACGCCTATTACAACACGACTATGGGTCCTGCCGAGAACGGCAAGCTCTAACAGTTCTCCAACTGCCCGCCAGGTGGTCATGTGATGTCTGCACCATCCGCCAGGTGGAGGGAGTGAGCAGCACTATTGTGATTCGTGTGTGATTTCCAATATCACGGTTTTAGTTGAGATGGGAAGGAAACATTTCTAAGTCGTATTTCGTGGATTTACTTGTCATTGTGATTAGTTTTATTGTAAATTCCACGGTTATTGAATAATTTATTATACAGTTCAGTTGTATTATATTTGATAGACAAATAGAGTAGACCAAATGTTCTCTTTGGGTTAACTGTGAGAATCATTCCACGTCTTTAGACGGAGTTTGAACCACTTTCAACATAGAAATGGCAATTAGTGGAAGCCCTGAATTTGATTTCGTGTCATAAAGAGAGGTCTAAAGCGTAAATAATTATTTATGTTTCTAAAGGGCTGATTCCACCAACACAGTGGATTTGTCGGGATATATCTTGTAAATTCTTGCAGTGTCGCAATATATCGTACCTCCGTTGTGGCATAACATAGCTGTGGGGTGCCGGGTGTATTTTTTGGTGCTCCACCACCGCAACACCTCGAGACACATCACGACAAATAGGCACGCGATCATTCAAACCTAGTCCGACGTAGCAAGACAACCAAATCGTGACCAATCTAGCTATATCTTGTGTTCGGTCAATTTCAGCACTTAACTGAGATTCTTCTACTAACACTAGTATTCATCAAAGTAACATTTGGCCTTACTTGATAATGTGGATAAGGAATTTGTCACCTTACCGTGGTAGAACAACTAAATGCGGCACAAGTACTTTGTATTTTAAGTGTGCGTATTGTACGACGATTATTACACACCTGCCAAGACTAACCTAGTGTGGTATGACTTTGGGACAAAAGCAAATAATTAGTTCATCGAGAATTGCAATGGCCAGTTCCTGCGTGTACATACAAACAGTCCATGTTGAAGTGCCTGTTTTGTAAGGTCCAGCATAATATGTGGTCTGGGAGAAATATAAGCTGACGTAAAGAATTACCCTGTACACAAATAGGTCCAAGTGGCCAGAAATCTGAAGGATGAATGTTTACCTTGGGTTTAGTACATGAAACTGCAAGTTGCTATCCGGAGAGATATGGATACTTGAAATTATGTTGCTTGTATTTCGCAACGCTTTTTGCATTGATGCCTGTCGAATCGATGACTGGCTGGTATTTTAGCGAGATGTAAACGTTTGCGCATCAAAACGATGGTATCGTTTTCAACATATCTTCAGGAATCGAGATTATAACGGAAACTTGTAATACACTGTGGAAGCACAGTTATGGAGAATATTTGCCTCTCCCTATTTTGAAAGTGTGGCTACATAGTTAGATGATCCTATCAGGGTATGGTTGATTATGTCAGTTATTCATGGAATGTAGTAGAACAAAATTTAAAGCTCTTACGGTCTGTAGAACTGTGTGTTATTTTGTATGAGTTGTTCATATGAGGTGTATTATAAGAAATCAGATGCAATACTATCATGAAACATCACAAATTTGCATATGATTGTTTATATGGCGTGAGTTGTCATTGCGGAATGATAGCATGAAACGGAGCTGAGTGATATCTGTAGCGGAAGACAACGAATGGCATGTAAATAATTTTATGAAATTGAGTGATGTTTAGATTTTATCTTACCCCATCATGTTTTAACTTCATATGTCACCAGTGTCATATAAATATTTTATGGCATAATCGTGGCATACAGTCACACCATGTTAAGTCTATGGAGATTTATATGAGGGGTAGGATAAAGAAAGAAACGTAACGAAATTCTTGTTATACGTTCATAACTCTATATGACTTATTAGTATTAACTGCATGATAAGCACATATCTTTTACCAAGCACACTTCTAGTAATATCAAAAGAGAATTATCCAAAATGAGCTTACTACGATAGATACCTCTCTATCTAGCGGCTGGGTATAAAATACATGCATGTTGATTTATAGCTCACTCTTTCAAACTGTCCGTTTTTAATTGCAAAAATCATAACAGATTCAGGTTTGTTTAAATTGTACAAATGTCCGAATTATTACTGCTGTATGTCTGGAATGTCGTTTCTGAATCACGTGAATTACGAATGAAAATGGTGTGAAAATTGATGACATTTATTGATAATCAAAGATTCAGAGAGCAAAAATGACGTATTGCGAGTCATATTTTGGAGTTATATCTTAACATGTAGCACGGAGATCACACGTTAAAGGGGTGATTCCACCGGGACGTGTGATATATCCCGATCATGGCCGATTTGTTAACTTGCTATATCGGGATGAATCGTGTGCGAATATCTGGTTGAATTGTTGCAGTGGAATAACCCCCTTTGAGCGATAATATAGGCTACACACATAGGGATAAGTGCACGACCAGATCTTACAAGATTTATCCTGATTCATCAAGATACAGCGAGGTGCTACAAGACACGGCCCAACCTTGCGAGACAATAAACTTTGTGCTGGTGGAATCAGCCCTTAAAGACAAATGCGGGTAGGTATCGTAACGCCCCCTGGTTTAGCACTGGTGCTGCCATCTGGGGCCATGAAAATATAGCAGTTTCTCATAGACTCCAATAGATAAGCACTTACCTTCTTCAGATGCCTTCCCATAGAAATTAGCATGGTGACATAGTATTTTTTTTAGCATTTCTCATTTCTACATGTTCCCAACTATTATAATCGAGAATTATTTGAAGATAGCAATAGAACATCAGTGTCATTTAGCAACAAATTAAAAAAGTTGCATTTTCCCATAGACACCAATAGTTAAGCACTTACATTTTTAGATGGCCCTCCCATAGAAGTTAGCATGGTGACATGCCATTTTATTTGCATTTTCTATTTGCTGATGTGTAGAACTTAAATTATCCTGAGTTATTTGCAAATCTCAATAGAATTTAGAAATTACCCAACTACCAGCATTTGTCTTTAAGGCTGACACTTTATCGACTACAGGCAGCTGGTGTGTGATTTCTGTGGCACCACGTCTGTGGCAGGTCCCACCCGTTTGTCCCTCGGTCACAGGGACCTCGTGTCGTCTGCGATGAGATTTTGGGAAACATGATCGGGAATTATTTCCCCTCTTAGGTCAGAGGTGTGTAATGCAAATCAATGCAAAGAAACTTCATTACACGAATAAGTATTACTGTTTTGGGCGATGGAGTGGATAGGTGTTGTATTTTGTTACGGTTATATTGTGTAACATTATGTAGTTGTTGGAGACATTTAACATTGACTTTCCAATAAAAAAAGCAAGATTTTTATGGAATCTTTACACTTTTCACAGGTATGGTATTTCTAGTGCATCATAAACTTCATAATTCATTGTGCTAAAGATAATATGTTACCACCATAAATATACATGGATATTGATCTGTACTTATTGTAGGCGGATTAATTGATTATGAATGCGTTCCCTATGGCACAAGTTCATGTTTCCTTTAAATCATCAGATTATTTATAAACCTGGAATATGTACTACAACACGTTACAAATACCAACTGCTAGCTCCATACGTTCTTGTATGTTTCCAGTGTGAGATTCACATGTTAATGATTGTGTGATATAGTAGAAATTAATTTACGAAAGTTGCCATAAAAAGAAAAAACTGTATAATTATCGGTCGGGCAGTTTGCTGATCTTTGACCGGTTCGTCTCAGGGGCCCCTAAGGGCTGGCAGCCACTGAATGTGTGTGATGTCTTTTTCACCATCTTTATCTTGACATTTCTTGCTTGGACAAAACTTGATCATGTATGTTGGAGTGAAACCGTGAATATTGTGTTGGTACAGAGAGTAAATAAAATTGGCTACGATATAGGGCAGGTTGTGTTGTCATTATTTAACGCTAGGTTGCAGCACTGTTTTATGGTCGTCAGAGCTCATCTGAAAAGGCCAAGGAAATTTTCTGATCACCAAGAACGATGTAGACAGTTTATGAAAAAGCGTAAAATAGTTTCATCTTTATCATTTGATATGCCATATAACAACTATTACAGTAAAACCCTAGCTTATGGGACACCCTGCGTTAGCGGACAATTTGCCTGGAACGGAAATTCTACCCTCCACTAAGGCCACTAAAAAAAAACCTTGTTTCTCATCACCAAGCCATGAAAAATATGACTAGGGCGCTTTTTTTCTTTTTTTTTTTGCTAGATCAAAGATGGCAGACATACAGTAAAAACCCTGCAAAAGCGGACACCCTCCGATCCGGGCCAAAGTGGCTGCCTACGCGGGGTGTCTGCTTACGCTGGGTTTCCAGATTTTTACTGGCTATACATTTAATGCATCCCTGACATCAGGAGGTTTAATTTGATACTAAATACACATACCTTTCATAATTTCTATCAAGGTTCATCTATTTTTAAAAAAAATCTTCTAAAATCTTTTTTCTGATGCGCGCTGTGATGAGAAACAAGTTCTTTTTTTGAGTGGCCTAAGAGTCTATTTTAACTCTGTGTGAAGGGGATATCCAACGTTAGCGTACATTTATATCAGTACGGAATGCTTCTCCAATAAAGGCCAGCCCCCACCTACCACGATGGTCTACAACATACTTCCTGATGGCTACGATTTGAAATGCCCAAATCGTAGGCTATCGGGAAGTCCCCGATAGTTCAAAATCGTGGACATGGTTTGAAATGGTAGAGCATAGAAATGCCTTTGGAGGACCAAAAACATAAACCATGGTCACGATTGGTTCACGATTCAATCGATGAATCAATTTAGATATCAGGCAGAGTTTTAATATTGTAATATACTATAATTTTATAAATATTTAATGAATCTGAATACTCTTTTAGAGGTATTTACAACATATTATGATATTATTTTTCAGACACTAAAACAATCAAATTGAAAAATAAAACTGTGATAGAATCATACTTTCATTATGAAACTATGATTTTCAGCCCCTTAGACCTAACCAATTAATACCATATTTACTGCAATTATATAATCTTTATACCCTCTACTTTATTCTAGAATTTGATAATTTTCTGCTAATCATTTCACCAACAAAAGATATTTTCCTGATAAATCATATACAATACCCTACGACAGGCTACAAAAATTCCAACATGTTGGTTTTCATCAGGAGCTCTACGATTGGCGGTTTCTATCGCAGCCTATTATGAGGTATCGTAGACAAAATCGCAGAAACCTGTACCACAATTTTTGCTGACCTCACGATAGAATCGGTATGGTCTCGGGAAGGCAGTCGTAAGGCCTATCGGGACCATAATCGTGGTAGGTGGGGGCTGGCCTTTAGGTAGCCTGTAGTGCGGCCACCATTCACCAGACGGCGTGTTCATGCCTCGTCAGCGTGCCCCGTGCGCCTCGAGCGGTCGTGAAAGAGACTAGCCTTTAGGAGGCACTCTGGAGGGACACCTTTTCAGATATGATAGGGCAAACAGGGTTCTACTGCACAGTAGAACCACGCGTAAGCGGACAGCCTCCGTTCCGGGCCAAAGTGGCCGCTTACGCTGGCTGTCCGCTTACGCAAGGTTAAAATAAACATATAATACAGTGAACCGTTCCGAGCAAAGGTGTCCGTTTACGCGGGGTGTCCACTTACGCGGGGTGTCCGTGAGGCGGGGTTCTACTGTATTTGTTTGGCCTAAACCGGAACCCGTATAGTATTTGACATCAGGTAGCAGTTTCGGTCCAAGTGACGACAAACGAATCGCCATCCAACCAGCCAATTTGAGAACATGAATACAAACAAAAATATACAGACAAAAATACAGCTATTAATGTAAGAAATGATATATAAGTATATAAGATTTTAAAATCCCTAACAAAACGGAAAACCCTTGATAAACGGTCTGGAATGCCATATATTGATTTACAAGAATTCTAGGAACTGAGTCAAATCCTCGATTTCAAATCATATCGAGCGATAATCATCTTTTCTGATATGTATGGTATAAGAATTGATAGAGTTGTCAAATCCCCGATAGTAACGCCCTTCAGTGATACATTTGCGCACGATTTTGCTTTCTGAACAAACATCCAATGAATTCAATTCATTAAAGGGGATACTACAATATGGACTTGATACTTTAGGCCACTCAAAAAAAGCCTTGTTTCTCATCACCAAGCCATGAAAAATATGACAAGGGCGCTTTTTTAAATCAAATTTTTTTTTTTTTGCTATATCAAAGATGGCAGACATACAGTAAAACCCCACATAAGCGGACACCCTCTGATCCGACCCAAAGTGGCTGCTTACGCTGGGTGTCTACTTACGCGGGGTTTCCAGATTTTTACTGGCTCTACATTTAATGCATCCCTGACATCAGGAGCTTTAATTTGATAATAAATACACATACCTTTCATAATTTCTATCAAGGTTCATCTATTTTTAAAAAAATCAAAAAAATCTTCTAAAATTGTTTTTTTTTTCATTCGCGCGGTGATGAGAAACAAGTTGTTTTTTTGAGAGGCCTTAGTGCCAAGTAGGAGCCTGCTTAACAAAAATAGTAGACAAGGCGACTTTTATATATTCAATTGAATCATCGGAAAGCACTTAAAGAAGGATTAGAGGAAAACTGGTCCCTTAAGAGAGGATGGCAAAGTTACGAGGTTAGGGTAAAAACGAGCGTGTACGACTGACCGATAGTCAATGTTTAGACACATTACATGTGTATCATTTTAAATCGATATTAATTATATGCGTGGAATGCTAAGTGTTATTCGTCTAGTAGTTTGGCGCCTCCATGCTACCTGCTGTTCCTTTAAAGGCAAATGCTGGTAGTTGGGTGATTTCTAAATTCTATTGATTTTTGCAAATAACTCTCGATAATATAAGTTCCATATATCAGCAAATAGAAAACGCAAAAAAATGGCATGTCACCATGCTAACTTCTATGGGAAGGCCATCTGAAAATGTAAGCGCTTAGCTAATGGTGTCTATGGGAAACTGCAATATGTTGACTTTGTTGCTAAATGACACTGATGTTCTATTGCTATCTTCAAATAATTCTGGATTCTGATAGTTGGGAACATGTCCCAAAGGGAACATGCTAAAGAGAGATACTATGTCACCATGCTAATTTCTATGGGAAGGCCATCTGAAGAAGGTAAGTGCTTATCTATTGGTGTCTATGGGAAACTGCTATATTTTCATGAAACCAGATGGCAGCACAAGTGTTAAATTTTAGTAGACACAGGGGACACCTCGATACCTACCCGTATTTGTCTTTAATCACGCGATGCCTTACAAGCTAGAATTGTACGCTTTTGTTTTTTCCCACCCACATTTTTTTAATCTATCAACTTTTACAATGTATACTTATGCGCTTACAATTATACATTGCTATCACTTATTTTATTTATTGATGTTAAAAACCAAAGTTTATCGTCTCAAATTTATCACCCTTGCTGTCGTTACATTTTGTCTTTTATTGTCTACCGCATTATTTATTTTCTGTATTACAGTCTTATTCCATCTGCAAAAATAATCCCAAGACATTCTAGGTGTCGTCATAAAAATAGTTCTGTGTTGCTACCAGATAGCAGGTTTGTCGGTTTAAGGAGGTGGAAACCCCTGCCACCATAAGTATAACCACCATAAGGGCGCAACAAAGAATTCGGCATGCGTTCCTTTATTTTATAAAATTGATAAGGGGCACCGTGATTTTTTAGCCAGTGTTCCCCTGGTCTATGGTTTCTAGGGAGTCAACCACAGTTGTTTAATACCTGGTTTTCCTTGTGGTATTTCACAGTATGCCTGACGTGGACATCTATTGTATGACCGCAGCAGGTGTATCAAAGCTACTGCATTCTTCTCAAATCCCTTGTTTTGGGTTACACGATTAAGTGTCTGATCCCATCACAATATCCGCGATTATAGGCCGCATCAGTCACTAAGCCATGCTGACAATAGGACTAAGCCTAGCAGTCACAAAGGCGCCACATAGCGTCGCCTTGTTTAGGCAGCTGTTAGGCCGCGAAACCAATGTAATCCAGTGAGACCCTTCTGATGTCTTTTGCTACATTGTGAATAAATTGTTAAATACATTTCAGGCCCCAGCTGTTGGGTTCCTAAGGGACGCCTAAGCTTTCTTTCTTGGGTGTTGTGTTTGGAATAATCAAGACAACTAATACTATTGTAGGTTTTTCTTAAATGGAATCTTTGATGACAAACATTGAGATAAACTAGATTATATGGGGGATTAATGTAAGGTACATGTATTTGGTTTTTGATGTTCTAGATAAAGATGAAACGTTTTAGGAAAGATCCCATAGTGCCATGTAAAGTGATACCTCGTGTTATCTTAGCCTGGAATAAACGCCCATAGGCTTAACATTAGGAACTCATTCTCAATAGGGTTGCGAGTAAGGTAACTTATTCTCAACAGATGATAAACAGATATATATTTCCAGGCTGAGATAAAATCAGAAACATATTCGTGCTTGGTCTGAGTCCCTGTTCACCATCTTGTTTGGAGTGCTTCAGAATATTCACTTGGCTATCGCCTCGTTCATATTACTGCGCACTCCAAACTCGATGGCGAATGAGGACACACACCAAACACTCATCAGTTTCTTTTTTAGTACTGAGTGTTATTCTACATTGTGTTTTTTTTAGCATTTCTCATTTACCATAAAGTCTGAAGTAGAATATGAATGGTAAGACATCCTTTGCAGTCTATAAAGATTCAAAAACACAAAGTTTGAAACACAAGACATAAGGTAAAATGGCTGCATTCATTTTAATTTAAATCGCGTAAATACAAAGGCTTTACATAATATATATGTACAAACAGCTCTCACCAAATAAATACAGTTTGTTATGCTTAACAACAGCACTGCCAACATACAACCAGCAAAAGTTGGGCATCATTGGACTGGCATACTGTCACGATCCAAAAACATCGGTATGTGAAACATACAGATTCTATCCCTTGGCCTAACTGACCAAGCTGGTTCTACGTAATAAGCCGCTGGAGGTGACCGCTGGTTACGATCAACATGGTCACCCCACACGGTAAACACAGAGCCAGCATATAATCCTGATCTCGATGTATTCTCATCAGTCCGGTCAGTGTAGCGCACTGCAATACAACCAGCAATAAAGCTTGTAACGGGACGAAACCTTGGAGTCATTCATTCAGCTTACTATTCACAACTGATAGTAACAATACATATAACGATATATATGTACGTAGTCCACTCACTCACAAGTTTCACTGGAAATTAACTTAAGCTGAAGCAAACTGATGAATGCATATACAGTAGACGAACTTGGTAAAGGAAAGTAAAAATAAGTCCTGGGAGCAGGCGCATGTAAGAAAATAAAGCCAATCTTTCAAAAAGTCTTAAGTCAAAACAGAGAAAGAAAATAACTAAATAGTCGTAGAAGTGGTCCTATTGGATCATTAAATGGGGTTATATTTTAATCGTATTTAAGGTTTGCTTTTAGCATAACTATCTTCACAATATAAGGACAAAGGCATGTGTCACCAAAAGTGATCAAAACCAATTCGAAATTGAAACCATTAATGACACTAAAATCATTAACAAAAGTATTGTAGACGTGGCAATATGAACCTCTGTATCAAGCCGAAGCTACCTTGTTAATTAAAAAAAAATTAAAATCATTAACAAGAAAATGGGGAGTTTTCAACTGCCCACACTTAACCACTATGGTAGTTCAGACTTAAGTCAACCATGGATAGTGAATTGAGCACCAATGTCACACTTAGTCGAAGGGAACCGTTGATTAACTGCACTTAATAAGATTTTTTTCCTTAATGGCAAAAATGGCGTAATACTTTATGTAACGATAAGCAAGCTTTGAGTAAACACATGAACAAGGCCGCGTCACCGCAGTGTTGTATGAGTAGAGAATTTCAACAAAAAAAAGGCAAGGCATCTACAGTAAAACCTCGCTTAAGGGGGCACCCGCCATTCCGAACAAAGTGGCCTCTTAAGCGGGGTGTCCTCTTAAGCGAGGTGTCCCAGAAGCGGGGTTTTACTGTATTAAAACAGGAAGTATTAATAAAAAAAAATAAAAAAATTTTTTAAGCAGGACGTAGGTAGGCTAGAGAATGCCGACCACTTCACAGTCACCGAGGAAGGCAAGTCTCGAGTTGGACGGTATATTTTTGCTGTCCTTTTCAGCGTTATTGTTATTATTGCCGGGCACGTTAACGTTCCCGTAATGATGAGGTACCCCTGAGTGTCTCGACTGCCCCCACTGTCCAGAATGGTGTCTGGCGGACTTGCCAGTAGCCGAGTGACGCTTCACGCTGACCTCAGCCTCCTTCCCGCGCTGACCTCTCGGCGTTCCTCGCGGACTCTCGCCGTGCACGGGACAGTCTGACGTCACGAGCTGGATCTCCATATAGGTGGCGTCACTGCTGTTTCTGCTCGTGTTCGCGTCGTGCGCCATATACCCGCCGTGCGCATGCGCATCAGCGTTCTGCTCCACCACCGTGGTCTTACTGGACCCGGACCGGGAGCTGCTCGTAGCCGTATCCTTGTCCTCCGCTAGGTGGAGCTGGCCGTAGGACGGGTACTTCTCTGAGCTGGTAATGTGAAGGCTCTCCAGCGACTTGAAGGCGGCTGGATGCCGGGCTCGGTTCTCCTTCCCCGGCTCCACCCCCGCGTTGTCCCGAGACCCCGGCTTCCCCGGACCCACCCCCGGGGAACAGTGGGGGTCCTTCCCGGGGTGGTGGCGGCCGGCCTCCCGGGATAAGCTCCGGCTCTTGGTGCGCTCGTTGGCGGCAGCCACGCGCCGGTTGTTGGGCTCCGTGGAGATGTTGTTGAGCGGCAGGGACTGCTGGAGGTCGCCGCCCGAGTAGTTGGCGTGGTCGGCGTCGGTGCGGGGCGAGCTGAAGCCTGAGTCCTGGTGCGAGTGGGAGAAGCTGGGCTCCTGTAGCTGCTGCTGCTGTTGTTGACCTCCCGAGCTGTGCACCTGCACCTGGTGCACAGGGAAGCTGTTGTTCTCCACACTTACACGGTTGTGGTTGTTGAGATTCCGCACACCTCTCGAACCAGCGCCCGTCTGATTGTTCAACAAGGACAGCCTCCTGTCCTTCATCGAAGACTCATTCCCACCACTCGAGTCCTTCACTCCGACACAGTTCACACCGCTGTCTCGCGACAGTGAAAACATACCGTTCTTCCTGGGCATCCTCCCTTTGTACTCCGCACTGATATCATTCCCACAGAAAGAAGGACAGTGAAGTTCCCGGGCCTTAACCGGCTTGTGGCCCTTGGATCGCGGCGGGGCTGTCTGCGACTTGGAGCCGGGAAGGTCAGCTCGGAAGCCGTTGTTCACAGACTGGCCATTCACGTTTTTACCCGGGAGGCTGTGGCTGCGCGGATCCGAAGCTTTGAGCCGGTCGTGTACACCGGAACTCAAAACTGCGTCTTCGTACTGGATATTGTGCGCGTACATCTCAGCCGGGTTGGAGGGCTCACAGTAGATATGTCTCTCCTCCTCGTACTGCACATACTCGTTCTGGACCACCGTCGGCGGTGTGGCCGGACTGTGACGTAGGCTGTGATGACGTAGTTTAGCAGACGACATTCGGTGCCCGTGACGTTGGCGGTGAGCGTCTCGTTCGGCGCGTCTCGGAGATCTTGGAGGCGGCGAGATCTCGTATGAGGAGGAGTGACTCTCATGAGAGTGAGAGGACGAGCTGCGCTGCTGGGGCGACACCTGGAGGCTGAGACGGTGCGCCTGGAGGTCATGGTGAAGGTCATGGTGAAGGTCATGGTGAAGGTCATGGTGGAGGCCGTTGGACACGGGTCTCGTGCCGTGGGGGAGGCTGGGGTGAGGACACGGCTTGAGGTAATCCTCATCGTCAAATTCACTCTGCGTACCCGCATCGAAGTGAGGCACCCCCTGCAAACACAACATATTGTATAGGTTAATTGTCGCTCAAATATAGACACAGGGATGTCAGTTGGGATCATGAAACATATATATTTTTCATATGTAATTTACTACAACAAATGCATGGAGAACACGTCGTTATTGGCCACGTCGTTATTGGTGCGAATGAGGTCAAATTTATTATCTCTTAGTTTTACACAAGAAAAGATAATTTCATAAACTGAAAATAAAAGCGGATTTCCCTGGAAAATAGGAAAACTGCCATCTCTATATACACCTATAATTTACTCAAGGATGAAGGCAAAATCCTATATACATCTAGTCCATGTCTCTCCTAGTTCACAGTAGAATCACTAGGTGGCAGCACTAAAGTATCACATACACTAGTGGCTCATATCAGGTGGCACCTACAAAGTGTCACCCGGATTTTCCCGATAAAGCACTTACACTATAAGGGTCCATCCATAAAGAACGTACGCAGAATTTCTGAAATTGTTAACCCCCACCCCCTTCTGATCTTAGAACGCAATAGAATAAAGAGGGAGCGTACGCACAATTTAAAAAATTGTGTACACCCCCCTGGGTGTGAACGTACTTTATGGATGGCACCTTAGGGAATCCTAAATAAGATAGAGATCTCATGGAAATGCTACACCTACTATATTCCTAGAATTGATAAGAAAAATTCAGGTCTTAATAGGACGAGACTGAAGGCGCGGGGGGGGGGGGGGGGGTCTAGAAACCGGTGAAGAGTTTACGACAATGTTTTCTATCAAAACGATTTAGAATCACAATGAAATCTCCTTCAAATAATAAAATAATTATGAACGGTGGAAAGAAGTGGAAATATTTTCATGAAGATGTTTCTGCCTCAGAGAGACCGGGAAAACTTGGAAGATATTTCCTTGTCGGCCATGGCACGTGGCCGGGGATCTGTGGGGAGGTTCAAACTACTGTTTTATTGGCATAAATAAGGTTAATCAATATCATCTTAGTTTGTCACAAGTTAAATGAATTACATATACAGTAAAACCCTGATTCAGGGACGCCCCGCTTAAGGGAGCAGTTTTTCTTACAAAATGCTTCTTGACCACCCCACTTAAGGGATCAGTTTTTTCTTACATATTATTCTTCTTAACCCAGCTTAAGGGGACACTTTGGAGGGACACCTTATCAAATCTGACGGGACAGTGTGGGGCAACACTCCAGATTATCTTCATTGCTTGTTTATGATATGTGTGTGAGCCAGGTAGACTGGTGTCTGATTGTCTAGGTAATCAGACACCAGCCAATAGCCTGCGTAGGCTCCTGTAGGCGCCAGGTAGGCATTTGTAGGGTGTCTTGTGTGGTTAAAACAGTGTCTGTAAGCCTTGGTAGCACCTGTAATTCAGGCATTATTTACTATATAGCCTAAACATCGGCAGACTGAAAACACCGCTTTAAGGGGACTGAGGAATTAAGCGGGGTTTTACTGTACTTAATACACGGAAACAGAGTTTGCCATATATGGTCATATGCAAAGTGGTTTGGTAAGTGAAAAGGGAGCGTAAACAAACTTTGAAAGTATATCTGTTTAAAAGTTGGCAAACCCACTTTGTAGCCATTGCATAACGTTTTATGCATATCCAAGTCCATGAGCTCGGCATTTGCATCCCATTTGATGAGTTACAGATGCTGCAGGCTGTGGTGTGGCATTAGATGCAGCACAGCCTTTTAAATATTTTTGCACAGATATTATAGAGAAAACCCATGAAAGTTTAGGGTCTGAGCTCGAATCCCATCGAGTTTGAATCACGTAGTAATTCACAAGGTGAAGCCGCGTGAATTGCTATGTGATTCAAACGAGATGGGATCGAGCTCTGACCCTAAACTTGAATGGGTTTCTGAATTTATCTCACCCTTAATATTTACTAATGGGCTAACATTTGTGACATTATCCCCCGTTGGATATATTTCCTAAATATCTAATGGGTGTTAGATACGAGTTTCCAATGATAAGTCTATGGAGAAAAGATATCTGGGGTGAGATAAACTTCAATACTCAGTTTGTTTACGCTCCCTAAAATGGAGCTCTCGTTTCTGTGTATATGAAAAAGTAGATTTCCACGGAAAAATGGAAAACTGACACCTTTGAATTATGATAATAAATGAGACTGCTGGTTGAGAGTAGTAACGGCGTTTACCTGCATGTGATGCCACGTGTGCGCGCGCATCATCTGAGGCTGGGCCGGATGTGACGTCACTTGTGGCCCGCCCGCGGTCGGAACCTGGGTGTCGTACCAGGCCCACTCTGGTGGCGGAAACTGCGCAGAGAAGGTTGCGTACTCAATTTCCGGTTCCTCCTCAAGGTCTTGCTCGATGGCGACGGATCGTCGCGACTTGCCTCGACCGAAAATCTTGTTGAACAGCGATGTTTTCTCTCCTGCAGACAGATAAATGTGCTTATTATTAACAACGGACAAGGAGAGCAACACAGATGACAATCAAAGTTTATTATTTGTGAAGTGACTATGTGGTATCTTATTCAAAATATAACCGGACTCTTTCATCTAGATATTATTAGATGAGCAACAGGATGTGAGATTCGGCTCTAACCCATTTCCATTTGGCCTCTGGCCATATATATACATATTTTCTACAATAAAATAAGGCAATGGGACATATATATTAAATCAGCTCATTATCTTAGCCTGGTATAAACGCCCCTATGCTTAACATCAGGAACTCGTTCTCAACAGGCTTGCGAGTACGGTAACTCATTCCAAACGGGTGATAAACAGATAAATATCTCCAGGCTAAGATAAAATCAGAAACATTTTCATGCTTGGTCTGAGTCCCCATTCGCCATCTCGTTTGGAGTGCTTCAGAATATTCACTACGCTATCACCTCGTTCATATTACTGCGCAATCCAAACTCGATGGCAAACGAGGACACCGATCAACCACTCATCAGTTTCTTTCTTATATATAATTTTTTTTAGCATCTGTTGAGTCTAGAAGTGCTTTCGACTCGTTTTCTAAATATCTTTCTTATATTCTTGAAGAGCACACAGTAACCGATCCGTAATACTCTGCAATCTCTCAAGTCAAATCCATGTATGATATCCACCTAAGTGTCCCACAATCCTTACTTTAGATTTATTTGGCAATAAGAAAGGATATCGGCGAACTCTAAGATCTAGGTCTACATTGAAAGTCATTCCATGGCTGTTACCATGATTTTTTTTTTTTTTTTTTTTTTACATTGAAAGAAAACCGATTGACCCTGCCAACTCCATACTTTACGAGATGTAGCATCAGCGGTGCCCATTCTCCTGCTCCTGATCTATAGGGGCTACTCTAGGCTCTCAGGTGGCCATGGCGGACTGACACTTTCACCACAGGCCTATTTGTATGACACTTCGGACGCTGAACATTGACAACAAAAACCCAGCCGGCATCTCCCGCCAAGTCGGGTGTCGTCTGCCCCCACGGGACGCCAGTACAGCACCGAGTGTGATATACGTCACATTACACATGCGCACTCACACACAAATCCGTAGACTTGCACTTGTCTTTGATTATGAACATTCATTAAATGATTAAACAGAACCAGAATAAAGTTCATTATAGTATGCGTCCTTTTCTGACTGGCCCATGAATCAAAGACTTATCCAGTAGGAACAGAATTTCCTGTACAGTAGAACCCCGCCTAACGGACACCCCGCGTAAGCGGACATGCCGCGTTAACGGCCACCTTTGCTCGGAACGGATTCCTTTATTTGATGTTTATCTAACCCCGCGTAAGCGGACACTTTGGCCCAGAACCGAGGGTGTCCACTTACGCGGGGTTATACTGTATATGTTCCCCCATTCGCTCCCTGTAACCCTATACCACCTCCTAGCCCTCCCCCTCCCCTCCTCCAGTTTCCTGGCTGCCTGTGTACTCATAGCAATAAATTTCGCCTGCTCCTGACTGTGATCCCATTGAGATCAATGGGAGCGGCCAGGAGCCCTGTATGTAGAGTGTTGGGAATACTGGAGCTAAACAGCGCCAGAAATCCAAAACCATTACAGATTAAGGCTTCCGTTCACTTTACCATTACAGATTTTACCCTGTATCCCAGCAAGGAGGGTAGCCATAGGATGCAGGGACGGGAGCCTGTATCCCAGCGAGGAGGGTAGCCATAGGATGCAGGGACTGGAGACTGTATCCAAGCGAGGAGGGTAGCCATAGGATGCAGGGACTGGAGCCTGTATCCCAGCGAGGAGGGTAGCCATAGTATGCAGGGACTGGAGCCTGTATCCCAGCGAGGAGGGTAGTCATAGGATGCAGGGACTGGAGACTGTATCCCAGCGAGGAGGCTAGGAATGGAGGGAATGGAGCCAGTCTAACAAATGGGCACAGACACAACAGTGGACGAGTGCGCTTGGCTGCACGCGAGGGGCCAATGTCTGACACGCTGCTCTTTACCTGGTGGCTCAGTCACTGTCTAACACCTTTAACAGGAGTTAAATTTTCTCTCCCATTTCGTGTTTTTTTATCTACCCCCGCAAACATCAAAAGGCGCTTCCATGGTAACCACGCGCGTCGCCTTGGTAACGTAATGGCGGATTGCGTCACATCAAAGGGGAAACCGCCAAGGTAGAGGAAGGAGAAAAGTCTTAACACTGATTGCGGAACCAACAGACTGGAAGCTAACAGAGTCGTCTGGCAAATATCCAGCCTTGCTTTATGTGGGAAAACAAAAAGGTAAACCGGTCGAATAAAGACGCATGTCTGGTATGACACGCAGCTGGGAAATCTTAAATTTATGAACTTGTACTAATTTTTTATTTTTTCTATAGTATTTCTCATTTTGCTAACTTTTATATTTAGATATGATTAATAGAACTTTCGTACTGGTTGATAACTGTATATACACCTTCCGTGAATATTGTCAAGCATGTGTGACCCGGATCCTAACTAGCTATTCTACTCGAGTTACCCTCCTATGGCATCTCAGTTCCAAGAGCAATACCTATTTATCTGTTTGTCCATGTCCTTTTATCTCACCCCTGGAATAAATGTCCATAGGCTTAACATTGGGAACTCGTTTTCCATGCCCCCAGAAGTATTGCAGTCCATTCTCCATGATTTATATCCTGTGTGTTGTCCATTCTTTTAGTGTGTACAGGGGTGAGATAAATACAGAACTCGTTTTGGTCAAAGAAGTCATTCTCCAACTCATTTGAATGCTATGTGATATTCACTCGGCTGTCGCCTCGTCACTCCGCATCAAACTCGTGGAGAACGACAACTTTGACCAGAAGTTGTTGGTTTCTTCTTTATTATTTGTCTATGTGTTATGTCTTGTACCTGTTTATATATATATATGTTCGGCTATACAGTGAAGAACACCTACTACAAGGTGATTGTAATGTCTTTTTGTAAGAATATAAAAAAAACACCCCAAAATAGTGGTTACCTTTGCGGTTAGATGAGAATACTGAAAGGCATGGCATTGGAGGTCTTAAACTGAACTGACCTACATTTCAGGCCCTATCGGAATTTCCTGATACTTCTCGGGTCGTATTTGCAAACTAAATTGTTCTAGATGTATATAACCACTTATATCTAACGTACATTAACTGAAGAACGGACTGGGGTTTTCATCTGAGAGAAATCTTAATGAAATCTAGTATGAGTAGTGTAAGATTGCTATACGTGCATTTTTTTTACAAAAGTCGATAACAAGATTATCAATTCCACAACTTTTCATATAAGTAAGGGGCCGTCCATCAATTTTATTTTAATTTCTTTTATTCGATAAGGTTTTGAGACAACAATGAATGCTTTTATAGCGATCTTCCTCGAAGTCTTTAAATGACATCATACAGTGTGTGTGTGTAAGGGGGGGGGGGGGTGTGCAGTCTCCATGACCAACTATGATAAAAACATGACAAAGGAGGAGGGGAGGGGTAAAAATGGTTTTAAAAAAAAGAAGAAAAAAAAGAGGTCATTTATGTGCAGCCTTGGACTTGTTCAAGTCTTTGATTATGAACATTCATTAAATGATTAAAGAAAATCGGAATACAATTCATTATAGCATCTCTGACTGGCCCATGAATCAAAGACTTGTCCACTCTGACCAGAATCTCCTGTTTATGACCCCAAACCACTCCCTGTAACCCTACACCTCCCTCTACGCCTCCCCCTCCCCTCCTCCAGTTCCCTGGCCGCCTGTGTTGTCATAGCAATATATTTCGCCTACTCCTGACTATGTCTCGATTGAGATCAAAGTGAGAGGGTATCAATCTCCCAGCAGATATCCTGACCAGTAGCCAGACCTCTGTTTGGGGAGTATGGTGCAAAATCGCGCCAGTCTACACGGCCGATTACGGATGAGACCAGTCCCTGTGTCACTCAGAAGGGGTCGAGGGGTAGGATACAGGGACTGAGGCCAGTCTAGTGCAGCCTCTGAACTGGTATCGGGAAGTCGTGTGTAAAGTAGTATTCTACAATAAGAGCTTCTGGAAGGTACAAAAATTGCTTCTTGATCAAAGCAAAATATAAACAAAAATTACCCATGTGTTGGAGTATAACGCTAGACAGCCATTCCACTTCAAAACCATCTTTAAGTACATACCATCTAACAACCTCATACCAATTTTATCTCAGTACACTAGGTCGAGGGAGCGTCTGCTGGGTCAACAAGAGGTGGGGGACGTTTCTTAAACTTATTATACCAGCTAATGGTTTGTAAGTAATAGAGGGTGGTGGAAATAAAAACCCAGGGATGCACTGTGAGGAGAGGGTTAATAAGAGGCCTGGAGGCACGGTACATTACCGTGTGTCACTGCGGGCTGGGGAGGGTAACCTGCAGCTAGCATGCTGATGAAGGGGTTAAAAAGACAGCTCGTTACGGGTCAGTGAATCTGTGCACAGTAAGTCGGCACAGGAGTACATGCGAACCACTCACCGCTAATAGAATAATTGATCGCATTTCTATGTTGCACAGCGGTATCTAATTCGCTTATTATTTCCTTCTTTTATGGAGGGGGGATTATGTGAACGTCTATCGTAAGTGCTGGTTCCACCAACATAATGGATTTTCCGTGGTATATCTTGTTATATCTTACAGTGTCGCGGTATGTTGTACCTCCTTTGCTGCGACACGTCACATGCGATGATATGTGTACTTTTTTGTAATGTCGTGTGTATATTTTGGTGCTCCACCGCTGCAACGTCTCAAGATCTATTGCCGACAAATCGCTGCATGCCACGATATATCGTGGCATGAGTGCTGTGAAGGTGTTTAAACAGACCGATGCATTGTCGTAAATATGCACGCGATTATTCGAAATCTAGCAAGATTTAGCAAGACAACCAAATTATGACAAATCTCACTATATCTTGTGCGTTGTTGGAACCAGCACTTTAGACTAACAAGGGGGCAAGGTGACATACTAGTCTGCATGGTGGTTTAGCACTGAAATCCGTGTTCAATTGCAATGTTCTACGGGCTTTTAAGCTCTTGTATATCAAAGACTGATAATCAGAACATAACCTATGACGCAACTAATCTATAGGATCCTCTGTGCTCTACTAAAGTAGAAAATAACATAAAGTTTCATCCTGTTGGTCAATCGTTCTGACAAAAAACAATGCATCCTTCAATGTTATTTTCATCAGGTACAAGTATAAAAACACATAAACAGTCGGGCCTGTAACTCCACCTTAAAAATATAACATAGCACGCTGTTATTAGTAATAATTTAGTAATATTTGAAATATAACCTAGACAACTATAATAATTACAGTTGTCTAGGTTATATTTCCTTCTTTTTTTTCGGAAATTTTTTAAAGAATTTTTTTTAATTTTTTTAATGCTTTATTCCACATTCTGCAGTTCTTCCATGTGGAGCGCCAGTGCTAGCTCCCGATTTACATCACATATGAGTGGTATAAGTTCATGACTATAATGTAATGTGTGAATTTATGAAAAAAATGAAATGAAGCAATAATTCCAATTACCCAAAACAATACCAAGTAATCACATATTGCATAAGTACAGAATAAAAGTTCTATTTCAAATATAGAAAAAAAAATCATCAGTGCCATCGTTGCACAGGACTTGCATTTGAAGGCGCCAGTTAACCGCAAATATTGGCCTAGCCGCTGATAAGATACGGGCGGCTTCACATGGCTGGAGACCGTTGTAGAGGACGACAGGCGTGTGAAATGTGACCACTCATATCAGTGGAGAGTATTCCAACGATATGCATCTTGTGAATTGCTCTAATATTTACTCTTTAGGGCAGCACTGTTTACAGAATCAACACATCGGAATATTTATATTGGCTCTTGTGCCCACTGGGGACTGAATGCTGCTTTTAACCATGAGGTTAGAATTGCTCAAGTCTTTGATTATGACCATTCATTAAATGATTTATCACGATCAAAATAAAGTTCATAATAATATGTATCTTTCTCTGACTGGCCCATGAATCAAAGACTTGTCCACTATAAAGATCCTGTTTGTGGCCCCAAGCCGCTCCCTGTAGCCCTATACCTCTTCATACCCCTCCCCCCTCCCCTCCTCCAGTTCCCTGGCCGCCTGTGTTATCATAGCAATAAATTTCGCCTGCTCCTGACTGTAACCCAATTCAGATCAAAGAGAGAAGGTATCAATCTCCCAGCAGATATCCTGACCAGTAGCCAGGATATCTGTATGGAGAGTGTTGGAATACTGGAGCTAAACAGCGCCAGAAATCCAACACCATTACCGATTGTACCAGTCCCTGTAGCCCAGCGAGGAGAGTAGCCAGAGGATGCAGGGACTGGAGCCAGTCTACCATGAGGTGTACAAGGAACATATAGCCCGTCGTAAGACCGCATAGGGGCAGGCCCGACAGATAAAAGTCAATACAATATCAAACCTTAACGATAATGCCCTCCGAATGTAATGCTTCCGCATGGAAATTTTCCACTCCGATAGACATAAGATCCTACATAAATAAGTCATATGTTTCTCAAACTTGTAATTTTGGATCTAGTTAATTCCTAAGGTCCCGTAAGGTTTATGTTCTAACTGAAATATTTTACATGTCAAATCTTAACGATAATGCCCTCCGAATGTAATGCTTCTGCATGAAAATTTTCCACTCCGATAGACATAAGATCCTACATAAATAAGTCATATGATTCTCAAACTTGTAATTTTGGATCTAGTTAATTCCTAACGTCCCGTAAGGTTTATGTTCTTACTGAAATATTTCACATGTCCTTATAATATAATCAGTAATGGATAAGAACATGGTTACAAATAGGAGGGTTTGGAAGTTTATCATTCATAGAAGATATATTTTTCCCAACAGGGAAATTATACCAATAACACCACACAAGGTGTGAGGTATTTCTCCTATACCATAAGAAAAGATACACCACAATACATATGTCGTCCAGTTGGAGAGCCTTGCCAGGTGAGCTTGTTTTGTTGGGGCTGAACATGGAGATACTAAAAGGCGTGGAAATAGGGCAAACATACGGAATAGGTCCACAATGTAAATGTCACTTCTAGAACACAACCATCATCCTAACAACTATACAATAGTACCTTCCAAATCAGCTGCGATTGCTATTGGGTTCATGGGTTTCCGTTTGCATTCACATTGTAAAAGTATGATATAGCAAAGCTTTATCTAATCCTATCTTGTGCAAACTATAGTTGGTCGGACTCGATGTGAAAGCTGTATATAGTTGATTAATATTTAAAATAAAAGCAAATATTCTATACTTCAGGAGGTGTTATGTTAAAACTCTTTATTTGAAGGTCAAATGTATCAAGATGAGACCCTAATGGTATAGCCTTATAGGGGACATAGCTATGTGTTAGGGAAGCGGCCATCTTGCCCCGTTGGTCAAACAAAACACCAGGTGGCAGGTCCAATTATCAATGTATTTTTTTCTAAAATGTTTTGTGCTTGCGATAGAGATGTTTCAGCCGCGTCTCACGTTTATCTAAAGATTAAGACAGCAGATAAATAGTTAGTAGTTGACCCCCAACAGTGCCGCTATCTTACAATTACCTGACGGATGATGGAAGAACTAGCAATTACTCTGTTCCCTATACTCCCTTAATTTATTACCCTTTATCATAAAATATTTCCCTTTATTATAAAATATTTCCCTTTATTATAAAATAATTGATTAAATAACCAAAATTAATTACAATTACTTCATTCACTAATACCTGTACAATATATAATCCCCCGGTGGAGCGTAACGTAGCGGGAGGGAGGCCCCAGTAAAATGTCACTTTCATAACGACAGTGCCTATTCAGAACGTCCGCTATACATTGTACCCTAATTATACTTTTTATCTACGACACGGCAGGGGGTTCCTCCGGTGATGCGCACGCCTACTGACCTCGCCCCCCCGCCCCCCGCCCCCCACCATGGAGCCGCCGCCGCCGCCCCCGCCGAAGCCCCCGCCACCCTAGACTGGCTCCAGTCCCTGCATCCAATGGCTACCCTCCTCGCTGGGATATAGGGACTGGTATAGATTTGCTCAAGTCTCTGATTATGAACATTCATCAAATGATTAATCACAATCAGAATAAAGTTCATTTTAGTATGTATCCTTCTCTGACTGGTCCCTGAATCAAAGACTTGTCCACTATGAACCAAATCTCCTGTTTATGGCCCGAAGCCACTCCCTGTAACCCTATACCTACTCCTACCCCTCTCTCCTCCCCTATTCCAGTTCCCTGGCCGCCTGTGTTGTCATAGCAATAATTTTCGCCTACTCCTGACTGTGACCTGATTAAGTTCAAAGTGAAAGGATATCAATCTCCCATCAGATATCCTGATCAATGGCAAGGATGTCTGTATGGAGAGTGTTAGAAATACTGGCGCTATACAGTGCCAGAAATCCAACTCCATTACTGATTGTACCAGTCCCTGTATCCCAGCGAGGAGGGTAGCCATAGTATGCAGGGACTGGAGCCAGTCTAGGACTGGTACAATGGGTAATGCTGTTGGATATCTGGCGCTGCATAGGTCCAGTATTCCTGACTCTCTCCATACAGATATCCTGGCCACTGGTCAGGATATCTGCTTGGAGATTGATACCCTCTTACTTTGATCTCAATCAGGTCACAGTTATGAGCAGGCGAAATTTATTGCTATGACAACACAGGCAGCCAGGAAACTGGAGGAGGGGAGAGGGATGGGTAGGAGGAGGTATAGGGTTACAAGGAGCAGCTTGGAGCCATAAACAGGAGATTCTGTTCATAGTGGACAAGTCTTTGATTCAGGGATCAGTCAGAGATGGGTAGACACTATAATGAACTTTATTCTGATTATATTAATCATTTTATGAATGTTCATAATCAAAGACTTGAGCAAGTCTACCGCCCCCGGAGCCGCCGCCCGCCCCGCCGCCCCCGCCGCCCCCGCCCCGGCCCCCCGGGCCACCTTGGCGGGCGGCTCGCATGGCCAGGTAGGCGGCCAGGTAGGCGGCCAGGTGGGCAGGCGACACTCACAAAGTCCAGGTGTGGTGAGTTCAACCCACGGGGCGCCATCTGTTCTCACGGGTCATAACGGGTGAGATAAAATTTGAATTCCCTTTAACGTATTTCCCCCCCCTTCTACAATCTTTCGCTTTATCGGACTTTCTGTAAATACCTATTCACACGAGTTCGACAGTTCCCAGACACTTCAGATAATATATTTCTGTCGTTATTATTAATAACTGGAGACATCACCTGCATCCTGACAATTCGGCTGGGTCATTAATTAATTGGAGTTCCATAACCCAGACCATACGTTTCCAAATATAATACATTGCATATATGCAGCCCAGTATGTAATTTTTCATCATAGAAAATGATGAAAAAGAGATCGACCTACCTGGGGGCCATCCATTAAGTATGTATGCACGAGGGGGGGGGGGGCTGTCCAATTTTTTTCTCATGTTCCTTCTTTGTTCTATTTCGTACAAGATCGGGTGGAAGGGGGGGGGGGTTAAAAAAATTCGGAAATTCTGCGAACATACTTTATGGATGACCCCTTGAAAAATCTTCAACAATATCATTAAAACGTGATGTTGTCCCTTTCCCTTTATTTTCCTATTGAAATGTGCTGACTAGCACTCTGGTCAATAATTCCTGTAATTGTAGGACTACTTTCTTCCACAAATCCTCACTTCCTACTATTTCGCCTAGAAATGCGATTCACATGCAGTTCCTTGGATTGCGGCCGCGTCTCAGTCTCCCAAAGGTCACGGGGTCATATGACTCTGTAAGTGGCGCCCTCTGCAGGTTATCTGACTCGAGTTGCGCGCGCAGCTGCTTCTGGAGTGACATGCGATCATCCCGACATGGTCCGTATGTCATTACCATGGCAACCACTCGCAGCCATAGCATGGGAGAATGGTGGAAGTTTGTATGTTTGGGTAGTTTAACGTCCATTTTGTCCAATTAGACTTACTTTGGATTTAACCAAATCTATGAGATGAATGTAGGTACAAATCCCACCCCTACACGTTTACCAAGGTGAGAGTTCTTTTACTTCCCACACCACATAGATGGTATGGGAAGGACTGGTCTTTGATATAGCAGTAAATCTACCACTGCTGGGGGTGACAGACAAAAGTGGCTGCAGTGGAACTCAAATCAATAAAGTCCAACAACCTTAGGATTACAAGTCCAGTGATCTTTACCACTGAGCTAACTCCCTACCCCGGTCGCTTTTGTTATGCTTGCGTGCAAGCATATCTGGTCTGCACCACGAGGAGGCGAGGCGACCAAGAGGGTGAACAGATTGGTAATTGCTGTCCACCCTACCAGACCAAAACATGGTGGAAGTGCTCTCTCACTGTTATCATTATATACAATAGAGAAGTCCAACGATTACCACATAGAGACATCTTGAGCAAGGTGAATGGGATGTCTAGACAAAGACAATAAGCCTTCTTTTATGTTTACTATGATCATCAAGCTTTTTCTGTGTACCATTATTCGAAAATATGTGCAACTATAAAAAAAACCAGATCACGTTATGATGAAAGGATGGCAAGGATAAAACATTCAGTCAATTGGAACATGAGTTTGTGTTCAAAGAGATTTAAACACATTTTTTCGTTTATTCTGGATATTACTTTCGGCTCCTGAGTTTTGTCTAAGGAATCCATACTTGAATTTCCATTTGGCTTCTTTTCTTCAAATTTGTATATTTTATCAGAAAAATGCAGCTCACATATAAATCCAATGCTGCAAACACTTAACAGCTGTGGCTCTGATGAGATTTGATAGACTAAAACGTGTATAGGTGCTTGGATCACTATAATTTTTAAAAGGTTATATAGCGAGGTACTACTAGAATTCATAAAAGGTGAATGATTGGAGTAAAGACCACTAAATCCTACTTGTAATTAAGGACTGACAACAACCATTACTCCACATTTCTACTAGAATTCACTAAGTTAAATGAAAAATCCGTTTACTTATTTGGCATCAGTTTATCGTGGAAGCTTAATGCCTCGATAAAATGAAATAATCAAATGTTAAATAAAATGTAGAAAGATATTCCCACAAATTCAGGGATGAACAAGAAACAAGTCAGCAGGATTTTGGACAACGACATGTTTCGTACTATTTCAGTCTTTCATCGTGACATCTAGACTGAATATAAGAAAATTGCATTAAGTAGCAAGATGATTTTTTGAACAAAACCTTCCTCTCAAGTAGCCACCTTCCTGACCCGAATCTCCTTCACCCGATATTAAGAAGCTGAGTAACATGTATGTGTTACTGGGACTAATGTTATACATTTTACTTTAGATGTCTAGCAATGATAAACACGCATGTATTACAGAGATATGACATCAGATCGGGGGCCCTAACCTCAATACTATGCTCGGCCTATGTAATATACAGTCGCCAGACCGTAACGATTTTTCAGTCGAAAACCATCTCCTTGGCGGTTATAATTATCTGCAGGAAGTAAGCGGACCTAGAACTTGGTGGTATTTGACTTAGTTTTTTTTCCTGGGGTTATTTTTTCCTTCCATGTGTACTATCTTTCTGTGAGGTGAGCATATCTGGTTAGCCTTTAGCCCTACCTGATGTGATCCAAATTAAAACTTTTTTCTCTTTTTAATCGGCATGGAGGGTTATTGCCACGTCGTAAGAATCTCGAAATGGAAACATGTGCAATCCCTACATAGGAATGTTTGTAAGTATGTAGCTATTTCTGGGAAACATATTTCCCTAACCCTCTACTTCTATGTTTTATGTCCAGAGTTGATCAATGAAATTTTTTTTTTTTTTTTTCACAAAGATTTTTTTTTTTTTAATTTAAAAAAACCCCAAAATCTACTATATCCTTCATAACCATAACGTGTAACCTTTCCCTACTAGACGTATTTTGCTCATGCCTTTCTTCAAATCACCCCGAGTGTTACCATCAGTTGTGAATAGTAAACTGAATAAATGACTCCAAGGCTTCGTCCCGTTACAAGCTTTATTGCTGGTATTATTGCAGTGCGCTGCGCTGACCGGACTGATGAGAATACATCGTGATCAGGATTATATGATTTTGATTAATCATTTAACTAATGTTCATAATCAAAGACTTGAGCACGTCTATGTCTACCCATTCCCACCCTTCCCTCTCCCCCCATACCCAGCGGGGCAGGTGGGCGGCCGGGGGCGTGGCCGTATTTACCTGAGCTGTTGAAGGGGTGCTGAAGTCGTAGGAAATTAGTGTGGGAAAACGCCACTTGAGATGAGCCAGGTAGACATGGAAGGTTCCTCCTACCCACCGGAAACCAGCACCCTTTTTGCCGTCAACACAGACGGGGGCAAACTCGCTGGTACCCATCAGGAAGGTAGGAGGAATTCTAGCCTGGAAGCCTGGCCTATGTCCTCCACACAAATAGGCCAGGTAACTACCACCATCTTTCTGGTGCATTGCGAGATTGCATTGAGCTGGCAAAATCTGTTAGTTTTTAAGATAATTCTGTTAGTTTTTAAGATAATTCTAATGAGTTATCTTTGATCTTTAGAAACGTTGTCATTACTTTGTGTTGTATTTTCATACATTGTAAAGAAGTGTAAATACGTTATTTGGGGAATCTCGTGATGGAGAGAGGTTCTGCTGGTCGCTGTGTAGGTGTTACCTGTCCCATTGCAGGCCTCCCAGTGCCCCGCTTCATCAATATAGGTTTTTTTATAGGTTTTGAAAATCAAAATATAGGTTTTTACAGGTTTTTACAGGTTTTTAAGGCACAAAAATTGGCTTTTATAGGTTTTTTAGGGTTAACACATTCAGCATAATAGAGTCAAAATATAGTGAATCGCTTAGTTTCAGTTCTTGATTTCTAAAAAATGTACCTGGTACTAAATTGCAGGACGTCAAGATGTCTAGCTCATCAGGTTATACCCAGCAAGCATGTATACAAGTGTTGAGTTTCCAACAGGCAAGCCAGTCTGACAAGACATCACACCAACTGTTGATTCTTCAACACTTTTATGATCTCTTAAATAAACAGATAATGTGGATTTTTGTCATTTGACAATGTAAATTTGTGTCAAGATAACTTCTAAGATTCCCTGTACACATCAATCTGCATGGCAGTAAAATTATAGGGTTTTATAGGTTATATAGGCTCCTTAGAAAAAGATAAAGGCTCAAGAATAAAAATTATAGGTTTTAAGCGCTGATTCCAACAAGTAACCGAAACTTGCCGAAATGGAAATTATCGTATAAGCATAGCTGGCGGTAGAAGCGCACATTTCTGGCAATTTCGGATGCTTATACGATTTATCGTGCAAGAAGATTCACCATATAAGACATTCTTTGATACATTCTAAGGACATCAGAAACTTTCCGATAAAGTTTCTAGTCTGGTGGAATCACAACTGTATAGGTTTTAAAGGTTTCACTGGGAGGCCTACCATTGTTCATTGCGCAGGGATATCAGTTGGGGTCAAGAAAAAAAGAGGAAATATTTTATATGTGGAATTTACTGCTTCAGAGTGACACAAGAAAACATGGAAAACGCATCAATGTTGACCATGAAATAGGATTGAGGGTGTGTGGGGAGGTTCAAACCACTGTTTTATTGCCGTGGATGAGGTTCAATGTATACTTTCTTCCCTATATACATAAAGAATAATTTCATAAACTGTAAATGAAAAAAAAAAAGTGAGGTGTTCTTGCCACGTCTTCATAACTTAAACTGTAAATGAAAACAAGGATTTCCTCGGAAACAAGGAAAACTGCCATCCCTGATTGCGGCAGGGAACCAGTCTAGGGGGAATCCCTGAGCGGAACCTCCATGGACCCGCGTGTTTACGTCCTTGTGAGAGCCCGGAGAGATCTGTGGGTCTGCAGATACTGGATCCAAGGATGCCTCCAGGGCAGTGCCTGGCCGATAGCCAGGTGTGAGGGAGAAGGTAAACGAAACGACCCGGCAGTGTCCGGGTGTTGTGCTTGGATTCTCTGTCGGGTAATTCATACCGCATCGCTTCATTAAGCACAGTGATGAAAAAAGTGTGCGGGAGTAACACATCAAAGTCGACAAGATCTACAGACACAAAGGGTATGTATATATCTATTTATTAGCCACCTAATACAAAGTGTTCATAGAAAACACATAGGGCGTTTGTATGGACATACCCGGCGCATACGGATATGTTGTATGCTCCGGGTGGCGCATACGGGAAAATAGTACGTACGGAAAAACAGTGCACAGCTAAAATGAACTGATATCAACATGCCACTTGCCCAGAAAAGGTGGATAATAAATACAATATAGACTGGTTTCAGATAAAAGCGGATGTATGCTCCTCGGAGTTGACTCTACGCAATATCCTCGCATTCGCTCGGATATTACTACGCGTCAACTCCTCGGAGCATACGACCGCTTGTATCTGAAACCAGTCAATATTGTGTATTTATCTCACCACCGGTATTTTTTATTCAGAGACTTAACATTGGGAACTCGTATCTAACGCCCATGAGATATTTAGGAAAAATATCAAATGGGGGATTATGTCATAGATGTTAGCCCATTAGTCAATGTGAAGGGTGAGATAAATTCAGAAACACATTTCAAAAGTTTAGGGCCAGAGCTCGATCCCATCTCGTTTGAATTGCTACGTAATTCAAGCTCAGACCCTAAACTTCCATAGGTTTCCTCTATATTACTTGTATATGGAAATAGAGCTGATTTTTTTAATCCTTTACTTCTTCCTCCCCCATGTGGGTAACTCCACTTTATCTCTTCATTTGTACCTGCCTATAATGTTACTATTAGTTGTATGTAGCAGTTTCTCGTCTTAAAGAAGAAACCAACAAGTTTTGGTCAAAGTCGTCGTTCTCCACGAGTTTGATGTGGAGTGATATGAATGAGGCGACAGCCGAGTGAATATCACATAGCATTCAAACAAGTTGGAGAATGACTTCTGATCAAAACGAGTTGCTTTCTATATTTATCTCACCCATGTACACACTAAAAGAATGGAGAACACACAGGATGTAAACCATGGAGAACAGACTGCAATACTCATAGGGGCATGGATAACGAGTTCCCAGTGTTAAGCCTATGGACATTTATTCCAGGGGTGAGATAATGAATCATACTGAATAATAGTTGTATCAACACTAGATCAAAATGCTTTTGCCATTACAGAATTACAAATACAACATTGACTGGTTTCAGATACAAGTGGTTCACCAAACTGGCGACTTTCACCCATCCATCATACATACGAGCCCACAATGTAGTGAATAATTATACGCCCATTTACAGGGAGCGCGTGAGGATAAATGATCACATTTTACAGCTCAGATACTGCCATAATATGGTACGTGTTGCTGTCAAGTAGGGCTAGATTACCAGCATACATTCATTAACCACATCTCAGTAGTGTATATGGCCATTGCTGAGTCATCAAAGCTCATCCCTCCCCCCACTTGAGACTCGCTTCCGATCGGTTTATTGGCTGTCGGAACAATAAAATATCAATATTGCTAGTGATGTGTGATGCGGAAATAATCAGGCTTTACAGAGGGAGTAGGACAATCATATGACTGTAAATATTCAGTGTGAGGAGTGGACTTGCTGGGATGAACACTCTCAACCCATTAGCCGATAGTCTAGGACGAGTAGAACAGGGCTCAACAACCCATAGCCTGTGAATTTCTGGATTTTCAAGGTGATATATGAATGTTTCTGAAATATTTGGATGAGAATATACTTTATTCAGGGATGTCAGTTGGGGTCAGGGAAAAAAGTGGAAATATTTATAAGTGGATTTTTCTGACTCAGAGAGACCGGGGAAACTTGGAAAATGTGTCCTTTTCGGCCATGGCATGGGGCTGAGGGTCTATTGGAGGTTCAAAACACTATTTTATTGGAGTTACTGAGGCTAAATCAACATGATCTTTTGCTTGACACAAGGAAAATTAATTACATATACTGAATAGGAAAAAGTGGATTTCCATGGAAAAATGGAAAACTGACATATCTGTTTATTAATAAAACCTGCTTTAATTATATTAAAAATGTAAGTATTTGTTGAAAAAGTTGGCTTGGTATGGGTAAAAAGGTTGAAGGCCCACTGAAAGGTTAAGTCTGTAAACCCTGATTAATCAGCCGTGTTGGGCCATCTCCGCTCTATTAGCTGGAGGTCAACCACACCAAATTCCAGCATCCCGGATATAGACTATTCTCCGATCCGGCCTGGAAATAGGTGGTGCTCCGAACCCCCTGCCCGGCAATTTTGGAGAAGCACCTACGCAATGCTACGCCTATGGGACCGTTCAACTATTACATGTACAGAATCCACAGGAAAAGATTGTTTAGTATAGTTTTTCGCCATTTTAGACTTTGACTTTGTATTCACCAGCAAGATGGCGGATCGATCCATTATCAGGCGAATTTGCATATTCTGGAGGGTATTTTGAACCGGAAGTGTCCATGCCGGATCGGAGAATGAACGGTGGTCTAGTGGACAGGCGGCTATAAACCACGAGAGGTTGATGCGCAGTAATACACGAGCCGCCTGTCCACCACATAACCATCGTTTGTTGCATTTATTATCTATATTTTCTATTAAATCAAACCCAGTGATCGCCATATTAAAGGGTATAATAATCGGGACTATTTCTTTGCTCTGTAGCACAAAGGGACTATGTTTCCCGCATACCATAGATTTGAATCCGTATTTAACACAGTTATGGTATCTGACGGTTTTTATACAATGGGCCGTGGTTTACTGAGTCCCCATACATTTCCAATGGGGTCTTTGTATAGGGCACAGGGTGATTGCTAGTTCTGCCGTCATCTGCCAGGAAATTGTATGACTACATTGCATGACTATATTGCAAACAACAAGAATTGATGTAAAAAACAACAATTCCCCATCTCCTTTTGTAGCATGTACAACATGGTCAGGTAGTTCTATATAAATATTTTATAAATTTTGAGGGTGTCTTCATGCATGAATCTAAGAGATTCATTTTCCCCTGAAAAGAGTAAAATTTCCCTGAGCTTTCCCTGACAAATTCCCAAGTTCAGTTCCCTGACAATTCACATTGAAAAAATAAACATTTCCATGATTTTTCCCTGACGTGTGGCAATCCCGATTTGAAATATGCCTCAGTCAGATTTTGAGCTGAAGCTGCACTTACTGAAATGAAGACAACAGGTCACCGTGATACCCCTGAAAAGGAATGCATCTGTGGCATCTAGGAGCGCCCCAGGGCTATACACTCTAGGGACTATCAGATGTCAATTACCACCAAGATTTTCTATATTGTTTACATCCATTGTTTATGAACCAGCCTCTAGGTGGTTAGCAGTATGGCAGACCCCTTGGGGGTACAGATCTATATTCTGGCTCTTTGTTCTTATGAAATTCAACTGCCTTTCAATGTTTTAACATGATTCCCTTGACTCCCTACACCCATCCCAGAGCAGGATGAGATAATGATTAAACCCAGGACATGATGTTTTCACATAGAACACTTTATATACATATGTGAGCAAGGCTAGAGTTGTGTCACTTCCCAATTATCACTCACTTCTTTTGCACCTCCATTAGTGAAGAACACCTTCTTTTGCACCTCCATTAGTGAAGAACACCTACTTGGGGGGGGGGGGGGGGGCGTCATGGCAGCCCCCATGGAGCATAGGCTGTATGCCGTATCGGAACTGTGTATGGACATACCCAGCGCATATAGATATATTGTATGCTCCGGGCTGCAAAAAGCGGCGCATACGGAAAAGTAATGCGTATGAAAAAAATAGTGCATAACTAAAGTGAACAAAAATCAGCATGCCACCAGTCGAAACAATAACTATATTATAGACTGGTTTCAGATAAAAGCGGTTGAATGCTCCTCACATTTGCCATACGCAATATCCTCGTATGGATATCACTACGCTTGAACTCCTTAGAGCATGCGGCCGCTTGTATCTAAAACCAGTTAATATTGTGTATTATGGAGGAAACATATGAAAGTTTAGGGTCAGAGCTTGTATCCCATCGAGTTTGAATTGCGTAGTAATTAACAAGGCGAAACCGCGTGAATCACGTAGCGATTTAAACGAGATGGGATCGAGCTCTGACCCTAAACTTGAGTGGGTTTCTGAATTCATCTCGTCCCTCACATTGACTAATTGGCTAACATTCATGACATAACCCCCCATTGGATATCTATCCTAAATATCTAATGGGCGTTGGATACGAGTTCCCAATGTTAAGTCTATGGAGAAAAAATACCAGAGGTGAGATAATTATAATAAAGTACTGCATCGAGAATCGTAGAAATAGACAATACTCCACGAATTTGGATGGTCCGCAATAGTCATCGAGGCGAAGCCAAGTGACGATGATGGCCCATTCAAACGAGTGGACTTTTGTGTATTTTACAATGTGAGTGCGGTTCTAGATTTATCTCACCCTTTTTTATGACATTAAATATCATCAAAAATTCAGAATAAACTTGGCAAATCTATATGACGTCATCTCAAATTCACTACGCCACGCCTCTGGCGTAGCATTGTCACTTTACGGGGGTGATCGTTGAGTATTTTTTTCTAATGTTATTCCTATGGCTAAACTTGTACCAGGGGTGAGATATATATTACTATGGCATGTTACAGAGTGGAGATTAAGAGAAAACGTGGTTACTGAGCCCGAAGGGATGGTCGTTCGAGGTCTTTTGATGCCATAAATACGTCCCGACGCCACAGGCGGAGGGACGTATTTATTGCATCAAAAGACCGAGAATGGCATCTCTTCGGGCTCAGTCACTTCGTTTTCTTATTATTACATACCTAAATATCAAGAAAAACGCCATTTTAAATGCTTATTTCAAGTACCTATTGACCTGAGAAATTCACTATGACCACAGCGCGCCCGAATATTTACTACGGGCGTTCCTTCCTGGTAGTACTACTGTAATCCGTTGCTGTGGGCGGTTCCCTCCCTACAACACCTGTGAAATAGGATGAGGGGCGTTATTCCGGTCAGCGCCCCGGCCGTGACTGGACGCGGGTCGCGGGTCGCGGGGCAGGTTCCACCCCAGGTGAGGCAGACAATGCACCCCTCTATAACCTCCCCCGCCTGGCCTCACTTTACCCCATCACCCACTGCCCTACACTCCGAGTAGATACCGTATAATGCTATGGCCCTGTTTTTCAGTGACAACAATCGTTAATAGCGACCGTTTGGAGGTGTCAGGGGGCTGTTGAATAAAGTTCGTTTGTTTCTGGTGCAGTACTGGATACGATAACTCCAACGATGAACAACATGTTGAACTTTTTTTACATTCAGTGTTGTATGACAGACGAGAAGATATTTTCCAAATGAACGTATTTGTATACAACACCTTGTAGGAGCTTTAGATAACACTTATCATCAAAATATCTTCTGTTTTCAGCACATTATTTTATACAACACTATGGCCCTAAAGACAATTCTGGGAGACTTTTTTCTCATTCGTAGTTTATTCAACAGCACCCAGTGTCCTATAAACATACGATCGTACATAATCAACCAACGAGCGGAAGCTACGACACTTAGGCCGGTTTGAGGTGTGCAATAGTAGTCAGTCACCGTTGAGTATCATAGGTGAAAGGTTGCAAAGGTCTTTTTTTCAGATGTTAAAACTTGAAGAATATTTGGGTTCTATATCTTGCGGCCCTATATCATAATTTTCTTGTTGTTAAATTGATCCCGAGAACACTATAGCAGGTTTCTACTGTAGTCCTAAAGTCGTGGCAGAGATGGAGAGATGGTGCAGAGACTCTGCCTGGAGAGTGCTAATCCACTCCCCATACACCTGCCGCCGTTGGGTAATGGTACCGTAAACCTCCGCTTATAAGCCCCCCACCCCCACCCCCCAAACACTTCAGCAAAATGCATAGGGGCATTTCAACTTTCGGAAAACCCCGGTTATAAGCTGACCCCCCACATTAGGGTCCAGGCCCCCCACCCCCATCCAACCAACTCACAACTTTTTTTTAGAATTTTCTGTATAAATTTTCTGTATAGATTATGAACGTTTCTGTACCAATATAGGACATCACATGATATCTGAAAGATTACTACCATTAAATGATTCTCATTGGTATATCTCTGGTCTTTTTTTTACTTTATTATATTATATATTTTTACTGATTTGGTCTTTTTTTCTTCAAAAATCAAGTTTGAAAAACCCGGGTTATAAGCCGACCCACGACCTTTTTTCTTCTTCTTTTTTTCTTCTTTCAAAAATCCCTTAAAAGATCAGCTTATAAAGTGGGATTCACACGGAGAGACCCACGTACCTAAGATTGGTGTACTTGTTTAAAATCAGAATCTCATGAGATTCTGTACCTGGTTAGGGCTAATTGTTGCAGAGAAGATAACTTGTCTCAGGAAAAGGGAACCTAAAATGGAATTCACACGATGGGATTCGTGTACCCCACAGGGCTCAAAATCTCATGCGATTTTGTTCCTTTTTAGGGGGAAATGTCTTAACACTTACAGGGAGGAAAAGATATTTCAGGGAAATGAATCCCTAGAATTTAGACGAAGAAATTGTGTTCGAGTACAGAATCTCAGCAGGATTTGTCTCAGAGAAACACCCTGTTAGGTACATGAATCCCATCGTGTGAATCCCACTTTACGCTTCAGACAAAGTAATCGTGTTCCAGTACACAATCTCAGCAGGATTTGTCTAAGACAAACACCTCATTAGGTACATGTACATGAATCCCACTGTAGCGGGGTTTTACGGTAGGCGAGGCAGCCCCGGTCTCCCCTCACCCGCCCCCGGCCTCACGCCCGCCCGCCCCGCCCGCCCCGCCCGCCCCAGGTGGGGAGAGGTGTGTATTCACCTGGGAGAGGCTGGAGGGGCCCGTGTGGAGGGAGGGGTGCTTTCAGATGGTCAGTGTTCAGCCTGGCGACTCACACCCCGTGTCCGCTGAGGCAGGAAAGCCAGTTAGCCGGCAGACCGTCTTTGTACGGTGCGGCGCGGGTTAAGTTTCTCAGCCCCTGCCCGTGACCCACCCCTGGTCATGGTCAGCGTAACAACCTTAACCTAGACTTGCACAAGTCTTTGATTATGAACATTCATTAAATGATTAAAAACAATCAGAATAAAGTTCATTACAGTATGTATCCTTCTCTGACTGACCCATGAATCAAGGACTTGTCCAGTAGGAACAGAATCTCCTGTATATGTCCAGCCTGATGCACCCTTCCTTATTGCAAAGTTAAAAGGCAGTAATGGACCCAAGTCCACTGGGGTCAACGCACCTTTTGGTCACCTCATTGTCAGCTATTTTCTGCTTAGGCCACAAAAAAAACTTGTTTCTCATCACCGCGCGCATAAAAAAAACGATTTTAGAAGTTTTTTGTGTGTGTGTGTGTTTTTCAAAAGAATAAGATGAACCTTGATAGAAATTATGAAAGGTATGTGTATTTAGTATCAAATTAAAGCTGATGTGAGGGATGCCTTAAACATATAGCCAGTAAAAAAAAAGCGCCCTTGTCATGTTTGTCAAAGCTTTGTGATGAGAAACAGGTTTGTTTTTTTGAGTGGCCTTGCCACAAATTTTCTTTTTTCCTGTTTTTATTCCCGCATCGTACAAGTTTTCCCATCGCCCGTTCACATCCCTTGTATCAATACACATCCAAATAATACCCGTGAAGGCCAACAATCTTCTGATCTATATCTCTGTATCGTGTTAGGATGACAAGCTTTTTATAGCATTGTGCTATCTTGATATTCCCTGTTTGGTAAATCTCGGGGTGGCTCGCATTAGAGGGGATTATGAAGTGAAAGCAGATCGTCTTAACGCTCTGAAGGTTTTCTGCACTATCACCTGCGGCCATCAGCTAAGTACGGCTTAGCAGGTGGACGCAGCCTCCCCTGTTATAATCTCACCACGACCGTCTGGTTAAGCCTATAAGACAGCAACATTTGTTCCCGATTCATCTCGACCCTCGGATTGGTGAGAGTCGGGAATAAAATGTCGATGTCTCATACCTACCTATAAGACATCGACATGTAGGCTGTTCCCGACAACACCTCCTTTTTATATAATTTATTTATGCACCGAGGTGAATTAAAAAAAACGGACCACACTACTTACACGATAATTACAAAGTTTTCTCTGTATATCGGTGAGATGGGGTAGGATGAATACGAAACCAAACGAGAGTTAGCCTTCTCAATGTTTATACCACTCGTTTGAATGCTATGTGATATTGACTCGGCTGTCGCCTCGTTCATATCACACCGCATCAAACTCATGGAGAACATGACTTTGACCAAAACTTGTTGGTTTCTTCTTTATTTTCCTAGCCCTAATAAAAAACGTTATAGGCTTAACACTCTATTCGGGCGAGCGTGCAGTAACGTGTAAAGCCTATAAGACACCGACCCGACCGCTGTGGCCGAGTCTACCTTTACCCGACGGATCCGTCGGGTCTGTGACAATCTGCGTCAATCGGGTCGATGTACGCACTTCACCGACCCGATTTTATTGCTTTTCCCGACGCGTCGGGCATTACTACCATGTCAGATATGACTCAGGTTCTTGGGGAGGGTCCCGGGGAGGGTGCCGGGGAGGGTGTCGAGGAGGGGGATGGGGAGGGTCCCCTGGAGGGTCTCGTGGAGGTTGCCAGGGGAGGGTGCCGGAGAGGGTCACAGGGAGGGTCCCATAAGGGTCCCGGTGAGGGTGTTGGGAGGTTGCCGGTGAGGGTCCGGTGAGGGTGTCGGGGAACCTTCCGGGGAGGGTCCCCGGGAGGTTCCCGTGGAGGGTGTCGGGATGGTTCCCGGGAGGATGCCGGGGAGGTTCCCGGGAGGGCGGCCCGGGGGACGGCTGGTGACCCGGGGTTACGTCGGGTGGGCGGGCGCCGGGGAGCCTCGGCGGACAGGTCTGTCATTACCAGCGGCGAGGGCGGTGTAGTTCACTCCCCAGACGGCAGTGAAGGTGGCCCTGAGAGAAGGCAACTGTTGTCCTCACAGCCAATGTCTCCCCCACTGTGTCAATTAAGATGCTAACCGCCAGTTCTTACTGTCCGTCCACTACATAACCACAGTATTCGTGGGTCATATAAACTCAAAGGTCCCAATACTATAGAGGAAACCTATGAAAGTTTAGGGTCAGGGGTTGTATCCCATCGAGTTTGAATCGCGTAGTAATTCAAAAGACGAAGCCACGAAGAGATGCAAATGAGGTGGGATCGAGCTCTGATTCTAAACTTGAATAGGTTTCTGAATGTATTTCACCCTTCAGATTGACTAATGGGGCATTGGGCTAACATTTCTGACATAATTCCCCCCATTGAGTATTTTGTCTAATGTTCAATGGGCGTTGGATTTGATTTTCCAATGTTAAATCCTTTGAAGGAATTTTGATAATTTTTTCACTGCATGAATACCAATTCGTGATTTGTTTGACAGGATATCGTCGATCTAAAAGAGTGGCATGTTGACATCACATAGCAGAATTACTTAGGTTCATTGCACAAAACATGGTTTTCAGCCAGCTTTGAATGAGTATAAAAACTTGTTGGCAAAAGTAACTTTATTATGCAACAGAATCCTTGGTTTCTGGTATTGGTGTAAACAACGAGCATAGAATATTCTACCTCCGTTGTTCCTAACACCTACAGAAGGGTTTTAGGTTGTAGGAAGGATTGTATGCAGTCCTATGTTAGAGGGAGTGTAAAATCAATTATATATCTCCAGTATCTATTATTGTTTCAGATAATCATATCGTTTTTCAGCACATGTGGCGTGAAAACACATGAGTATTTAATAGTTTATCATAACCGGATATCCTATCAGTTGAGGTATTGCACAACAATCCAATCTCAGTGTAGTCACTTTAACTTAGCTATATTGGATGGTTGTGGCTATATTTCCATACATAGAAAATATACAACTATAAACGATGCAGACGTTGATGTATTTATAACAGGAGCAGCCCTAGATGCTGTAAGTGGGTATGTGGCCTGTTGAGTCTTCCAGTCCACTCTGTGTTCTGTGTCGCTGTGTTAGACCGAGTTTTGTCACAGATTGGGTCAAGTCATCAACAGGTCATGTCATGGACTAGGTCACGTAAGTGAGTGGGTCGCATCACTGACTGGGTCACATTGAAGATCAGGTTGTGTCACATATAGGGTCACATCACATCACAAACTAGGCCATATCACAGAGTCATCTCAGAGATAGTATCACATAAAGCTTATAAGAAATTGACACATATCACCGATTCTCACCGATAAAATCATTGATTATCTATAATCTGGAAAGTTAGAAACAATGATGTCGATGTATGAAATGATGTCGATGTCGGAAATATTGTTTATGGCAATTCAGCAGTTGTTATTTTCATTTTACACAAGGAAAAATAATTTCACATTTCAAAAATGAAAACACAGATTTCTGTGGAAACACAGAAACTGACATCCCTGTGTCATAGACCACCTCACATCACAGACCATCTGGGTCACCTCATAAAAAGGGTCATGTCACAGACTGGGCCACATAGAGTTGAGTTCACGTAACACAAAGGGTCATATCAGACTGTCCGGGTCACCTCATAAAGAGGGTCATATCACAGACTGGGTCACATATAGTTTAGTTCACGTAACACAAAGGGTCATATCAGACTGGCCGGGTCACCTCATAAAGAGGGTTATATCACAGACTGGGTCACATACAGTTTAGTTCAGGTAACACAAAGGGTCATATCAGACTGTCTGGGTCACCTCATAAAGAGGGTCATATCACAGACTGGGTCACATACAGTTTAGTTCACGTAACACAAAGGGTCATATCAGACTGTCCGGGTCACCTCATAAAGAGGGTCATATCACAGGCTGGGTCACATAGAGTTTGGTTCGTAACACAAAGGGTCATATCAGACTGCCCGGGTCACCTCATAAAGAGGGTCATATCACAGACTGGGTCACATACAGTTTAGTTCAGGTAACACAAAGGGTCATATCAGACTGTCTGGGTCACCTCATAAAGAGGGTCATATCACAGACTGGGTCACATACAGTTTAGTTCAGGTAACACAAAGGGTCATATCAGACTGTCTGGGTCACCTCATAAAGAGGGTCATATCACAGACTGGGTCACATACAGTTTAGTTCACGTAACACAAAGGGTCATATCAGACTGTCCGGGTCACCTCATAAAGAGGGTCATATCACAGGCTGGGTCACATAGAGTTTGGTTCGTAACACAAAGGGTCATATCAGACTGCCCGGGTCACCTCATAAAGAGGGTCATATCACAGGCTGGGTCACATAGAGTTTAGTTCACGTAACACAAAGGGTCATATCAGACTGTCCGGGTCACCTCATAAAGAGGGTCATATCACAGGCTGGGTCACATAGAGTTTGGTTCGTAACACAAAGGGTCATATCAGACTGTCCGGGTCACCTCATAGAGGGTCATTTCACAGACTGGGTCACATAGAGTTTAGTTTGTAACACAAAGGGTCATATCAGACTGTCCGGGTCACCTCATAGAGGGTCATTTCACAGACTGGGTCACATAGAGTTTAGTTTGTAACACAAAGGGTCATATCAGACTGTCCGGGTCACTTCATAAAGAAGGTCATATCACAGACTGGGTCACATATAGTTTAGTTCACGTAACACAAAGGGTCATATCAGACTGTCCGGGTCACCTCATAAAGAGGGTCATATCACAGACTGGGTCACATATAGTTTAGTTCAGGTAACACAAAGGGTCATATCAGACTGTCCGGGTCACCTCATAAAGAGGGTCATGTCACAGACTGGGTCACATACAGTTTGGTTCGTAACACAAAGGGTCATATCAGACCATCTGGGTCACCTCATAAAGAGGGTCATATCACAGACTGGGTCACATACAGTTTAGTCCGTAACACAAAGGGTCATATCAGACTGTCCGGGTCACCTCATAAAGAGGGTCATATCACAGACTGGGTCACATACAGTTTAGTTCGTAACACAAAGGGTCATATCAGACTGTCCGGGTCACCTCATAAAGAGGGTCATATCACAGACTGGGTCACATACAGTTTAGTTCACGTAACACAAAGGGTCATATCAGACTGTCTGGGTCACCTCATAAAGAGGGTCATATCAAAGACTGGGTCACATATAGTTTAGTTCGTAACACAAAGGGTCATATCAGACTGTCCGGGTCACCTCATAAAAAGGGTCATATCACAGACTGGGTCACATACAGTTTAGTTCACGTAGCACAAAGGGTCATATCAGACTGCCCGGGTCACCTCATAGAGGGTCATATCAAAGACTGGGTCACATATAGTTTAGTTCGTAACACAAAGGGTCATATCAGACTGTCCGGGTCACCTCATAAAGAGGGTCATATCACAGACTGGGTCACATACAGTTTAGTTCGTAACACAAAGGGTCATATCAGACTGCCCGGGTCACCTCATAGAGGGTCATGTCACAGAGTGCAGTTAGCCCAGTGGTGTCTGTCGCGGCCTGTAGTGAGTATGTGTACGTTAAGCGGTGATGTGGTTGTGGGTGCCAGGTCCCTACTATAGGCACACACCCAAGTTTTGTTCTGCTCCCCCCTAACACCTCCCGGGCCACACACGATATATGCAGGCAGGTGGATGGCAATAGAGAATGAAAAGTGACATTTTATACTATAATTATTCGAAGGTGGGCTATTTTTCGCTCCGTAGTATTGACTTTTAGGTCGTATCCATTGGTACAATTACAATTGGACACAATTAGTGTATTTCTCTTAATTTCTATGAATAACATAGATGAACTGCCAATTTGTAAAGGGCAGTGGCAGACTGGAAAACGGTTTATATGTCCCATGTCGTCTATAATTTCTGTATTATTGACACCCTTGAACATATTATATACTCACATAACTTCATTCATCTACAATCAAGTATGAATTTATATACAAGTCTGATATGAATTTATATACAGACACGTGCATATTGCTTCGTAAACATGGCAGATATCTGACAGAATACAACTCAAAATCAAATCAAAATACTGTTTCAATAGATTCGTGATTTCCTTTGGATGCCCAATGAAACATTCGCGATACCATCAATTGTTTTTAACTCCCTCTCTATTTCCATTTCGATCTTTTGAGAAAGAAAAACATGCAAACCAGGACGGTAAATGTAAGGCAACACTAGGATCAACTAAACGCTTGGTGTTTCTTCTTATTTCTGCTAATGGCCATTTGCACAGCTCAGGTGGTGACATAAGTCACCCCGGCTCTATGTGGCTGACACTACCTCTTATAAAGCTTCACAGTTTACTTTATTTCCACTCGAGTTATTTTATCGCCCCTCTTGACCTTTGGGAGTGTTCTCTGTGCTGTGAGTAGGCGGCTGGAGCGCCAGTTGTCAGTCACTCTCTGTGTATCAGGAGTCGTGCAGGGTTAAACCAGCACGGTCAGCCACAGGCCACATTCCTCCAGTGCTGAGTGACAATTAGACTGGCTCCAGTCCCTGCATCCTATGGCTACCCTCCTCGCTGGGATACAGGCTCCAGTCCCTGCATCCTATGGCTACCCTCCTCGCTGGGATACAGGCTCCAGTCCCTGCATCCTATGGCTACCCTCCTCACTGGGATACAGGCTCCAGTCCCTGCATCCTATGGCTGCCCTCCTCGCTGGGATACTCCAGTCCCTGCATCCTATGGCTACCCTCCTCGCTGGGATACAGGCTCCAGTCCCTGTATCCTATGGCTACCCTCCTCGTTGGGATACAGGCTCCAGTCCCTGCATACTATGGCTCCCCTCCTTGCTGGGATACAGGCTCCACTCCCTGCATCCTATGGCTACCCTCCTCTCTGGGATACAGGCTCCAGTCCCTGCATCCTATGGCTACCCTCCTCGCTGGGATACAGGCTCCAGTCCCTGCATCCTATGGCTACCCTCCTCTCTGGGATACAGGCTCCAGTTCCTGCATCCTATGGCTACCCTCCTCGCTGGGATACAGGCTCCAGTCCCTGCATCCTATGGCTACCCCCCTCACTGGGATACAGGCTCCAGTCCCTGCATCCTATGGCTACCCTCCTTGCTGGGATACAGGCTCCAGTCCCTGCATCCTATGGCTACCCTCCTCTCTGGGATACAGGCTCCAGTCCCTGCATACTTTGGCTACCCTCCTCGCTGGGATACAGGGACTGGTACAATCGGTAATGGTGCTGGATTTCTGGCGCTGTTTAGCTCCAGTATTCCCAACACTCTCCATACAGATATCCTGGCTACTGGTCAGGATATCTGCTGAGAGATTGATACCTTCTCTCTTTGATCTCAATTGGGTCACAATCAGGAGCAGGCAAATTTATTGTCATGACAACACGGGCGGCCAGGGAACTGGAGGAGGGGAGAGGGGAGGGGCAGGAGGAGGTATAGGGTTACAGGGAGCAGTTTGGGGTCATAAACAGGAAATTCAGTTCATACTGGACAAGACTTTGATTCATGGGCCAGTCAGAGAAGGATACATACTTTTATGAACTTTATTCCTATTGTGTTTAATCATTTAATGATTGTCCATAATCAAAGACTTGAGCAAGTCTAGGTGACAACCGGCAAACCATGACGGCACATCATAAACATCTCCCAGTGGTGGCCATCTATTCAGGCCCAGAAATGATGGTTTTAACTATTTGGGCGTTGGACTCGAGTTCCCAATGTTAAGTCTATGGAGAAAAAATACCAGGGGTGAGATAAAAGATTTTTTCGCAAGTCATCCTGCTTGTATATATGTTGATTAGGGCATCCATGCTCAATTTAAACAGATTTGTTGTGTGATACATGAGCTGGATGTACGTTAAGACCAGTCTTGGACTAAGTGCCTTTCCAAAGTAAATTAATGTCTTGAACAAAAAATTATTTCACCCCTGGTATATTTTTCTCTATAGACCTAACATTGGGAACTCGAATCCAACGTCCATGAGATATTTAGGAAAAATATCCAATTGGGGACTATGTCACAAACGTTAGCCCATTAGCCAATGTCAAGAGTGAGATAAATTCAGAAACCCATTCAAGTTTGAATAAGTATGTAATTCACGCAGCTTCGCCTTGTGAATTACTACGTGATTCAAACTTGATGGGATACGAGCTCAGACCCTAAACTCTCATAGGTTTCCTCTATATTATCTCACCCCTGGGAACCATTGGGAACTCGAATCCGTCTCCAATGAGATATTTAGGAAAAATATCCAATGGGGGACTATGTCACAAATGTAAGCTCATGAGTCAATGTGAAGGGTGAAATAAATTCAGAAACCAATTCAAGTTAAGCATCAGAGCTCAATCAAAACTTGTTTGAATCTTCACGTAATTCACATCGCTTTGCCATGTGAATTATTGTGATTTAACTAATGGGATACAAATTCTGACTCTCGTAGGTTTCCTCTATAATAATATTCGCCTAATGCAAAGCGTCCATAGGAAACGCATGGGAAGCATGTATCTACACACCCGGAGCATATGGATATGTTGTATGCTCCGGGTTGTAGTAAACGGCGCATACGCAAAAATAGTGCATACCGATATGAACTAATATTGGTACGCCACTTATCAGGAAAAGGTGGATAATGAATACAATATAGACTGGTTTCAGATAAGCGCGGTAGTATGCTCCTCGGAGTTGACTCTGCGCAATATCCTCGCATGCGCTCGGATATCACTACACATTAACTCCCTGAACCATATGACCGCTTGTAACTGAAACCAATCAATATTGTGTATGTGTGCGTGTATTTATATATACATGGATACATAACAAATCTATATTAACTCACATCTTGACGTTTATCCTGATAACGTAATAGTGATAACATTTAATCTGTATCAAGTAATCTATCCTGATATCTGATTAGCCAAAGCATGGCAGGTAGTGCGGATCTTTGGTGTCATCAATACGGTAATGCAAACAAAACATATGATTTAATTTTTGTATTGGGTTCCTCGACATCATGGCATTATTAGCATGGATACATATGTAGTCAAAAAATATAAATCCGCCTTTAAACCTACACATGGACCTGTTTCAAGGAGCAGCGGGTTCATGGAATATTAGGATCGTCTAGCAGGATGGATACTGTATGGATTATAGCGATAATCCCGGGATTAATGCTATGATCCTTTGTACCCACGGAAGCTCTTTTACGTAAGGGCACATTAATCGTGATAAGTGATAAATATCGACGAGATTTCATTATTAACATCGCGAATCGTGATCATAGAATTATAAAACTGTACCAGATCACAATCAACAGAAACTGTGTCGTATTCCCGTTACTATTTCGTTTGGATATCAATTTTTTTTCTCTCTCACTCGAAAACGGCACTCCAATGGTAGCATCAAAGGTAAACAGATAGGCTTAGCCCCATTTTGCCAATCGGAAAAAATAATTTCCTTCACAAAATAGCTTCTTCTAATTTCGTTTTTAAGTAAGCCTGTACACTGAAGGGTTTCCTCCTTCTTAAGTACTCAGGAATACCAGCTGGGGGGCCAGGAAACCAGGAGGAAATGTTTTTCATGTTGAATTTACTGTCTCAAAAAGACCAAGAAAACATGGAAAACACCTAAATGTTGGCCATGGAATGGGGCTGAGGGTGTGTGGGAGGTTCCAATGTATCATTGGCGTAAATGAGGCTCAATTTATACTATCATCGTTTCCAAAGTCTGTGTTGTTTCATACAAGAAAAACATATCATATCAACTGGGAATGAAGCACCCCTCTCATAAGATCTCACACTCTCTAAGTGGTATTCTGTACAAGGTCATCACTACGCTCTATGGGAGAAGAATTCTTAATGAACTAGGCTTAGAGCATTGATAATCCACAGGCCTGCCTCCTGTGCTAAACACGTACATCAATTTTTTTTAATGATGCTACCTAGCGGGAATACAGTGTACTTGGCGCCCTAGTAGCTTTATTTGGACTGGAATACAGAATACCACTTAGAGAGTGTGAGATCTTATGAGAGATTTAAAAAGGAAAAGGCGAAAACACTTCTAAAGTCAACCGAAGTAACAAAAGAGAAAAAAAAGAGATCTCATGAGAGGGGTACACCAACACAAACGTTTCCTTGGAAAAGTGGAAAACTGCCATCTCTGTTTAAACGTTTAAATTCATTACTGCTTCAGGTTGACATCAAAAACCCTTGGTTTTGATATCTCTAGATGTGGCAGTGTAGCATGTCCTACACGGGTGTGTGGGTGTGTGGGTGTGTGGGAGGTGTGGGATCACCAGTCGGCAGCTCGGGGGGGAGAGTGTGGGAAAGGCCGGCGCGGGTCACGTGAGGGTTCGGAACGCTGACCCGCGGGCTGCGCGTGACGTCACTTGGCGCAGCGACGCGCTACCTGGCGAGTTTTTTGGCACATTTCTCCCAATTTGGCACTCAGAACGCCGATACTGAGGCCTATGAAACGGACATTACGAGATTAGACAATTCGCCAGTAACATGTCCCGTGACGCGCATCGGGCGTCCTCAGTGCGTTCTCCGTTGGCAGCCAGTGGCCAATTGTCTGCCCTTAATGCCACCAGAGGCGCTGCCATCAACGCATCGCATGAACGAGGAAACCACAGAGACTGAATCAAATTCCATCATGCATATTGCTCATTGCAGAATACGCATGTTTCACTCATTGTGTAGAGGTACATTCCTCTTGATCATGTCGCTTCAAATTACTCGTGTGCCATTCAAAGAGGATTGAAAGTGTTGACTTCCTTGTGAGAAATACCCATAAATCAGGGATGTCAGTTGGGGTCAGAAAATAGAGTGGAAATATTTTCAAGTCAAATATACTGCCTCCGAGGGATTGAGCAAACATCAAAAATATATGCTGTCAGTCATGGTATGGGATTGAGGATTTACCGGCAGGTTCAAACTACTTTTCTATTTATATGATTGAAAATCAATTAATATTATCTTCAATGCTTTATACAAGAAAAAAAAAAAAAAAAGTGGATTTCCATGGAAAGGTTGAAAACTGGCCTATATATTTATTAAATACGAAGCAAGCTGAAACCTGTTGCTGTACTCAATGCTCAGTCTCTTCGTTTCAATCAAATAAACGGGAGATAATCAAACGCAAATACCTGGAATCTATCTGAGTATTATTGTTCCTCTTGTCCCTGTTCTATTGATAAAACTGGATCTCCGTCACTCCAGGGGAATGTGGAGAACTCATTGACCTTAAATAAAGCCAGTGATAAAAACGTAAACACGCACTCAAAGTTGGCCACGTGTGACGAGCGGCGAGCGGTCACACACACAACGATGGCCGTATCGGCGAGAATACTGGAGAACTCGACCCGTAACGAACTCGACCCGTGAAAAACTCGACCCATAACGAACTCGACCCGTAACGAATTCGACCCGTTTTAAATCTTCTCAATTCAAGTGTCTCGACTGTGGATAAATACTGTACTGAGTAGTTAGTAAATTATCTTGGCCTCAAATTTGGTCTTCTTTGGGGAAGAAAACAAATAGAAAACCATTTCCCTAACCCTATCCCTAACCCTTCCCCTAACATAAACCCAATCCCTTACTAGACTTTTCCTTCTGTATGAAAGGAGAGAGCTGGATCTCCGTGTTCCATGGTTCTATTGAGGACATGGGGAAACAGCTAGCATTTCAGATTCAAAACAAGGCAACTGTCAAAAGTTATAAAACTTAAACATATCATATATTATGAGTTGGTAAATATAGTAATTGTGATATGAGCTTCATAGACAATCCAGCTCTTTCTTTTTCAGCTTTAAAACCACTTTATAATGTGAATCAACAGTTGATTAGACTGTCCCTTCAAGTGAGCACATGTGTCATGTTGACAAACTAAACCCTGCAACACATGAGGTGCTTCCCACTGAAGAAAGTAATCTTTAAGACTATGTCTGGTTTGAAATAAGATAACTGCTATGGATGTAAACTATTTATCAGGGAAATAAATTCATCAAGTACCTATAGAACACAAAATATCCCCAATAGCGCTCAGAATTTTATTATATTTGAAAAACTGGTGGATGGGACAGATTTTGTCCGAAACAGGCAGGTCAGTGCAGAGATACAAGCGACCGAAGGAAGTAGAGCGCAGGATCTATGCTAGACTCTAGTACAGTCTGTTGTCGCCAGGGCCAGGGCGCACAGGCTCAAACTAAGACTTTTATGCGTTACCATTTTGAGGTAGGAATTCCTGCCTCCACTGGTACTAAGCTGCTCTGAGTGATTTGCCAGTAACCAGTGTATTACTCTTCATGCAAAGGTCCTAAAATTAGAACAGCCAATCACGAAATTCCATTCTGCCATCAGGCAGAGGGAGCTGGCAAATGGGAGTCTTGCTCTGTTAGACCCTTACGGACCGTAAGCCTAGGGCAGCGCGGTCTGTAAACGGACTAGATCTATGCTAGGAGAGTGTTATTTTCGGAATGCCCACAGGGAGGAGGGGACGACATTCACTGCCGCCAACTACAACAGTCAAGGCCAGGACCGACGAGTAGACGCTGCTGGGACCCAGTGTGTTGGCGTATTAACACGTAGTGCGTCCCACCGACAGGCTGGGTACCAGCGAACACGATCATAGTGTCTCGTAGCGTCGTATTGTTACTATGATAGGGATGTCAGTTAGGATCCGCGAAAAACTTTTAATGTGGGAAATATTTTTAATTTGATTTAACGTCCAGTCAACTATTACTTTAACCCTAACGTTCTTACCATACTTTCCCAGGGTTCTTTTACACCACGAGGGTGGTGATCGAATTTATGTGAGGGATTTAGGTAGAAATATCATATTTATTTTTACACAAGAAATTATGTGAAAAAGTGGATTTCCATGGAAAACTGTCATCTCTGTGGTACTATTGTTGCTCACTGAAGAAAGATTCATCTGCCCTGAAGGGAACTGGGAAGTGTTAATGGGGACTGGGGGGTTGGGGTATCCTAGACTGTCCCTAGTCCTGTATCCCTCTGCCTACCCCCATCTCCTCGATACAGGGACTGGTCAAATCGGTAATGGTGTCCGATTTCTGGTGCTGGTTAGCCTCAAGCTCGACCAGCGCTCTCCATACAGATATCCTGGCTACTGGTCAGGATATCTGCTTGGAGATTGATATACCACTTTGATCTCGATTGGGTCACATTCAGCAGCAGGCGAAATTTATGACAACACAGGCGGCCAGAAAACTGGAGGAAGGGAGGGGGGAGGGGTATGAGGAAGTATAGGGTTACAGGGAGCAGATTGGGGTCATGAACAGGAGATTCTGGTCAGAGTGGACAAGTCTTTGATTCATGAGCCAGTTAGAGAAGGATATATGCTATAATAACCTTTATTTTCATTGTGTTTAATCATTTAATGAAAGCTCATAATAAAAGACTAGAACCTTTATTTTCATTGTGTTTAATCATTTAATGAAAGCTCATAATAAAAGACTAGAACCTTTATTTTCATTGTGTTTAATCATTTAATGAAAGCTCATAATAAAAGACTAGAACCTTTATTTTCATTGTGTTTAATCATTTAATGAAAGCTCATAATAAAAGACTAGAACCTTTATTTTCATTGTGTTTAATCATTTAATGAAAGCTCATAATAAAAGACTAGAACCTTTATTTTCATTGTGTTTAATCATTTAATGAAAGCTCATAATAAAAGACTAGAACCTTTATTTTCATTGTGTTTAATCATTTAATGAAAGCTCATAATCAAAGACTAGAACCTTTATTTTCATTATGTTTAATCATTTAATGAAAGCTCATAATCAAAGACTTGAGCAAGTCTAGGGGTGTCCCTGGGCTGCTCATTGCCGGTGGGACTCAGCCTCTAAGCGTACTGTTTGATGTTCTTGTAGAGATGGGCCTTCAAAGGGTCCCCACCTGGTAACTGCCCTCCCGCTCCCCCACTCACAGGTCACAGGTGTGCCACCACCACCACCACCAGGCAGGTCGCTGTACCTGGCTACTCTCTCCCACACTGGACACCCTTGTACTCCACAAGGGGAGCGGTCATTAAGTATGCCCGGGGGGCACAGTTTTTGGAACACCGTATGGTAAAAAGAAAGTTTCCCCCGCCTTGGAATACCCTCAAAAAAGTCCCCCATCCTGTTATTACCCCCCCCCCCCCTCCCTCAAAAGTTGCCCCACCCTTTAAAAACGGGGCATAATTGATTGTTAAAAAGATGTTGCGCCCTCCGCCCCCCCCCCCCTCCACACTCACATGGGAATACTGAATTTAAAAAAAGTTGCCCCCGTCCTTGGAATACCCCCAAAAAGTTGCCCCCGCCTTCGGAATACCCAATATGTAGCCCCCATCCCCCCACATAAAAATTGGGCCCCCCGGCCATAATAAATGAACACTCCGTAATCACTCCCACACCTCCTGTCTTCATCCGCCACCTCGGCCCTTCACTTCGCAGAACGGTCTTCATTGTGAGTTGCCGTCTTACAGCTGGACGCTTCCCAGAAGCGGCGCTTTGATGCGTATACTGCTGCTGTGTGTGGACAGACCCGTGGCCAGGGCCTTGGACCCGGGGTGACATTTAAATAGACAACAATCGATGGTTTCAGTTATATCCCTGACCTTCAGTTATATCCCTGACCTTCAGCTACATACAAACCCACACGTTTGTATGCTACTAGGGGCATACGGAATTTTGATGATTTTTATTTATGATTTTGATATTAAAATATTGTAGAGAGGGGTAGGAAAAAATCAAAACCTGATTCGTTTTAATCTTGGCTCCCGAATGCCACTCCTGGCGTTTGGTTCCGGATACCACTCGGCTCCGCCTCGTGATATCACTACGCCAAACGCCAGTCGTGGCATACGGGAGCCAAGATTAAAACTCATCCGGTTTTATGATAGTATCTTCAAACATTTTGTATATGAAGCACCCATTGACAATATATGTGGGACTCCGTAAACCACTATCCATTGTTTCGAAACTGTCAGATACCATACCCATGGTATACACATTCAAAACCATGGTATACGGCCTCGAAGCCATTGTATGCATAGATAATTGTGTGGACAGGCGGCCATAAACCACGAGAGGTTGACGCGTAAAAATAGACGAGTGTGAGCGAGGATATTACGACGTCAACCTCGAGTGGTTTACAGAGCCGCCTGTCCACAAAACCATAGTTTGTTGTATTTTATCATCCATCTTTTCTACTAGATTAAACCCAGTAATTACCATATTAACGGGTATAACAATAGGGACTATTTCTTTGCTCTATAGCACACAGCGAATAGCACACTGATAGTGAAGAGATAGATTTTTCTCAGCACGCTGAAAGTGTATGTGACCACTCTAACCTTTTATAGGCAACGTATATAGCACATGCGAGCACGCTCTAATAAATGCTGACTCACATAAGTAACTGTATTTTACAACCGAAGATTGGCCTCATCCCCAAGTGTTAAATGTTAAAAAACTCTATATGATCTCTAAAAGTTCGACGAAAAGGAATTTGTTTTAAGCTCACTATGACTGAACCAATGAGCGGCTGGCTATGAATGAACCAATGAGCAGTTGGCTATGACTGAACCAATGAGCAGCTGGCTATGACTGAACCAATGAGCAGCTGGCTATGACTGAACCAATGAGCTGCTGGCTGTGAATGAACCAATGAGAAGCTTGCTTTGACTGAACCAATGAGCAGCTGGCTTTGACTGAACCAATGAGCAGCTGGCTCTGACTGAACCAATGAGCAGCTGGCTATGACTGAACCAATGAGCAGCTGGCTATGAATGAACCAATGAGCAGCTGGCTTTGACTGAACCAATGAGCGGCTGGCTATGACTGAAACCAATGAGCGGCTGGCTATGACTGAAACCAATGAGCGGCTGGCTATGATTGAACCAATGAGCGGCTGGCTATGATTGAACCAATGAGCTGCTGGCTATGACTGAACCAATGAGCAGCTGGCTTTGACTGAACCAATGAGCAGCTGGCTTTGACTGAACCAATGAGCTGCTGGCTTTGACTGAACCAATGAACAGCTGGCTTTGACTGAACCAATGAGCTGCTGGCTTTGACTGAACCAATGAGCAGCTGGCTTTGACTGAACCAATGAGCAGCTGGCTCTGACTGAACCAATGAGCAGCTGGCTATGACTGAACCAATGAGCAGCTGGCTATGAATGAACCAATGAGCAGCTGGCTCTGACTGAACCAATGAGCAGCTGGCTTTCACTTAACCAATGAGCAGCTCTTACCTTTATCTTTGTCCTGGTGCGCCTCGCTCGTCCGCAGGTTGATATCCTTCACCACCTGCTTGGCCTTCTCGTCGCTGAGTCGTAACGACGCCGTTCTGCTCAGAGACTCCGCCTTCTTCTCCTTGTTGCTCTTCCCTTTCAGCGACTGGCTGCGCTCCAGTTTACTCTTCTTCTTCTCGCCGTCCCCCTTGGCGGGCTTCTCCGCCTCCTTCTCCTCCGTCTGACAGGAGATGGAGCGCATCTCGGTGGAGGTAGTGGTGAGTAGGGGCACGTAGAGTGTGGGCACGGGCTGGGAGTGTGAGTTCAGGTGAGCCTGGTTAAAACACCCGTTCTTGTAGGTGTCGGGAGTGACGATGAAGTACCCAGTACCTGTGAGGGATCAACGAGATTGTATTATGCGCCAGTACTTAAAAAATACATCAACCAAATTGTGTTTTCATATGCGAGATGTGTATTTGATGAAGTGATGAGAGAGGGGTAAGGCTTGCGGTAGGCTGGCAGGGAGAGGTGGGTAGGACACAGGAACTGAAGCCAGTCTATGTTCTTATATGAAATAAGAGAAATATCCGCCCGGTTTTCGTGATATATAAAGATGTTTTTATTTGCAAATCAATAATCTTAGAATACCCAATCCAACGTCTTGATTAAAACCAATTTAAGAATGGAATCTAAAGGTTTTGCAATTACGGACTAACACGTACAAAACTACAGAAACATGTGACGAGATTTAATATCTTAAACAAATAACTATTAGAAATGAAATATTTAATTAGAAAAATAAAAATTTAAATAAAAAATAAAATATTCAATCAAATATTTCATTAGAAAAATATATTCTAATCCTTCTTTTGTTCTCGAGCATTAGCTGCTATATGGCCACGTCTTCAACATTATGCGTGTATTTATCTTTAATCTAATGCATATACACGCGAATCTTACCTTAATTTGCCCGAGTAGGGCTTTAAATATGGTTAAGGTGCAAATTCCCACCACCCCTCACAGCCAAATTCCCACAACTAACAAAACAACTTCCTCCTACTTCGATCAAATACATTCCTCAACAAAGCTTTAGAAATTGGCAATCACATCTGGGGCGGGTTCCATAAGAGTAACATAAAACCCATACAAGACGTAATAAAGGTAACCCAGAGCTTCCGAGCCAATCCCATAAAGTCAAGATCACAGCGCGACAAATTGGTTTTGGCAGGCATCGTAGGAGGTTATCGTGTTAGCAGTGTTCTGATCCCATTAGATATTACAAGCCGCATCTAGTTGCTCCAATCGGTTTGCCGTCCCGGTGCTCAAATAGGCCAGCCGTGCCTAAACGCCGCCTAACAGCCCGCCTATCAACCACTCAAGGCGTCCTAAGCTCAGTGGTTGGCTGGGAGTCGGCCATGCCTAAAGGAGCCAATCTTACGGCTCAACTGAGGACCTCAATGAATGGCGCGGCGCGCGGAAGGATCTGAACTGAGGATCCGAACTTGTAGCGGGAGTGTATGGCCTGGGGTCGGGGTGGAGGTGGGAGTAGGTTGGTAGGTCCGAACCCAAAGGACCCATTATCAATACTCCTCGTTTTTTGGTGGGTTTTTTCTCTCAATACTCCTTGTAAAGTGGTATTCACACAGTGGGATTCATGTACCTCACAGGGTTCAAAATCTCATGAGATTCTGTTCCTTTTTAGGGGTAAATGTCGCCAACAATTGCGGGGGGGGGGGGGGGGGGGGGGCATGGGAAACGGAACCCTACAATTAAGACCATGAAATTGTGTTCGAGTACAGAATCTCAGCAGGATTTGTCTCAGACAAATGTATCCTGTGAGGTACATGAATCCCATCGTGTGAATCCCACTATGAAGGCATACCGGACAATTTGTCTTGGAAATTAAAACCCATGTCAATTTCCTGAAAGTTGAATATGATTATCTTCACGTGGTATAGAACACATATCTAACTTAATAATCAGGGATCATCGTACTAGTTTTTGATTTAAAGAACAATATTATGATAATTTTATGATAGGAAGTACATGTATAGAAATTCACATGTTTTCACATAGTAAAGCCCAAGATATTTTCATCAAACTTTCACAGAATATAGCTCATATATAGTACTAAACATTTAATTTTTATAATTCATAAGTCAGCATCCTTGTTTTTGAGAGAATTGAAGAAAACCAAATTGTTCAGTACATTTCCTAGGTAAATCAAGTGAATATTAATTGGCCAATTTTACCTATTATGATTGGATAAACTGGACAAAATGTTAGATTTACTCATTTCATATTAAAATAGAAAACAAGGAACCAGTTTCAACTGATTATTGACAATATTTAAACATATGCAATTTTATTTGGGTGTGGACGTAAATGCTAGAGGCCTTCATTTGCTGCGTACTTGCGAGAGGACGGCCAAAGTGGTGACTATTTTATTTGGGTTTTTTTTGTTGGTTTGATTTAACGTCCAGTTAACCATTACAGGTTCTTACCAGACCTTTTCAAGGTTCTTTTACACCACAAGGGTGGTGATCGAATCTATGTAATGAATTTAGGTAGAAATCTCACCCCTACACAGTTACCAAGGTGAGAGTTCTTTTACTTCCCACACCACATAGACATGGTATGAGAACGACTGGCCTTTGATATAGCATTAAAATCTACCACTGCTGGGAATGAAGGAAAAAAGTGGCTGCAGTGAGACTCGAACCTACAAAGACCTACAACCTTGGTTCAGTGCCTTAACCACTGAGGCAACTCCCCACCCCCAGGTGGTTACTATGCACACGTTTTATGGGTTAGCTAAGTTGGTTATTTTTCTAGGTGGAGGTGTGTGTTGTTGTCTGTGAGGGGTGGTGTATATTTAGTTCCACCTTCTGTTATATATCTCAAGACGTGCACACCCTGACAGACAAGACATGCCCATATGACGGTCTGTACCCGCTAAAACCAGGAGAATTTAACTTTCACTTATCTGAAGACTCGAGGTGAGGGGTCTATTATAATCTGTTGGATATATTAAATTCTTCGCATATGGACACGCTATGAGGCTAAACCTTCAGCAAATTCGTTTTTTTTAATACTCAGAGATGTCAGTTGCGATCAGTTCTAAAAGTAGAAATCATTTTCTTGTGAATTTACTTCCTCAGAGAGACCAAGAAAACATGGAAAATGGATTGGTCTTGGTCATGAAATGGGGCTGAGGGTGAGGTTAGAACCACGGTTATACTGGCATGGAACGGAATGAAGCTCAATTTATGCTATCTTTGTTTTATATTGGAAGAAATAATTCTATTAACTGGAATTGAAAACAAGGACCTCTATGGAAAAGTGGAAAACTGCCATCTCTGTATACTGAACGTAGTTCACCAATATTAGTATTCACTGATTTATACCGATGCGTTTGTTGATTGATTTAGGAATTTATCTTTTAGTTCTAAAAAATATCGAAAATGGTAAATAAAATAAAATTTTTAAAAGAATTTTCTAAAATTTAAATGTAGAAAAACTTACTCTTTCACTTAGAAAAAAAAATCAGAAATTTTGGTGGTAAGGATTGTCTGTAAAAAAATATCTTTTTTCTAATTTTTATGTAAAAAAACTCTTACTGTTTCAGTTAAAAAAAAAAAAATCAGAAGTTTTAGTGGTAAGGATTGTCTGTAAAAAAGTTTTTTTAATCTAAATGTAAAAAACTTAATTTTTGTTAGAAAAAGTATCTTATGTTTTGGTGTTAAGGATTGTCTGTAATAGAATTTTCTTTTTTTAATTTAAATGTAAAAAAACAAAAACTCTTTCATTTGGAAAAAAAAATATCAGAAGTTTTGGTGGTAAGGATATATATATATAAATGTATAAAAAAAAAAGAATTTAAAAAAAAAAAGAGCGGATTTTACCTCACAGTAGCATCCACTCTTCATGGATTAGAACCCCTAGTTGGGATATCACGCTCACTTCTCCCAGGGATCTGTCCCGGGAGCGCATTCCTCAGCACCGGCTGGTTACACTTACTGAGGGCCCGGCGCTCGCCTCGCCGCCCAGCCCCACCCCTCACAGCCCCACCACCCCTCACAGCCCCACCCCTCACAGCCCCACCACCCCTCACAGCCCCACCACCCCTCACAGCCTCTCTCCCCACTCTCACAGCTTCACATTTCACCAGGTACCAACACCTCCCGCAACCAGCACCAAGGACTAGCCGAGGGGAAAGTGAACGTCGAGATCGAGCAAGATTATTTCTTTCATGTTAATCTGGATTTCATGGGATGAGTGAACACCCAGGCACGTTGGTGTGTTCATGAATGATGCTGAAGCTAAATAGAGAAACAGCATTAAGGTGTAGAACTGAACAAACAAAATATCTTCAAACAGCAGCCTTCTGGGAGGTCATCACTCTTACTGTTTTTTAGGAAGCGGGTGAGATTATTATGTTTATTATATACCCATGCAGTATATTTGATAATTATCAAGACCCTCCAGGCTTGTACAAGCTAACAAAACTCGATGGGAATTGATGGTATTCACTGAACTCGGCCTGGGGTCTCGTTCCGTAAAAACAGCAATTCCCCATCTCGTTTTGTAGCATGTACAGCATGGTCAGGTCGTTCTATATAATCATAACTACTGCCCCAGTCACACTGGCGTTTCTTCAACGTATTTACTACGCAAATCCAACGCTTTTATATTTTAGTACGCAATCCAGTCAGACTGGCGTAAATTGTGGCGTTTTTACTACGTATTTGAGATTGTGGGCACCACATATAGGCCACGTACTGTGAACGTATCTGTTTGCCTTGCTTTAAAGTTCTAGTACGTTCATCAACGTTCGCCAACGCTTGTCTACGCTTGTGTGGCGTTTTACCGCGTTCAATTACGCATTAAATATGCATAGAGATAAGTTTAAAATTTTCGAAAGTTATTCTCACACCGCTTTTTTTCTATGTTTGTTTATGCATTCCGACTTTTGTTTACGTATCTCCGCGTCTTGGGCATTTTATGACGTATTTGTAGATTTCAAAATGCGTAAACGTAAATGTGCGTACACGGAAATAGGTCGTTTTTACGCCAGTATGACTGTGGCATGAGATAGGTATATAAATTCTAGAAATCCCTGTTCTGTTTATTTTACCACCGCTTTATATTCATCCTTTCCATCAAAGTCTTTTGAACTCGAAGTTCATGCAGAGCGACACCACGTTACGAATACTTCCTGTTTACAGGAAGGTAGCTGTTATTTTTGTTAGATTTTTATCTTCATTCCTTGCTCAATCTGTGCGCCTACTTGGCAAGCCGTTGCATTTCCCACTATGCTAACTACAAGTATTCTATCATCACTAGACTTGCTTAAGTCTTTGATAGGGGACACTATTAAGAAATAAACCTACATTTGGACTTCCCCTAACGCCCTACAGGCCCGGGAATCCTGTGTTCAGTGACTGACGTGGAATGTAGGGGGAGGGGTAATTATATAGAACGTCCTGACCATGCTGTACAAGTCACAGAACGAGATGGTAATTTACGGTTTGTACAGAACGAGGCATTTATGCCGAGTTCTGTACAAACCGTAAATTATCATCGAGTTCTGTGACTTGTACAAGCATGGCTGGACGTTATATATTTACTACATACCCAAAAATTTTAAAAAAATCATTAATTTAATTTTTAACAACCGATATGTTAATAAACGTGTTTGGCAAGGTAGTCCGTATTTTAGTGTACGGACCAGTGGTCCGTACAGTATTTTAATGTTAGATGGCGAAACGGTGCGTATTTACAGTATATACGGCATGAGTATACGGCATGGGCGACAAACGGACAGTAATTTGTCTCAGGCGAGGCATCCTAAGGTAGTTGGCCGTTGGTCGGTAGATGTAGAACAGCTAGGCAAGGGTCAGGCAACGATTAGTGGACCACCTCCTTCAGATGTTATTTTGTCACTGACAAGTTGTGGTTTCTCTGTTCCTAAATTGGTGGCCAAAAGTTTATCAACATGTTGATAAATCTAGTCACTGACAACGGAACGTTGGTTAATGGCGTTTGATTGGGTGGCCGACATGGGCTGAGATATTACGTAATTCGCCTGGGACAAGTTCACTGACTCCTATACGATTTGGGAACTAATCGTTCAATCCTTAATCGGTAGATATGTATTGGGCTTAAGGGAAGCGGTGGCAGCACAGAATTATATATTATCTGCAATTCACGTTATGCCAATGCTGTAACCTTGGTTTCGGATACCACTGTTATGGTATCTGACAGGTTTTATATAATGGGTCGTGGTTTACTGAGTCCCCATACATTTTCAACGGGGACTTTGTATATCATGGATAATATCAAGAGACGTCACGAGTTCGAGTCTGAGTTTATTTATGCCACGCATTTTGTTGGCTCCGTAATGTCACTCGTCTTCGACTCGTGAAATTACGGAGCCAACAAAATGCGTAGCATAAAATAAGCTCAAACTCAAACGAGTGCCATCTATATTTCATCCTACCCCATTTTCCATATTTTTTCAGTATGAGAAAGTAGTGGCATAAACAACACTTTATGTCACACCGGTGAAATAAACAAATCCCATGTTAAGCCTATGGGTTTTTTTTATTAGGGGTAGGATAATATAGAGAAACAGGCTTACTGTCTCCGTACGGATTAAATACGCGGTAAAATCGGCGATCAGATGAACCGATGCCGGAGGCAGAGGTTCATCTGATCGCCGATTTTATCGCGTATTTTATCCATACGGAGACAGTCAGCCTGTTTCTCTATTATTTTATACCTCAAAATATCCAATTTTTAACCTTGCTTCTGGGTGAGTTTTTGGATTTCGCCGCCGTACGCCCGCCCTGTACGCCCCATACATACCCCGTACGTCACCTAGGTGTCGTACGGATATAAATACGACATGGGTAGGAGCGGGCCGTATGTATAGGATATACTACCACAGGTATATAATAATAAGAGATAAGGAGCTCACCTGCGCTGCCCGTGTGGTAGACCTTGCGCTCCTTCATGAGGCTGCCGAGCGTCTCGTAGACGATCTCCTCGGGCGGCGCCTGCATGCCCCGGTAGCGGTCTGCGAGCTGCTCCTGCACCGCGTCCAGCGTGGCCGGCACCTGCTCGCAGTTCAGCTCGTGGATGACCACGCACAGCGCCTCGGGCAGCGGCGTGAACTGAGTCTGCTGCACCGTGCACATCGCCACCGGGTCCAGTTCACCTACAATACACAAAGCAGGGATACATTAGTGGTTTTATTGGATTTTTTTTTTCCTTTTTTTTTTGAGCCATGGAAATGGCGATGGTTGGGAAACTCGGACAATGTGAATGTTCGCAGTTATACACATGAAATTTCATTTTAAAAAAAAACACATAAACAAAGAGAATAATGAAACATATTATTATTAGTATACTCCTATGGCCGAAAGTCTATTAAATACTACCCGCTTTTACGGTTGTAGTTTAAATAATGTTCAGGGTCACTGAGACGTAGTGAATGTCAGGCGCACTGAACATTCATGAATACACAAAGCAAGGAGTCGTTATAGGGGTGCTCCACCAGGCCGATTTCTTTCCTGATCAATCGATCTGGGGCCTTTAAGAGGAGGGTTACATATTGTTACCTACTATATCTAAAACGGTAGAATTTTGTGATATCCGCTTGGAGTTGCTGCCGTACATAGAGACAAAGTGAACCAGACCTAGGCATGGAGATTGAAGAGCCACGAGAGTGAGAATCTCGTGCAGTTCTTAAGTGAATCCTGCTACTCTTTTTTGTGTTTGTCTACACAGATGTACTTCTATCCTTAGGATTTGTTTCTAGCCATACTGAAAACATGATTTAGAACTGTAGTTTTCTAATAATGTATTTAATTCTGATAATGATAGTTTCATAAATGACCATTATCAAAGAAGTAAGAAACTCTAGGGCATCCAGTAATAATCGGCGAGTGTCTGGCTACCAAATCGGCGACCGTCGGTCCAGTGGAACACCCGCATTAGTGGTTTTATTTTATTTGTTATTTTTTCGGGGTTTTATTTTTTTTTGAGCCATTGAAATGGTGAAGGTGGGGAAAGTTCCTTTCCCATTTCAAGGTAGAATCTAGCTGGAGATAAATACACAAAATATCACCATGATTTCGATCTGAGTGGTCATATTCTCCGCATAGTTGACTCGTAGAAATACTTAGAGCGATATATATGATTACGTAGTGTCAACGCATAGGAGTATACCAATAATGATATGTTTCCTTATTTTCTTTGTTTATGTGTTTTTTAATAAACATTTCACGTGTATAATTGCTAGTTTCCATCTGCAACATTTGAAGGTCATTAGCTTTGATTCTATGCATAGAAAGCCCGATGACCTCAGAACTAGCTCTAGTATTAAGCTTATATATATTTTCATGTCAGTAGACATACATCTATAAGCCAATCATAGCTTCAATCGTTCCGGTACTTAACTATAAACCCATGCCATATATACATAATACTGTAAATATGCACCGTTTCGTTATATAACGTGAAAATAATAAAAATAAATAATAAACTAATATAAATAACGTAAAAATACCCCACGGAATACTATCTTAAAACCGGATGATGCCAAGATTAAAACGAATTAAGTTTTGATTTTATCCTACCCTGTCTCCTCGATTTTGGAATATTACGTGATAATAATTCTGTATACCACTAGTGGCATATAAAACTCCGTATGCCAGTCCGCGTGGCATACAGAAACTCAATGTTAAGCCTATGAGATTTTATATTAGGGGTAAGATAATGTTCCGTATGGGATAATACAGAACACTTCCGTAAACGTTTATTAAAATATTAGTTATTAAGCCAAATGAAATTAATGATTTTTTTTTTTTAATTTGGGTATATAGTAATTAAAGAACAACAAACCATGCTTGTACAAGCCACAAAACCCGATGATAATTTACAGTTTGTACGGAACTCGGCGTAAACGCCTCATTCCGTACGAACCGTGAATTACCATCTCCTTTTATAGCTTGTACAGCATGGTCAGGACGTTCCATATAACTATCTTCTTGCGAGTCATCGGATAATTGAATCATTATGCAGCTGTAATTAGACGGTTAAACGTGTCTCGGCGTGATCTACGCATTAACCATCCGAGTTCAAAACGATTTCCTCACAGCGAATTAACCTCTGATCCACAGTTTTGGTCAAAGACGTATACAGGAAAACAGAACCTCATCAGTCTGTCTCTTTTTATGAATCAGAGAGATACTTGGCCCGCTTGCCTTGCGGTCACATGACCTGTGACTGATAAGTCAGAGGTCAAAACCATCATCTTGTTAGTAGCGCCGTAGGCCAGCGTTGCTCTGCCCTGATTTCAGTCCAAAGTAATCCTATGCGTTCCGTATCATGGAACTTGTAGTAGTGAACGATTTTGGGGCTGTTATGTTGATGTTCGCAACCAAACTGTAATACAATGGGAGATAAAAAAAAAAATTCCCGAAGAAATCGGGGCGCCGATTTTTTCCGATAGAGTTCACACATGTAATATTTAGAACTGCATCTAGAGAATCGTATAAATACACAATACTTCACAAGTTTGGAGGGCAGAAATCTTCATCAAGGCAAAGCCGAGTGACGATTACGGCCCTTTCAAACGAGTGGAGTATTGTTTATTTTACGATTCGAGTGCGGTTCTGGATTTATCTCACCCCTTTCAAGGTTAGGGAGTTGAACTTTCTTGTCTTGTCTTATCATCTCTCTGCAATCCTGGCCGCTGATTGGCTAATCGTCTAAGACGTCATCTCGTATTCACTACGCCACAACCATGCCGTAGTTTTGTCACTCTACCAGGGTGATCGTTGAATATTTTTCTCTAATGTTATTCCTATGGCTACACTTGTACCAGGGGTAAGATAATTATATAGAACTGCATCGAGAATCGTATAAAAAGACAATACTCCACGAGTTTGGCTGGGCCGCAATCGTCATCGAGGCGAAGCCGAGTGACGATTATGGCCCAGCCAAACGAGTGGAGTATTGTCTATTTATACGATTCGAGTGCGGTTCTGGATTTATCTTACCCCTTTCTATCGTTTAAATAACATCAAAACTCCAGAATAATCGAATATACTTAGCAAATCTACTACGCCACGGCCGTGGCGTAGTATTGTAACTCTACCAGGGTGATCGTTGGGTATTTTTTTCTAATGTTATTCCTATGGCTACACTTGTACCAGGGGTAAGATAATACAATAGGATGTGGTCAGTGACAGGCCAGCACTGATTTGAAAAGGCGTAGTTTGGTCGATGGAATGGTTTACGGGGCTCGCCCTCCATTCAAGTATGTAGTCAGACGATTTTTCTATTTATTTTTTATTGGTTCATTTGAAAGTTGACATACGTGCTAAGTGGATTCACCCCAACGTTACCCATACAACCAAACGAACTGAAGGTTGATAATACAACCTACCTCTGGAGTCAGGTATTCCACATGAACTGTTATATATGGGACTCTTTCAGTTCTCGTTATTAATCAAACACTACAGTAATTAGTTACCGGTAGAGGGCCACGAGGTATAACTGTGACCCTCACAAATTATTGTTCATATCGGTGTATTTCTCCGAGTTTATCTGTGATATATTTATCCATACTGTTGGGGCAAGTAATACCGGCCTCACGGCCGATGCCCTTGCAGTCTAAATAAAGAACATATAAAAAAGAATGTGTTTTGTGTATTTATGATTTCCCAATAAAGGAGCAGCCATCAGCCCATTGGCTGGTTTTATTGGCCAAGAAGGAAATCACGTGAAAGTGATTTTACAAGTCGAGTAGTTGCTCTTATATAAATAAAGAAAGAGTTATTTTTGTGTTTGAAGGTCACATCACTTTACTAATACCTACATACATGTATCTGCTTACAGCAAGAGGTCTAAAGGGATGGTTACTGTATTTTGGTATCGTCAGTCAGAATTCAAATAAAACATATGCTGATACACATGCATTAGAAATCCTTTAAAATCCTGCATGACAAATACAATAGGTATTTTTATGCCACTTTGCTGATCTTCCCAATCTTCACCCGAGCGGCATCTGAAAGGCGCTTCCTAATTAGCACAGATTAAGTTGAGTAAGGCTGGAGCAATTAACCATATGTTCATCGGTTGCTATTCTGGATGCTTTGTGAACTTCTAAAACGGCTCGCTTCTCTATATGGCACATGGATGTTGTGCTATGGATGTAGACTTGCTCAAGTCTTTGATTATGAACATTCGTTAAATGAATAAAGAAAATCGGTATACAATTCATTATAGCATGTGTCCTTCTCTGACTGGCCCATGAATCAAAGACTTGTCCACTCTGACCAGAATCTCCTGTTTATAACCCCAAACCATTCCCTGTAACCCTATACCTCCCTCCACCCCTCCCCCCCTCCAGTTCCCTGGCCTCCTGTGTTGTCATAGCAATAAATTTAGCCTACTCCTGACTGTGACTCGATTGAGATCAAAGTGAGAGGGTATCAATCTCCCAGCAGATATCCTGACCAGTAGCCAGACCTCTGCTTGGGGAGTGTGGCGCAAAATCGCGCCAGTCTACACGGCCGATTACGGATGAGACCAGTCCCTGTGTCAGTCAGAAGGGGTGGAGGGGTAGGATACAGGGACTGAGGCCAGTCTACTATGGATGCAGCCATCTTGCCTCCTACACCAACTAAACCGCCAGGTGGCGGAACCAGTTATCAATGGATTTTTATGAAAAATGTGTTCTTAGCTAGCTATAGGGGGATTTTAGCACGATTTTCTAAAGATTATAACAGCGGATGATAATGGTTGTCCCCCATCTACAGTGGCACTATCTTACAATTCGGGGTGGATGAGAGCAGTTTCTTTGTTTGGTATGATTTAACGTCCAGTTAACCATTATAGGTCCTTACCAGACTTTCTCAAGGTTCTTTTACACCACGAGGGTGGTGAATGAATCTATGTGATGAATACAGGTAGAAATCTCACCCCTACACATTTACCTTTACCTTTACCACACCACATAAGACATGGTATGCGAAGGACTGGCCTTTGATATAGCAGTAAATCTACCACTGCTGGGGGTGACAGATGATGGCAGAACTAGCAATCACTCTGTGCCCCATACGATAACATGTGGGGGGCATGGCCATGTTTCCACTCCAGAATAGCACGAGGATGGATAGGTGTGTTGACCGGACTGAACCCTTCAAAGGCGGCGAGTGGTACAACTGTCCTCCAGGCTGAAAGTAGACAGGCCTCTGTCTTTGTGTCCTACCTATGAGGGCTGTCTAGTGTGTATTCATCGGAACCCATCAGATCTTGTCAAACTGATGCTATGAATAGAACAACAAACCATGTTATTCCTTTTACCTAGCGGCACTGACCATTATCAGCCGTGCTCTCTTTGACCTTCACAGACCGATCTCTTTACTCTGTGCCGTACCTCTGAAGGCGGACGGTACGTAAACGAACTAGTGTAAGCTGTACTGTGATTGGTTCCGACGAATAGGCACTAGACAGTGGTGGAGGGTGTCCCTGTCTGCCTACCATTTCACCATTTTACACTCTGACAGCTATTTGTTGTCACCAGCAAGATGGCGGACATGTCTGCTGTTAAGGCAATTCAGAGGGTATTTTAAACCGGAAGTTGCCAGATGACTCAGAACATATTTCATCCTGATTATCACTCAATGACTATTCATAATCAAAGACTTAAGCAAGTCTAGACTAACAGATACACAGGTGCGGGATAAAATGCTCACTTTAAAAAAGGTGAAAATTTAGAGTCCTGCATAAAACAAGGGTTCAGTTGGTGCGACTTCCAAACATGGACGGGTGTTAGAATACATGCATGGCATTTCGTTCTGCTGCATTTTCATCACGTTCATCAACCGAGGCTCATTGATTGCCGAAAACGTTTTTGTGACTGCGTCAGTGCCAGTGTCCGGGAAGGGCAAAGAAGTTCATGTATGACGGTCATTTGGCACAAGACTTCACGTATTTGGCACAGGACTGTACAAAGTGAAACACGAACACATATCAATCATTCAGTGAAGTTATTACTATTATAACTTTTTGTCCGATGATATTGGCATGTTAATCAGGGTTCGTACATAGACAGCCCAATAAAAATCCAGGCATTTTCAGGCTGGTCACTGTTTTTAAAACCATGTCTTATTCATCCCCAGATTTAGCTACAATTTTCTTTATCTTCCTTACTACCTGTGGAATTTCAAATTCATGATATATTAATAGCAAATTGCTATACATGGTCAAATAAAGGATATATTTAAACTATTCAATCCAAGTCACTTTAGTTTCAAGGGAAGTTAGGTACTGTAGTAAAGAGGAAAGCTAATAAAGACTAGAATTTCATAGACCTATAAGATTGTTTTTATGCAAAACTAAATTTTCCAGGCTCTTTCAGGTTTTTCCAGGCTCTCTGTGAGAATTCCAGGCTTTTCCAGGCCTGGAAAACCAAAACGCATGATTCCAGGCTTTTCCAGGCTCTGTACGAACCCTGGTTAATTGTAAGACTGTACATTGGATCTACCGAAGAGTTCTACATGATGTATTGATTCATTACTCATTCAATACCAAATGTGGGAGACACACCAAGTGAGAAACGCAGCGATTCCCGGAATTGCAAACACAAAATGGCGAGTATGTGCGCTATTATTTCATATTTCACATGAATTTTGCGTCCGAGACACTGAGTTATGGGTGGGATATATTACTTAGAAATAATTTCTCACATACATGCCATTTTGTATTGGCGATTCCAGAGATTCCTGCCTTGACTCACTTAGTGTGCCCCCGGCATTAAGCCGGAGACACACCAAGCAAGTCAAGGTGGCGATCTCTGGAATCGCCAATACAATACAAAATAGCATATATCTAAGATATTTTGTTCATAGTACTATCTCCCACCGATAATTGAGCGTATCAGGTGAAATTATCAAGGGAAATATCAAATAATAGCTCACATACACGCCATTTTGTGTTGGCGATTCCAGAAATCGCTGCCTTTCTTGCTTGGTCTGTCCCCGGCATTAAACCGGAGACACACCAAGCGAGTATTGCAGCGATTTCCGTAATCGCCAACACAAAATGGCGAATATGAGAGCTAATTTTTCACATTTCACCTGATTATTGTTTCTGAGACTGTAAACTATCAGTGGGAGACATAACTATCAAATAATACCGCACATACATGCCATTTTGTGATGGCGATTCCGGAGATCGCTGCCTTCACTCGCTTGGTGTGTCCCCGGCATTAGGTAGAGACACACCAAGCAAGAAACACAAAGATTTCTCAATCGCCAACACAAAATTGCGTGTATGTGAGCTTTTATTTCATAGCTCACCAACTCATTGCTTGTAAGAGGCTGAATTATGGGTGGAAGATACTATTCTGAAATAATATTTCATATTCATGCCATTTTGTGTTGGCGATTAGAAAGATGGCGGGCGTTTCTTGCTTGGTGTGTTTCCGGTAATTTATGGTGGAATTCTTTGAGAACTGATATTATAGAGGAAACCCATGAAAGTTTAGGGTCTGAGCTCGTATCCCATCGAGTTTGAATCACGTAGTAATTCACAAGGCGAAGCCGCGTGAATTGCTATGTGATTCAAATGAGATGGGATCGAGCTCTGACCCTAAACTTGAAAGGGTTTCTGAATTTATCTCACCCTTAATAATGACTAATGGGCTAACATTTGTGACATCATCCCCCATTGGATATATTTCCTAAATATCTAATGGGTGTTAGATACGAGTTTCCAATGTTAAGTCTATGGAGAAAAAATATCTGGGGTGAGATAAGAGCTGCTACCGCGAGGGCTTTCATCTTGTATCTAACTCAGATAATAGAATCTAAATGAGGGGTGGGTACGCGGACGGGCCTGGTTAGCACGAGGTGGTGCGGTAGAGGCGCTTCAGACGCTACTATGATGTATAAATTAGCACGTAGTCACTAATTGACACCGCTACTCTTCTGTAACTACTGAAGTTCAGAGACAGGAGCTAGGGGGCCATCCAGACGGTGTGGGTTGTATTTCTTCGTTCATTCGGAAATGACAGTAATATCCTACCTTTGCATTTGTTCTAAATGATAGAACGGCGGAAACCGATATTTTCAAAATTTCTACGGTCTCTCTAGGCTGTAAATTCCACAAGAAATATACTTCCATATTTTGTTCTTACCCAACGGACATCTCTGAGGTTTAGTGTTATGACCCAGATGGCGTCATCTTGCGAGTGATATTACTGGAATATAATCTCAATAGAGCTAACTATGGGTGATTGCATTATCAAATCGAAGTAGGATAGCTACGGTTATATATTACCGAGTAGAACGTAAATGAAGCAGCGCAGATTCTAATCGATCCGATCGACGATTAAAATCGGGAACAACAATGTCGATACCCTCATACAGCGACACAACAACGCTTGCCTATTACACCTTCTCTAATTTATGACCTTGTACAGCGACCCGAGTGAGATCAGAGAGAGCCGCCGGGAGCCGAGCCGCGGTGAGCAACAGGCTACTGTCATTTTACCACAGGTAAGAGGGTGCGTCCACCAACCACGACAAGGCTGCGACAACGGCTTTCCGACAAGGTCCACGACAGCTCTACGATTGGAAGGCGTGTCGTAGCCTTGTCGTGGTTGGTGGACCCTAGTTCCCGACAAGAGGCTACGACAAGGCCACGACAGGCTGCGACATGAACCTTGTCGGGGGCCTGTCGGGGGCCTTCCGACAAGGTTATGACAAAATCGAACATGTTCGATTTTGGAGCCGTGTCGTGGCGTGTCGTGGCGTGTCGCAGTGGTCTACATAGAATATTTAGGTGGAGCGGGCACTTCCCGACAGGCTGCGACAAGGGCTCACGACAGCTCCCCTCCTCACGACAAGGCTGCGACAAGGAGCCGATAAGAACTTTCTTGTCGGGCGTGTCGCAGCCTTGTCGTGGTTGGTGGACGCACCCTCTTACTGTCTACCACAAAATCAGAAAGATTCAACCTATATGAATGAGGAAAACGGCTGCTGAGCTGAGACCGACCAATCTGTCCGACCAGTTAGCCGAGGGCGTGTTTGTTTGTTTAGGTAGTTTAACGTCCAATTTGTTCAATTAGACTTACTTTGGGTTTGACCGAATCTATGAGATAAATGTAGGTAGAAATTCCACTCCTACACATTTACCGAGGTGAGAGTTCTTTACTTCCCACACCACAAAGACATGGTATGAGAAGGATTGGCCTTTGATATAGCAGTAAATCTACCACTGCTGGGGGTGAGGGAGAAAAGTGGCTTGGGTTGTCTTGTAGTGTGTTACAGTGTTGTGATATGTCTAGACTGGCTTCAGTCCCTGTATCCTACCCCTCCACCCCTTCTAAGTAACACAGATTCATGGGCCAGTCAGAGAAGGATACATGTTATAATGAATTGTATTCCGATTTTCTTTAATCATTTAATGAATGTTCATAATCAAAGACTTGATGACATAATACATAGCGCGCTGTGTCCTGTGTGTGTTCTGGTGCTCCACCGCCACAACACCTCCAGACACATCGCGGCAAATGTGCATACGATTACTCAAAACCTAGAACGATTTGGCAAGACAACCAAATCGGGACTAATCTCTTTATGTCTTGTGTGTTGGTGGAATCAGCACCTTAAGGGCTGATTCCCCCAAAACGATGGATTTGTCGTGATATATCTTGGTATATCTTGTAATATCTTACAGTGTCGCGATATATATTATCTCTTTTGTCGCATAACGTAGCCCTGTGGTGTCGTGTGTATTTTTTTGTACTTCACCCACATCGTGGCAAATGTGCATGCGATTATTCAAAACTAAGCACGATTTAGCAAGACAAACAATCTCACTATGTCTTATGTGTTGGTGGAATCGGCCCTTACTACCGACACACTCTGGCGACACAAGAAGCCCGCACTGTACACAGCGGGCGTCCCTTGGTCATGACCTTGGCGGTGACCCCTGTGGCGGCAGCTCAGTGCCCTCACCTGTATCTCTGCAGGTCACAGGTGCCGCGGTTTAGCGGGGATTAGAGCCTCACCTGCCACTTAGCCCCGCCCGGCCCCTCACCACCAATCAGCCCGCCATCAGGAGGTGCCGGAGACAGGTGTTCCCGGCCGGGTCGTGGGGCCCGCTCGTTAGACGCCATGTCACTGCTGTCAGACACTGTTTACACGCGCTATATACATCACCTAGACGTTAGGGTGCTCACAGACATACACAATATTGACTGGTGCAGATACAACCGCTTTTATCTGAAACAAGTCTATATTGTATCTATTATCCACTTTTTCTGGGTAAATATAATGATATCAGTTGATTTGAGTCATGCACTATTTTTCCATACGCACTGTTTTTTCCTATGCGCCACCCACAGCATACAACATATCCGTATGCGCCGGGTATATCCATACAAACTCCCTATGTGTTTTCTATGGACACTTTGTATTAGGTGGATAATAAAGACTTCTATCGTCCTGCAAAAAGCTATCCCTTCACTATCTGTGTGCTATACACTGTGATAGTGGGGAAAAAGCAGGGTGCCAGTGTCTCAGGCACGTAGAGGTATGCCCTGCTGACCATGACCAATCACTCTAGACCGAAATAACTCAAGACCCACTGGTGCTAGATACGTTTTGTACCTCAAACCTTTTTTTATTGTAATTCATTTATACATGTAATTGCACGCTCATTCATCAATGATAAACATGCCATTTGCTCCTAGTTAGTGTGAGTGGTTGTAGACATACTACCCTGCGTCTATTCTGTTCTTAAACCGTTCAGTTCTCGCAGATATTAATTGCAAAATATTAGTAAAATGAATAGGATTGTGTATTGAAGTATTGCTTTAACATATCGCAGATATCACAAAAAAAGAGCTATTTGCCACTTTTTTTATTTTTATAACAAAACAGTCCATTTTGATTTCTGCTATGAGTGCAACAAAAAGTAACATCTCTAGTTCAATATGGGACCTTTTCAAATCTGTATCTTTTTCACACTCTTAGTTACGAGAATTTTTGTATTACAAGTCAAAAGTAACTAGTTTTCAGTCCTCAATATGGTTGCGCAGCCTAGAGTATACGACTGACTCTATAAAATACACTGCGATGAACAGCCACAAAACAAAGAGATTAGAATCAGAAAAGCGATATGTGACATTAAGACAAATTATGTGTTAACTCACATTGCTACATACAACTAAATTATAATGACAAAACACTTCTTATTCTTCCAAAGTCGAAAATCGGGATGTATGTGATCAATAATTTCACCGCATATTTTTGACGTACTAAGACAGTAAGCCAGTTTCCGCATCATTATATACCTAAAATGGCGATATTTTATCTAGTCACGTGATCATATACCACGTACGTCATACTGTGACGTATGGGAATAAATACGCTATGGGTAGGAGCGGGTAGTATACATAGTTCATACAGCCACAGGTATATAATAATATAATTTATCAGATAACCTTGTTGTTGGAGAATGTGAAACTTGAACCTGGTCTGATTTTGAAGCTCTTTTGGGACACCTATCGAAGAGGATATCGATATATCAAGCATAAATTTCATTCTGCACACATGTACGCGTGGCGTAGAAGAAAAACTATAATGTTTCACCAGTGTTTTAACCATGTCAAGAGGATTGGAAACAACGGCAATGAAACCACTCTGACTGCAGTCTGACAACCGACAAGATAGTGGTCGATCACCGATTTGCTGTAACAAAAGACAGTGGGCTGTATTCTGTAAGCCTACTGTGACCACGCTAACCTTTTGGGCAATATAAGCAACGTATATAGTGCGTTTGATCGCGCTCTATACGGAAACAGGGTTACTGTGGCTGTATGTGATAGATACGCGGTAAAATTGATGAATAAACGAACCGATGCCGAAGGCAGAGGTTCGTTTTGTCGTCAATTTTACCAAGTATTTATCACGTACAGCCACAGTAACCCTGTTTTTGTATTATTATATACCTTAAAATATCCAATTTTCTACTTTGCTTCTGGGCGAGTTTTTGGATTTCGCCACTGAACATGCCCCGTACGCCACAAACACACCCCGTACGTCACCTAGGTGTCGTACGGATATAAATACGACACGGGTAGGAGCGGGCCGTATGTATAGGATATACTACCACAGGTATATAATAATAAAAGGTATGAGTGAAGACTTTCGGTATTTACTCGGAATGTACCTCAGCGTTCTAGGTAGTAACTCAGAATTCTACGTAGCAGGTATTTAAAGGTAAAAAGGGGACTCTGCCTCCTGAATAGGAAGTGTGACTAAGATCCAACTTAACGTCTTGAGGTCGTCAGTGGTTTTTAGTCAGAGGTTATCCAAACACTTTCGTTTGTGAATGTCCATAATGGGAAGGACCGAGGTTGTTCCCTCCACAACTTAAAAGCTACTCGCACAATAAAAAATGAAAAAAAGCTACAACAATGGTGCATCAAAAGATACCTGAGCTTCATTGGAAATCATAGGAGATTAATTCTAGTATTCGTAAAATCTCAGGGATGCCAGTTGGGGTCATGAAAAAGAGAGGATTTTTTTTTCACTTGGAATTCACTGCATCAGTGAGACACATTAAAAAAACACATTGTTATTGGCCATGGAATGGGGCTGGGGTGTGTGGGGAGGTTTGAACCACTGTTTTTGGTGTGAATGAGGCCCAATTTATTCTCAATTTGTTTTACACAACGAAATAGGATTTCATGAACTGAAAATAGGAAAACTGCCATCTCTGAACGTTATATTAGTATTGATAACAACACAGAGTAGACGGGATAATGCTGGCTCTTGACAGTGACCTTAGTATTTCTGGGGCCTGTTTGTCGGCGCGACTTAGACTGGCTGCAGTCCCTGCATCCTATGGCTACCACTCCACCAACCTCAACCCTCCTCGCTGGGATGCAGGTTTAATTCATGGGCCAGTCAGTGAAGGACACATACTATAATGAACTTTATTCTGATTGTGTTTAATCATTTAGTTAACCCTTTAAGGACAGGTGCCTGCGGTTGAGCTACTTCCGTAAGGACGGGTGCTGGTGGCAGTTTGTCCTGCTATAGGACGGGCATATTGCTGTCAAAATTCATTATTCAAATTTGCGATGACGTAATACGATACGTATTGATAAATGTTTCCTTTTTTCTAATAGAAATACTAAATAAAATGTCCCATCTATATTTTGTGAAGATTTCATGAAAATTCCCTTATCATTTCTTAGTTTTAACATTTTTGTAAATATGGGAACAATGGTGCCTCATAATGCCTCCAGGCATAATGCGTCTTTAGTGAGGTGATGCCTCCAGGCATCATGCGTTCTTAACCCTTAACCCTCCACACGTGGGGACCGCTACTAGTGACTATGTACAGTTCTAGGGGACGGGGGCATTGTCTTCTGATCTCAAAATTCGAAGGTTTATCACATGATATAATTTGTTATGCTTAATATTTTTATTTCTATTGTTTAGAATTCTAAAATATGATTTTATGCCTACATTCTGTGCAAATTACAAAATTATTGTTAAAATATTTCCATTCAAAAGTAATTTCATAAATATCCAGCAAATGATGCCTTAAGGCATCATCCGCCCCTGGCCGGTAGATGCCTTAAAAGGTTGGTTTTTTAAAAATCTTTTATTTATACTGGAGAATCCACTAGGGAGAGGGATGCCCTGTTATCAGTGGGCTTTAGTGGCCATAGCAAATTGTGACATCAGCATTTTTAGAAAAACAACAAAGTCAAGTCAAGTCGCCCCAAGACAAATATGGGCAACACAGCGTATCAGCATTGATACAGTTTCATATACAGAATAAGATTATGCGAGATCGGATGATATTTACAGATGAAATGACATGTTGTCGAGTTTTTATCACATGTCGGAGGAGGTTAGCATGAGGGACAACCAGAATTGCAAAATTGCGAGATTTAGGTATGGTTACAGGGTTTATGTTCATAATCAAAGACTTGAGCACGTCTAGGCGCTACTCGGCGGGGTTGTATTGGTTTGACGACGGCCTCCTGCACACCACGCGAGGCCGTGAAACACGCTACGTGTTTGCAGACAGAAGGCTTAGAGGCGAGTAAATCATTCTGACAAATATTAGTAGACGACGGCCGCGCTGCATGTTGACATACGTGAGACTGTGCTCTGAAAACGCCGCATTCCGCACCACGCCGCCCGCCGTAGCGCTCTGCCGGGCCCACCGCCGCGAGGTGCCGTCAACAAGCTGCCTTAACCCGCCACCCACATCCTAAAGCCCAATGCCCATCTACCGATTTCGGAACATTTATGTACGTTTGTCGGCGACAAACGGAGGGTAATTTGTCTCAGCAAAGCCATCCTAACGGAGTCAGTAGATGTAGGACAGCTAGGCAAGGCTACCCAGCGATTAGTGAACACTCGTTTTCTTTGTTTTTTGCCCTCCCCCAGCGATTAGTGGACCATACACCAATTTTATCAGTGTGCGGGTCGAGCGATGGGTTATGTAATTTGCCTGCGACAAGGTGACCGACTCCTATACGATTTGGGAACTAATCGTTCAACCCTAAATCGGTAGATGGGCATCCGGCTTAATGCTCGTCAATAGGGAGCCAAAGTGAACCCGCTGCAACCACAGATAGCCGTTCACAAAATACCATTTCCGGATATAAGCTCTCAGTACTTTGACTATTATTCTGACCGACCCGACAGATTTGTCGGGTAAAGGTGTGATCGGGCACAACGGTCGTGTCGCCGTCTTATAGGATGAAGAGGATAAGAGAGTGTTTAAAAGTGTATTATAAAGAATGCTTATGTAAGGTGAATGTACCTTTTGACCTGAATAAAAAAAATCCTAGTAATTCACATCATTGAAATATACATACATGTCGATGTTATGATAGGTGGGCCCTAACGTCTTGATGAGTGGGCCCTAATGACCCGACTTTCGGGTGGTGGGCCCAAACGTCTACATACCGTCTATGGGACCCATTAACTGCATTCTTCGTTGCGAACCATTCCAGGTAGCAGCCGCCCACTTGACCCATATCAACATTAACCCCTGCACACCTCCCGCTACGCTCTCAAGAGCATCAAAGGGTTAGACATCCCATTGTAAACTACAGAAGCTGTAGCAATGCTATAAACCTCTTTGTCCGTCGAGGCCTTTCTTCTTGGGAACTTTCAAGTAGCATCGTATGGATAAGGGAGGCGCCGGATAACCTCTTAATTAGCTACTGGTTCATTTCGTGAAATTCTAGTATCTCGAGTCCCATCAATACAAAAACCTGCACTTATGAATACTACATGTACAGTAAAACCCCGCGTAAGCGGTGACCGACCGTTCCGGGCCAAAGTGTCCTCTTACGCGGGGTGTCCGTTAGGCGGGGTTCTACTGTAAAACGTTACTTTAACCCACTTAAAGGAAAGAAAAGAGAATCCTAAATCTAGCACTGGGTAAGCAGATGTATCATGAGAAATCCGAAAATATGATTAATACTTGGCACACAGTAGAATCTGGAACGGAGGAGTAACTAAATTCATACTTGATTGAACGTTTTAGGAAAATTGTCTAATAAACATTACCCATTAACTAAACAAAACCATGACTAACCTTTACCATAAAATCCTGAAAATTCCCCTCTGGAATAAGTCCAGAGGTGTTCTCCATTATAACAAAACCCCCATACTGAAATAAATATTTTATTACACAGCAGACAATAGACGCTATTGAGGTATCCCATAATTCAGTCTGTTTACAGGATCCGGTGTTCACTGGTTGCCGACGTTGTATGGTGATTCGCCCCTGACCCATAACTCAAAATTATTGCAGTTTAACGGTTTTCACGAATCTTAAAGTTGGAAATCCGATGCTAGAAATTGAAATTTCAACAATTTCTCCAGGTAAATCGACTAGATCGAGTTTGGTTTAGAATTTATCCTACCCCGCCCATCTAAATTACTTCTACGTTAACAAATGTCGTCATTTGTCAAGTGTATCCCACTGGAGCGATATTTTTCATTTTTCTGAACTCCAGACCGAATACAGTGACCCAATGTTAAGCCTATGGAGTTTTTTTATTAGAAGTAGGATAACGTATGGAGAGTCTATGCATAATATTCGTCTGGCTCCCTCAATAATCTCGCTGCACCACTGCAGACTTGTCTCCATCAGGGTACACCTCCCAGCCCGACGAAGATGAAATCTCCCCCGGGACACGGGGCCGCCTTGCCGGGGGCATTCCCCGGGACACGGGGCCGCCTTGCCGGGGGCATTCCCCGGGACACGGGGCCGCCTTGCCGGGGGCATTCCCCGGGACACGGGGCCGCCTTGTCGGGGGCATTCCCCGGGACACGGGGCCGCCTTGCCGGGGGCATCCCCCTCCGGGCACGGGCCCGGGGAGCGGCGCGTCGTCTCGTCAAGAATCTGCGAGTTTTTGTCGGCTGCGCCTGCTCTCCTGGCATGTGGGGAATCCGGGCTCTGCGGCACGTTGGTTAAACTAGGCTCTAGCCATGAAGCTATGGTTCCAGGCAGGGACCAACAAATGGCAAGGCTTGGGACGGGGACTTGGGAATGATAGCATCATTACGTAGCGTAAAACCCCGCTTGTATGCCCATTTTTAAGGTGTTTTTTTTTTTAAATCGGCATATAGATGTCTGCCGAAGTCGGGGGTCGGCGTATAACCGGTTTTTTTTCTCCAATTTTTTTTTTTTAAATCAATACAAATCTATGATTAAGTACCCAAAACAGAGATCTACAAATGTAAATCATCTAATGGTAGTAATTTGTCAAATAGTCATTTGATATATTGGAGCGAAAGTTCATAAATACGACCGAAAAGTTTACAAAAAGTTGAGGGGGTGGGGGGGGGGGGGGGGATGTGGGGGGCCAGGACCCCAAAGTAGGGGGTAGGCTTATAAGCGGGATTTTACGGTAGTTCTATTTCTAGTCACTCACGGTCGTTAGTTGAGTTCGTTGGCAAAAAAATTAGGAAATATTTTTTCAGGTGGAATTTACTCCTCAGAGACAGAAAACATGGAAAGCACATCGTTATTGGCCATGGAATGGGGCTTAGGTGTATGGGAAGGTTTGAACCCCTATTTCTTGGTGTGAACAACGAAAATACTCGTTGGTGTGAATGAGACTAAATTTATACTATCTTCGTTTTTGACAAAAGTAAAAATTCTTTAAACTGAAAATTAAGACAAGGATTTCCTTGGAAGATAGTAATATTGACATCTCTGTATAGTTAATCCAGCAGGGAACTAGAGAGGCTTATTCCTGTAAATTCCACTTGAATAAATCCTACTGCATATGGTTTATATTTACTCAGTGAGACTATATACATACTTATGACCCTAGGTAGTCATCCATCAAATCCTATCTGTAGTATTAAACCGTGTTAAGTGGTTACATTTCAATGAATAACTAAATGATATATCATATCAAAATAATACGAATGGGTGTAGTACATCAATTTGACGTGTTATTCGTCAATGCCCCGGAACCTAGTGGTTGCGTTACGCCACAATTATTTCCCTGTGATAGATTCGATATTAATGTGATATGATCCCGGCTGTTGCTACCGTGAAAGAACCATCAATCAATCTACCGTACAAAATAACCTGGAGCCTACTGGTCGCCGCAAACACAGCGAGAGGGCGTGTTAGGCTGTGTAAACACTGTGACTGCGATGTACGTTTTCCTCCATATCTATTCAATACATAGACAAAAATCGCTGGTTTTTGTGGACAGGCGGCCGTAAACCATTTAAAACACGAGAGGTTGACGCGTAATAATATACGAGCGCTAGCGAGTGTATTACGACGTCAACCGCGAGTGGTTTAAAGAGCCACCTATCCACAAAATCATCGTTTGTTGCATTTATTATCCATCTTTTGAAGAAAAAAAAACCACAGCCATATTAACGTGTATAACAATAGGGACTATTTCTTTCCTAGACAGCACAAAGGGACTATTTTCCGTATACCATGGCTTTGAGGCCGTATGCCACAGGTTTGAATCCGTATACCACAGTTATATCTGACAATTCTATACAATAGGTAGTGGTTTACTGAGTTCCCATACATTTTCTACGGGGGGTTTGTATACGATGGATAATAAAACTAACTTGTGAACGCGTGGGCTTTGATATACAGTTCCTTTGATCTCCGGTACCTGCCGCATCGTGGGAAGAGACAGCAAGCTGGCATTCCCAGTTTGGACAATGCCGACTCGACCTTTGCCGTGTGCACACAGTCGGCACTGTGTAAACGCCACCTGTGATGTTCGCTTCCCGTCGGCTTGTGTAAACGCGACTGAAACGCATCGGCGCCACAGGCATAGCTGACAAAATGTGAGACTTTTCGGGAGGCTTTTGGTTTGATCTTGGACAGCTGGCCTTTTCCAGACATAGACAGTCTTCTATATTGAACTCTCACCCGTTTGACATCAAAGGTTATTTGCTAATACCGAATAACCCTTTCAGGACGGGTGCCTGCGGCCATGCTACTCCCGTAAGGACGGGTGCTGGTGGCAGCTTGTCCGTTAATGGTTAAAACTCATAATTCAAGTTTAAAACCACGTATTATGATACATAATCGTAAATATTTTGTTTCTTTAGAATAGAAATACTAAATATGATGTCATGCCGTATATCCATTTGTGACGATGTCATGACTATTGCTCTGTTATGTCTTTGCTAAAACATTTTTGTAAATGTTGGAGCAATGATGCCTCAAGACATCATGCGTCTGAAGTGCGGTGATGCCTCCAGGCATCATGCATCCTTAAAGGTTTAATACCTTGTAAATACATGTAATTGTCTATCTGCACCACGGCTGCTGTCTTTATCTTTCCGTGTGTAAGATTCATACTTAAATCCGGTTTACCGATATATCCGAATGTATAGCTCCTGAATCACAATCATTTTTTTTATATTTAAAAAAAAATCATTTTAAGAGATTATTTGTAGATACAAAAGGTGGTTTCATAATACCGTGCTTGTCCATACGAGCATCTAAGTTTGTCATTCATCAGTAACTGGGTCTAATAGGCAACTAATAGCCGCAGCAGTGTGATACGTTTAATCAAATCTTTATCTCAAAGCAGGCCATATATTTCTTTATCCTGTTTGCAAGTAGACATTTTTCTTTGCAAGTAGGTTGGTATCACATTTTTTTCTGTTGGCAAGTAGGTTCACAGTGGAGCTGAAGATATATGGGATGACAATATTTGGATGAATTCCCTGCAACAACTGATATAATATTATATATATGTACCAGGTGTGTTCACTATTGCAAAAACTTCATCTTTAGTTATTTAAATTGTATTAGCTCAATAGCTTGCTATTGACGAAATATATGATGTTTGTACGGATGAGTACCCAGATATAATCGGAACCCTATACATATGATTCAGCAAATACTGGATAGGGTACTTATGGGCTTTCCATCAAACATTTATGTCGGCGACATTTTTCAGTAATTGGCATAACTTTAAGATATACAGAAAAGTTTTGTTATCAGAGTCAGCAGTTAATACCGATAAAGATAGTGTGACAGTCAATGCAAACCCATACTGCCTTCCTTTAATATTACTGACCCCTAGTATGTTCCTGTGGGCAACTCCCTCCACGCTATAGTATTAAATCTGCGGAGTTTTCTTGGCGTTCACATGTCAATAAATTCAGTCTGTGTATAGCAGGAAAACCCGTTGCTGTTCCCAGCTACATTGTATTTGCATTAGCCAATGGCTGATCGGGTTTCTAATGAGGAACGTAGAAATACATGTAAAATGTATTGCCTTTTTGCATTACACTGGGCATTCTGTCACCTTCTATATTTCGGAAAAGTTCCACAGTTTTATGTCAATCTATAGCAATTTTTACCACACAATCACCTGTGTCATCTACAAATGACCTATACAGAACTGAAGGAGGCAAAAAGCCGAGAATAAATCTGGAAACGGTTTCCCTATGTTTTGAAGATAAATAAAACACTTAATCATTGAATATTGAAATTTATCTACATAGAGAGAATTAGTACAGGTTGAGGTTTTGCCTTCTGGTATGAAAATAGCAAAGTTTCTTTTTTTCAATTTAAAAAATTATTTTTTTTAGGGTAAATATCAATACAGATTACACTGGCTCGGCAATGCCGTCCTTCAGCCCGGTCCTCGGTGCAGGTTTTATGAAAATCCTCGTATATTGTAATGCTATATCTACTGGGTGCTTCTAGAGCATAGCGGAGATGGGTCATATCGGGATTATCCAGTCTGCGCACCTAATCAAGTCTCCCTGCCTTATCTAGGTCACTAAGACGACGACCAGACACGTCCCCCTTATGAGCTTATCTTTAACCCTTTAAGGACGCATGATGCCTGGAGATTAGACTGGCTCCAGTCCCTGCATCCAATGGCTACCCTCCTCGCTGAGATACAGGCTCCAGTTCCTGCATCCTATGGCTACCCTCCTCGCTGGGATACAGGATTTGATTCATGGGCCAGTCAGAGAAGGATAGATGTATACTATAATGAACTTAATTCTGATTGTGTTTAATAATTAAATAAATGTTCATAATCAGAGACGTGAGCAAGTCTACCTGGAGAGCAAGTCTACGCACTAAAGACGCATGATGCCTTGAGGCATCATTGTTCCAATATTTTCAAAGTATTTTAACAAGGCCATATTCGAACAATATTCATGAAATCTTCACAATATGTAGATATGATATCATATTTCGTATTTCTTTTCAAAAGAAACAAAATATTTGTCATTATATAGGGTATTATGTGATACCAAACCGAGTTATGAGTTTTAACCATTATGTGCCCGTCCTCTAGCAGGACAAACTGCCACCAGCACCCGTCCTTACTGGAGTAGGGCGGCCGCAGGCACCCGTCCTTAAAGGGTTAACACAGCAAGATGAACGGCCGGGACTGAACTCACTGGCCATAAATGTGTCCCCCTGTCAGGTCTACTCGCAGCAAAATCCTGGCCGATTATTTGCACATATTCACTGACTTTACTATTTATCCCACCCCTCATATACATCCCCATAGACTTGACATGGTATGACTTTATGCCACAGCTATGCCATATAATATTTATATGCTACGGGTGACCCATGTAATTAAAAGCATGTGACGGGATAGGATAAAATCTAAACGTCACTCAAATTCATATGATTGTTTACAAGGCATTCGTTTTCTGCTATAGATATCACTCAGTTCAGCTTTGGGATATCATTCCGCGAAGACAACTCATGCTATATAAACAATTGCATGACATTTCACAACGTTTCTTGATAATATCCTATCCTGACGGAAGCCATTTCCCTCCCATTCACTATACTGGAATCGGGGGGTCAGGTTTCGCTAGATGGTACAGGTCACAACCCAGTCTTCTTTCATCACCCTGGAAGAAATCCGCACACCCCACTTCCCACTACCACAAAGAGGTGGTCTGGTATTATATTTGAACTTAATTTCTCATTTCACGGTCATTCTGTCTTTAAATTACTGTTGCTAAACAAAAATCTAATATGAAAACGCAGTGAGTGAACATGCAGCGTTCCGTTGGTCCCATAAAATATGTCCCTCCGCCTCTGGTGTTGGGGCATATTTTATAGGACGAAAGACCTTGACCGGCGATCGCTACGGGCTCACTAACTATGTGTTCTTTTAGTACTCGTAAAGGGCTGATTCCACCTACACAGGGATTTGTCGTGATATATCTTGGTATATCTTGTAATATCTTACAGTGTTGCGATACGTTGTAACAGTGTTGCGATACGCTGTACCTCCGTTGTCTCAAAACATAGCTGCGCGATGTCATGTGCATGTTTTGGTGCTCCACCAATGCGACACCTCAATATATCATTGAGATTATAAGAATCTTTGGTTGCATTGATGCACGTCTTTAGGCCAGTGGATTCTCAAGGCTCTAAGCCTAGTTCGTTAAGAATTCTTCTCCATAGAGCGTAGTGAGAGTACTTATATAGAACTGCATCGAGAATCGTATAAATACACAATACTCCACGAGTTTGGATGGGCCATAATCGTCATCGAGGCGAAGCCGAGTGACGATTATGGCCCATCCAAACGAGTGGAGCATTGTTTATTTATACGATTCGAGTGTGGTTCTGGATTTATCTCCCCCCTTTTACTGTTACAGTGTTAGGGACGTTTAAATCTCTTTGTTTTGTCTTGTCCTTTCTCTGAAATCCTGGCCCCTGATTGGTCAATCGCCTATGACGTCATCTCGTATTCACTACTCCACAGCCATGGCGTAGTATTGTCACTCTACCGGGGTGATCGTTGAGTATTTTTTTCTAACGTTATTCCTATGGCTAAACTTGTACCAGGGGTGCGATAAAGAATACGACTTGGAGAGTGTGAGATCTTATGAGAGGGGTGCCCCTGGATGCCTCTTGTGACATCAAATCTCTGTAATGTGAACCGCCAACATTCTGCCTGTGACTCAACGACCCAGTCATCATGCCCGCTCCCCGTGGTCGCACAAATCCAATGTGTCTTGACGTTCTGCGCGAGGTGGCGGCATTAATACGAGCTGTAATGACCATAAATCATTCTGCTGGCCTAGCAAATGCAGCACAATAAAAGGTGTAATTACTCCAGTTGTAATTGAAGGTTAAACTCAAGCTTACTGGACCAACAAGGCTCTGGAGATAATTAATGGCTGAGGTACAAGTCAGAACGTATTGAAATAGGGTGGTAAAATCTATTGGTAGTGATATAGGGTGCGTTTCTTGGTTTTTTTTATGCGTTTAGAAACACAATATCTGGGGCCTATTTTACAATTGATCCTACCCCTAATTAAAAACGCCATAGGCTTAACATGGGATTTGTGTATGTCACGGGTGTGACATAAAGTGTTGTTTATGTCACTACTTTCTAATGCTGAAAAAATGTGGAAACGGGGTAGGATAAAATCTAGACGCCACTCATCTTGTTGTCTCCGACTCGTGACATTACGGACCCAACAAAATGCTGGACATAAATAAACTCAAGACTCAAACTTGTGACGTCTCTTGATAATACCTAACCCGTACACTATTGTTTTGAGGCTGTATACCATAGATTTGAATCTGTATACCAGAGTTAGGGTATCTGACAGGTTTTATATAATGGGTCATGGTTTACTGAGTCCCCATACATTTCCAATGGGGTCTTTGTATTCGATGGATAATAATACTGTGTTAGTGTATTGCAGGCTGGAGGACTAAAGAATAAACCAACAAGTTTTGGTCAAAGTCGTCGTTCTCCACGAGTTTGATGCGGAGTGATATGAACGAGGCGACAGCCGAGTGAATATCATGTAGCATTCAAACGAGTTGCAGAATGACTTCTTTGACCAAAACGAGTTGCTTTCTGTATTTATCTCACCCCTAGATACACATTAAAAGAATGGATGACACACAGGCTATAGACCATAGAGAACGGACCGCAATACTCGTAAGGGGGATGGAGAACGAGTTCCCAATGTTAAGCCTATGGGCGTTTATTCCAGGGGTGAGATAAAAACTGTAGCACCGCCGTTCTCATTCCTCACACTTCACACCATGGTGAGTCTGCACAGTGTCTGACTGGCATTTATAAGACACCGACTGGGGCACCGTTTCAGGGCTGCTACTAGTACGAGCGCAGACACATGTGACCCCTGAGACGGCACCTAGACCCAGTAACCGACCACTCCGCTACACACACAATACATACATGCGTGCAGCGTGACATTAAAAACTCCAATATTAACGGAGATACTTTTAAGGAGCCTACTCCCAACGTTTGCGTGTTTTCAACAAGGCTAGGGTCTTGCATGACTGCACACAAATGACACCACTCGAGATTAACCATAGCGTGTTGTTGCAGGAAAATGCAGCAGGGGTACCGTGCAAGTCAGTTTTCACAGTTTTAGAAATATGTACCGGTAATCAAAGCCTACCTAAGACATAATGCAGGAACTAGAGAAATGTATGTGTGGTTGGGGATATATACTGGAACCTAGCTGTTTGTGGGTACCGGTATTCAGACATAGATACATGTATGTCTATACTAAAATTATTGATCCGTTTTTATTCGGTAGGGCAGTTGCTTCTTCTTATGTGGACAACTTTGCAGACCATTTCACGAAGGCCTAGTGTCAGTTTCACTTGCAAAGCAAAAACACTGACTTTTGAAATGCCCTTTTATTTATGTCATCGATGCTCACACACGATGTATTGTGGTGACTTTTGCCGTCCCATCACACTGTGGATAGTGGTTTGACGTCGTCATATATATATATATACATAATATATATATATAATATATATATATATATATATATGTATATTATATATATATATATGTATATGTATTTGGTAAACATCTAAATAATTATTGATATCTGAGGTACAGGTATATAAAAAATAGTAAGACATATATAGACTCCTTGGGTAATTTAGTAAACAAAAACTAGGTACCAGTATGTCAAACTATCCCAACAAGCTGACTAGGTTTAACAAAACTACTTGAGCCATCACAGTCCTATTTCCAACACATCGAAATGATAACATATATGTGCACACCATATAAATATATTTAGATCAAGTCCCAGGTAGCTATAAATAAATCCTCCCTGTTGTTGAGCAAATTAACCTACATTGAATTAGATAAAACATTAAAAGCATAACTGGACATAGACTTGTATGCTGCAGCTTAACTTTGAACTCAGAGGGCTAATAAAAGGCACAGGCCTGCCAGAATGAGGTCAGATTTACCAGACTGTAAACACAAACGTACAATGAATGTGTAAAAGTATGGGGCCTAGGCATGGACTTCCCCGACACGAGCGGCCTTGTCACTGATATAGTAGGAGCAAAGTTCAATTGTTGTTGTACTACATGCACTTATAGTGTATAATAAGATACTAGCTTGCCTTAATAATAAGATACTAGCTTCAGGTCCAGTTAAAGTTTTGGCGGATATCAGCATAGGCCTATAGGTCTACATACACATAGCTCTACATGATTTAGCTCATGATCCATCGTTCATACTAAAATTAGTTCAACTGTCAACCGTACATTCTATGACACTGTCATAGAATATATATATATATATATATATATATATATATATATATATATATATATATATATATATATATATATATATATATATATATACATATATATATATATACGGACACTGTCATAGAATGTACGTTTAGTGATATAAATAATATAGTAATATACTGATATAGTACGAGTATGAGAAATATCCATAACTACAATTTAATTAAGGGAAACTAAATCATACTAGAGTATATATGGTATAAATCAGCGATCTACTATCTAGTCTTAATCTTACACTGAGTTACAGAAGGCCAATCTAGCCCACTACAGCTATTTTACAGATTCGGCAAATTAGGCCAGAGCAAGTCTATGATCACTTACCAACTTTATGGAGGGTGAATCCTACGGGTGGCAGAAGAACCTTACGAGCGAAGGCATTACGAACCGTATCCAAATAAATATCCCTGCCACACACAAGCACAGAATTAGGATGAACCAATCCCATGTACTTCAGATTCTTAATACTCTCCTCCAAATGCGGGTTCCAGTAACAACCACCATTCTCCTTTTGGAAACTTTCAAAGATGGCCTTGCCACCGGACGGGAGCTGCTGGGAGACAGGCCCATCGTCGTTCAGGGCCGACGGACCGTTGCCGGGGAGACTCCCCGCCTGAGGCCCAACAGGTCCCGGTGACACTGGACTGCCCCATCCCGGGCTCGGCTCCCGCTCATTAGGTTTTCCACTAAATGAGCGCCGATCGCGTTTTACCTTCAAAACTAAGACCAAGCATCTCGGCACAAGTTGCGTTTGATGGTGCCTGTCTTCCTTGGGCTGTTTGGAAGACATCCTCGGCAGGGAAGTTGGAGAAATCCCGGGTATCCCCTGGCCAACATCCATGCGTTCCTCGTCGCACAACAAAGCGGTACCTGACTGAAGCACTTCGGTGAATCCGAACCATCAAACGGTAGTCGCAGCGCCCTCTGTGTTCGCGTCGGCAACAACGGCTGTGTGCTGCCATCTGGTGCGGAACTTATGCACTCTCAGTGTAAGACAAAAAGGACTGGGAGCAGAGGACTTGGTACTAACTGCATTAGCCGGGATGATTTTTTTTAACCAAGGTATCGAGGTATATCTTTCATGATTCGCGCATATTTAGATGTACACTAGTCGGTTTAAATTGAAAATTTAGCTGGTTCCCCGGTCTGTAGCTCTCTTCCAAAGATGCAATCCAAAACACAAGCGCAAGAGGGCATGTTACTATTATTAGGGGCGAAGCTAGGAACTGGATTCAAATAGGGTTTCCCTTAAAAAAAAACCTTATAGATTTACTTCTGCTGCATTTCTAATTAGTTTAAGTAAGCATTTGTGTATAAATAATATCTAATGGTTAAAACATTCTCTGAAATTACAATATGGAAATATTGCATCATCTCCAACCAATCCTTTCTTCTCCATTTTCTGCCTACCATGACAGTGTATTATCATATGATAGATATTGCAAAAAGGTGACTTTTGCTACTTTTCTATTTTGATGACAAAACAGTCCATTTTGACCTCTGCTATGAGTAGAACAAAAATCAAGGTATCAAAATGATTGTAAAGGAAATCTTTGCTAGATTAAACTGGGTTTTGATTTTGGTTTCATAGGGAATTCTATGGAATCTTCACTTACACTCTAGAAGTCAAACATTTTGCCTAACTTTTAACATGATTTCAGAGAAGATATGTGAAGAAAGTAAACAGATAAATATTTCAGATAAATTCAAAATATATATGATGATAAAACCCACAATCTCTTGTTTAATATGTTACCTTTTGCAAATCTGTATCTTTTTTACAGCCTCAGTTAAAAAATTACTAGTTTCCAGTCCGCAATATGGTTGTGCGGCCTACCACAGAGTAGAGATACTCTGTGGGCCTACTGGCACACTATTGCCACCTATAGGCAACTTAAGAAGTTATACTATCATGTGTCTTCACCTAGTGTCATACAATGGAAGCTTACATCCAACATATCTCCTACACTGGCCACCCGAGCTACTACGTAAGCTCTGGTCACGTTAAATTGACAGGGGCCTTGTCCTGGCGTGGTAGCGGGTATGTCATGCCATTGCATTGCATAACGCCTCCATTTATTACACTCTCCTAGCAGAGATTCTGTGCTTTACTTCTGCAAAAGATTTGATTGGAGAGTGCCACCTTGTTTACAGCTGCTGTTATTTGGTGCCCTGCCACTTCCCCTTGACCCTGCCATGACCCACATTCTTAGCCTAGAAGTCACTTTTCCATGTTCTCATCTTCTTTTAATGTGTATTTTTTTAATAAAATGGCCACAGAGATAAGGTTTTTTATCATTTTATTAGCATGTTAATATTTCTTTGCAAGTATTTGGGATCTCAGAATCCATGTAGAGCAAAATTGTTTGGTTTGAGAGTGAGAATCCGTGGACATGTCCATGGGTTAACGTTACCAACCTCTTAGTTGGAACGTAGTGTAGACAGAGGTGGCGGCCAATCTACATATCTCCCAGCCTAATCTGACTTAGATTGGCAACCAACCCCTGTCTCTGACTTAGGGGTTGGTCTGGTCCGATCGCTTTCTGGCCAGAGAGCTTGAGCCAATTATCTTGAACCAGGGTAGACCTTTGGGACATAGTGGAATATAAACTATGAATACTTACTACAAAGCATTATCAACTTAAGCTAATAGATAACAAAATCTAATGTCATGTTCTTTCTATCAAAATATACAAAAAAGAAAATAATAATATATGGATGAGGGGCTTCAAGAGTACTACAATCTCCAACCACAATAGCCAGTTGTGACAGAGCCTACCAAGGCATAAGATCTGTTTGAAAAACGATTCACCCTTCCAGCAGAGCTTCTGACTCTGGTAGTAAGAAGATCAGCTAGGCGAGTGAAAGTCAAGGTTGTTCAGATTGGATTCCACCAGAGCTGACGTCAGTGTAGCTCTGTCAGCACCTTCAAATTTAACTCAATCAAGTGTAAAAACTGTCTTGATTTTCTAACATCGAAAAATGTCTAAATTTAACTTTTTAGCATGCGACTATGACTAAACCTTGACTGTCCACTGGGGGAAAGTGTCAAAGTCTGACTTTTTAGTATGTGTCAATGGCTAGGCCTTGAATTTCCAACACAGAAAAATGTCAGTCTGACATTTTAGCATGCAATGATGGCTAAGCCCTGACTCTTCACCATGGAAAAATGTCAAAGTCTGACCTTTTACCTTGCAATGATGGCTAAGCCCTGACTCTTCACCATGGAAAAATGTCAAAGTCTGACCTTTTACCTTGCAATGATGGCTAAGCCCTGACTCTTCACCATGGAAAAACCTCAAAGTTTGACCTTTTACCTTGCAATGATGGCTAAGCCATGACTTTTCACCATGGAAAAATGTCAAAGTCTGACTATTAGCATGCAATGATGGCTAAGACCTGGCTTTTCACAGCCTTCACATATATACAGTAAATTCAGTGGAACAGGCCAATGTCAAAGTCTGACTTCATACCATGTATAAGTCAACAATTTTTCAGCCCCCCCCCCCACTTTCAAAATGTTCTGACACCCCTGTTGTAGAATATGCCTAGACACTATACTAGATCTAAATCTATTGTTTTATTGTTGTAAATGGTCGTCTGTGACACTATTTAAAACTCACAATATGGATGCTTGTTATTTTGAAATACAACTATATCCACCTGACAGTAACCTAGGCGATTTTACTGTAAATATGAAGGACTATGACACAGTAATTTCATCTTTTGCTAAATCATATACATATATTTAGCCAAAAAACCCAATAATTTCATGTTGCGCTGGTCCTACACAAATTAAATTAATCCAATCAGGGGAGAAATGCCTACTTGCATCATGAATGCCTGTAGGCATTTCCCCCCTGTGTACATAACGCCTATAGGCATTTTCGCCCACAATGTACAATATCAAATACGATCAATTCTTTGACATAATGCAAGTAGGCATTTCTCCCCTGAATGGATTAATCTAATTTGTGTAAGACCAGCGCAGCATGAAATTTCACAGGAGACGATGCAGGCTTTTTTTTACGAGATTTCTTTCTCCTACTTCCGGTGGGCTTTTTCTTTTTTTTCCTTTTGCAGAAACCCCTGTTATACCTGAACTGGTGGACGCCATGTTAAAGGAAACACCTACTGTAGCCGGGGCATCGGTACCTTTTTCCTATTCTTTAGTCTGTTCTGTTACAATAGTACAGTTGTACTTGCAACTGTAGATCTGGTACTGAGGGCAATACAGCAGTTGCTATAAGCTACTGCCGTTAACGTTAACCATGCGCTTGTCACCAGTCTATTATCATTAGCCTAACATGTTCCAGAATCTGCTTTGTGGGGGACGCCACGGTGGTCTTTAAAATAATCTAAGTCTACCACCGTGAGAGATAGACCAAATAATAGGGGTAACCAAAACCATTGAAAATAGGTCACTAAAATTCTGAAAACTGGCTATGATGATCCTAAAATAGTGTAGAACACATATTCATCAAGAGAATGGGAGGGGAGAGGGGGGGGGGGGGGGTCACGTACTGTGCTATTTCTATTTTTAATTAAAGAGCATTAATGACTATAACCCCATAACAGAATACACAACAATTGGAAAGTTGTCATTCACACAGTAAAACTCATATAACAGTAATCAAACCTTAAACAGGGCACAATAAATGTATAGCACCACACAATTAATCCCCAAAATGTACGGTTCAGAACCCATGCAGTTTATCTCACCACTGGTACAAGCTTAGCCATAGAAATAACGTTAGAAAAAAATACTCAATAATTACCCTGGTAAAGTGACAATACTACGCGCAGCCTGGTGTGGCGTAGTGAATACGAGATTACGTCATAGGCGACTGACCAATCAGCGGCTTGGACTTCATAGAGAAGACAAGGGAAGAGAAGAGATTGAAAGACAAATGCGGGTAGGTATCGCAGTGCCCTCTGTGTCCACTAAATTCAACACTGGTGCTGCCATCTGTTTTCATGAAAATATAAGTTTCCCATAGACACCAATAGTTAAGCTCTTACCTTCTTTAGATGGCCTTCCCATAGAAATTAGCATGGTGACATAGTATGTTTTTTTAGCATTTCTCATTTGTACATGATCCCAACTATCATAATCCAGAAATATTTGAAGATAGAAAAAGAACATCAGTGTCATTTAGCAACAAAGTCAAAATATTGCAGTTTCCCATAGACACCAATAGTTAAGCACTTACATTTTCAGATGACCTTCCCATAGAAGTTAGCTTGGTGACATGCTATTTTATTTCATTTTCTATTTGCTGATATCTGGAACTTATTTTATTCAGTCATTTGCAAAAATCAATAGAATTTAGAAATCATCCAACTACCAGTATTTGTCTTTAAACGTTCCTAACAGTGAAAGGGGTAAGATAAATCCAGGACCGCACTTGAATCGTAAAATAAAAAATACTCCACTCGTTTGAATAGGCCGTAATCGTCACTCGGCTTCGCCTCGATATACGATTGCAGCCCATGCATCCAAAATCATGGAGTATTGTGTATTCATACGATTCTCAATGCAGTTCTATATAAATCATGCGCTTCCACAAAGATCTTACCAGGAGACAGAAACTCAACACGCTCTATACTCTTATAGCCTTGGCACAGTGCCGATTCTCAACGCTCAGGTCAACAGTCGGGAGCCGAGTAGGCCGACAGCCGCATCGGGGCGTGCATTGACACTTCCCGATGAAAGTAAGCTTTAAAACTTAAACACGAGTTAGGGGAGCATATATAAAATACACTCAAGCCAAATATAGGCCTAAAGAAGATCGGCCACAACAAACCGCCGATTATCGCGATTACATTCCCAGTCACTCGGCCACACAATAACAGTAACTGAACAAGAGTTAGTGGTGTTAGTGTTTATCACGCGATGGGTAGGTCGGGTATTAGTGCGCGAGGCGATAGCCGAGCTTAGTGAGAAGCAGACCTGACCAGAGTGCAATAAACACTAACACTACTAACTCGAGTTCAGTTTAGTATTTATCCACCCCGTCTCCAATAATTCATTTGTTACCCTCATGCAATAAATAACACGTTACTGCACGCTCTCCCGAATAGAATGACACAATGTTAAGCCTATGATGTTTTTTATTAGGGCTAGAAAAATAAAGAAGAAACCAACAAGTTTTGGTCAAAGTCATCGTTCTCTATGAGTTTGATGCGGTGTGATATGAACGAGGCGACAGCCGAGTGAATATCACATGGCATTCAAACGAGTTGGAGAATGACTTGTTTGACCAAAACGGGTTGCTTTTTGTATCTATTTCACCCCTATACACACTAAAAGAATGGAAAACACTCAGGATATAGACCATGGAGAACAGACTTCAATACTTGTAGGAATATGGAGAACGAGTTCCCAATGTTAACCTATGGACATTTATTCCAGGGGTGCGATAATAAGCGCATATTGCCATTTCTGATGGTCTTTGCATCAAAGCCGAGGACCCACGACTAAGCCTATAAGACACCAAATTTTTTTCCCGATTCATCCCGACCATCGGCTCGGTGAGAGTCTGGAATAAAATGTCGACGTCTTATACCTATAAAGGGCCGATTCCACCAACAGGATGGAATTGCCGTGGTATATCTTGGTATGTCTTGCTGTGTCTTACTGTGTCGCAATGTGTCGTACCTCACTTGTCTCAAAACGTAGGCAAGTGGTGTCGGGTTCATATTTTGGTGCTCTACCACCGGGACACCTCAAGGCACATCGCGACAAATAGGCACGCGATGATTCAACCCTAGCCCGATCTAGCAAGACAACCAAATCGGGCCGAATCTGGCTACATCGTGTTTGTTGGTGGAATCGGCCCTTTAGACACCGACACGATGACTCTTCCCGACGACACCTCCTGCCTTTATAACCTCGTAAAACAACCCAATTGAGATCAAAGAGATCGGCCGGGTGCTGGGCCCGGCTGGCCGCGGGCCGGGTGATAAGTATATATAGGCAATAATGCAAAGTTGAATAACTTCTGGTCTATTTAAAATATCAGAAAACGGTTTTCAGATCTATGATCGCTTGTTTCTCCCCTACACATCGATATAAGACACTTGTAAATCGGACTGAGGGATAGATGGCAACGCTTTTTACATGGCATGCTCAGAATCGGTAACAATCGGTGAAAGTGCGTACACCGGAATCTTAAGGTCGGGCAGAGTCGGTCATGTCTGACATGGTAGTAATGCCCGACGCGTCGGGCAAAGCAATAAAATCGGGTCGGGGAAGTGCGTACACCGACCCGATTGATGCAGATTGTCACAGACCCGACAGATCCGTCGGGCAAAGGTAGAATCGGGCACAGCGGTCGGGTCGGTGTCTAAAGTTTTCTCAAACGGGCCCGCGAATCCGAGGCTGGAGTACCCGTCCTGTGCATACATTCTAGACACACATACGCAGTCTTTCCTCGGTCCGTTAGCGTCACGGTGAGGTGAAGAAAGGGAGGGGAGATTTTGGTGAGAACGTTCACAGAGTTGTTCACCGTCATCCAAGTCCGCGGTACCTGGGAGACACCATCAGCGGCAGGATGGATCTTATACACCCCTCCATACTCCTCAGTGTCCTGGTTATCTCCGGAAGAACAGGTGGGAGCCTTATCGGAATATAGAATTGGAGGGAAAACTGGGGGAAAGTTGGTGATTACGGTCGTTTCCTAACAGTAAGGTTTAATCAAGTCATTTCGTCACATACACACGCACACCCACACATATACATACATACATACATACATACATACATACATACATACATACATACATACATACATGTATACATACATACATACATACATACATACATACATACATACATACATGTATACATACATACATACATACATACATACATACATACATACACACATACATACATACATACATATATATATACATACATACATACATATATACACACATACATACATACATACATACATACATACATACATACATACATGTAGGCCTATATATATAATAAATATAAATATATATATTATATATATAATATATGATATATATATATATATATATATATATACATACTTACCTACATATATACATTCATGTATATATATATGCATATATATATATATATATATATACATCCATACATACATGTATACATACTTACATACATATATTTATATGTATACATACATAAATACATACATATATACATACATTCGTACGAATATATACACATGACCTTGGTGTCACTGAATGATTGTATAAAGGCTATGCAGGGTTAACAAGTACATTTATATCTGTATGGTAAATGTTCTACATGAATGTCTCTAGGATCTGGAGAAACGCGTACGCCAAGAATACAGACACGGTTATGAACAAGAGGGCCACATTGTTGCCACACTGTATCTACAAAGATGAAAACAGGACCCACTTCCTATTCACCAACGGTCTAGCTCATGGGCCATGACTACCGTACCATCGTAACCATGATACCATATCCTTGTCCATTCTAAAGGAGATAAAGTATCATCTGGTGAAAGTCATTTGGGTGATATTTAATATATCAGATTGTTTTAAAGCCCCTCCCTTCTTTGCTGACCTACTTCTCTTCTTCGCAGTTCTTTGAGCATTTAGGTCGTTCGTGCGCATCCATGCGTGTAGAAATCCCTTCAGACCAAAGCGGGTAAGATATATCAACATTTATGATGTGCACACAATACCGAAAGTAAAAATGAAATAATTTCATATTATAACCTCATTGGGAGATAACATGCATTTTAGAACATGTTTGATGCGTCCTACACCTTATATGGAAATCAATTTAGTAAAGTAAATGGTCCTAGCGTACTTGTATGACCCCTCTGTCTCTCTCTGTCTCTGTCCATAAAGCCCGGCGTCCACCTACTATGATATGGCTCCGATATGGTCTACGATGCACCTCCCGATACAAAATCAAAATTGCGTCAGAAGGTCACCTAATATCGGGGCAGTTGACCACGTTTTTGCGATTAGACACCGATAAAAACCCATACAATGCGTGGTGGATTGGCATGTCTAGACATATGTCTACGATTTTGCACCTTCCCGATATGGCACCGATTTTGACATTTTATATCGGTGCCATATCGGGAGGTCTAGGATTCTATCATAGTAGGTGGATGCTGGGCCTTACACTACCTAAGATGCCGTTACCGTTTGAACCGTGTTACATTCTGATAGACCTTTTGAACTTTTCCACAGGCCGGTATTGCACCTATTATCTGCTTGGTTGCGCAATGCCTGCAGCCAAACACACACCAAATTCTTTAGCATTAGAGGACAGAGCGTATGAGAGTTACATGTTTTTGATACCCGTTTGGATTATTTACAGAGAAGGAACAGTGATGCCATCATATTCTATGATATTCCAGCTCTGATTTGGTGTGTCATACATGGTTATCACCTCAATGCTTTAGATATAGCTTAGATAACACAGGAAACATCAGAACTCGCGGAGTTTGGACTTGTTTGGCACCGAAATGCCAATACCGATATGGGAATTCTGTTCAGATTGGGACTATAGGATTAATTTGAACACCATACTGAGCAGAACATTTTATTCTATCCATCTGCAAGACGAAAATGCATTGATTACAGAAACACCTTCTATAATCTATCGTCGTTTGGTTAGATATATTCTTTTAGAAATGCCTGTGTTGCACTTTCTATGCGTCCATTCATTACAGACATTAAATATCTGACATGTATGGATTCTTCCATGATGTATGCGATCTTATGATAGGTGCGCTCCAGGTTTTATCCTACCCCTAATATAAAATCCCATAGGATTAACATTGAGTTTACGTATGCCACGCTGACTGGCATACGGAGTTTTATATGCCACTAGTGGCTTACAGAATTTTTATCACGTAATATTCCAAATTGAAGAGACGAGGTAGGATAAAATCAAAACCTGATTCGTTTTAATCTTGGCCACCGCATTCCACTCTGGAGTTATGGCTCCGGACTTCACTTGGCTTCGCCTCATCAAGTCACTTTGCCAAACTCCAGTCGTGGCATACGGTGCTCAAGATTAAAACTCATCCAGTTTTATGATAGTCTTTTAGGTGGGCCCTAACGTCCCGATGAGTGGGCCCTAACGTCCCAACTCACGGGTGGTGGGCCCTAACGTCCTGCTATCGGTTATCGTCTATGTATTGCATTGTTGCAGTGGCCGGAGCGGATCCGGTAGAGACGAGCGCGGGATCCTCCATCTTTGCAGACCTCAGTGTGGGTGAGATGAACAGCGTCATACGCTACCTCAAGCAGCATACTAGTCTGAACCTTGCCAACTCGTACGAGGCAGGTCTTAAGGATGCCTCCATCCATCTCATTGAGGCGATCCGTCCCGACAAATCAGCGGCTCTGCGATACCTGAACGGTTCTGGACCCGCCCCTGAAAGAGCAGCCAAGGCCATTATAATCAGGTACGAATCTCCATCCATTAATGGTCCACCAATCATTGCTATTGTATTCATCAATTTGATTGGACACTGGTCTATATAAGAGGCCCCTCCCACCTACTACGATTAAGTCTACGATTAACTCTTTTTCCGTATCGGCGACAAACAAACGGAATCGTGGAGGTGTCGCCGACGAACTCGTCAATTAGTCAGGTTTTGTCGCCGACGAACTCGCCGCGCACCGACGCGCTACGACGCACTTCAACAAAAAAACGTTAATCGCAGAGTGTCTACGATATTCAAACATGTTTGAATTTCGTAGTGCGTCGGTGTGCGTCGTAGTGCGTCGGAAGGTTAATCGCAGACTTAATCGTAGTGCGTCGTAGTGCGTCGTAGTAGGTGGGAGGGGGCCCTTATTATTATTTCCCACCAGAGTATCATAATTGTTCATATGTGTTTCTCATAATATTATCGTCATTATTATTATTATTATTATTATTATTATTATTATTATTATTATTATTATTATTATTATTATTATTATTATTATTATTATTATTATTATTATTATTATTATTATTATTTATTATTATTATTATCATCATTATCATCATTATTATTATTATTATTATTATCATTATTATCATTATCATAATCAGGTACAAATCTCCATCCATTAGTGGTCCACCAAACAATGCTATTGTATATTATTGTGCTATTATTATTATTATCATTATTATTATCATTATTATTATTATTATTATTACTATTATTATTATTACCACCTACCATTATTATTGTGGTAAATTCTTCTCCCATCAAATATGTACCTGTAGAAATTTATCAGTCAGATATGCTGTATATTAGTTGTATTATATTATGTTACACATAGAATACCATTGAAATCATACACGGTAAGGGGACTAAATACTATCGACAGTCTGAAAAGTCTGCATCAACGCGTAGTGTGAAAAAGGATGGTGGAAGACTGCGACTTGTATGTAAGCGAACCTGTTCCAATTTGATAAAATCTATAAAATCTTCAAATGAAAAGAATATGAAAGGGATTATTGAATATAATACTTAAGACCGTAATTGTTATTAGCTCTGTGCGCTTAGACAAGTCTATAAAAATCAGTTGAACTACAAATAAGGCCCACACCTCCTTATTGGTATTAATCTTAGATTAACCTACGTACAGCAAAGGAATTATATAAACAATCTTCTGGGATCTGTTTCACTAGTTTCGTGACATGTCTGTGACACCATACAGACATTGGGGTTGTCTAGCTTCGTGACAACACAAGTAGCTGCCCCTAGGAAAAGACAGACCCTAAACATAAGAATTAGACAAATCTACACATCATCATGGGACCTGTTTCACTAGTTTCGTCACAAAAGTGTTGGACTACCAGGATTAGGATCATATGCATTGATAAGTTTCAAGTCGCAAACTCTTTGCTATGCAGAATATCTCATATCAATTGAACTTTAAGAAATATTCTCCATTTTGTTTTTTCTTTCCAGGGGAGATATGGTTCCACCTCAGATAGAGGAATATCGCGTGTTTCCAGTCCCCAATCCAACCGGCCTTCAACTGATAAAAAACCCAAAATGGAAGTACCCGATTCCATTCAATGGTGGTTCATCCTCCTCGCTGCAGCAACTCCTGCCTCTGTATAATACCCTAAATTCCCACGTTGCGAAGATCAATGATATACTTCTGGATATAACAGGAGGCTATGGACATGGCGCCGGCTGTGGTAAGAAGTGCTTGAAACTGTCCACGGGTCTGCCAGCAAATGTGGAGTCTCAGGCACTCAAGGTCATAGCACAGCTTGTACGGGATATAGAAGGACCTGAGCTCCATCCAATAGGCGTTGAGTTTACTCTCAACTTGGAGCATAGTGCGGATCCAGCCAAATGGTTTGTTGAGTTAGTCTGGCTCCAAGGACAATATTTTACGAATTTTGAAGAAGTGCGGACAGCCTACGAGAAGGGGATTCTGAACCTGACGAGGGTACGAGACCCACCGGGATTGTTCTCCGTAAATCTAACTTCCTCTTTAAACTTCCGAGGGGAGCCACGACCAAGTGAGCCTAAAAGAGGCCCACAGACATCCATGCCCGATGGCCCACGGTATTCAGTCAGCGAACGGCTTGTCAAGTGGAATGGATGGGAGTTTGAATTCGCCATGTTAAGTACCACCGGTACTCAACTGTATAACGTGAAATTCATGAACGAAAGGATCGCATGGGAACTCGCTCTACAGGTTCGATTCATTTGAATTTATTAAGATTTTTTTAATCATTATTTGATAGTCCTAGATTCAACTATTATGGCCTGTGCAATTCAGCAATTCAGGGGGCGTCAATTAGTCAGTATTTTGTTTTAAAGACAAATGCTGGTAGTTGGGTGATTTCTAAATTCTATTCATTTTGGCAAATAACTCTGGAAAATATAAGTTCCGTATATCAGCAAATAGAAAATGCAAAAAAATAGCATGTCATCATGATAACTTCTATGGGGAGGGCCATCTGAAAATGTAAGTGCTTAACTATTGGTATCTATGGAAAAATGCAATATCTTGACTTTGTTGCTAAATGACACTGATGTTCTATTACTATCTTCAAATAATTCTGGATTATGGTAGTTTGGAAATGTACAAATGAGAAGTGCTAAAAAAACAGTATGTCCCCATGCTAATTTTTATGGGAAGGCCATCTAAAGAAGGTTAGTGTTTATCTATTGGTGTCCTTGGGAAACTGCTATATTTTCATGAAACCAGATGGCAGCACCAGTGTTAATTGAATAGAAACAGGGAGCGCTGTGATACCTACCCGCATTTAGTCCGTTCACGCACCGCACCACCTTCAGGTTACGGTACGTGAAGGTCTAACAGAGTATGACTCTGACTGGCCTGCCACCTTCAGTGAGTGAATTTTGTGGTTGGCTGTTCTATTTATAGTATCAGTTTGACAAGGGGGAATACAGACAGGCGCTTAGTCTCCTTAAGGTCTGTAAGGGTCTGAAAGAGCACAGCTCCGACTTGCCAGTTCCTTCTAAAGGCACTGATTGGAGAAAGGAATTTCTAATTTTAGTGCAAACCCAAGCCTGAGAATACCATTATTCTGGCACTATTCTGGGAATCATTATAACTCTCCAAGCTGATTTATTTGGTCCATGCCCAGTAAAAGCTACTCTAGGACTTCTGCTTGAAGAGTAACATACTGGATACTGGCAAATCAATCAGGGCAGCTTAGTACCAGCGGAGGTAGGAATTCTCACCTTAAAATGGCAGCGCAAAACAGTCTCAGTTTGAGCCTGTGTGCCCTGGCCCTGGCGACAACAGACTGTACTAGAGTCTAACCCGCATTTGTCTTTAAATCAAAATTCCATATAATACGGAAGATAACGATTGTGTAAGGATGGGCGATGAATGAGTAAATGTTTGATTACCTACTGGCGCCTTCGTCGCTAGAGCCTATGAAGGCGTTATCGTACGGGGACGGGAAATGTGAAGGATTCGCAGAGCCCCCTAGCGGATACCTGGGGAACCAGCATAGTTCTGAATGGGCTATTATTTGCCTTGACACAGGTCAAATCTCAGAGGTGTCTATCAAAGTAGTGAGATCAGAAAACCACAGCATTAAATTCTGTTTTCAGCATGGCTAGACATAAATCACGAGATGAGAAGGCCAGATGAGTATAGAACTACAGGGGCCCGTTTCAATAGAATGGGTCACTAAACCACTTAGTGACATGTTTAGTGACGCCAATAGTGACTTGAATAACAGAAAAAGTTTGGTCGCATTGCAATAGGCATGTCACTAAAGGGGAGGTGTGTCTTGTCACTATTGTGGATGTGTCCCTAGTTTTGGACGACACATGTTGGGTACCCCACCTCTCATACTCATGTCCTACTGGGAACAAGTGGTGTCAAGGTGAAGGTCACCGCATAAATTAGCGACTGCGCTTGGGTAATTCTACAGTGGACACCAGAGCAGCATTTTCTCTGACAAAATTCAAATGTGAATATTGTTGGATTGCATGAGCCAATCTCCTTCATATTTGGCATGTTTATAAGTTGTATGTGTCCCTTACTGGGGTTAAAGTTTCACAGCTTAATTTGTACCGGAAGAGAAGTTACACGTTTGTGACACCAAAAGCGAGAGGGTATACCCTCTCGCTATTATAGACACTATAGTGACCCTTTTAGTGACTGGACACCCACTTCTGAAATGGTACAATCCACTATTTGCGCCTGTCTGCTACCCAATGTCCCACAAACGGTTGTCCCTTAACTACTGCAACGCGAAGTACCGCTATTGTGTCACTAAACCAAATAACGGACGTCCTACAGACTATTGAAACGGGTCCCAGATAAAGAACAGCAGCTTGAAGTTAGTCTCTCCACGAGATTCTCACTCTCGTGGGTCTTCAGTCTCCAAGCCTAAGTCTGGGTCACTCTGTCCCTATGTGCGGGAGAAACTCCGAGTAGATCCCATCTTAGATTTTTAGATATGGTTGGTAACTATATATATATAATGGCACGATTTCGACAGGATATGCTTGGAGTTGCTCCAGCACATAGAGTCAGACAGAACTAGACCTATCCATGGAGACTGAACTACTACTGCGAGAGTGAGATTATCGTCTGTAGAAAAACTCAAACCTGTTTTTCATTTTTGTAGATCTTTACTCAAATGTTCTTTTTCTCTTATGATTTATTTCTAGCCACGTTGAAAACCAAATTTAATGCTGTAGTTTATAAACTCCTTACCCTGAGATAAGCCTTTGAGAGCCTCCGCCAATTCACAATGGTGCAAAGTCCGCTGGTACCTAACTCACGCTGGAAGAGAACACTGCAAACTTTCTTTTGTTTAAATCTTTTATTCATTCTGCCAAAGGCAGGTCTTCCATGAACAGAAAAGTACAGATTTTCGCTGGTCTTGTACATCATAAACCAGAAGAAATGTGAAGTAAAATAAAACGAGAATTGGTGAAGATGAGGGATGATGAGTATGTTTCAGATTTGGCTAACCTAGTTTCCGAGAGTTAGGCCTGGCGTCAACCTACTACGATAGAAATTTAGAGCTACCGATATGGCTCCGATACAAAAAGCAAATATCGTAGACATATCGGGATAGTGCAAAATCGTAGACATGTATGTCTAGACATGCCAATCCACCAAGCATTGTATGGTTTTTTTTTATCAGTGTCTAATCGCAAGGAGAATTTCCAGAACGGCCCACTAGTACGTCCCGTTGTCGCCAGGGCCAGGGCGCTCAGGCCACCACAAAGCAGGTTCGGTTCCAGACGGACTATGTATAGGCGTGCTACTCCCTGGTGCCCCCTAGCGTTTGCTCTGAGACAGGACAGACGCCTGTAGTGTAGTTTGGCAACCAACCCCTTCTACGATATAGGTGTAGCTCTGGGTGCCAGTGTACCTGTCGTGTTTTCAATAGGCTGAAGTCTAGTTTGGCAACCAACCCCTTCTACGATATAGGGGTTTTTCGGGTTAAATCACGCGCGGTATCCCCTGGGTATCCCTTTTGTGTTCGCCTCAAACCGAGTTGTATTCTATGTATACTATAAAAGCAGTTATACTTAGTATGAAATATCCATTGCTAACAAATTGACAAAGATACCACAAACTACATTCAAAATATTATGAAATAGTACACAGGAAAGGAATAAAGATAATGGAAAATTGGCTTTGAGGTTATGACATTGTATAACAAACATATTTTACCCTTTAATGCACCCAATATTCACCAGATGGCGTTTTCCTATCTAAAGGTATAAGTACTACATAGGTGGGAACCAGCAAAGGGTCAAGGCGACATCTGGATTTAACCCGACCAGAGCTGATATTTTGTAGCTCTGGTTGCCAGTGTAGCTGAAGTCCCGCTGGTAGTACAGCCAACATCCACCAGATAGCGTTTCCATAGGCTCTAGCGACAGTCCCTAGTTACCTACTATATCTAAAAAACTACGATTCTGGTAGTATCCGCTTGGACTTCTCCCCGCACAAGGGACAGAGTGAACCAGACTTAGGCTTAGAGACTGAGGGGACACGAGAGTGAGAATCTCGTGGAGGACAAAATTAGAATCTGTTCTTCTTTTTCGTAGATCTATTGGCAGAAGTGCCTTTTCTCTTATGATTTATTTCAAGCCATGCTGAAATCAAAGTTTAGTAATGTAGTTTTTGTTATCTGCTAGTCTCGAGAGAAAGCAGTGAGACCACTCCGCTGGTAGCCCTTTCATACCAGCCAAGCCCTTTCAAAACTCCGCTGGTAGTGATATAAGAATTGATGATTTCTTTTTCCCAAGTTGTGATGCCTCATCAGATTGCACAAACCACAATGCCACCGTATTGAAAAGCTTTGTCATTGATGAATACATGTCTCTGAATTGATGAACAACGAATCATATGTTACATATAGTTTTTGTCATGATACCCGAAAATCGTAACGTATGCATTTCTACCGCAACGCTACCAATATCCATGTCCTATATGAACCTTTAAGCCAAACCCGGTGATTGTAAACGCAGTATTTCCTCAATAAAATTGTTTAAGAACAATTAAATAGATAGATGAATAAAAGAAGATATGGATGGTATACTGATACTGATTTCATGTACTGACTAATGAACGGAGTTGTTATTTTCTTTTTTTGCAGGAATTGGGCGTATTCTATAGTGGTGGGAGTCCCTTACCTCGTCATACAAGTTATTATGACTCCTACATTACCCTTGGTCTCCGGGTTTCTGAGTTAATCCCTGGCATAGACTGTCCTCATCATGCAAAATACTTCGACTTTGTCCACTTCTGGTACTTCAGACCTCAGATCTATAAAAATGGTGCATGTATTTTTGAACACGACCGTGGTATACCATTGAGACGTCATATCAAATATGACAGTCAAGCTCGTTTTGAATATGCCCAAGGCATGCCAGATAATGTTCTTGTCTTCAGGCAAATTATTACTGTTTCAAATTATGATTACATCATTGACTTTATGTTTCATCAGGCTGGGCAGATAGAGGGTAAAGTGTCCTTGTCTGGGTATGTTCTCGATACCTTCTATACAGGACCTGAAATGAATAAATATGGCAATGTTTTGAACGAGCCAACATCCATAGGCAACATACATCACCATATAGTTAGTCTAAAAGCGGATCTTGATATCAAAGGAGTTTCCAACAGATTTGAAACGCTGGATATTAAGTTGGAAAATATCACGGTATGTATCATCATAAAAATTCAGTTTTTAAAAAATAATTTTGTAGAGCCTACCATTCAACCTTTCTAAATATTAAAATGCTAAAATACCACTTTCTGAATGAGTGTCTTGGTCAAAGAAGAATTAATTCATTATAACAGATGATATCGAGGGTGGTTGTGGCCCATTAGATTTTACGTCAACTTTCACCTGTGGAAGCGTCCCAAGGCGCTATAAATATCATATAAGGAGGTCAGGGTGAAGGTCGTGGTTTGCTCCGAATGCAATCATTGGCTACTGGGACTACTCTATTCCTTATATGGTAATTAATGCAGAGGGACAACTCCATGCAGGATCCGTCTCGTAGCTAACGTATTATACGGAAACTGGCTTACTATCTTCGTACGTCAAAAATGCGCGGTGAAATTATTGATCACATACATCCCGATGCCGGAGGCAGAGGGATGTATTTTGATGTACGAAGATAGTCAGCCCGTTTTCGTATTATTATATACCTAAAAATGGCGATATTTTATCTAGTCACGTGATCACATACCCGGCACAGTGTGCCGTACGGGTATAAATACGCCATGGGTAGGAGCGGGCAGTATACGCACTTGATACAGCCATAGGTATATAATAATATGTAACATGGGAAGGTAGACCGCGACTGAAAAGTGTGCGTACTGACCCAATAAAACCTTTTAAAACTTATTTTGCAGGACCATGTTAATCCAGGACACACCTTGTTGAACAGATATTATGATCGTAGCCTCAAGGAGACTGAACTGGAAGCTGCGTATCAATTCAACTTCTCTACTCCGAAGTACCTCATCATGTATAATGAGAATGAGAAAAACAGATTTGGAAATTCTCGTGGCTACCGGATACTGTCAGACGGAATGTCTAAAGTACTTCTGCCGAGAGATTACCGAGGTTTCCGCGCGAGGGCTTGGGCCGAATATCAGGTGATTATATAGAACGACCTGACCATGCTGTACATGCTACAAAACGAGATGGGGAATCGTTGTTTTTACAGAACGAGGCCCCAGGCTGAGTTCGGTAAATAACATCAATTCCCAATTGGGTATATAATAATTATATAGAACGACCTGACCTTGCTGTACATGCTACAAAACGAGATGGGGAATTGTTGTTTTTACTGAACGAGGCCCCAGGCCGAGTTCGGTAAATAATATCAATTCCTATCGTGTTTTATAGCATGGACAAGCATGATAGGTCGTTCTATATTTATTATATACTCAGAATTGAAAAATTGGCATATATATATATATATATATATATATATATATATATATATATATATATATATATATATATATGACATGTCTATGTGAAAGCTTCCACACTGCTGATGTTTCAACGTGTGCAGTATAAAAGTGTACTGCAAAGGGTTCAGTTTACATATTTAAAATACACAGGGAGCAGCAGTACGTAATTATCAAATATACTGCATGGGGATATAATAAAATCTAAGTTTCTGTGGTTTATGGCTCACCCACCATACTTTCCTATTCATTCACAACCTGAGAGGAATCTCGGGTACAGATAACTTATATCTTTAGTACAAACAAGGAGTACTATATGGAGACAGGGAAAGGGTGGCTGAATTGAATCTCTTCAGAGTTGTTTTGGTGTGTTTCAACATACCGAGTTCGAAGAACGAGGTGTGTTTTAACACTCCAAAAGAAAGAGGAATAGTTGTAATCAAGCAACCTCTCTCTGTCTCCTTATTATCTTATACCAGAAAATGATAAGAAAAGGTAATTTAGTATTTACAATTCTGATTTACAGCAAGTAACGTGGTACAGAGGGGCATGATATATCCGCACAGATGATCAGTAAGTGTGCGACATTCGCACACAGCTATATAATGATTTATGATATTAGGTTGCCATTAAGAAGGGATAATGATAGCGCTCTGAATACGTTTAGATATGTTTGGTCGAGTTTACTATAGTGATGAACCAAAGGCTCTGAAGGTTTCATTTCACAGTAAACCATCCTGCACTGTTCGTTTGACCTTCGTTTGACCGTCACCTATCGCCGCCTGCGGCGTCGGGGCGAATGTCGGCGATAGGTGACCTTGAACCAAGACATAGTTCGCCTACAGTCTGGTCATTGTCTCTAAGTGCTGTATATCTATGGTGGAAAGCCTATGAAATACTACCCGCTACTAGGGGTGCAGTATTAATAATGTTCGGGCGCACGGTGCCCATAGTGAATGCCTCGGTCAACAGGAACATAAAATGTAGTTGATTGTAATTAGAAAATGTAGGCCTTTTGTCCTATATGATATCTCAGTATACCACGATGGTATACGGATTCAAATCTGTGGCATACGGTCTCAAAGCCGTGGTATACGGTAAAATAGTCCCTTTGTGCTATAGAGCAAACAAAAAGTCCCTATTGTTATACTCTTTAGTATGGTAATTCCTGGATTTGATCAATTGTGGACAGTCGGCCGTAAACCACGAGAGGTTGACGTGTGGTAATACACGAGTGGTTTACAGAGCCGCCAGTCCACAAAATCATCGTTTGTTGCATATATCATCCATCTTTGTGAACAAAATAAACCAGGTAATTGCATTAATTTAGCACAAAGGGACTACTTTTTCCCGTATAGTTTTGAGGCCGTATACCACAGGTTTGAATCCGTATACCATAGTTGTGGTATCTGACAGCGTTTATATAATGGGTCGTGATTTACTGACTCTCCATACATTTTCAACTTGGTCTTTGTATACGATGGATAATAAGGGAAAATAGTCCCTTTGTGTTGTAGAGGCAAAAAAATGATACACCAATGATTTTGTATTACATAATCGAGAATATCTGGCGACGTACATTGTCATTATAGATATTTTAGATATGAGATTTTTTAAAATTATTTTTTTATTATTGGAAATAGTTCGCTTACAAAAATGTCGCGGTCTTCCACCATTCCTAATGGATTTCATTATACATGTATTTCAAAACTCTTACTATTTTGACAGGTTGCGGTCACCAAGTACAGTGAAGACGAACGGGCCAGCTCGAGTATATACGCAGGCACGGAACCGTACGACCCGGTCATGAGTTTCCAGGACTTCATTGATGATAATGAAAACATTGTCGATGAGGTAGCTATGTTGTTGGAATAGTTACCTACTATATCTAAAAAACTATGATTCTGGTAGAATCCGCTTGAAGTTGCTCCCGCACATAGAGACAGAGTGAACACGACCTATGTTTGGAGATTGAGGGCCCACGAGAGTGAGATTCTCGTGCAGTGAAAAACTCGAACCTGTTCTTCTTTTTTGTAGGACTATATTCAGACCAACTTCTTCTCTTATGATTAATTTCAAGCCATACCAAAATCAAAGTTTAGTATTGCAGTTTTCCGATCTACTTTTCTCGTGAGAAACCAATGAGATCTCAACTTTCTCTGGTAGCCTTTTCAAAACTGCGCTGATTCCCCTCCCCCCACCCACCACCATAGACTTCTACAAGAACCTAAGTATTTGGCACCACACAAGCATCTGGCCATGCGGAGCAGTCCGCAGAGCGTTCGGCTGGGAATGCGAGTGTCGTGTGTGCGAATCCCGCTGACTTTTCATTTTTCTCAGACTCGACGAAGTCGCTAGTTCTTTTACCAAACATCTACCAACTCCTTTGTCTCTTCGTTATTATATAAATGACAGGTGGCAATAAGTAAATTCGACAATAAGGCCTGGCGTCCACCTACTATGATAGAAATTTAGAACTCCAGATATGGCACCGATACAAAAAGCAAATATCGGAGACATATCGGGAAGGTGCAAAATCGTAGCCATATGTCTAGACATGCCAATCCAGCACACATCTTAATGGTTCCTTTTTTCGGTGCCTAATCACAGAAACGTGGTCAACTGCCCAGAGATTAGGTGGCCTTCCGACGAGATTTTGATTTTTTTTTATCGGGAGGTGCATCGTAAACCATATCAGAGCCATATCGTAGTTGGTGGACGCCAGGCCTTATATTGTCTGTAAATCATCCATCATTGTTTAAAAAAAGTTTTTTTAAAAGAATTCTGTATTCATCCTGGAGTGCATATGGCTGTTAGCCAGTTTGATATTGCATACAGCCTTAAAGTATTCAATTACGTGGTTTTGTTGATAAATATTGTCACAATAATAAGAGTTTTGAAATACTATGAAACCCCGCGCAAGCGACACCCTCCGTTCCGGGTCAAAGTGTCCGCTAACGTGGGGTGTTTGCTTATGCGGTTTTCTTTTAAGTTTCGTCCTGTCCAATATGCAAGATGCGGAGCAATATACTAATAACTAGGTAGGGGAGACAGAGGCGATCATAGATCAAAAATCCATTTTTCAATATCTTAATTAGACCCGAAGTTCTTAAACTTTGAATTACAAAATATCTATGAATAAACTCGCACACATTCATAACAAAAAACAAACAAATTTATCAAAATTTGGTAGGGTGACGGCTTACGTGGGGTTTTAGGCCTTTTCGTACCGAAACCATTATTCTCTATAGCTATACATATAAACTTGGTCTTCTGACCCTCTATGTTTTCTCTACCGAAAATTATTATTATTATTTTTTAATTGGTTTTATCCCGCGAAGACATAGGTTGCATAACCTGTTTGAGTCTCCTCACAACTCCAGAAAACTTACATAGTTCATTGAGTACAGTACAATGTGTAGAAAGTATCACTATGGTTTTAGCAAAGTAAAAAAACTAAAAGTGAACCAAAAAGGTCACTAGGGATTTTAGCAGGCTAAAGCTCTGCCAGTCCATAATTCAAATCCATGGAATTAGTGATCTATATAATTCTTTATCCATATAGTTCTATATCCATATAGTTTTATATCCATACAGTTCTATATCCATATATAGTTCTATATAGATCTATTATATCCATATATAGCTATATATCCAACACATTCTGTATTTCTTCCTTTACCTTCATTTTGAACCTATCACTTTGATTTCATTGAACATAGCGTTACTTAACAATGTACATTCGAATAATCTATCACATTTGATATCCTCTTTTCTAGGACCTGGTTGCATGGATTAGCCTAGGAACACAACACATTCCCCACGCAGAGGATGTTCCCATAGTTACCACACCTGGGGTCCAGCTCACATTTTTTCTCCTACCCTACAACTACTTTGATGAGGACCCATCCCTTGCATCACGTGATAATATCCGAGTTACGAGACATAACAGTGGCAAGATGTATCACTATTCTGGGGTGCCACCGTATGGTAGCAAAGGAGGGGAAGAGGCTAAGGAAGATATGGAGGACAAAGATGATGACATGAATGAAAACAACGATGAAATCAACGACGATGATAAGAAAGATTATGACATGAATGATAACAACGATGAAATCAACGATGATGATAACAAAAATGATGACATGAATGATAACAACGATGAAATCAACGATGATGATAACAACGACGATGAAATGAATGATGAGAAAGATGAAAGCATGGAAGTAACGACAGAGGGTGTTCACCAAAATAATGACAATCAAGATAATGCTATGAACATGAAGACAACCAGTTCTCCCACTACATCTAAGGCCTCTGATACTATTTGTTTTTCGACTAAGTATTACTTTTCCCTGGTTGCGGTTTTGATATTTACATTATTCAGGGGAAATTCCGAATAGATTAAGGATATCTGTGTTTTTTAAACAGATTTGTTCATCGTGGATAAATGAATAGAAAAAAAGACTTAATCAAACGTCTTCATATATACAGTAAAACCCCGCGTAAGTGGCTACCCTCCATTCCGGGCTAAAGTGGCCGCTTACGCGGGGTGTTACCGCTTATGTGGGGTTTTCCTCTGCTCCAAGATGCAAGTTTTTTATATCGATATATATAAGCGACAGAGGCGATGCGAGATCTGATATAGTTTTTTTCTTGATGGGTCCAAGGTTATTAAACTTTGAATTACAAACTGCATTTTCTATTAATATACTCACACACATTAATAAAAAAAAAAGACACAAATTAATCTATTTTGCGTAGTGTGTTCGTCAGAGGTATCCGCTTACACAGGGTTTTAGGCTTTTTTTTGTACCGAAATAACTGGCCGCTTACGCGGGGTTTCCGCTTACGCTAGGTGACCGCTTATGCGGGGTTAAAATAAATATCTAATTGAGCAAAAGTGTCCGCTTACGCGGGATGTCCGCTTACAGGGGGGGGGGGGGGGGGGGTCCATTAGCTGGGGATCTATTATACTTTAGAATCTACATGTTATTATATATATACCTAAGTTAGATCTCATAAAAGGAAACTCATGAGATGAAAATAACTCGGTCCATACTCCACTGAGGTTGACTGTGGAGTAATTCACGAAGCAAATTTGAGTGAAGTACATAGAGGTCAAAGGTACAGGTCGTGGGCATCAGCACTATCGTCCGTAGAAACTGTCGTACAATCGTCAAACAATTGACCTATTTCCAAGTGCGTATACGTTTCTTATATAAACACCGATACGCATCAATGCATATCGAGCATTGCAATGGTATATCTCAGAGGAGGTGTGAAGCGCAGCGCCCCCTCTAGTCTTGAGCGACAATACAGAACCAAAACAAAGCAACACAAATGCTCCGTCAGGCTGCTATGTAACTCGCACAGAATCTGTTATACAGACATTTTAGAGCGTTTCTAGATGAAGATAAGCTACCAAAAGGTCCACAATACTTGCTTCATTGCTCGTTTTAGGAGTGTCATTATCTATAAATTATGCAAATCGACCTGAACTCAAATGACAGCTGATGCAGATTCCTATAGGAAATTATTGCCAAAATGGGCTAACTAGGAACAGCTACTACATACAAACTGTTAGAGCTCTATCAAAAATCTTTTCAGATATTGATAGAGTGATATCTAATCTATCCCAAACCACAATAGAGCTCAATAGAGCTCCATGTTTTATGCCTGTTTTGTGTTGTGGAATACTGCCTTTTTTCACACAAGTATTGCTAGGCTTGGGCTAGACTAGTCCTCGAGGCTCTGACTGTGAAGTGCTGTCCCTAGGCAGTAAAGGTTTCTCGGACTAAGGCTAGACTGGCCTCAGTCCCTGTGTCCTACCTACCACTCCTACTGCTGTCTACCGCCACGCTGTGCTTACCCTAGACTGGTTCCCTGCCCATATGAATAAGGGACAGGTAACGGGTTCCTACGACCTTCAACTAGACTGTAGTATGTCCCGTTGTCACTAGGGCCAGGGCACTAGTGGACTAGTGTTTTGGCTGGGTTCCGCATATATCTCCGCCGAGCCCCCTAGTGGATACCCCAGGAACCAGTGTATCTGGTGGTCTGCCAATCCCACAATGCAACAGAAAAATGGAGGCGTTACCAATAATGCACCACGAAACTGCAACCCGTTACCTGGCCTTTAGTCTAACTAGGCCAGGCTGCCAAGCTATGCTTACCCCTCCACCTACTGCCCCTTGGCCTGACTGTCTGAGAGTGGCACCCTGAGGTTGTCGCGATCGTATATATGGTTCAGGTCAGTATAGGGGGCGCTGCGCTTCACACCTCCTCTGGGTATATCTGAGACCAGCAGGCCGAGTGGTGCATTACCTGTATATCCGTGCGATTGGTCAAACATTTTTCAAAAACGATTCAATCGTTAACAAATGATGAAATTTGATATACATGTATCACAAATGAATAGAAGTTTCTGTTGAGAATATCTTTTAATTTGGAATATATCAAGTGCATAAAAACGAGTTGGATATCAGCTACGACACATCTAGAGGTATCTTCTTGGACGACAAATGGACGACAAAATGGACGACATTTTCAAAATGAACGATTTCTTGTGCTACACCAACTACGACCTTTAAGGTTTTCATATCGTCAAAGGCTCATAAGCCTACGACACATTTTTCCATGCTACGTTTTGGCACCAAAGAGCCTTGTACGCTACTTTTTTTTATCGTAGAATTATCATTTAAAGGGCCCGAGGGGACCGTTGAACAATAATTCTACAATAAAAAAAAGGTTGTGCAAGTTTCGTTGGTGCAAAATCGTAGCATAAAGAAGTATATCGTAGGCGTAAGAGCCTTTGACGATACGAGAATCTGAAAGGTCGTAGGTGGTGTAGCACAAGAAATCGTTCATTTTGAAAGCGTCGTCCATTTTGTCATCCATTTGTCGTCCATTTGTTGTCCATTTATCGTCCCGAAAGACACCTCTAGAGGTGTCGTAGACGATGTCAAACTCGTTTTTCATGCACTAAATCTCATTCAAATTAAAATACATTTTGAACAGAGAATTACATACGTATGTTATATGTGTGTACCAAATTTCATCATTTTATAAGGATCAACCCATTTGTGAGAAACATTTTACCATTTGAACCGATCCAGAGGGACTGCACCACCTGTCCTGCTTTCCCCAGAAATACCACTGCATCGCTTGACGAGTATCAGCGTTTATATAGAAAATGTACTGAACGATACTGCTGATGCCAACCACTAGTTTTATGCTACCCAAAATGAAAAAAAGGTCGTTTACAATGTTGTTCATCGTTTGATATGCCGTATCGTCCAGCCTCATGGATGACAAAATATTATTCAACAGCCCTCAGGATACTGGTATCCACAAAATAGTCACATAGCAAATAACTGCATATAAAAAGCTTTTATAGACTTAAAATTATTTAAAAAACAAATATGTCGAAAATTACAGATATGTAAAGGGGACATTAATTGTACACATACAAAGAAAGGCTGCTGTAGGCCACTGAGATGACATATTTTGATTCTCTTTGCGGTTTTCAGTCCAGAAACAGTCAGAACATGGAGTCAAATACCAAGGTTTAATTTTATGACCCTTGTAATACCTTAAAGAACACAGAACCAAGTACTGATTTTCAGCACTCAGAATTACACTATTCAGGCATTTTGATGGTAGGTCTCTTCAATAGTTGTTGTCATGGTAATCCGACCACTTGCCAGAGTGACAACAAGTGGAATTGTTAACTAAAGGGATAGATCTATTATAATAAGATGAAACAAAAAATACAAAAACATCTTGGGGACGAAGGGGGGAACAGCCAACTCCTTAAATAAGCCCTTTTCCCAGGTTGGCCCAAGGACTACACTGTAGAAGAATTCCCGTGAATTTAACGGTTTTTCCCTGGCAACTGTAGGATATGCCTTAAAATGGTAGGATAAAGCCAATTCTTCTTGTTTCTTTTTAGAAAAATACCAAGAAAGTGGTGTTTAATCCTCTAAATGCAACATTTTTATTCAAACATGAGAACTAGTGTGTGTTAAATGGCAGACACTTTACAGAAGATAAATGAATATCTATTACACATTTTCATGAATTCAACTTCTGGATTTTCATCACTGCTTAGATTTTCTGCTGATTCTAGAATTATTCTAAGTGTATCTAATGTATCCCTAGTTACTGTTTCATACTGTAGACTGACCGTAGATTGGATTGTTTACAGTACTAAATACATTTACGATAGAATAACGTTTTCTGATACCAAATATACCACATGAAATGATTAGATATATTGTTAATTTCCGAAACCTACTATCAGTCTCTTCATTTGTGGTGAACTTGCTTAATGATGTGAGTATCTTTTCGTTGAATATATTCAACGAAATTTTCTTTTCGTGGAAGATCTTATGCACCATATATAATCCTGTATATTGAACTTAATAATGTAGTAATGAAAATATTTCAGTATGTTAATACTTTTTTTTATCACATTATCACAACAATATACAGCAATTATTTCAATCAAAAAAAGTAAGAATGATTTTAACAGTTTCCTTTGCTTTGGTAACCAACCTAAAATGACTGGTTCAATGTGCTAAACCAAGCAAATTGTCATGGCAACAAAGATGAATAACATCGGAATATTGATTGTTCCGGGATATTAAGACTTGGAGATTAAATAAAATGCATATGACGATGGGGTATTTTGCCTGTCTGTAAAACTCATTGAAGTGAGAGACAACTTTTGTTAATAAAAATCAAGATTTGACCATATTGACCTCACAGATAGACAGAATATCAATATGAAGCTGCATCAAGAATTCAATAGATTGCAGGTAGGTGACATCTACCACTAAAGACTAGGAGCAAATGGTATGTTCATCATTGATGAATGAGCGTGCAATTATGAATGAAAAAGAATAAAAACTTTGGGTTACATTTAGTCGATGGAAAGTTTTCTGTAACCAGATTGAACGCAGTCAACTTGCCATTTCTGCAACCGCCTTAGTCGAGGGCTCAAACATATCAAGCACCAGTGGGCAATTCAGATATTCCAGACTTGAGTGATTGGTCATGGTCAGCTGAGCTAGACTGGTTCCCTGCCCAAATGAAACTAGGAGCAAAAAGTATGTTCATCACAGATGAATGAGCGTGCAATTATAAATGAATAACAATTAAAAGGTTTGAGTTACATTTAGCCTATGGGTAGTTTTCTGTAACCAACCTGCACCCAGTCAACTTGTCATTTCTCTAACTACCTGAGTCTAGGATCAAATCATATCAAGCAGCAGTGGGTCAATGAGGTATTTCAGTCTTGAGTGATTGGTCATGGTCAGCTGGGCACACCTCTAAGGCCCTGAGACACTGGCTCCCTGCTCTGTTCTCACTACCACAGTGAACAGCATGCAGATAGTAAAGGGATAGTTTTTTGGAAGCACACTGAAAGTTCAATGTGACCTCTCTAACCCTGACTCTAAGCTCTAGATGATGTATTTAGGCGTGCAAGCACACTCTAATAAGGGACTGGTAACTACTTCTTACGTAAGGAAGACCTTGAAGTGACAGTCACACCACCTCTCTTGGCTCAACATATATACTTGCACAAGTCTTGTTTTCCTTCTATTCTTCTATACTAGCGATTTACTACCCTCAGTGCTTTATTCTGAAGAAAAAATGCTGCTGAATATTTACAGCAGTCCTGTTGTTCTGGCTGTCAGGAAGATAAACCTGCAGGCCTAATACAAGTCCAGATAAAATAAATGAAATAAAGAGAAAAGGATACAGGGACTGAGGCCAGTTTAGGCTCTACAGTCTTGGTTTGCCAATGTGACACTCTCCCAGCAGATCATTTGCAGAAGTAGAGTACAGAATCTCTGCTAGGAGAGTGCAAGAAATGAAGGCGTTACCCATAGTGCACAAAAAAATAGAACCCGTTACCTGGCCTATAATGTGACTAGGCCAGGCTACAGCTGAGCATGCTTTTAAGACCCTGAGACACTGGCACCCTGCTCATTTCCCAATATCACAGTGAATAGCTACGCTCCCTTTATTATCACAAAAACAAATGCAGTTTCAAGTCACTGATGGTAAGGGTTTCAAAGAATATTTTTTAGAACATATGATCTATCCAACTTTGAACAATGGTGTATCCTTATGGCATAATGCTTAAGTCCGAATGCTTGTAGACCTACCAACTGGAAATTACACCCCACCCTTCCGTTCCCAATTTCATCCACCTTCATTATTTCCTTTTCCTCCAATCTTGCACTAGACGTTTGCGATAGTTGTAAAAAGTGGCCTATTCTTGTTTGTGTCTGAACTCACCATCGCTGCACAATCCCTGAAAGTTAAACACAAACCAACAATGTATGTTTCGGTGAAGGATAACTATAAAGGTCATGGTTCTAAAATATACACAATTAATCTATAACTCTGATTTCAAACATAATTTCAAACGGCTACCATGGCAACAGAAAACAATACATCATCAAGTCCATTTACTCAATATATATTGGTTATTAACATACAGCTGGGAAACAAAAACAATGCACAAATACTCATTTACCAGAAAGTCATGGCAGTTGTATCGATTATACCACCGTTTACCAGCCCAATCGTAGAAATATTGTTACTATAGCAACAATTCTTCTCAAACGTTAATGCACAGACAGCAGACGATGGTTTTGTGGACAGGTGGCCATAAGCCACGAGATGCTGACCCATAGTAATACACAGGCACTAGCGAGTGTATTACTCAACCTCGAGTGGTTTACAGAGCCACCTGTTTACAAAACTATTGTTTTGTTTTTTTATTCAAATAATTTATGACATTACACATTATCCATTCGAATTCATTAAAACAATTAATTGCCATATCAAAGGGTATAACAATAAGGAATATTTTCCCGTACACCATGGTTTTGAATGCCATATACCATGGATTCCACTGGCCTGCCTGCCGTGCTAAAGACGTAGATCGATGCAACAAAGATTCTTATAATCTCAATGATGCCACCTAGCAGGAATACTGTGTGCCGGTGGATTCTCAAGGCTCTAAGCCTAGTTCGTTCAGAGTTCTCCTCCTATAGAGCGCAGTGAGAACCTTGAACAGAATACCACTTAGAGAGTGTGAGAGGGGTGCACAAACCCCGGTCGGGTCATAACAAAGACTTAAGCCCGGTTCCTACTTAGCGATTTTGGGTCATTCAGAGGGCACCCGTCGCCGACTATCAGCCAAAGTTTCTTGGAATTTCATGAGTCGCCAAGTGGGAATATAAAATGGCAAAATCGTTGGCGACTATTGCCCTACTCTCCATTGTTTGGGCTTGATCCGGCGACTGGGTTCTCGCTTAAAAGGGCACCAGTCTCTTGCGATTCAATTTCAACACCTGCTATTAGAATGAGGAGTGGGGGGCTAGGGCCCGAGTGAAAGAACGGCTGTATCGCCAAATTTGGTGATTGTACACCCAATGTTCCCTTAAGAAAAAAAGAAGAAAAAAAAAGAAGAAAAGACTCCCACTGAGTACCAGGGGAGTGGGCCCGGTACGTGCAGGCAAATGTGGTTTATGTGCCGCCTACCACGATTCTCTCGGTGAATTCTTTCTGATGTGAACTGAGAGAATTTCACATTTGAGGGGAAAAGAATGGATTCAGAGAACGCAGTAAAACTAGGTTGGGGGGAGCGGTTATAACCTTCTTTTCACTGCCTTCACTATTGACAATCTACCACATCCTGTTTTTTGAATCTCTCTTTTTCAGCCTACAGATAATGTCATTCAAAGGCCCTTCTGACTTATTGATATATGTCAAGAACTAGTATGGATACTCAAGTTTATAATATTAGGAAACTTCCTTATTGTGGACGAAACGGTTCCTGTTCGAGGTCAGTCTTTGATTCCATACTGCCTGACGCCATAGGCGGAAGGTCGTATGAAATCAAAGACTGACCGAGAACGAGAAACGTTTCACCCATAGTGAGGACGTTTGGTTATTATTATATGCCTTAAATAAAAAAAAAACACGACAATTTAATGACTTATTAAGTCTCACTCACAGCAGGCACGAACATTATTATTACTGCACCCCTAGCAGCGGGTAGTATTTCATAGACATTCGTACATAGGTATATATTAATAATATACGTCTATAGCCTACCGTAAAACCCAGCTTATATGCCGACTCCGGTTATAAGCCGATCCCCCACTTCAGAAAAATGCTATAAGCCGATTCTGGGGGCATTTCCACTTAAGGAAAACCCCAGTTATAAGCCGACCCTCCACTTTTGCGTGCTGCCCCCCCCCCCCCCCATTATCCCTTCTACTCACAACTTTTCTTTGTAGAATTTTCGATATAGAAGAATATGAACGTTACAATGAACCTTTTGTACCAATATAGGATATCACATGCTATCCGACCGATTACTACGACTAAATCATTCACATTTGTATATCTCTATTTTTTGGTACATTATCCTAGATTTTTACTGATTTTTTTCTTTAATAACTTTCAAAAACCCCAGTTATAAGCCGACCCTCGACTTTGGCAACAATTTATATGCCGATTTTTTCAGAAATCCCTAAAAAAAATCGGTTTTTAAGCGGGGTTTTATGGTAGATGTCAAATACTGTAGGATTAGTACGTCAAGAAAGAATAGGGATCCATTTCTCATAGGATTCCTGATGCAATACTACTCAAGCGGAACTCTCATCCCTTCTGCTAGTCTTCTATACAATGACTGCTGCAAACAATTTTTATTTTGTAATCGCATAAACAGTACCTTATGTGCAAAAGAAAGCACCAACAGAGTATATTTTTCTGTTGGTGCTCAGCTTTTATCTTAGCCTGGAATAAACGTCCATAGGCTTAACATTAGGAATTCGTTCTCAACAGGCTTGCGAGTACGGTAACTCATTCTCAACAGGTGATAAATAGATAGTGTCTCAGAATACTCACTCGGCTACCGCCTCGTTCATATTACTGCGCACTCGAAACTCGATGGCGAACGAGGACACAGACCAAATACTCATCAGTTTCTTTCTTATTATTATCTAGCTATTGCGAGGTCTCTATAGGAAATGTACAGAGTACCTGGAATCAGTTACCCTAAGATTCTGGCATGTCAGAATCTCCGGGAGGAGATTCCAGAAAGATAGTCCCTACAGATTTTGAGGTCAACTTATTTAGGTAATGTATGGAAAGTTGTTTTGATGTTGATTAATATTGCTTACATTTATCATCATAAATATAAGTTCTAAATTATTTTATACCCTCAAGACACAGACTAATGGGGAATTATATACACTGCGTAGGTATACAGCAAATTGGTATGCTTTACACTGCTGTGGCATTATGTGTAGTCCTACAATAGGCCAATGTGGATGTATGGTTCATTCTGGTTATTAATCGTGTAGGGGGGTAATAAATACAATAACGACTGATTTTTTGTTGTATAAGAATGACCATGATTACAGCCACCCGTACACAAAACCAGTCATTATTGGGTATACATTATAGGCCTTTCAGCCTTAGCGCCATGTCCTAACAGAGGCCCACTGGTGTTTAATGTACAAACACCTCGTCGTGGGGAGGAATGGCCACTTCATTAGGAGTAAAAGGGGGTTGTGAGAGAAATGCCATAAGGAATAATCTGGCAATCAAATACTCCAGCATGTGTGCTCCTGCTAAGGCCCAATGCCCATCTACCGATTTCGGAACATTTATGTACCTTTGTCGGCGACAAACGGATGGTAATTTGTCTCAGCCAAGTCATCCTAACGGAGTCGGCCATAGTCGGTAGATGTAGGACAGCTAGGCAAGGGTGAGCCACTGATTAGTGAACCACCTCCTTCAGATGTCCTTTCGTCGCCGATCAGTTGTGGTTTCTATGTTCCAAAATCGGTGGCGAAAAGTTTATCAACATGTTGATAAATCTTGTCGCTGACACCGGACCCTTGTTAAATGTGGCTTGATTGGGTGGCCGACACAGGCCGAGGTATTACGTAATTTGCCTGCGACAAGTTCACCGACTCCTATACAATTTGCAAACTAATCGTTCAACCCTTAATAAGTAGATGGGCATTGGGCTTTATAAACCCTTGCTGTTTCCACCTGCCAACTAAAAGCCCACCGATAAATTTCATGCTGTATATAGAAGCCTGCTGGTGGTTCTCCTTGTGAGAGGTCGGTGGTACATAATCAGCGATCTGCACTGCAAAAAAAGCAGTGGACGCTGACCGGCTTTTGGTAATAAAATGCAGACTGCCGCCGATTAATTCAAAGTGCTTTGATTTCGTCGGTGGGTGGAGCAGTTGTTCGGTGGTGCCAGATCACATTAGAGCCTGATGCCCATCTACCGATTCAGGGTTGAGCGATTAGTTTGCAAATCGTATAGGAGTTGGTCAACTTGTCGTAGGCAAATTATGTAACTCTTCGCTCGATCTGCGGACATTGAGAAGATAGGGTGCTGGATATTAGTCCTAAGCAAATCAGTCTACTAATCGGTGGCTCACCCTTGCCTAGCTGTCCTACATCTACCGACTACAGCCGACTCCGTTAGGATGCCTTGGCTGAGACAAATTACTGTCCGTTTGTCGCCGACAAAGGTACATGAATGTTCCGAAATCGTTAGATGGGCATTGGGCTTAAGTGGGAGAGAAAAATCGTTGACCATTACTGTTTCCACCTGACGATTATTGCACTAAATGTGTCGCATAATCGGTCGGTGGTGTGAAATGCCTTAATCGGTGGTCATAATCGGCAGGTGGAAACGCCATGTTAGAGGAGAAATGTGTTGTACTATTGCCTGGTGGGGAAAGGTCATCACAGATTAAAGGAGAAAAAAACAATTTTGAGTCAAGGTCGTTATTCTCCACGAGTTTAATGCGTTGTGATACGAACGAGGCGACAGGCGAGTGAATATCACGTAGCATTCAAACATGTTGGAGAACAACAACTTCGACCAGAACGAGTTCCTTTCTGTATTTATCTCATCCTTGTTTACCCTAAAAGAATGGACAACACGCAGGATATAGACGATGGAGAACGGACTGCAATACTCGTAGGGTCATGGAGAACGGGTTCTCAATGTTAAGCCTACGGGACAAAAATACCAGGGGTGAGATAAAAATTCATAGATGAATATTTTGGAAAATATCACATAACAACTAATCTAATGACATTGAGAGTGAAATTCACGCAACTGAAATGCCTATTATTCTTTTTATAACCCGTAGCGCTCAATATAAAAATAATACGATAATCACCTCCAGTAGCCATTGGCCATATAACGCCATGGTCGTTTGGTGTTTACACAAGCTACGTAACATCAAGGGTCCTGGTAAGTCCAAGTGGTCGAGAATAGAGTGTGAATACGGGTCTCCTCAGCAGACGGGTTTAGCCTAGACTTGCTCAAGTCTTTGATTATGAACATTCATTAAATGATTAATCACAATCAGAATAAAGTTCATTATAGTATGTATCCTTCTCTGACTGGGCCATGAATCAAAGACTTGTCCACTATGAACAGAATCTCCTGTTTATGGCCCCCAAGTCACTCCCTGTAACCCTATACTTCATCCTAACCCTTCCCCCACCCCTCCGCCAGTTTTCTGGCCGCCTGTGTTGTCATAGCAATAAATTTAGCTGACTTTGACCCGATTAAGATCAAAGTGGGAGGCTATCAATCTCCCATCAGATATCTGAACAGGAGCCATGATATCTGTATGGAGAGTGTTGGAAATACTAGTGCTATACAGCGCCAGAAATTTAACACCATTATCGATTGTACCAGTCCCTGTATCCCAGCAAGGAGAGAAGACATAGGATGCAGGGACTGGTGCCAGTCTAGGTTTAGCCCTACTCTCAATTCAGCCGTCATCCACCCCGGGGTACTACTTCCTAGGCTCAGTCAATGGGAGTTTACCACCCGCGGAGGAACCCCAGGGCGCTAAAGGGTGATACCTATACCTTTAATCTACACCCCAACAGCCAGCATAGGAGTTTCGTATGACAAAGGAAAACCACCAGTATTCTCTGCTGAAGAGGTGCGACGTACAGGATAATACGGCAGGATAAGGTAGGAGTTTTGTCAAGATTCTATCTGGGACTCCTCAACTTACTAATTAGTTCTTTGGTAGGGTGTTATTAACGAGGTAACGAGGTTAAGGTATCGTGAGCCTACAGGGAATGCAATGTTGACACTTGTATACGAAGGGCAGGTAGTAGTAATAGGGTCTGCTTTAAAACTGAGCATATACATATAGTAGTACTTACCATAAGTCACCATATTATAGAGGAACAAATATATGGTACCAGCTGCGACAATCTGCCCAGCATACACTAGATTACAAAGAATTTGATAATTATTGTAAAAACCAAATACAGTATACGATGATGGAGATAATAGCTTTTTCAGAAAGGAAACCCTTAATATCATCAGAAAGCTTACCTAAACTGTATGTGAACTACAGAACAATAGCATTCAACAGATCAGCTATAATATGATATGTTATGGTGAATTAGCACGCATGGTTTACCTATCCATGTAGCTACACTATAGTTTGTATCTCACCATTATATACTTGGTCTTACCAAGATATGTCTCAGGTACAACATGAATATATGTGCTATGTATTGAATTGATAAGACAACATATGGTTGAGAACCGTCATGAAGAAGAGCGATGATGTACATCGAACGTGACTTTCTAATTTAAAAAAAACAACAATAAAAAAACGATTGGAGGTAAACTGCTAGTCATCTTATGCATAAACAATGAATGTGATGCCTTGTGGTATCCAATTTTTTTTTACTTTTTATGCATATTTTCACCCTAATAAATGAGGATATAAGACAGCGACATTATTATACCCACTTATTATCTCCCCCATATCTGTTTGCCATCTCCAGCTGACCTGGATTGCCTCCTTCTGGTTTGAATAGCGCCACAATATTGGATTAATATTTTCTAACCCTCCTACTGCCACGCTGTTATCGCTCCGAGAGATACAAATCAAGACTGGCAGGGTTAAAATGCTGCAGTTTCAGTGTAAAATATGTATATATATATATATATATATATATATATATATATATATGTATATATATATATATATATTATCCACCTATTACAAAGTGCCCATAGAAAACACATAGGGAGTGTGTATGGACATACCTGGCGCATACGGATATGTTGTATGCTCCGGGGGCGCATACGGAAGAATAATGGATACGGTGAAATAGTGCATAACTAAAAGGAACTGATATCGACATGCCACTCGTCCAGAAAAAGTTGATAATAAATACAATATAGACTGGTTTCAGATAAAAGCGATTGTACTCGGAGTTGACTCTGCGCAATATCCTCGCATAAGCTCAGATATTACTATGCGTCAACTCCTCGAAGCATACGACCGCTTGTATTTGAAACCAGTCAATATTGTTTATTTATTGAATTGAATGGGCATCAGGGTGCATAGGGATGTTTAAATGCATGCGTCGGTGTTGGTGGGTTCCAGGCTTAAGTATACAGGAGGAAGCAGTGGCGGATTTACAGGTGGACTTAATCTTGGCCAACACATTTGGATATGTCTGGTCAGGTCTGCTTGAGCCAGGGTGTTCAGACCCATTTTGTAAAGCCTAGGGACATTGAGAAGGCTAAGGACAATGGTAGGAGAGTTCGTGGGAGGAGAATGACAAGGGTGGGAGAGTGATCACGTTAAAAGAATCATTGGGGCCGTTGAATAATCTAGGATCTTACATAATGAGCCTTTTTCTGTATGCCATAGACAGACAGGGACGATATGGGTCAACTTTATTCAACACTTATGGACGACCTTATGGATGGATGTCTGATACTGTCTTAGCAAATAAACTAAAATATTATCAAACAATAACCCTTGTACAAAGGTATAGAAAAGTGCCTTTATGTAAGATCCTAGATTATTCAATGGCCCAATGTGTCCTTATTTTATTCTCCTTCTCCTAACTTGAATTCTTTGGAAGGATATTTCATGATGGAAGCCTTCCTGAGATTGTTTCTTCATGCATCTGTCTGAGGCGCTGGGGCTGGCAAGTTAAACTAGGAGCAATTAGAATTTTCATCATTGATGAATGAGCGTGCAATTGTAAATGAATAACAGATAAGTGGTTTGGGTTACATTCAGTCTATGGACTGTAACCCACTTACACCCAGTCAACTTGCCATTTCTTCAACTGCCTGACACAGTCTCGGATCTAAACATATCAAGCACCAGTAGGTCAATGAGGTATTTCGGTCTTGAGTGATTGGTCATGGTCAGCTGAGCATACATACTTCTAAGTCCCTGATACACTGGCCCTCTGCTCCTTTCACAATATCACAGAGAATAGCACGCAGATAGTGATAGGTTATATTATTTTGCAGTATGCTGGAAGTCTATATCTGGGCACTCTAACCTTTAGACAATCAGTGTTAATCAGAAGGTTCTCTGTTCAAACCCAAGACAAGGCCAATTTTGTTGGGTCTTTTCCAATCTAGAAAGATTCTATTCATACATTTCAATGGAGGATATATGTATATTTTTTATATTATTGTTAGAAACTCTGAAGGATATTATTTAAGCTTCCACATTGATTATATATCGGTTCATTAGGCTACCAGCACCAGAAAGAAACCTATTGAGATCTCGTTCCAGAAGGAAAGCTTTCAGGATCGAGGGCAGGACAATTAGAGATTTATTAAACAGCCTGGAAGAACATTTAACATCTCCGTCCTTCTCCCTGTCCTTTGAAAGGACAATCCATGTTTATTTAACCCTTTAAGGACGAATGATGCATTGAGGCATCATCCAGCCCAGGCCGAATGATGCCTTGAGGCATCAACCGGCCCAGGCCGAATGATGCCTCAAAGCATCATTTCTCTTAAATCAATAAGATTGTTTTTGACAAGGAAATAATTTATCGATCTACATGAAATCTTCAGGATATGTAGCTATAACATCAAGATCAATATTAGAAGGCTAAAATAAGTGAAATACTATTGATTACCAATAAAATCACGTAATGGAATATCAAATTATGACTTTATCTAAAATGTGTTCGTCCTCTAGAGATATGCACCCGCTATCACTAGCACCCGTCCTTATGGTGACAGCTCTGCCACAGGTGGCCGTCCCTAAAGGGTTAACTTGGTCCCTCCTATGGCAGTCCTAGGACTATCAGTTGACAGTTTCAGGAGATTCCTTCCAGATATTAAACGGCCCCATAGATCCACCCAAGGTATCGTGCAAGGGATACTCCTCACTATCGCTCGGAGTATTCTTACGCATCAGCTATGCGGAGAATACGACAACGCAGATCCAAATCATGGTAATATTGTCAATGTATGTAACTAGGAGCAAATAGAATGTTCACCATTGATGAATGAGCATGCAATAATGAATGAATGAAAATAAAAGGTTTCAGTTACATTCAGTCTGTGGATAGTTTTCTGTAACCCACTTGCATCTACCGAACCCATTACTGCAACCGCCTGAGCCTAGGATACAAACACATCAGCACAAGTGGGTCAATGAGGTATTCTGGTCTCTAGTGATTGGTCATGGTCAGCTGGGCATGCCTTTGAGACCCTGAGACACTGGCATCCTGACCCTTTCCCACTACCACAGTGAACTAGGAGCAAATAGAATGTTCATCATAGATGAATGAGCGTGCAATTATAAATGAATATTGAACACTAAAAGGTTTGGGTTAGATTCAGTCTATGGATAGTTTTCTGTAACCCACTTGCACCCAGTCAACTTGCTATTTCTGCAACTGCCTAAGGATCCAAACAGATCAAGTACCAGTGGGTCTTGAGGTATTTTGGTCTTGAGTGATTGGTCATGGTCAGCTAGGCACACCTCTAAGACCCTGAGACACTGGCTCCCTGCTCTGTTCTCACTATCATAGTGAACAGCATGCAGATAGTAAAGGGATAGTTTTCTGGAAGCACACTGAAAGTTCAATGTGACCAGTCTAAACTCTAGATGTTGTATTTAGCGCGTGCAAGCATGCTCTAATAACACACAGGTAGTGAAGGGATAGATTTTTCTCAGCATGCTGAAAGTGTATATATGAGCACTCTAACCGTTAATAGGCAACGTATATCAGTCCTAGCAAGCACAATCTAATACAGCAGATATGGGAAAGAGTTGATATCTGATGAATGACCTGCAAATATATTCAGGCCAAGTGGTATGAGCCACATAATGTCTCCCTGGTCTGTATGTTGGCTATGACGGGTTCATATATAACCCTAAGATGATAACAATTATCAGTAATCAGGAAAATGGAGCAATGCAATTAAAAGTATCAAAGCAGTATTGTTGGTCGGCGAGTCTCTGAAGGTATGAGTAATCAGAACGGCATTCAGATCAAACTGGAGCATGTCCCAAGCCCTACGACTTCAGTATGGCAAGACCTCAGAGGGGGAATTTATAGCTAAGGGCTGGCGTCCACCTACTACGATAGAAATTGAGACCTACCGATATGGCACCGATACAAAATCCAAATATCGGAGACATATCGGGAAGGTGCAAAATCGTAGACATATGTCTAGAAATGCCAGTTCACCACGCATGGTATTGGGTTTTTATCGGTGTCTAATCGCAGAAACGTGGTCAACTGCCCCGATATTAGGTTACCTTCCGACGCGATTTTGATTTTTTATCGGGAGGTGCATCGTAGACCATATTGGAGCCATATCGTAGTAGGTGGACGCCAGGCCTAAAGCAAGATAATGTATAGCCAATTCAATATACAGTTTTAGATGCCATTTCAATATTCATGATATTTATCTCATCCCTGGCATTTTTTCTCCATAGACTTAACATTGGGATCTCGTATCCAACACCAATGAGATATTTAGGAAAAATACCCAATGGGGGATTATGTCACAAATGATAACCCATTAGTCAATGTGAAGGGTGAGATAAATTCAAAAATCCATTCAAGTTTAGGCTCAGAGCGTCGTTCGAATCGCTATGTCATTACCCCTATCCCTGAACACAAAGAAGGAGTCGATAGTTGGGAATAATAAAATTTATTTTAATTTTATATACCTATACCGACATGAATATTAATATGTAAATATGAATATGACATAAGGTAGATAAAGTAATTGACAGAGGTATAAAGAGGTCAATTACGTATAATATACATATTTGTAATTGACAGGTATAATGGTATGTCAATTATGTATATGGTTGTATAACAAATAGTATGGTTATACAATATGAGGTATAATGGTTATACAATATGATGTATAAAAAACGCCCTACGGAGTAGGAGATAAGAAAGAGGTGAGGGTGGGTGGGAAAAGAAAATACGTGTGAACGTAGTGGAGTACAGGAGCAGAATGAGGTGGAGGTCAGAGACGCGGTGGGCCACGTGACCGCGGGGTTCACGTGACCGACACCAGGGGGGAGTGCGCAGGGTGCGCGAGGGGGCGTGTCAGGGGGAGCAATGACCACCCCTGACCAACGGCCATGGGTTACCCATTACCCCTATCCCTGAACACAAAGAAGGAGTCGATAGTTGGGAATAATAAAATTTATTTTAATTTTATATACCTATACCGACATGAATATTAATATGTAAATATGAATATGACATAAGGTAGATAAAGTAATTGACAGAGGTATAAAGAGGTCAATTACGTATAATATACATATTTGTAATTGACAGGTATAATGGTATGTCAATTATGTATATGGTTGTATAACAAATAGTATGGTTATACAATATGAGGTATAATGGTTATACAATATGATGTATAAAAAACGCCAAGACCATAAAAATGAGGCGAGGTGGGAGGGAGAAAAGTTTGTGAGGGATGAGAGTCACTGGTTGAGGGACTGTATGAGGGACGCATTCACCTCGTGTGCGTTGGAGTCCCTAATGTATCCCCTGTGTGCATTAGAACGCCACCCCCCGTATCGTTGAATGGAGAGTTCAGCGACCCCGGCCTGGAAGGCCTGAGTGGCGGCGGCCTTTCTCAGGCTGTGTAGAGTGTAGGTCTTAGGGGGGTGGCCTGCTGTGGTGTTGAGCCGCTCCCACTCCTTTGACAGCGACCGCGTCGTTATTAGCGACCTGTCAGCGTTGAGCAGGAACGGATCCGTCGGTATCAGCGTGGGGACCGCGGCGAGCATATTCCTCACGGCCGTCACCGGGCACGACCTCGGGTCCGGGGAGGATTGGAGCCTCACGTGTTTTTCCTCCCCCACGCACTGGAGGTTCTTGGCGGCCTTGATGCCTACCTCCACGTGATTTGCCGTGAGGACCACGTCCCCACGTGAGAGGTGTCGCACCGGATCGAATGCCCTGGCCGTAGGGGGGGCGACCTCGCTCTGCCGCAGTGCGGCGTAGTACAGGAGGAGGAACGCGGCCCGTAGGGTCAGGTCGAGGGGCGTGTCCGACAGTAGCTCGAGGATCCCCTGGAGGGCGGCCATGGGGATCGGAGGCTTGACGTTTGGTGTGTAGGCCTTGTTCCTCCACATGGCGTCGAGGGCCCTCCTGACCCTCACGTCCTCTGTAGCCGTAACGTCTCCGCCCGAGAGCCGTAGGTGTGTCCTCACGTGCGAGAGCTGGTTGGCCACGGTCGCCGGCGAGGGGGCGTGGTCCGCGAGGTACTCGAGGAAGGCCGTGATGAAACTCACGGACGGTGCCTGCGGGTCGGTCCTCGTCCGTCGGCAGAAGGCGAGGTAGGTGGACACGGCGCTCTTCTGGTTCGCGACCGTGCCTGGGGCACGTGCCTCGGCCTGCCGCGCAGATGCCTTCCGTTGGAGAGAGCGTAGCGCCGGATCTGCAGGACAGGCGAAGCACAGGCACGAATGAAGCATGATTACAAGGCACCACGGACCACAGATCATGATATGTCATCAGGCATGCAGCATTGTTAAAATCCCTCGAGGACAGGTGGGCCCTACTGAGTGCGTCGGCGACCGTGTTGAGGACCCCGGGGACGTGTGTGTAGACCAGGTCGACTTGCAGCTTGGCCTGGACCATCCAGGCCTGTCGGGCACACTCGGCGAGAACGCGGTTGCGTGCCCGCCCCGACGTGAGTGCCTGGACGGTCCCCATGTTGTCACAGAAGACTTCGATCCTGGTCCCACGATCACGGTCCCCGAGGAACGTGTGGAGAGCATAGATTGTGTTCAGGGCCCCGAGCTCAGAAATGCAGTCCACGGGGTCATTGATGGGACAAACCTGGCACGCGTAGGCCGCACGGCCGTCTGTGCCCCCCACGCCCGAGAGGCAGGCGTCGACCGTGATGCACTTTGTCGCCGGCCCTCGAGGGATGAGGGCGTGCCCATTCCACCCGGCGGCAAACCGTAGGAACCACTGGAGGTCCTGCCGCATGTCCGAGCTTACGTTGATGTAGAACCCGTCCATCGACCGTAGGGCCTCCAGTAGTTTGCTGACGAACGGCCTCGCCGGGCGGATGCATTTCGCGACGTGCAGGATTTTGCCGAGGACGGATTGAAGCTGTCGCTTCGTCAGCGACCGCTTCCTGGCGACCGCCCCAACGTGCTCCCGCACGTCCTCTAACTTGTCCCGGGGGATGGTGAGGGACATCTCGGCGGCATTGATGTCGATGCCCAGCCAGCGCACGGTCTGACTAGGGGCCTGCGCCTTTTCCCGGGCCTCGGGGAGGCCGAGCTCGGCGAACAGGTCTCGGGCTATGGCAAAGTCCGAGGCAGCTTTCTCCCGAGAGGGCGACAGTAAGATGAGGTCGTCCAGATACATGGCGGCCTCGACACCCTTACCGGCGAGTATCCCCACGATGGCCTCGGCCACACACTGCATGTGATACGAGGACGCGCGGGCGCCGAACGGCATGGCCGTATCACAATAATACCCGCCGTCCCACAGGAAACACAGCAGAGGCCAGTCGAGGGGGTCGCACCTAAAGTTCTTATAGGCGCGCGAGATGTCGATGGTCGCCATGTAGCTTCCTGGCCCCGAGGCCACGAGGCGGGTGACGAAACCGTCGACCGTAGGGAGGCTGTGCTCGCGCTCTTCTCCGTAAACCGCGTTCTTCATCACGTACGCGTTGACGCTACGGTCCCGGGGGAAGGTCATATCCGTTATGACGCGGCGGGCCTCGGACCCGCGCTTCTCCCGGGACATCAACGGCGAAACGTGGCACCACGGCTCGAAGGGAGCCTCCGTGAACGGCCCCATCAGGTTTGAGAATCCACTCTCCTTTCTGATAAAATCCCCGACTTGCTTCGGGAATCCGGTGGCGCTCGGATGGTTGGGGACGTCGCGAGTGTCGCTGGCCGGCCCGAGGTAGCCGAGGGGGAACCCGTATCTTATGAAACCGAGGAGTTCCCCCTTGCCCTCCATTCCCGTCAGGTAGTGCTCCCACGCCCGTAGTTTGAGGTCCGTCGGCAGGGTTACCTTTGTGCACAGGGCGTTGGGCAGGCCCGAGGCCCGGACCGCCTCGTAGATGTGACCGTGCGCCGGGGGGCCGGCCTCGGTGAAGCGGGGCCACTCGGCCCGCCTGTGCTCCATGAAGGCCTCCGGGTCCGTCCGGAGTCCGGGCGACGGAATTCCGGTCCGGCAGACTTCCTTTAGTCCGCCGAAATCCGGAGTGTTAGTTGGATCCTCAGTCGGCGCGGTAACACTAACACTCCTGCTACCGCGGTGGGTTGGCGGTGGCCGCGCGGTGAACCTGTCCTCCACGTGGCGGGTCCCGCCCCCTTCGTTGTTGTTGTTTATGTTCGGGGCCCGACCACGTGGGCCGGCGGCCTTCGTGTTGTGGTCACGTGGACCCCCCGTGTGGTCCCCCCTCCACGCGAGGGGGTGGGGGCCCGCAGTGGTCACCGGGCCGCTTCCTTTTACGACCCCCGCCCACGTCCGGTCACCGGAAATCCTGTTGGGGGTGGTGGAGATCACAGGGCCCGCTGGTGTTACATCACGTGGATTGCACCCCACGACCCCGGGCCCGGGGGCGGAGGCACGTGTTGTGACTGTGTGGGGGTGCGCTCCGCTCACTCGCGGGGCGCACCGTAGCCGTTTTTTGCCCCGTGTCCGTGTTGGGGGAGCACATCCGCTCTGGGGTCGACCGCCCGGGGCGTGTGTCCGGCCTGGGGTGCGTGTCCGGCCTGGGGTGCTCGCCGGGGTGCCGGTGTGGGTGCAGCCTGACCGTTCTCATAGCCCATTGTATAACCGAGTTTCCGGTTGCACGCGTGTAACGAGTGCCCGCATTGTCTCCCCACGGAGTCGCAATACGAGCACACGTGCAGCCATCTCACGGGCCCGTCATCGTGACCGCTCCTATGGCGGCACCCCCTCTCCGAATTAAATTGCCGGCATGGCAACTCCCGTCCTCGGGCTTTCCCGGTGTCGGCGCCGCTGGTGAGGGTCCCGGTCGTCATCGCGAGTCGGACTCGCTCCTCCTGGATCCTCGAGTAATCGCACCACGACAGCCTCCCGGCCTCGATCTGGTCGAACACGTGGTTAGACCATCTCCTGACTCCGGCCCACGGCCGGCTCTGGGCGTCGATTGACACTTGATGTAAGTGCCGGAACATGGCCTCACGGTCCACGGGGTCGACCGCACGGTCATCCCCGAGCAAGCCAATAAACGCGCTCAGGTACTCGAGGGGGCCCAGGGTTCCCCTCAGTTCCAGCTTCTGGGACAACGTGTAAACCCCCTCCCTATCCACAAACATGTACGGTTTACTGATTAAACGGGTAACATGAATATCTGACTGCAGCTTACCAGCCGTCTTGTCGTGGCGGATGGCCTCACGGTCGAGCTCACGTTGTATATACGGGTCCCCTGCGTAGCGGTCTCGTAGCTGGCGGGGTGGAGGCATGGCGCGGCCTCCCGGCCTCGATCTGGTCGAACACGTGGTTAGACCATCTCCTGACTCCGGCCCACGGCCGGCTCTGGGCGTCGATTGACACTTGATGTAAGTGCCGGAACATGGCCTCACGGTCCACGGGGTCACGATCCTCGGCCCAGTCCCGAGTCCTTACTTCGGCGACTGAGCGAACCGTAGGGGGCGATGCTTGTCCCGTCGACCGTTGGGTCTGCAGCTGAATTAGAGCGTCGAGTTTCCTACTCATGTCCGAGAGTCCGGTCTCTACGGCCACGAGGCGGGCCGACCGGAGGCTTCCGGCCTGAGACGCGGAGTCCACGTGGTCGCTCTCCCTCACGGTTGACTCCGAGGCCTGGTCCGTGGTCGCGGAGGCGCTCGCTTGAGCGCGTGTCGTTGGTGGTGCCATCCTAGCTTTCCTGTAATTCACGTGAACTTTACCCGTATTCAGACACTGTCTCTGCACGGTCAGATACTCGGGGAGTATCGAAGACGGCGTGGAGAGTAGGCCAAAAATGGAGGGAAAAGAAAATACGTGTGAACGTAGTGGAGTACAGGAGCAGAATGAGGTGGAGGTCAGAGACGCGGTGGGCCACGTGACCGCGGTGTCACGTGACCGACACCAGGGGGGAGTGCGCAGGGTGCGCGAGGGGGCGTGTCAGGGGGAGCAATGACCACCCCTGACCAACGGCCATGGGTTACCAATTCACGCGGCTTCGCCTTGTGATTTACTACGCGATTCAAACTCGATGGTATACGAGCTCCATAGGTTCCCTCTATAAAAACAATCTCGACATTTATCATTCATACACTAGCATCCAAATCGAGTTATGACATTTCTTTTCTCAAAAGGTCCACACGACCTTACCCACACTCCCATCAGGAATACGGGCAACATTGGAGAAATTTAATTCACAAATATCTTGGATGAGAGTTATCAGTTGTAGTAATGATGCTGATAAACAGTTGGAGTTGGAGGTGAGTTTGGGTCGTGTGCACATAGCAATATATGCAATGGATTGTTCTAACTCCTTGCGGCTCCTGAGTCTGGTTTTTCGGTAGGATAATTTTCGCGGGTTAATTAGTTTCATGATATAGATTGTATTAAAATCGTATCAATATCTCTTTAACTAGTTGGGTGAAATGAGGCGAACGGGTACTGTATGTAACCACAAAAAGGAAATTATTTCTTTTGCCATTCTTTGGGGGAGGAGTGGGGTTACAATGTGATGTAAAATATGTTAGAAATATCCGTCACCTTTTACCCCGTGATAATTATGCTAGTATTAACGTATTCAACATGTATACCTTCTTAACCTGTACGCATAATTCCAGCTTTTACCTTTTCGAGTCTGACAAGGACTGAGGGTTTCATTAAAGGTTCAACCTTTCAATTCAGGGTAGCCAAAGTAACAGCTTTAAGCCGGAGACACACCAAGTGAGAAACCCAGCGAGTTCCGTAATTTGCCAACACAAAATGGCGTGTATGTAAGGTAGTATTTCATATTTTCCTGATTATTGCTTCCAAGATGCTAAATTATAGGCAGGAGATATCCCTATGAAATAATATCTCACATACACGCCAATTTGTATTGGCGATTCCAGAGATCGCTGCCTTCACTCGCTTGGTGTGTCCCTGGTATTAAAATACCCTGTGGTACAAGCAGACCGAAGGTGCCCCCTGAGTTATTTATAGTCACTGTCGCTGTCGCTGTCTTATAGGCCTTAAGGCCTATAAGACAGCGACCCGACCATTGTGCCCGATCACGCCTTTGCCCGACGAATCCGTCGGGTCGGTCAGAATCGGGTCGCTGTACGCACTTCACAGACCCGATTTTAATCGGGTCGGGCAATACTAGTGTGGGGTAATGACCGACTCTGCCCGACCATAATCGTGTCGCTGTACGCACTTCACCGACTGTTCCCGATTCTGAGAAAGCCATTTGAACATCGATGCTACCTATCACCTAGTCCGATTTACAAGTGCCTTATACCAATTTGTAGGGGAAACAGAGGTGATAATGAATCTGAAAACTGTTTCCGAATATCATAATTAGACCCAAAGTTATCAAACTTTGAATTATTTTCTATGAATCCACACCAGCGCCCCGTGGCTCGCCGCGGCTCAGGTCCCGGCGGCTCTCTTTGATCTCACTCGGGTCGCTGTACAAGGTCATAAAGTGGAGATGTGTGATCGGCAAAGGGTATAAGACAGCGACATTCTTGTTCCCGATTATAATCGGTGATCGGATCGGGGAGAATCTGTGGAAAATGTCGCTGTCTTATGGGCTTTAGGCCCAGGGTCCACCTACTACGATAGACATTAAATACCTCCCAATGCACTACAATACAGAAAGTAAACAATTGTAGACAATCGGGGACCTCTGCTGGGGCCTGTTCACAAATCTAGGATCGTACATGAAGCCCTTTTTTTGTAACTCGTACAAGGGTTGTCGTTTAATAATTCCATGTCCGTTCGCCATGACAGTATTCGCCGTCCATAAGTGTTGAGTAAAGTTGACTCAAATCGTCCCTGGGTCTCTATGGCATACAGAAAATGGTTTACATGTCCGATCCCAGAGTGGACGCTGGGCCTAACAATTTACCTCTCCTTCGGAGACAGGAATTGACAACACACGGGATATAAACCATGGAGAACGGACTGCAATACTCTTAGGGGCATGGAGAACGAGTTCCTAATGTTAACCCTTTCCCAGCAGCACCCAGATCCCCTGCTCACCATTACACGGCAGGCATTGCCTCCCCAAACGACCCTGCTACGGCAGGCACCTTTTTTGGGAAATAGCAAAGTGATGTGTCATGCGATTTAAGTAATTTACCTTGGTGACTGATCATATTTTATTATACCAAATCAAAGGTCAATATGGCTCTTATAAATTGTCAAAATTTCTTTTAAATCAAACAATTATCTTTTTATCTATTGAATTTTGTATACAAGTATCAATGATTCCTCTAAGATGCCTTGAGGCATCTTCCTGCCGTAGCCAGGGGAATGCCTGGAGGCATCTTCCTGCCGTAGCCAGGGGAATGCCTGGAGGCATCTTCCTGCTGTTAAAGGGTTAAGATTATGGGACACCACTCACCCCGACCGAACCTGTAGACTAGTGTCAAATCATAGATAGAAACTAAAGATAGATGGAATTTTAATCTTGGTATTTCAGAGTTTTACATCAAAAGAAAGGATCGGATGTCTATGTATTTACTTGTGGTGGGATGGGATTGGGGGTAAATAAGGAGGGGTGGGGGTTGGATTGATAAAATGTTGATCCTTGGGACATGTTTGGCCACATTTAGCTCGCAAACAGAACGGGAGCCGTCTAATCTGGGTTCGGGCCTGTCTGGTCGGCGACATGTCTGGAATAATAGGAAAAGTAAGAGGAATGAACATTTAGAAAGGTTGTATATATAATTTATGGAGATGAAGTATAGAATATAATGTATAACGAACAAGTAATTGTAGTTTGGTGAGAATACAAACACCAGGCCCTAACCTTTATTACTGGAAGTACAATCCTTGGAACCTCAGAATTACAATGTACAGACTGAGTAACTTAACCCTAAAATTTGAAATCAAAAATTAAAATTTACAGGTCCAGTCCTGATGACATCCAAAGGTAGAGTGACGAGTGCGCTCACGGCAACCGTCAATAGAACTATTGACGTATGAATCAATAACCGCTATACCATAGAAACGCCATAGCAACTCGCTAGGTGGCGACGGTAGTAGCTTAGTCTAATATGTGAAACCATAGTTATGGTGACAGTACAGGGTAGATTTACTCGTTGTTTCGGAGAAATTCGTTCTGAACAAGCCGGCACGGCGAGTTCAGAACAAATTTCTCCGAAACAACAAGTAAATCTATCCCGTACTGGCACCATCACTATGGTTTCATATTATTATATACCTTAATTCAGTCTTAATTCGCTAGAACTGACCGTAATTCAACTTCGAAGTCACTATTTACAACTTTCAAAGACGACGTGTACATGAGCAGACATGGCGGAAGTTGACAACCGGAAGTGATCACCGCGCAGGCGCGAATACATTATAGCGCTGCATAAATTAGCAAGCGATCACCCTGCTATGCTCGATCGTCCCGTCGGACAGCTATACGTATCAAATTCGTATCAAATTCGATATTTCTCGCATATCTAAGCTATCTAAAGTGTATCATGTGGTTCGTTATTGTATTCCACCTCAATGTTTGATGTATTTTCGCACTAACTCGCTCCGTGGTTATTGTACAACGCCACAGAACTCGCGAAGTGAAGGGATCCGCCATTTTTGAATCTGGCACCTAGAATTCTGTTGTCGGCCTCTTGGCCAATCAAATTGCGTTATTTCATCAAAGGGTGCAGTCTGTCAGCCAAAGCGTGCAGGTAAGGTTCAAAGGATGCAGTCTGTTAGCCAAAGCGTGCAGTCTGTCACTATCCAAAGGCACCAGTACAAAGATTCACGGCGTACAGTGCATTCTGTGTACGATAACTGTACCCCCAGGAGCAGTACGTATTTACACTGAGTTAGTGCATAGGTATATAATAATAATTATATATGTATAAACAAGCAGTTATACAGTTATATATTTACTATGAGTTAGTGCATAGGTATATAATAATAATTATATATGTATAAACAAGCAGTTATACAGTTATATATTTACTATATACCCATGCCATATACTATAAATACGCACCGTTTCGGCATATGACGTAAATATACTGTATGCCATACACATTTATTAAGAAATTGGTTGTTAAGCCAAATGAAATTGATTTTAAAAAATAATTTCGGGTATATATTGTAAATATATAACGTCCAACCATGCTTGTACAAGTCACCGAACTCGATGATAATTTACCGTTTGTACGGAACTCATTAAAATTCTTTCTACTGTGTGCGTACGGTGATCTGGCGGGATCTGTGTCGAGTTCCCAGCGGAAAGATTTTAGCAGTGCTTATTAGCACATGAAAATCCAAGCTTTTATATGAGTATTTCTATTGAGAATTACAGTACCAAGTCACAACTGTTTGCCCTGGAAAACATGTTGATAAAAAGTATACTTAATTAGAAAGTTGAATTGAAATGAGCATGAACATGGACATATTTTGGATATCAATATATATATAAGATCACACTTTGAAGAACTGACCTATAAGTATAACTTTCACTCAGGCGAAGAAGAAGACATCAAATCTGTAATATGAAAAAAAACACCATTGCTTACAATATATGTGTATTGTTATAACACATGTATTGTAATAACACAGCATATCAAGTTAAACATATCTGACCATTTGGGATTTTATAAAATGCTACCGCTTCCAATGTTAGTGCGAGAAGATTTCAGACAAAGTCACCATGATTGATTTTTATGCAGTGACCGCTTGTTGAACTATAGTTAACAGCCACTGGGACCGAATTAGAACTATAAACCTTCTTGATTGAGTTGGTAATGTCTGCTTATCTGATAACATTCCATCTTAAGGGAAACGATATTTTAGAAAATACGGTGAATTTATCAGAAATGCAATTAGATTGTTGCAAATCGAAATAAAATTAGATGTTGATGCTTTTGGTAATTTCAATTCACAGGGCAGTGATTATCAGTGATTATCGGAAGTACTTCCTGCACCTGTGCCCTCGTGGATTACAAAATAGACGAGTTTTGCAACACTGCCTGTATCCATTTTTAGGAACGATGAAAGGCATATTTAAGACTATTTAGCTTGAAAATTAGAACCCATGTCATTTCCCTGAGAATTAAATATGATGACCTTCAAGTGTTATAAAACACATATCCAATTTGAAAATTGAAGTCACCATGCCAGCCTTTAATTTAGAGATCAGTATCATGTTATTATAAGAGAACATTGGGGGTCACCATGCTAGATCTTGATTTAGAGATCAATATTATGATTAAGATTCTAAAAAGTTATTTTTCACATCCTTTTTTCCAAACTATCACATGGTATAGAAAATGTAGAGTACTTCATGCTTAAGTTTTAAGATTCATAGTTCACCGTCCTTGTTTTTGGGAGAACTTGGGAAAACCTTATTTTTCAGTACATTATATATATATATATATATATATATATATATATATATATATATATATATATATAGATCAAGGAAATGTACGCTAACCATTTCTACCAACTAAGATTGGAATCAATCGGATAAAACTCTAAATTTACTCATTTAGAATTAGAAAGAATAACAAAGTACCAGTTTCGACTGATAATTGACAATGTCTAAAAATATCACCAAGTGGCGCCACTGTGTATGGTAAGATATGCCTTTAAAAGCATAACCTACAATCTACAGTGGGGCCACCTGGTGATTTTGAATAATGACAAATATTAATCAAAAATAGTTTCCATTCTTATTCTACATGGGTAGATTTAACATTTTGTCATGTTTATGTCACATTTGCTTGATTTACATAGAAAATGTACTGAAAAATATGGTTTTCTTCAATTCATTCAAAAAACAAGGAAAATCTAAATAAGAAGTACTGTATATGTACTATATTCTGTGAAAGTTTGAGGAAAATGACATGGGTTTTACTATGTAAAAATCACTTTTTAGAATTTCTATATATTCTAATATAGAATCATCATAATATTGATCCATAAATCAAAAAGTAGCACGGTGATTTTAAGTTAGATATATGTATTCCACAACACTTGGAGATCATGATATCAAATTTTCAGGAAATTGACACGGGTTTTAATTTTCAAGCCAAATTGTCCGATGTGCCTTTAATTGCCTACAAATCGGCAAGTGACCCGCATCTGAATCTGTCTGGTCGTCACACTCTCTACGTTGGACACACTTGAGTGGAGAGCATGTCGGTAGATTAGGCTTAGACTGGCCTCAGTCCCTGTATTGTACCCCGCCACCCCTTCTGAGTGACACAGGGACTGGTCTCATCAGTAAACGGCCGTGTAGATTGGCGCAATGTAGCGCCACACTCCCAAGCAGAGGTCTGCTACTGGTCAGGATATCTGCTTGGAGATTGATACCCTCTCACTTTGATCTCAATCGAGACATAGGCAGGAGTAGGCGAAATATATTGCTATGAAAACACAGGCGGCCAGGAAACTGGAGGAGGGGAGGGGGAGGGGTAGAGGGAGGTATAGGGTTAAAGGGAGTGGCTTGGGGTCATAAACAGGAGATTATGGTCAGAGTGGACAAGTCTTTGATTCATGGGCCTGTCAGAGATGGACACATGCTATAATGAGATGTGTGTAGACGAGGCGTTCAAGTCCGATGTGCGACTGTGCCAAAAAAAATAAATTAGAAGACCAAACACAAACAGGTCTTGACCACAGCGTCAAGACATTTGGTTCTAAAATTTTATAAATAACATGCTATAATGAATTGTATTCCGATTATCTTTAATCATTTAATAAATGTTCATCATCAAAGACTTGAGCAAGTCTAGATTAGGCTCTGTGTGTGGTCGGGGGCGGATGTAGCAGATCGACTTATTGGACGTTAACAAATATGTGTTTAGCACACAAAGTACTACCCCTGCCCAACGTCTCCTTCCCCTTATCCCCTTTCCCCACCTTTAGGCTACCACCATGCCACTTTGTATACCAAACACAATCTTCGCCCCCCACTATCACGACAGAATATCAATTATATCATTAGGCCAGGAGCCAACTGAGCTTCTGACACACTACGACAAGCGTACCAACACAATATAACACGTAAAGTAATAAAACGATGTTCCTGTAAACGTACAAATTTCGATCCGAACTCTGGCCTTGCATGTTTACAACGAGGTGTTTACACCGAGTTGTAAACATGCCAAAGGCCAGAGTGAGGATCGAAATTTGTACGATTACAGGCACAACGTTTTATCTTTACTATATGCCTCCAAAACATTCATATAGTTACCTTTATTAAGTTGTAAGAGCCATTTTCAGTCCGATTTGGGCACAGAACGATCGACATGAACCCTAGTTTTCGCTTCGATCGTGGAATGCGGATGTGACATTGTCGCATAGCAACACACATAGCAACCTGCAGAGCAACAATTGTTGTCACTTGCAAACCAGTGGGAAACCAGCGGGAAAACGTCGGGAAGAAAACATAGCAGTTGTTCTCTCATTGCACTCCTGTTTTTAAGGTGCTTGCCATGTTTATTCAGGTTTTTATTACAATACTTCAAAGTTTTTCTGTAATTCATATATGTATTTTTGATTTTACAGTATTTCAGTAAGTCTTCTTTATGTACTCCAACGTTAACGTTACCGATATCGAAGCGGAGACACCGGCGGCCATTTTTAAATATTGACCTCGTCATCATATCCGTTACGATCGTGAAATGAACCCTGATATACTGCACAGCTGTGCAGTACATCATGGGGAGTAGCGTGTAGTAATTACGTCACTTACGGCAGTAGGTATATAGTAAAGCCCGTTTAATAATCTAGGATCGTACATGAAGACCCTTTTCTGTACCTTGTACAAGGGCTGTTGTTTAATTAATAATATCAAATTTCTTTCGTTAAGACAGTCTTAGTCGTCAATTAAGTCATACATACTTGTTGAATAAAGTTGACCAATGGCATCTCTATGGCATACAGAAAAGGGTCTACATGTAGGATCCTAGATTATTAAACGGGGCCCAGAATCTTTTAACCTTCCAAAAATACGATGATGCGGAAATCTAGTTTCGTACTCTGGCATTCTATGAAACTGAATTTTTCGACATTCGGACAAGGCTGTGATGTGGGAATGATTCATAGCCATGTCAGAGCGAATAACTAGATCCGTAAACAAGTCTAATTTCATCCTGCCCAGACCGAAAACTGAGTTCTTGAAGAAGTCTCCTCGTTATTCGCGGTATGTCTCTATGGAACCAGCTACCTAAAAATGTGGCGAACACAAAGTCCACCTTCAAAAGGTTACTTAAAAAACATCAATTAACTTAAGTCCACCTACGGCTTTACTCCAGTCTAAATAAAAACCTGCAACAGTGATGTAGCGAACCTGACTTAAAAAAAAAAAGAAAAAAAAGAGCCAAGTCTCGAGCAGCGGGTGCCCGGCTTTAGACAATTATGATAAAGAGAGAGAGAGAGCGATGAGTCTTTTCTTACGTCCTTTGCTCCTCTCTGGCTTTCTGCACCACCACCAAACTTTTCAGCTGTGCTACCTAAGTGAATATCAAGAGAAAACGCAGTTAGTGGGTCTGTAGCGATTGCTGTTCGAGGTCGTTTGTCCTATAAAATACGTCCCGACACCATAGGCAGAAGGACATATTTTATGGGACAAAAGGCCATGAACGGAATAGCTACAGGTTCACTCTCTACGTTTCCTTATAATTAATAGACACTTAAAAGCAAGAAAAATCATTTTATTTACTTGCAAAGTACACTATGGGCACAGCGCGCCCGAACATTCACTACGTCTCAGTGAGCCCGAACATTACTTTTACTACACTTGTATCAGCGGGTAGTATTTCATAGATGCTTGACCGTAGGTATATAGTAATATCCAAGAACAATTCTTTATAAAATGCAAGTGGGCAATATAGTAGAGTAAAAACCCTGCTTTAGAGGACACCCTCCGTTCCGATGAAAGCGATCCCTTAACCGGGATGCCCCCTAAGCGGGGTTAAAATAAACTAAATAGAAATTTCTGTTCCGAGCAAATTGTCCCTTTAAGCGAGGTGACCCAGAAGCGAGGTTATACTGTATATCACATTATAACTGTGAACAAGTCAGACAAGTAAAATATGCACCAAAAACCATTACTCGACAATAAAGGGAAAAATACCTTAAAAAAAGAACCACAAAAAATAAGTGTCGAATATGTATGCCTAAAAATCTATGTATTGCTTACGGTTCAACTTCAAAGTTTACTGAAGCGCATATATACACATATTTAGACTGCATGAAATCACACGATCTCTTTATCAACTCATGTGTATTCAACCTCAGCCTTTGTTTCCGCCCAGAAGAACTTTTATCACGACAAAGTCAGCCGCCCACGACGACATCCGGATGTGGATCTCTTTATGTTTATCGAGCGTGGGACACGCTCAGATACGTTTCTTAGTTAGCCCTTTAAGTGTGAATGATGTTTTGAGGCACCAACCGGCCCTGGCCGAATGATGCCCTGAGGCACCAACCAGCCATGGACGAATGATGCTTTGAGGCACCAAACGGCCCTGGGCAAATGAGGTTTTGAGGCACCAACCGGCCCTGGCCGAATGATGCCCTGAGGCATCAACTGGCCCAGGCCAAATGATGCATCAAGGCATCATTTCTAAAAAAAATTGTATCGGTGCCATATCGGTAGGTCTAAATTTCTATCGTACTAGGTGGATGCCGGGCCTTAAGGGCATGTTCCACCGGATAGGCAGGTTTCATCCAGGCCTGGCGGTCATTGCTCCTAGACATGTGGGAAAAGCGTTGCTCCAGTTATATCGGATCGTGTCGTGTGGTATCGTTATTTTCATGTCGTATCGCTACCTTTTATAACACCGCATTTTCAGTGTCATAGGTAAAAGGTTCATTAGATATTTAAGGAGCTCCAAAGAAGAGAGTAACACACTTGAAAGTACACAGAGTACTAAATAATAAAAAAAATGGATATAGATTGCGAAATAGTTATGATGCGATCCGCCAAAAATCTGGAGCAACGCTTTCGACCTTGGATCGCTATTCTGGGATCCACAAACAATCCTCAGGTATCTGCCAACCATGCTTAACGTGAGGCCCATTCCACGGCTGACGGTGGCCGTACGGGCGCCGGCGGCAGTCATGCGACATTTGCACCTGCCGATAATAACCACCGATTGTGGTATTTCGCCCCGCCGACTGATTATGCGACATATTTAGTGCAATAATCGTCAGGTGGGAACAGAAATGATTTTTCTCACACGCCTGATGCAATATGGCCTGGCGTCCACCTACTACGATAGAAATTTAGAACTACCGATATGGCACCGATACAAATAGCAAATATCAGAGACATATCGGAAAGGTACAAAATCGTAGACATATGTGTAGACGTGCCAATCCACCACTCATTGTATGGTTTTTTTTTATCGGTGTCTAATCGCAGAAACGTGGTCAAATGCGCCGATATTAGGTGACGTTCCGACGCGATTTTGATTTTCTATCGGGATGTGCATCGTAGAGCAAATCGGAGCCATGTCGTAGTAGGTGGACGCTGGGCCTAAGGCACCACTGACAGACTTGAGCACCCACCAACAAAATCAATGCACATTGAATTAATCGGTGATGCACTGCATTTTACTAACAAAAGTCGGTGAGCGTCCACCCAATTTTTATTGTTCTTTTATGATTCCACGCTCATTTGTTCCTAGTTTCCTTGGGCCTGTTTAATAATCTAGGGTCGTACATGTAGATCCTTTTCCGAAAGCCAAGGAGACCCAGGGATGATATCGGTCAACTTTCTTCAACACTTATGGGCGATCTTTTGCACGGCGGTCTTAGCGAACGAACTTAAATATTGATAAACAATAACCAAGGTACGAGGTACAGAAAATGATCTTCATATACGAGCTTAGATTATTATCGTAAAACTGGATGAGTTTTAATCTTGGCCACCGTATGCCACGACTGGAGTTTGGCATAGTGATTTTACGAGGCGAAGCCGCGTGATGTCTGGAGCCAAAACTTCAGGAGTGGAATGCGGTGGCCATGATTAAAAACAAATCAGGTTTTGATTTTATTCTACTCCGTCTCCTCGGTTTTGGAATATTACATGATAAAAATTCTGTATGCCACTAGTGGCATATAAATCTCCGTCAGCGTGGCATATGGAAACTCAATGTTAAAGCTATGGGATTTTATATTAGGGGTTGGATAATAAACAGGCCCCTGGTGTTATAGGCAAAGCATTTCCTCCTTTTCCTCAAAGTTCGTGCCCCAAAATCATCATCGTCTTTGTGTTTCCTCTAGTCGTGTCAACTTAAAACCACTTCCTCCTTTACGAAAATGAGGGTCGGCGACAGTACGGGTAACGCAACAATTCAAACCTCAGTAATTGCCCACTCTCACATCATGTAGCCAATCTAACCACCCTGCCCTGCACCAGGCACCACTCGGTGTAGACTGGCTCCAGTCCCTGCATCCTATGGCTACCCTCCTCGCTGGGATACAGGCTCCAGTCCCTGCATCCTATGACTACCCTCCTCGTTGGGATACAGGGACTATGGAGAAACCAAACAAGAGTTAGTCGTGTTGTTGTTTATCTCACGACGGCAAGATCACATATTACTGCTCTTGGCTTTGCCTCGCACTCTAATATGCGATCTTGCCGCAGTGCGATGAACAATAACACGACTAACTCGAGTTTGGTTTAGAATTTATCCTACCCCGCCCATCTAAATTACTTCTACGTTATCAGATGATGTCATTTGTCATTTGTATCCCACTAGAGCGATATTTTTCATTTTTCTGAACTCCAGACCGAATACAGTGACCCAATGTTAAGCCTATGGAGTTTTTTTATTAGGGGTAGGATAATGGTACAATCGGTAACAGTGTTGGATTTCTGGCGCTGTATAGCACCAGTATTTCCAACACTCTCCATACGGATATCCTGGCTACGGGTTAGGATATCTGCTGGGAGATTGATACCCTCTCACTTTGATCTTAATCGGGCCACAGTCAGGAGTAGGCGAAATTTATTGCGATGATAACACAGGCAGCCAGAGAATTGCAGGAGGGTAAGGGTGAGGGGTAGGAGGAGGTATAGGGTTACAGGGAGTGGTGTGGTGCCATAAACAGGAGATTCTGTTCATAGTGGACAAGTCTTTGATTCATGGGCCAGTCAGAGAAGGATACATACTATAATGAACTTTATTCTGATCGTGTTTAATCATTTAATAATTGTTCATAATCAAAGACTTGAGCAAGTCTACACTCGGTGTTCATGTCGGTCTAGAGGTTTTTAGCCAACATAATTGTTGGTACTTTTTGACCTGGAAACCAACACGAGAATAAAATGAATGAATAAAAACAACAATATAATTGAAAAGCATGAAGGAAGAGCACACCAAACAAACCTAGTGAACAATACCATAGACGTGTACATACGTGGATGTAGATAGTGGCTCTGTGGGGTTGTGTAAACCGCAGTATTTGACATTCATTATAAGTGTGGCTATAGTGGTGTAGAACCAATATTTGTTATCCACCTTATACAAAGTGTTCATAAGAAACACGTAGGGAGTGTGTATCTACATACCCGGAGAATACAGATATATCTGCCAATCTACATACCCAGATAATACAGATATGCTGTATGTTCCGGGTTCTGATAAAGCGTGCGTACGGAAAAATAGTGCGTGCTGAAAATAGTTCATCCTAAATGAAGTAATATCAGTACGCCACTTGTCTAGAAAAGATGGATGATGAATACAATATAGACTGGTTTCAGATAAAAGCAGTTGTATGCTTCTCGGAGTTGACCCTATGCAATATCCTCGTATGCACTTTGATATTAATACGCATCAACTCCTCGGAGCATACTCTCGCTTGTATATGAAACCAGTCAATGTTATTTATTACCCACCTAGTACGGAGTCTCCATACTAAGCTTATGGAGCTTACAGATCACTACTGAGTAGAATACGGACCTCCGGAATCTCCTAGGAGAATACGGCTTTTTCGGCCACCTGACGTTATAGGAACTAATTCATATTAACAAACCACGGCGCTAGGGTAGAATTTCTAATAATATACTAGATTTTCTTCCTAATAATTAGTCAAAAGGTGAGTAATAAATACAATATTACCATGATTTCGATCTGTGTGGCCGTATTCTCCTTGTAGTTCACACTACGTAATACTCCTCGCTATCGCTCTGAGTATTACTACGCGTCAACTACGCGGAGAATACGGCCACTCAGATCGAAATCATGGTAATATTGTGTATGTATCTGTGGAGTCTCAAGTCGACAACGGATTCTATCATCACTGGAGCCAGAGACTATTAATCTGAAAACCACTTGAACCACAAACATACCTTTATATTGACTCATACTGATATACCTTTTCGTGTCAATATATACATATTTCCCATCACATGTAGTTTAGAATAGGCAAAACACATGGTTCCCATACCACATGGAAATAATCTAAATGCCCTGTTGACTTCTAGACAGGGGAAGATAATAGGAGCTGATGAGCGAGATCTAATCAGAGAGAGATAAATAAGATCGCTTGGCAATGTATCCAAAGATCATCGCTGGATTTATGTGATTAAGTTTAATTAGCGGAAATAACAATTTCGGTAATCAGAGAAAATGATTCGTGCTAGATTCTTCCTGAAGCGCTACTTTCTGATGTTTTACGGCCTGAAATTACAGATATTCTTCTTGGCGCTTCTCCAAACAGCAATTACATGGCGCAGGGTGAAGTTAACTTTGATCTTGATACACCTTGCATAACTACATAACTAGGAGTAAATGATATGTTCATCATTGATGAATGAGCGTGCACTATATATGCATAACAATTAACAGGTTTGAGTTAAACTCAGCCTATGGATAGTTTTCGGTAATCCACTTGCACCCAGTCAAAGTTCTGCCTATCTAGGATCCAAACACATCAACCACCAATGGATCTTGAGGTATTTTGGTGTTGAGTGATTTGTCATGGTCAGCTGGGCACACCTCCAAGACCCTGAGACACTGGCTCCCTGCTCTGTGGTCAGTATCAGAGTGAATAGCACACAGGTAGTGAAGGGATAGTTTGTATGCAGTACCCTGAAAGTCTATATGGACCCCTTTAACCTCTAGATGATGTAGTTAGCGTGTTCAAGCATGCTCCTATAAATAACTGGTCCACCCCCATCTACTCTGTCTGTCTGTCTTTCTGTCTGTCTGCCTTTCTGTCTGTCTGCCTGTTTGTCTCTCTTTCCTTTTTTCCCCTCTCTCTCTTTATTTTTTTTAAGTTGAGTTAATTAGGCTGAAACTTATTAGAGAAGACGTTAAGAAAGAAATTAATGAGTGTTTGGTATGTGTCCTCGTTCGCCATCGAGTTTACAGTGCACAATAGTAGGACCGAGGCGATAGCCGAGTGAATACTCTGAAGCACTCCAAAGAGATGGCGAATGGGGTCTCAGACCAAGCACGGAACATATATGATTTCTTCTTAGCCTGGGTATAGTTATCTGTTTACAATTAGTATGAGTTACCGTACTCGCATGCCTGTTGAGAACGGGTTCCTAATGTTAAGTCTACGGACATTTATACCAGACTAAGATAAATCTACATGCTCTTTTGTTAGCATGTGGACACCTAATAGGTACTTCAGTCACCTCCTCACCTCTAGCCGGGGTGCGTCTCATATACATGTATATATATATATATATATATATATATATATACACACAATATTACCATGATTTCGATCTGAGTGGCCGGATTCTCCGCGTAGTTGACTAGTATTACGTAGTGTCAACTACAAGGAGAATACGGCTACACAGATCGAAATCATGGTAATGTTGTATTTATAACTTGCCTTTCGAGTAATTATTAGGAAAAAAATCTTGTATATATAATTGGAAATTCGACCCTAGCGCCGTGCTTTGTTTGAATAAATTAGTTACTATAATGCCCGTATTCTCCTATGAGATTATATATATATATATATATATATATATATATATATATATATATATATAGTACAGTATCTATAGGGGACAGTAGGTCGAATATGGAGAGACATTTAAGAAGGAGGCGAGGAGGCTGCCTGTGCCCAGTAGAGCGGAACAATAAATATAGGGGAGACAACGGGAGAGACGGAGGGGTGAAAAAATCGTGAAGAATGATAAGTGAACCCTGCGGCTGGGTAAAGGTGGTGCGTGTTAGTTGTACACAGAGTACGCCGAGAGGGGGTGTTTTTAAAGGCATTTCGGACAATTTGGCGTGAAAGTTAAAACCCATGTCATTTTTTTCTGAAAATTGAATACAATGATATCTAACTATTGCACAACACATATTTGACTTAAAAATGGTGGTCAACGCACTAGATCTTGATTTAGAGATCAATATTATGATAATTTTATATCAGAATATTGAGAGATTCTAAAAAGTAGTTTTTCACATAGTAAAACCCATGACATTTTCCTCAAACTTTCACCCGTGCAGAATATAGTATATGTATAGTACTACCTATTTAGGTTTTAAAATTCATAGGTCACCGTCCTTGTTTTTGAAAGAATTGAAGAAAATCATGTTTTTCAGTACATTTCCTATATAAATCAAGCAAATGAAAAAGTGCCCTTTTACCTATTGGATCAGGTCAAACTCGACTAAACTTGAGTTTTGCTCTTTTGTAGTTTGGAATATGCCACAAATAACCAATTTCAACGGTTGAATGGGAATATTAAAATTTCACCAGGTGGCGCCACCGTAAATTGTAGGATATACCTTTAAGTCGCCCATGTGGTATACTGCTGACATTCCTTCCCCTTCCTCCTTTGTTACCACCCATTGTGCATGCAATACGGAAGTCATGTTTTACAGGTATACAACACACATTGGTTCAATACCATCATTATCTCCTTTTTGGTTTGAAAGCAAGGTGTTAATAGAAGAAACCTGTAATAATATATAAACATGATGATTATATTAGGAAAATGTACACCTTCGGGTAACGGAACATCAGAAATTAAAAGTATTAATTTGATACTCATGATTTCAAATTTGTTTTTATGTTTTTCGTTGTTACAAATTTAGCCATTCATGTTTGTTCAACTAGCTCATAACTAAGCTTTTTTAGAGCGTGCTTGCACACGCTATATACATCACCTAGAGGCAAGAGGAGTCCATACAGACTTTCAGGGTACTGCATACAAACTATCCCTTGACTATCTGTTTGCTATTCACTGTGATATTCACAGAGCAGGGAGCTAGTGTCTCAGGGTCTTAGAGGTGTGCCCAGCTGACCATGACCAATCACTCAAGACCAAAATACCTCAAGATCCAGTGGTGCTTGGTGTGTTTGGATCCTAGATAGGCAGTTCCAGAAATGGCAAGTTTACTGGGCGCAAGTGGGTTACAGAAAACTATCCATAGACTGAATCTAACCCAAACCTTTTAATTGTTATTCATTTATAATTGCACGCTCATTCATCTATGATGAACATACTATCTACTCCTAGTTTCTAAGTACATTGTCTTTACTATATACTCATGCCGTATATACTGTAAATACGCACCATTTCGCCATATAACGTAAGAATACTGGTCCGTACACTAAAATACGGACCACCTTGCCATACACGTTTATTAGGATATTGGTTGTTAAGCTTAATGAAATCAATGATTTAAAATAAAAATCGGGTATATAGTCAATATATAACGTCCAACCATGCTGTACACATTTCCCATCACATGTAGTTTAGAATAGGCAAAACACATGGTTCCCATACCACATGGAAATAATCTAAATGCCCTGTTGACTTCTAGACAGGGGAAGATAATAGGAGCTGATGAGCGAGATCTAATCAGAGAGAGATAAATAAGATCGCTTGGCAATGTATCCAAAGATCATCGCTGGATTTATGTGATTAAGTTTAATTAGCGGAAATAACAATTTCGGTAATCAGAGAAAATGATTCGTGCTAGATTCTTCCTGAAGCGCTACTTTCTGATGTTTTACGGCCTGAAATTACAGATATTCTTCTTGGCGCTTCTCCAAACAGCAATTACATGGCGCAGGGTGAAGTTAACTTTGATCTTGATACACCTTGCATAACTACATAACTAGGAGTAAATGATATGTTCATCATTGATGAATGAGCGTGCACTATATATGCATAACAATTAACAGGTTTGAGTTAAACTCAGCCTATGGATAGTTTTCGGTAATCCACTTGCACCCAGTCAAAGTTCTGCCTATCTAGGATCCAAACACATCAACCACCAATGGATCTTGAGGTATTTTGGTGTTGAGTGATTTGTCATGGTCAGCTGGGCACACCTCCAAGACCCTGAGACACTGGCTCCCTGCTCTGTGGTCAGTATCAGAGTGAATAGCACACAGGTAGTGAAGGGATAGTTTGTATGCAGTACCCTGAAAGTCTATATGGACCCCTTTAACCTCTAGATGATGTAGTTAGCGTGTTCAAGCATGCTCCTATAAATAACTGGTCCACCCCCATCTACTCTGTCTGTCTGTCTTTCTGTTTGTCTGCCTTTCTGTCTGTCTGCCTGTTTGTCTCTCTTTCCTTTTTTCCCCTCTCTCTCTTTATTTTTTTTAAGTTGAGTTAATTAGGCTGAAACTTATTAGAGAAGACGTTAAGAAAGAAATTAATGAGTGTTTGGTATGTGTCCTCGTTCGCCATCGAGTTTACAGTGCACAATAGTAGGACCGAGGCGATAGCCGAGTGAATACTCTGAAGCACTCCAAAGAGATGGCGAATGGGGTCTCAGACCAAGCACGGAACATATATGATTTCTTCTTAGCCTGGGTATAGTTATCTGTTTACAATTAGTATGAGTTACCGTACTCGCATGCCTGTTGAGAACGGGTTCCTAATGTTAAGTCTACGGACATTTATACCAGACTAAGATAAATCTACATGCTCTTTTGTTAGCATGTGGACACCTAATAGGTACTTCAGTCACCTCCTCACCTCTAGCCGGGGTGCGTCTCATATACATGTATATATATATATATATATATATATATATATATACACACAATATTACCATGATTTCGATCTGAGTGGCCGGATTCTCCGCGTAGTTGACGAGTATTACGTAGTGTCAACTACAAGGAGAATACGGCTACACAGATCGAAATCATGGTAATGTTGTATTTATAACTTGCCTTTCGAGTAATTATTAGGAAAAAAATCTTGTATATATAATTGGAAATTCGACCCTAGCGCCGTGCTTTGTTTGAATAAATTAGTTACTATAATGCCCGTATTCTCCTATGAGATTATATATATATATATATATATATATATATATATATATATAGTACAGTATCTATAGGGGACAGTAGGTCGAATATGGAGAGACATTTAAGAAGGAGGCGAGGAGGCTGCCTGTGCCCAGTAGAGCGGAACAATAAATATAGGGGAGACAACGGGAGAGACGGAGGGGTGAAAAAATCGTGAAGAATGATAAGTGAACCCTGCGGCTGGGTAAAGGTGGTGCGTGTTAGTTGTACACAGAGTACGCCGAGAGGGGGTGTTTTTAAAGGCATTTCGGACAATTTGGCGTGAAAGTTAAAACCCATGTCATTTTTTTCTGAAAATTGAATACAATGATATCTAACTATTGCACAACACATATTTGACTTAAAAATGGTGGTCAACGCACTAGATCTTGATTTAGAGATCAATATTATGATAATTTTATATCAGAATATTGAGAGATTCTAAAAAGTAGTTTTTCACATAGTAAAACCCATGACATTTTCCTCAAACTTTCACCCGTGCAGAATATAGTATATGTATAGTACTACCTATTTAGGTTTTAAAATTCATAGGTCACCGTCCTTGTTTTTGAAAGAATTGAAGAAAATCATGTTTTTCAGTACATTTCCTATATAAATCAAGCAAATGAAAAAGTGCCCTTTTACCTATTGGATCAGGTCAAACTCGACTAAACTTGAGTTTTGCTCTTTTGTAGTTTGGAATATGCCACAAATAACCAATTTCAACGGTTGAATGGGAATATTAAAATTTCACCAGGTGGCGCCACCGTAAATTGTAGGATATACCTTTAAGTCGCCCATGTGGTATACTGCTGACATTCCTTCCCCTTCCTCCTTTGTTACCACCCATTGTGCATGCAATACGGAAGTCATGTTTTACAGGTATACAACACACATTGGTTCAATACCATCATTATCTCCTTTTTGGTTTGAAAGCAAGGTGTTAATAGAAGAAACCTGTAATAATATATAAACATGATGATTATATTAGGAAAATGTACACCTTCGGGTAACGGAACATCAGAAATTAAAAGTATTAATTTGATACTCATGATTTCAAATTTGTTTTTATGTTTTTCGTTGTTACAAATTTAGCCATTCATGTTTGTTCAACTAGCTCATAACTAAGCTTTTTTAGAGCGTGCTTGCACACGCTATATACATCACCTAGAGGCAAGAGGAGTCCATACAGACTTTCAGGGTACTGCATACAAACTATCCCTTGACTATCTGTTTGCTATTCACTGTGATATTCACAGAGCAGGGAGCTAGTGTCTCAGGGTCTTAGAGGTGTGCCCAGCTGACCATGACCAATCACTCAAGACCAAAATACCTCAAGATCCAGTGGTGCTTGGTGTGTTTGGATCCTAGATAGGCAGTTCCAGAAATGGCAAGTTTACTGGGCGCAAGTGGGTTACAGAAAACTATCCATAGACTGAATCTAACCCAAACCTTTTAATTCTTATTCATTTATAATTGCACGCTCATTCATCTATGATGAACATACTATCTACTCCTAGTTTCTAAGTACATTGTCTTTACTATATACTCATGCCGTATATACTGTAAATACGCACCATTTCGCCATATAACGTAAGAATACTGGTCCGTACACTAAAATACGGACCACCTTGCCATACACGTTTATTAGGATATTGGTTGTTAAGCTTAATGAAATCAATGATTTAAAATAAAAATCGGGTATATAGTCAATATATAACGTCCAACCATGCTGTACAATTCGCAGAACTCGATGGTTATTTAGAGTTTGTACGGAACTCGGCATAAATGCCTCGGTCCATACAAACTGTAAATAACCATCTCGTTCTGTGAATTATACAGCATGGTCAGGACGTTCTAATAATTATTGTTTCCGAAAAGATGACATTCACTTTCAGGAACGCGAGGAAATAGTTGCCCTACTGGAGAATAGTGACAGGTGCCTCTGGACATGGTAAACTATGGCACCCCCATGCGTATTTATGGCTTTGAACTCAGTTTCGAGTACAACTCATCTCCTTGTGACACTTGTACTAGTTTTTTTTGTTGAAAAACTTTATTCATTCTGCCAGAGGCAGATCGTCCATAAACAGTACAAGAAAACATGGTACAATATGCATACATAGGAAAGTATAGACAGACAATGGGTAAATAGTGATGATGATGATGATGATGAAGATGGTAGTCCAATACTGGATAATATTACGCTTATTTATCAAAGTTCATCATGTTCTCGACTTTTTTTTGTTTTTTTTCTCTTTCTTTTCTAATTTTTTAGAGTTCAGGGGTTTGTTTCAAATATAGTATTTGTTACAACTGACTTCCCTAATTTTCTAAAATTTCTAAAAGTTTTCTCGAGTTCATGTTGTATAGTTCGGTCTTGTACTAGTTCTAGAGGTATGTTACCGTGGGGTTGCACTTGTTTAAGCCTATTTGGAAAGAAAGGTAGAAACTTGTCATAACAACCAAATCTGTTAAAGAAATTGATATATAAAATAACATTTTAAGCCAATATCTAATCAGGGGCATATTGTGTGAGACACAAAATTAGTCGGAAACTCAATTTTGGCAGTCAGAATAAATGTTGATTCTTCCTGCAACGTTATTTCCTCATATTTTATGGCCTGAAATTACAGATATGGAACATTTCAATAACAGAGGAAAAAGCGAAGTAATTGAATTCGCCGAAACAAGTGATGTACAAACAGGCTAGATCATCCGACCTGAATAATCTAGAGTTGATATAAGAAATCGCCTGGGATTAATAGATCCCTCTTGAGAGACATCTGCACTTGGTATTTGATGTAAGAGTGTAGTGAAAAGCGATTTCCAGAATAGCCACCACAAAATGGCAAGTATGTGAGCTATTATTTCATGTTTCACCTGATTATTGCATCTTGGACAAGATATCTAGACATGCCAATCCACCATTCATTGTAGTGGTTTTTATTGGTGCCTAATCGCAGAGATGTGGTCAACTGGCCCGATATTAGGTGACCTTCCGACGCGATTTTGATTTTTTAACGGGAGGCGCATCGTAGACCTTATCCTACCCCTAATTAAAAACTCCATAGGCTTAACATTGGGTCACTGTATTCAATCTGGAGTTCAGAAAAATGAAAAATATCGCTCTAGAGGGATACACTTGACAAATGATGTCATTTGTTAATGTAGAAGTAATTTAGACAGGTGGGGTAGGATAAATTCTAAACCAAACTTGAGTTAGTCATGTTATTGTTCATCGCACTTCAGCAAGATCGCGTATTACTGCTCTCGGCTTCGCCTCGCGCAGTAATACGCGATCTTTCCGTCGTGCGATAAACAAGAACATGACTAACTCTTGTTTGGTTTCTCCATAATATCGGAGCCATATCATAGTAGGTGGATGCCAGGCGTTATTTTACATATCCTCACGGTATCTCACACATGATAAATGATCCTGTGACTTGGAGCCTGGCGGCCCTGTGAAAAGCGGACCTGGGATGTCTTCTGTATGGCCAAACGTCTTGTCAAACAGTGTCCATTGTTAGAACTCCAGGGAAACTGGGGCCTCTGTGTGGACGTTCCGCCCAAACCATCCTTAAACGGCATACACCATCCAGGTATACAAAAAACAGAATGAATGCGATTACTGACACCGCTATGTGGAGAATACACATATGTATTCACTAAAAGGTGATATATAGAGGCTTTCCGGGACTGAATGTGATGAGAATCTAGAAATGAAAGGGAGGTGGAAGCTGGCTGGAGCCAGAGAGTAATAACTATGGGTATTTTGGTGGAAGAAAGATGGCTAGCGGTAGAAGAACAAGTAAAAAAATGATTTGGTTGGCAATCAAGGATTAGGGGGAGGTGCGAGCGCTTAAGCCGGAGACACAGCGAGTTCCGTAATCGCCAACACAAAATGGCCTACATGTGAGGTATTATTTCATATTTCACCTGATTATTGCGTCAGAGATACTAAATTATTGGTGGGGGATATTACTATAAAAAAATATCTCACATACACACAGATTTTTGTTGGCAATTCTGGAGATTGCTGCCGTTACTCGCTTGGTGTGTCCCCGGCATAACCCCTGTACACACTAAAAGAACGGGCAACACAGGATATAAACCATGGAGAACGGACCACAATACTCGTAGCGGCATGGAGAACGAGTTCCCAATGTTGAGCCTATGGGGGGGAAATAATGTTAAGCTTATGGGACAAAATCAAAAGGGGGAGATAATACAGCGGATGATAGGTAGATATAACTAGGCAGAGGTGTTGGGACTTATAGCAGTATGCAGAGGTTGATAGGCAAAGAGTAGTGGAGAGTCTCTGACAGGTGGTGAGGCACGGTCATAAGGCCCGTTTCCATTGGCCGACGAAAACAGTGTAGATTTTTCGAATTCACCTAATAGCCGATTTATAAATATCTTACGTCAGCAGTGCTGAAGGTCCGTCGGTAGTCCCTGGTGATGGCCAATGGAAATAGGCTATTAGGAGAACACCAAAAATCCACACCGTTTTCATCGGCCAATGGAAACGGGCCTTAATACCGCGCATGGCGCATACATGCATTCTTTCAGAAACCCCCCCGTTTCACACTAGCATGACCCCTATTAGGGGGGGGGGCACCAACCACAACAAGGCTACGACAATGGGTTCCTGACAAGGTCCACTACTGGCCTACGACTGTAGGCCTTGTCGTGGTTGGTGGATGACATGAGTCTACGACAGCCACGACAAGGCCACGATTGGAAGCTTGTCGGGAGCCTTTCCGACAAGGCTACGACAACATCGACCATGTTCGATTTTTCCCACGACTGGACCCTTGTCGTGGAGTGTCATGGCGTGTTGGGAGCATGTCGCAGAGGTCTTCGATAGGAAATTTTGGTAGAGCGTGCCCTTCCCGACACCCTTCGACAACGCTTTCGTAAATTCCCCCTTCTTACAACAAGGCCACGACAAGCGCCGATTGGAACTTTCTTGTCGCCGCTTGTCGTAGCCTTGGCGTGGTTAGTGACACCCCCCTTTAAAGTGGGCGTCCACCAGCTTGTCATGGGCCTGTCAGGGGCCTTCCGACAAGGTTACGACAAAATCGAACATGTTCAAGACTGGAGCCTTGTCGTGGAGTCTTGTGGTTTCCTCGATATCACTGTCGTAGTGTGTCGGGACCATGGACGCCTTTTTTACGGGAACCAGCAATGTCTACGACATGCCCCGACACCGCTGTCGTAAAGCCCCTCTTCTCACGACAAGGCCACGACAAGGAACTTTCTTGTCGCCGCTTGTCGTAGCCTTGTCGTGGTTGGTGGACGCCCCCCTTTATACCGCGCATGGCGCGTACATGCATCCTTCCAGAACCCCCCCCCCCCCGTTTCACACTTGCATGACCCCTATTAGACTCCCACAGACCTGTTAGCACGCAGCGCCCCCTGAAGGTAGCGGGCGGGCCCGGCAACGTGCACCGCCGACACCGCCGCCCACTCTCCCAGCAGAGATCTTGTACTGTACTTCCTGTGGCCGCTTATATCTCTGCCCCAACTGTCAAATCTGACCCATATGCCAGGTTCTAAAAAATGCTAAATTCTGAGGGCTTTTGGGGGTATTTTGTGTTCCACTTGTAAATAGAGATGAACATATTCACATGGTAAACAAAGTACTCTCATTTCTGTTATTCTTTAATTCAAACCAGACACAGTATCTGGGATTACTTTCTACAGTGGAAAGCACCTCATGTGTGGCAGGGCTTTGTTTTGTCAACAATGCCATGTGCTTCCCTGAATGCTAATGCCATTGTATAAACAATGCAAGTTCATTTTTTTCTTAAGCACCTAGGCCTTCTCTTTCTTTCTTACATAAAAGACAACAATAAAAAATGGGTATCAGGCCTCATGAACCTCGTTTTCACACCCTTCCCCTTACAAACTAGGAGCAAAAAGTATGTTCATCATAGATGAATGAACGTGCAATTATAAACGAATAACAAAAAAAAAGGTTTGAGTTAGATTTAGCCTATGGCTAGTTTTCTGTAACCCACTTGCACCCGGTAAACTTGCCATTTCTCTAACTGCCTGAGTCTAGGATCAAAACATATCAAGCAACAGTGGGTCAATGAGGTATTTTGGTCTTGAGTGATTGATCATGGTCAGCTGGGCACACCTCTAGGACCCTGAGACACTGACTCCCTGCTCTGTTCTCACTATCACAGTGAACAGCATGCAGATAGTAAATGGATAGTTTTCTGGAAGCAAACTGAAAGTTCAATGTGACCACTCTAACCCAGACTCTAAGCTCTAGATGATGTATTTAGCGCGTGCAAGCACGCTCTAATAATAAACCTGCTGGGTTGGGGCAGAGATTTAGCCAGCGCTAGCGCCGCAAAAGATCTGGGGGGAGAGTGGCCGCCGCCGCCGCCGCCACCGCCGCCGCCGCACACCTGCCACAGGTGATCTCACTGATCCCTGGGAGCGGCCACAAAGACACTGCACGGGGTGGGGATAAAACCCCAGGCGTCGGCCGGGGAGGCACACTGCTACATGCGGGGCCACCAGGCACCACCGCCCGCACCCTCCACCGCTACACCGACTCACTATCACCAACCCGCGGCCAGGGGCGGGGCGCCGCATCACACCCCCTACCACTGTATATATATCACAGAGATCCAACTTGGATCCTCATAGGACTTCACCTCCGGATTGGATTACACATATATGCTGCAGTTGTTAACCGGGACACCCACAGCAGCTGGTGCTATGATCGTTTGAGAGGCAGGTAGGTTTCGCTAGTGTGATTGTAACACATAGTCGCTTTTCCGAGTCGTGGTTGATCCTCATACTCTTGCCAACTTTTTGAGCCTATCCTGACCGATTTTCTTGCCAGTTGGGTCTCTCATTCTTCTCGTCTTTCACTTGTACCTGGTCCAGTAATTAGAGATGGGTTTGACTGTAGGTATATTTATCTCACCCCTGGAATAAATGGCCATGGGGTTAACATTGGGAACTCGTTCGTCATGCCAGTACAAGTATTGCAGTCTGTTCTCCATGGTTTATATCATGTGTGTTGTCCATTCTTTTATTGTGTACAGGGGTGAGATAAAAACAGAAAGCAACTCGTTTCAGTCAAAGAAGTCATTCTCCAACTCATTTGAATGCTACATGAAATTCACTCGGCTCTTTCCTCGTTTATATCACACCGCATCAAACTCGCGGAGAACGAAGACTTGTTTGTTTCTTCTTTAGTACCTATCTTTTGGTGCGCTGGTGTTTTCTATGCATTGTAGTTCAGATACCTATAGCAGACATTTTATTATCCACCTAATACAAAGTGCCCATAGAAAACACATAGGGAGTTTGTATGGACATACCCGGCGCATACGGATATGTTGTATGGTCCGGGTGGCGCATACGGAAAAATAGTGCGTATAGAAAAATAGTGCATAATTAAAATGAACTGATATCGACATGTCACTTGTGCAGAAAAGGGTGGATAATAAATACAATATAGACTGGTTTCAGATAAAAGCGTTTGTATGCTCCTCGGAGTTTACTCTACGCAATATCCTCGCATACGCTCGGATATTACTACGCGTCAACTCCTCGGAGCATACGGCCGCTTGTATCTGAAACCAGTCAATATTGTGTATTTACTCCATGAGAACATTAGTATATAAATGCATTGTAGTTCAGATACCTAGCATTAGAAGGAACCCCACGAGATGGGAACAGCTTGGTCTGTACTCCAACGAGTTTAACTGCAGAGTAATTCACGAAGCTGAGTGAAATACTCTGCGGTCAAACTCGGTGGAGTGCAGACCAAGTTATCTTCATCGAGTGGGTATCTGATTTTATCTCACCCCGTAAAACATTCTTTATTGATAAAATGAATCACCCAATTAGCCATTGAGTTTTGGGTACACAGCCGTGGAGTATGAGTTCCTAATGTTAAGCCTATGGAGAAAAATACCGGGGTGAGATAATACAACATACTCCACTAGAATATAAGTATATAAATGTATCTCTACACATGGATTGATCCAGGATTAGCGTCATTAGAGAGCTCACTAAGCGCAGGCCATGTCCGCAATCTATAAACCGTAAACTCTCTACAACAGCATTCACACATTAGTTTATCCCAAAATAACATCACAAATATTCAATGAAAAGAGTGTTCAACATAAGAGAGAAATTAATGAGTTTTTGGTCTGTGTCCCCATCCAGCATTGAGTTTGGAGCGTGCAGGAATATGAACAAGATGATAGCCGAGTGGTTTTTCCGATGCGCTCCAAACGTGATGACAAACGGAAACCCACAGCAAACACAAATATGTTTCTGATCTGAATTTATGTTAGCCTGAATAAGTTCATTTATTTATCCCCCATTGAGTATGAGTTCCTATACTTGCAAGCCTGTTGTGTGCGAGTTCCGAATGTTAAGTCTGTGGATGTTTATACCAGGCTAAGATAATATGTATAAGAACCTACCAAGGGAATTTGATTTTGTTCTATATAGATAACAAATAACCATATATTGATATATAGATATATTTTTATTTCATTGAGCGAATCTACAGCTTAATATGTTCTACCTAAGCAATAGCTAAACTCAACTCAAAGCACATTGGGGTTTATAGAGGTCCTCTAGACATATGTCCAGAGTCGTCGTAGGACAAAATAGTCAAATACAAAAATGTACCCATAAGACATTTAACAGAAAGCATTTCGGATATATGCATTGCTAAAGATTATGGATACAAGAATGTCATTTTTGTTTTCTCACATAATTATGTTTTCATCTAGCAAAGATAGTTGCGTCACCTATAATTCCATCGCTTTAGTCAATCGCTCTGTCAGTTGTATTGACTATTGCAGAACTGCATCAGGAACCATATCCACTGAAAATATGCCATGAGTTTTGGTTGCACAATAATCTCACGAGGCAAAACCGAGTGGATATGGATCGAGTGCGGTTCAGATATAATCTCAACCCTATCACTGATTTTTGGAGACATTGTCCCCTATTGAGTATTTTTGAGTATATATTCCAATGCTGTGCTGGTGATATCTCAATGTCAATGCAATTAAAAGCTCCAAGGGTTTCATTGCTCCTAGAAATGTTGGAAAAACGTTGCTCCTATGATATCGGATCGTGTTGTGTGGTATCGTCATTTTCACCTTGTACCGCTACTCTTTTTTTACAACACCACATTTTCAGTGATATAGGTGAAAGGTTCATTAGATTTCTAATTGAATATAGATTGCGACATAGTTATGATATGATTCGCAAGGAATCTGGAGCAACGGTTACGATCTTGGGTCACTATTCTGCCATCCACAAACGTGGGGCAATGCCCCCCAGCTATGGCACCCCTCTTATAAGATCTACCACTCTCTAAGTGGTATTCTGTACAAGGTTTTCACTATGCTCTATGGGAAAAGAATTCTTAACAAGCTAGGCTTAGAGCCTTGAGAATCCATTGTCACACAGTATTCCCGCTAGGTGGCATCATTGAGATTATTGGAATCTTTGGGTTGCATTGATGCACGGGAGGCAGGCCAGTGGATTCTCAAGGCTCTAAGCCTAGTCCAATAAGAATTCTTCTCCTATAGAGCGTAGTGAGAGTACAGAATACCACTTAGAGAGTGTGAGATCTTATGAGAGGGGTGGCTACGCTGTGTTTATCCTACCCCTAATAAAAAACGCCATAGGTTTAACATTGACTCAATGTATTTGAAGGAGCGTTGAATAAAGTGTTATTTATGCACCGAGGTGAATAAAAAAACTGACCAATCAGGGACCAGATAACGAAAGCAGATCCGGCAGTGTCAACACGCTACTATCATGGATAATTACACAATTTTCCCCGTCTATCGGTGAGATGGGGTAGGATAAATACAAAACCAAACTCGAGTTAGCCTTCTCAATTTTTTATGCTACTCTGGTCAGGTCTGCTACTCACTACACGAGGCGTTAGCCGAGTGTAGTGATACACAACCTGCCCATCGTGGCATAAGCATTGACAAGGCTGACTCTCGTTTGGTTTCTACTAAGTATTCTGGGTGTGACCCGGCAGCGGAGGGGGTAATGAATTGTAGACTCCTCTTCCTGTAGCAGCAGCGGAACTGTTGCGTGAAGCACGGTGGTATACTTGACATGGTCTGTGAGTTTTTGTAGCGTGACGGTTAGGGCCACACAGACAGGTCAGTGTCCCGTGCCGTGGGGATGCTCCCGCAAGGCAGAGGCTGCAGTAGACTTGCCCATGTCTTTGATTATGAACATTCATTAACCCTTTAAGAACGGCTGCCTGCGGCCGAGGTACCCCCTAAAGGACGGGTGCTGGTGGCACTTTATACCGCTAGGGGACGAGCACTTAGTCGTTAAAACCCATAATTTGAGTGTTTAATCACGTGATACAATATATAATCTTAAATATTTAATTGTTGGAATACAAATACGATATATGATGTTAGACCTACATTCTGTGAAAATTTGAATGATATTGCTCCATTATTTCCTTGTTAAAAACTAATTTGTATATTTTTGAGAAATGATGCCTCAAGGCATCATTCGCCCTTGGCTGGATGATGCCTCAAGGCATCATTCGCCCTTAAAGGGGTTCATTGATTAATCAGAATCAGAATAAAGTTCATTATAGTATTATCCTTCTCTGACTGGCACATGAATCAAAGACTTGTCCAGTAGGAACAGACACTCCTGTTTATGGGCCCAAGCCACTCCCTGTAACCCTATACTTCCTCCTACCCCTCCCCCTCCACTCCTCCAGCTCCCTGGCCGCCTGTGTTGTCATAGCAATAAATTTCGCCTGCTCTTAACGGTGTCCCTGTATCCAAGCAAGGAGGGTAGCCATAGGATGCAGGGACTGGAGCCTGTATCCCAGCAAGGAGGGTAGCCATAGGATGCAGGGACTGGAGCCTGTATCCCAGCGAGGAGGGTAGCCATAGGATGCAGGGACTGGAGCCTGTATCCCAGCGAGGAGGGTAGCCATAGGATGCAGGGACTGGAGCCAGTATCCCAGCGAGGAGGGTAGCCATAGGATGCAGGGACTGGAGCCAGTATCCCAGCAAGGAGGGTAGCCATAGGATGCAGGGACTGGAGCCAGTATCCCAGCGAGGAGGGTAGCCATAGGATGCAGGGACTGGAGCCTGTATTCCAGCAAGGAGGGTAGCCATAGGATGCAGGGACTGGAGCCTGTATCCCAGCGAGGAGGGTAGCCATAGGATGCAGGGACTGGAGCCTGTATCCCAGTGAGGAGGGTAGCCATAGGATGCAGGGACTGGAGCCTGTATTCCAGCAAGGAGGGTAGCCATAGGATGCAGGGACTGGAGCCAGTATCCCAGCAAGGAGGGTAGCCATAGGATGCAGGGACTGGAGCCTGTATCCCAGCGAGGAGGGTAGCCATAGGATGCAGGGACTGGAGCCAGTATCCCAGCGAGGAGGGTAGCCATAGGATGCAGGGAATGGAGCCAGTATCCCAGCAAGGAGGGTAGCCATAGGATGCAGGGACTGGAGCCAGTATCCCAGCGAGGAGGGTAGCCATAGGATGCAGGGACTGGAGCCTGTATTCCAGCAAGGAGGGTAGCCATAGGATGCAGGGACTGGAGCCTGTATCCCAGCGAGGAGGGTAGCCATAGGATGCAGGGACTGGAGCCTGTATCCCAGTGAGGAGGGTAGCCATAGGATGCAGGGACTGGAGCCTGTATTCCAGCAAGGAGGGTAGCCATAGGATGCAGGGACTGGAGCCAGTATCCCAGCAAGGAGGGTAGCCATAGGATGCAGGGACTGGAGCCAGTATCCCAGCAAGGAGGGTAGCCATAGGATGCAGGGACTGGAGCCAGTATCCCAGCGAGGAGGGTAGCCATAGGATGCAGGGACTGGAGCCTGTATCCCAGCGAGGAGGGCAGCCATAGGATGCAGGGACTGGAGCCTGTATCCCAGCGAGGAGGGTAGCCATAGGATGCAGGGACTGGAGCCTGTATCCCAGCGAGGAGGGTAGCCATAGGATGCAGGGACTGGAGCCAGTATCCCAGCAAGGAGGGTAGCCATAGGATGCAGGGACTGGAGCCAGTCTAAGGCTGCAGTAACGACAGCCGCCCCTGGTTTCATCAGTATACAGCTCGGACAAAGGGCCCAGTCTCTAGCACTACCGTCATGCTGATAATCAGCAGCACATCATACCCAGGTGTTCACATACCACACGACCCCAGCAAGATAACCATATAGATAATTACTCAATGAAAGTGAAAATTAGGGCATGCATTGCATCTGGGTGTCTAAAGGGGGGCGTCCACCAACCACGACAAGGCTACGACAAGAGCAGAGAAGAAAATTCCTATCGGCACCTTGTCGCAGCCTTGACATGAGAAAAGCAGTGTCGGGACAGCAGTGTCGGGGCGTGTCGTAGACGTTGCTGGTTGCCGTAAAAAAGGCGCCCATGGTTCCGACACACTATGACAGTGATATCGAGGAAACCACAACACTCCATGACAAAGGTCTAGTCGTAGCAAAAATCGAAATGTTCGATATTGTCATAGCCTTGTCGGAAGGTCCCCGACAGGCCCCCGACAAGCTTCCAGTCGTAGCCTGTCATGGCCTTGTCGTAGACTCTTGTCGGGAACTAGGGTCCACCAACCACGACAAGGCTACGACACGCTTTCCAATCGTAGGCCTATCGTAGACCTTGTCGGAAAGCCATTGTCGTAGCCTTGTCGTGGTTGGTGGACGCCCCCCTTTAGGCCTGGCGTCTACCTACTACGGTATGGCTCCGATATGGTCTACGATGCGCCTCCCAATAAAAAATGAAAATCGTGTCGGAAGGTCACATAATATCGGGGCAGTTGACCACATTTCTGCGATTAGACACGGATAAAAACCGAAAATAATGCATGGTGGATTGGCATGTCTAGACGTATGTCTACGATTTTGCACCTTCCCGATATGTCTCCGATATTTACTTTTTGTATCGGTGCCATATCGGTTGGTCTAAATTTCTATCGTAGTAGGTGGACGCAAGGCCTAATAGTGTTTGGTACTGTCGCAATTAGTATCAATTTTTAATTTGGGAACTGGAAGATTATTTTCATCTAGCTATAAAACAACCTACATTTTTTATGTGTGGCCTTAACACAATGCAGTCAGCATACAATACTCTACGGCCCACTATCATGCATGTCATGCCCACCCCTACCCCAAAAGGGTACCAGTAAATATTTATAGCATGCATCGTGGGTCACATGCTCCCTGTATGCTTCCGAAAAGATCTAGTTTGCTCCAGTATATCTCTACATGCCATGCACAACTTACTCTCCACAATTACGAAAGCATTTTTTTTCTCACATTTACTTAAGCAAGCATGGGAATCGTCACAGCAATTTGCATTTCATAATTTCATGGGTGAACGCGATGATCTCAGAAGGTCATGTTTGAGGAACACTTGATTCGTCAAAGGTTTAGACATAGGTCGTGCGGACTCTACCAAAAATAACCAGTAATGCTGTAGGCATGCATTTAAGCTTATAGATATAGCTCTTTCTTTAAGAGCATTAGCACACCTGAGAAACCCCTTTCTCATCATCGCCTTTTAAGCCCAATGCCCATCTACCAATTAAGGGTTGAACGATTAGTTCGCAAATCATATATGAGTCGGCGAACTTGTCGCAGGCAAATTATGTGACCCAATCAAGGCCCATTTACCAACGTTCCGTTGTCGGCGACTAGATTTATCAACATGTTGATAAACTTTTCGCTTTAAGCCCAATGCCCATCTACCGATTTCGGAACATTTATGTACCTTTGTCAGCGACAAACAGAAGGTAAATTGTCTCAGCCAAAGCATCCTAACGGAGTTGGCCGTAGTTGGTAGATGTGGGGCAGCTAGGCAAGGGTGAGCCACTGATTAATGAACCACCTCCTTCAGATGTCCTTTTGTCGCTGACAAGTTGTGGTTTCTATGTTCCAAAATCGGTGGCGAAAAGTTTATCAACATGTCGCTGACAACGAAACGCTGGTAAATGGGGCTTGATTGGGTTACGTAATTTGCCTGCGACAAGTTCGCCGACTCCTATACGATTTGTGAACTAATCATTTCACCCTTCATCGGTAGATGGGCATTGGTCTTTAGAGCCTAAAAGGTCCTAGCTATATACATCTTCCTACTTATTACCCACCTAATGGAAAGTCTCCATACTAATCCTACGGAGCCTACAGGTCGCTACTGAGTATTACTTTTCTAATGATTAGTCAAAAGGTGAGTAATAAATGCATTACCATGATTTTGATCTGTGTGGCCTTGAAGTTGACACTACGCAATACTCTTCGCTATCGCTCGTAGTTTTACTACGTGTCAACTACGAGGAGAATACGGCCACTCAGATAAAATCATGGTAATATTGTGTACATTGTATATATATAAAAATATGATAGATTTACATTGACACTTACCACAATAGAAATCCATCATCAGTTGTGTATCCAGTCCTTAGAGAAAGGTTTAACACTTTTTCGAGGGGCTTCTGGTATGGTAGCGTATATTGATCCTAAATGGTACACAGAAACCAGAATATAAAGATGTGTAAAATTTATAGTCCAGAGACATATAAATTTGCCTACTCCTCCATCGTTCTTTGGTTGGTTATGTTTTCCCTGGCAATAGCTTGCATCAATGCGCGTCGGTTTACTACAACCTCCTTCTATTTTTATCAAAAGCAGGAAAATAGAGGATGTTATTTTCTCTCTCTCTCTTGTTTTTGTTTACGGTGTCCATATTGCTATCTTGCCCTCTGTTGTATAACTGGACGTGCTTCGAATTCTTAAGTAAAGCCTGAATTCCTGGAGCATAACTTTTTCAATTGTGTTCTTCCGTTCTATATAACACAGGAATGTGCTAACTATATCCAAAAAGGGCATCTGAAATTAACGCAAACAAAACCTTTGAATGAAAATTATCAAAGTTTATAAAATAGCAAACGGTATCTATTACTGGCAAACCTAAAGGTTTAGAAGTATAACGCCGGAAACTATCAGAAAAAATATATGCAAGTGCTAAAATGTGGTGATAAGTCTAAACAATATCCTTTCACTTAAATGTTTTTCTGCTATGTTTGAATATGCAGTTATATGTGTATATACAAAGTGTTTATAGAAAATACATAGGTAGCGTGTATCGCCACACCCGGGGTATACAGATATGTTATATGCTCCGGACTGCAGAAGCTGGAGCATACGGAAATTGGTGCATATGAAAAACATAGTTCGTCCTAAATGAACTAATATCGGTACGCCACTTGTCAGGAAAAAGTGGATAATAATCACAATATAGACTGGTTTCAGATAAAAGCGGTTTTATCCTACCCCTAATATAAAATCTCATAGGCTTAATATTGGGTTTCCGTATGCCACGCTGACTGGCATACGGAGTTTTATATGCCACTAGTGGCATACAGCATTGTTATCACGTAATATTCCAAAATCGAGGAGATAGGGTAGGATAAAATCAAAACCTGATTCGTTTTAATCTTGGCCACCGCATTCCACTCCTGAAGTTGTGGCTCCGGACTTCACTCGGCTTCGCCTCATGAAGTCACTTTGCCAAACTCCAGTCGTGGCATACGGTGGCCAAGATTAAACCTCATCCAGTTTTACGATAGTATGCTCCTTGGAGTTAACCCTACGCAATATCCTCCCATACGCTCGGATATTATTATCCTACCCCTAATATAAAATCCAATAGGCTCAACATTGTGATTCCGTATGCCACGCTGACAGGCATACAGACGTTTGTATGCTCCTAGGGGCATACGAAGGTGGTAACACGTGATCAGCGTTTTAGCCAATGAGCGTCGAGCTAGCGCGGTAGCTCGAAAATAGTTCCGTGTATCGCTGGAATTGGCACAGAGGCGACAGCTATGGACGCCCCTAAAGGCCTAGTGTTGGTATCTGGAGCGCTATTGGAGATATTAAACGAAATACTTACAGAAGTCGCCCAAGAAGCGGTCGCAGAATGTCAGGAAGAGTTAGAGATGGATTTGTTGACGTTCTCGCTGGTAGAAGAAGACTAGGATTTATTTATGGAGCCTGGAACAGATGATATCGCTGTAGTTGAAGCGGCCGCTGCTGCCTCAGACACAGAGAAGATGACTGCTGATATCACTTCAGACGATAATAGGAACGAGCTGTTGCTGGAGAGGGAGACTTTAACAGATCAGGAGTTGTTAGACTTCGTTGCTGGAAAAAGAAATAAAAATACCACGTTGAAAACAAAGCAGGTAATATTTATTTAATCATAGTACAACTAAATTAATCACTGTGTCCAAGTGATCGACACTTGGACGAAACTGTAGACGAAATGAACAAATAACTAGGTTAAAATTGAATTTAAACTGAAAACATACCAGTATCAGGTAGAAAAGAACATTTTGAAATTATTATATATTATTCGAATTATAAAATCAGCCTGAAATTACTATTAAACAAAGTTGAAATGCGGTAGGTTCATGTTTTGGACGAAATATTACGATAATGCCACCTATGGCAAAACCCAGTAACTGGCTATTCTAATATTACGAAGCAAGCGTCTCCGTTTTTTACCGATAAAACGATAAATACTTCATCTTTAATGAAATTGTGAGGACACATATTACATAATAACATATAAATTAAAATACATATATTTTGAATCATCAATGTAAGCTAAAAATATCAGAAATGACGATATAAAACGATGCAAATCGTCCACTTGGATACATGGCGCGCCACCTTGCGTATCGTCATTGAACTACAGCTGTCGCACAATCAATGTACAGCTTTGTTTATATTTACTTGCAGGTGGTCAAACGCTTCCAGACGTTCATTAGCGAATGGTACATGGAAGAACGACAGATAGAAACGATAGAAAGTGTAAAATTAAACAATTATATTGCGAATTGGCTTCTCTCCGTACGCAAGAAGGACGGATCGCAGTACGAACCAGACACACTGACGTCCTATCAAGGCTGTATCGATAGGTAAATAAAATCAATATAAATATATTAGAAAATTTATAAAGTTAGCTTTCAAAATAATAAAAGTGACTATTTTTATTTCTTATACTATATAATTACTTTTTCAGGCATCTCCGAGATAGAGGATATGGCGAAAGTATCCTAAAATCAACAACTTTTGCTACAAGTCGCGATGTGCTGGGATCCAAAAGGACGGAATTGAAAGAACTCGGCCTGGGAAATCGTCCCAACGCCTCCCAGCCTGTAACTGACGAGGACGAGGAAAAATTTTGGTCACAAGGACTGTTGGGGGCGACGTCCCCCCGTATTTTGCAGAATACTTTATTATATATGTTTACGAAATCGTTCGGATGGCGTGGCTGCGATGAGGCCAAGGCCTGTTGTTGGGGTGATATTTGTTTAGCGGAAGAAGACGGTACGAAATTCATTGAATGGAACGAGAGATCAACGAAAACACGCAAAGGATCACGAGGAAGTGACCCTCATTCTTTCAAACCTAAAATCTGGTCTACAGGGGGGGAACGATGCCCCGTGGCACTCTACGAGCTATACGCTTCGAAGCGTCCAGTGCACAGTCTTTCGCCCGAGTTTGGATTTTTTTTAGGAGTAAAGGCAAACACAACCCTGAACGATGACATTTGTTTTATAAATTGCGTGATGGGAGTGAACTATTTGAGCAAGATTGTTGCGTCGATGGCCAAGGATATAGGCTTAGTGGGGAAATACACAAACCACAGCCTCCGCAAAACTGCGTGTCAAACATTGCAGTCACGCAACGTCCCCCCGAACATTATATGTCAACTCACAGGCCACAAGAGTGTCGACTCCCTGAACAAATACGCGGTTGCGACTAAAGATCAACAAAAGTATATGAGTCGATTACTTACTGTGGGTTCAATGAAACGTAAATCCACTGCTGCTCTTGGCTATAATCCAGATGGCAACAATGTTTCAGGTACGAAAGCTGTCTGTAGTGCGACCACTCCAGTCGACGTTGTTCACAGAGCGACAACTGCTGGCTTCCCCGATATGTCCAAAGCCGTATCTGGTATGTTCTCTTCGACTTCAATTACGGGAAATGTGACCGTAAACATCAACTATAACGTTTCTACGCAGTCAAACTCTTGTAGTGCCGTGAATGTCTCACCAAAGTTGCCATTAATGGAGTAAAATGTAAATGCACAACCTTTCGCTGAAGGTCTTACGTCGTGAAGCCACATGTTGCTCGTGCGGGAGTTGAACCCGATCTGATTTTTGACCTCGGAGAACTGAACTTTTTCAGATTTGTTTTTTTAAATAAAAGATTTTAAGACTTGATTCTATTGTCCTAATTAGTTTTTTATGATTCTAGACACGATTATAACAGTAAAATATAAAAATATAACGGTTAAAATAAATCTAAAGTTAGAAAGCGCGACCTATATATGGCGCGTAAGTAGGGCGATTCACAACTCGTGACGTCATGATATACTGTGTAGAGAATTTCAAAAGTGCTATCGGATGCTACGATATAAACAAACCATCTAAATGGCTATTTCTGGAGTTATTACTTCATTCTGGTAAGTTCAAACATTGAGTATAATTACTTTATAATGAATGAGTGTAGCTTGATTAGATAGAAAAGCCTAATTAATCAAATATTTCCCGTAGTATGTCACTCGCGTATGCCGGAATGCAACTAAGGGTGCGATAGAGCTAAGAACAGTGACGGGGCGAAAGGGACTCACCAGAACGAAAGAATAAAGATGGTTCCAAATCATATTTTCAATAATAAAACATCGTAGCGAAGGGGTAGGATAAAATCGAAACCTAATTCGTTTTAATCTTGGCTCCGCATGCCACTCCTGGAGTTTTGGCTCCGGATATCACTCGGCTCCGCCTCGTGATATCACTACGCCAAACTCCAGTCGTGGCATACGGGAGCCAAGATTAAAACTCATTAGGTTTCACGATAGTACGCATCAACTCCTCAGAGCATACGGTCACTTGTATCTGAAACTTATTAGGAGTTGACCCTATGCAATATCCTCCCATGCACTCGGATATTACTACGTGTCAACTTCTGGGAGCATATGGTCGCTTGTTTCTCAAACTAGTAAATATTGTGTATGTTTATATTCTATTCATATACACACACACACACACACACACATATATATATATATATATATATATATATATATATATATATATATATATATATATAGACAATAATCGATGGTTTTCGATCTTTTCGAATAAATTAAACCCAGTAATTGTCATTTCAAAGGGTTTACCAATAGGGACTATTTCTTTGCTCTATAGCAAAAGGGACTATTTCCCCCGTATACCATGGTTTTGAGGCCGTATACCACAGGTTAGAATCTGTATACCACAGTTATGGTATCTGACAGGTTTTATACAATGGGTCGTGGTTTACTGAGTCATTTTCAATGGGGGCTTTGTATACGATGGATAATATATATATATATATATATATATATATATATATATATATATATATATATATATATATATATATACATTTGCTCCTGCATCTTCCCTCTATAGCTGTGATCTCCCTTAAAGGCCCATTCTGAATACTGTAAGGCATGCTGCCCATGGGTTCCTCGGTCGGTGAACTCTCCTGTCCTCTGCCTCAGGCCAAGTTAGTGTTGGTTATTTGTAGTGTGACCTTTCCATCGCTCTTGTCTTTCTTTAAATCAGAGGCTTGGCCACCACGGAGGAGGTATGTGTTGTTCATTCACTTGCTCTTGTGTAAAGCTTTCACGTTTTGGCAATTTGGGAGTTCATAAAACTTACCTGCTTCTTTAGAAAAGTGTCTCTTAAAGTTCTAACATAAAACATAGATACACCAGGGACAGAGCTTTACACGGTATCCAGGCTCATACATTAAGCACAGGTAGGGTAGTTTCGACCGAGCATAAAGTCCAACACTCAGGGAAGGATTATATATTACTATACACCGATGGTCGAACTTCTGTGAAATACTGCCCGCTGTTAGAGGTTTAGTATAAATAATCTTCGGGCTCACTTAAGACTTAAGTGAATGTTCGGGCGCACTGTACCTGTAGTGTACTTCGCAAGTACATGAAATGGCATGTTTCTAAGTGCATAACAATAAGGAAACGTAATGAGTGAACCCATAGCGATTACATTCTCGGCCTTACGTCCCATAAAATATGTCCAGACAAAACGCGGAAAAAATGCGGTGTCAGAATGAGTTTTAAAATTAAACTTATCTCTAAGCATTTTAAATGCGTAAATGAACGCGGTAAAACGCCACAATGCGTACAGATGCGTAAATCAGCGTTGAGAAACGTAAAAGAACTACAAGCTATGAAAATAGAAACGTTCCCAATCCGTAGCAAATATGTGGTACCTTAACGCCTGAAATATGTAGTAAATACGCCAGAAATTACGCCAGTGTGACTGGATTGCGTACTAAAAGATAAATGCGTTCGATTTGCGTACTAAATACGCGGAACTCGCGCCCTTTCAAATGCGTAGAAGAAACGCCATTTTTTACGCCAGTGTGACTGGGGCATTATGGGTATTTTAGGAAAATCTGTATATAATCAATGTGATATTCTGAAATTCCATTCTTGAGTCACATATGTAGGAAGAATAAAAAAGGTATCTGTTTCAGACATCTGACATTCCATGGCAATATAAAAAAAAAATATATATACAGAAAGTGTATGTACTTATGGAAAAGGGGTGAGGTCTGGGGCGTTTTGATATACCCCTTTCATCATGTTTGCTGAAATCCTACCCAAATCCTCTTTTTTCTCACATGTATCTCAAAAATCCCCTTTCACGTATTCTCTCCTCTCTGGACAACCCTATGCTTGTCAATGCAGCTAAAAAGGAGGTCGGCCTTGCAGGCGGATATTGAAAGTGGGATTTAGCAAGCACAGGAGATATAACCAGACAGAAAAACTAGACAGTTGGGCACCTAGCTGCATGCTTATGTAGCAAGACCAAAGTAAATAGAGGGCCGGTTTCTCAAGGCCAGACAACACTATTGGATGATCTCACTTATGTCTAGGATTCAATAATGAGGTTTATCTTAGCTTGGAAAAAAACGTCCATAGGTTTAGCATAACTATCTCACCCCAGATATTTTTTCTCCATAGACTTAACATTGGGAACTCGTATCTAATGCCCATGAGATATATTTGGCAGGGCTCAATTCCATCTCGTTTGAATCGCTACATAATTCACGCGGCTTCGCCTTGTGAATTACTACGCGATTCAAACTCGATGGGATACAAGCTCTGACCCTAAACTTTCATGGTTTTCCTTTATAGGAACTCGTTCTCAACATGGTTGCGAGTACGGTAACTCATTCTAAATTAGTAATAAACAGATAGATATTTCCAGACTAAGATAAAATCAGAAACATTTTCGTGCTTGGTCTGAGTCCCCATTCGCCATCTCGTTTGGAGTGTTTCATAATATTCAGTCGGCTATCGCCTCGTTCATATTACTGCGCACTCCAAACTCGATGGCGAACGAGGACACAGACCAAACACTCATCAGTTTCTTTCTTAATCATAAAACCCAAAATCAATTAACAGCTGAGTGAAACACGATAACGTATCGGAATCCTTTAGGTGGTGTAATTCCATAGGAGGTTACTGGAGAACTCGACCTGAAATGAACTCGACCCGTAGTTTTCAGAAGAACTCGACCCATTTTGGAGAAATCGAGTGGAGAACTCGACCCGTTTCAGATACTTATGAATAAGACATTCTCATATAGAAGTAAAGGTCTGACTGGTTGGCTTTTAGACAAATAAACCAGTGGATATAGAACACTAGGAACAAATAGTATGTTCATCATTGATAAATGAGCGTGCAATTATATATGAATAACAATTAAAAGGTTTGGATTACATTCAGTCTAAGGATAGTTTTCTATAACCCACTAGCACCCAATTAACTTGCCATTTCTGCAACTGCCTGAGTCTAGGATCCAAACACATCAAGCACCAGTGGGTCTCAGGGCCCTGAGTGGGTCTTGAGGTATTTTGGTCTTGGGTGATTGGTCATGGTCAGCTGGGCACGCCTCTAAGACACTGAGACACTGGGGTCCGTTTAATATCGGACGAGCGAGAATTGACCTGGACGATACGAGATACAAGGCGAGGGACGAGGTTCTAGGCGATTCTCGTCCAATGTGGTTTAATAAGGCATGTCGTCCAGGGCAGGGTCTATCTCTCGTACAGATTCTCTTACGTTTGACCTATATGACTTCATACGAGAGGTCGTCCGCTGGAGGGTACCACGGCAGGCTGGGGACCAGTCAGGGATACATCCCGCACCAAATATCAACTTCCGGGACCATTTCGAAAGGCAAAACAGACTGCAAAACAGGCTCCGCCCTTAATATGATGATCTCCAAGTGTTGTGGAACACATATCTAACTTAAAAATCGAGGGTCACCGTGCTAGTTTTTGATATATAGATCAATATGATCATAATTTTATATAAGAATATATAGAAATTCTAAAATGTATTTTTTAACAAAGTAAAACTGATGTCATTTTCCTAAAATTTTCACAGAATATAGTACATATATATAGTACGACTTATTTATGTTTAAAAATCATCATCCTTGTTATTGAAAGAATTGAAGAAAATCATATTTTTCTGTAGAATTTCTATGTAAATCAAGCAAATACAAATTGGCATATATTACCTATTGAGATTGAATAAACTGGATGTTAACTTCACTCATTTAGAATTAGAATACATCCCAAGAAACCAGTTTTGACTAAAAATTGACATTTTTTTAAAATCACCAGGTGGCGCCACCGTGAATGCCTTTAACTGCATTCTGCTACTTAGGAATGTGCTATATTTCTATCCAAGTTACAATCTTACCCACGTACCACGTTACCATTACCGTTACCATGTTACCATCACTATTCTAAACCTGAAATTATGTTACCATTACCGCATTACTGTTCTAACCGCGTTACCGTTCTAACTCCATAACAGCATACCATTACCGTGTTACCATTCTATCCCAATTACTGCGTTACCATTCTAACCTGGTTAACCTGGTTACCAAGTTAGAACTTTAGAAGCATTACCTTTACCGAGCTGTGTTACCACGTTAATTTTACCATGGTACGATTATTGTGTTACCTGTCAAACCCCATTATCACGTTACTCTTCTTACTGCATCAAAATTCTAACCCCACTACCATGTTACAAGAGGTACCAATACCATAGTATTGTAACGTGTTACTGTTCTAACCCCAATACCAGATTACCATTCTAACCATATTTCTATTCTAACCACATTACTCAATTTGCGATATAACCAGGTCACCATATTACCATTCTACCCGATACACTGTAATACCTTGAATACTTAAACACCTTTTATATGTTACCGTGTCCGCGTTATCATTCTAAACCTGTTGTCGAATAACCATGTCTTACCCCATTATCAGTCTAACCCCATTACCATGTTGGCGCTCTAACCATGTTATATCCTAATATTGTAACCTCATTACCACTTAGGGGTTACTGTTCTAACCCTGTTACCGCATCACCATTTCTAACTGCATTACCTCATTACTGTGCTAAACACATTACATCTTTATCCTGAAAACCGTGTTACCATTCTAATCTGTTACCGGGTTACCATTTCTAACCCTATTATCATTCTAACCATGTTACCTCATTCCTACGTTAGAGTTACCGTTCTAACCATGTTACCCCATTACCATTCTAACCCCGTTACCCCGTTATGGTTCTAACCGCATTACCCAATCCCTAACCTCATTACCATTTTAACCGCATTACCATTTCTAACTCCGACACCGCGTTACCATTCTAACCCTGTTACAGCATTACAATTCTGACCCTGTAACCGCTTTACTTCATCACCATTTTACCATTCTAATTGCGTTACACCCTAAACACTAACCACTAGTTAGTGTTACATGCTTGTAAACATGTATCTTAGGCCCCGCACCCACTAGTTACGATTTCGCTTCCGACACGCCCCGATAGGCCTTCCGACACAGAATCGAACGTTGTGTCGGAAGCATGGTAAGTCTATGGCCGATTACATTTTTGGCTATATTTGCATTAATACTTAGGAGATTTCAACGAAATTTCAGTCACATAATAATCAGGATGTGCTCTTTCCATATCCGAAGAGTTTAAAATATTTGATAATGGAATATATAAGAATTCTAAAAAGTTCAATTTTAACCAGTAAAACCCATGTCACCTTCTTCAAACTTTATCAGAATCTAATATGTGTGTAATGCTACTTATTCATGTTTTAAAAATCATAGGTCACTCCCATAAATTTTGAAAGAATTGGGGAAAACTGTTTTCTGTCGTAGCCCATGTCGTAGCCTGTGTCGGTTCTGTGGTCTCCTTTTTTTCCGCCAAAAACCGTTACGACACGTTCCGACATGCGCCGACACGCTACGACACGCTCCGACAAGAGTGCTACGATTGCACTACGACAGAGAAATTCTGTATCATAACGCTTGTCGGAGTGTGTAGTAACTAGTGGGTGCGGGGCCTTAATGCTGTTACTATGTTACCATTCTAACGCCGTTACACCCTACCGTTACCGTGATACCATTGCATTTGTCATGTCCATAATTATCAAAACCTGCTTAAACAAACGTGTTACCGCATTCGCGTTACATTGCGTTACACGAGGTGGTGTCTCTTACGCTGGGTAAAATTAAACACCTAATACAGGCAAAAATGTCCGTAGGGTGTAGGGTGTAGGGTGTCCGCTTACGGGGTGTCCGTTAGGCGGGGTTCTACTGTACTTGCACACATTCATAAAAAACACAGATTACTCTTTTTGGTGAGGACTGGTGAGTGAGGACTGGTGAGTGAGGACTGGTGAGTGTGGACTGGTGAGTGATGGCTGGTAAGTGAGGACTGGTGAGTGAGGACTGGTGAGTGTGATCTGGTGAGTGTGGACTGATGAGTCAGGACTGGTGAGTGAGGACTGGTGGATGAGAATTGGTGAGTGAGTGAGTGCTGGTGAGTAAGTACTGTTGAGTGTAGACTGGTGAGTGAGGGCTGGTGAGTGAGGGGTGGTGAGTGTTGACTGGTGAGTGTTGACTGGTGAGTGTTGACTGGTGAGTGTAGACTGGTGAGTGATGGCTGGTAAGTGAGGACTGGTGAGTGTAGACTGGTGAGTGTAGACTGGTGAGTGTAGACTGGTGAGTGAGGACTGGTGAGTGAGGGCTGGTAAGTGAGGACTGGTGAGTGAGTACTGGTGAGTGTAGACTGGTGAGTGTAGACTGGTGAGTGTAGACTGGTGAGTGAGGACTGGTGAGTGAGGACTGGTGAGTGTGGACTGGTGAGTGTAGACTGGTGAGTGTAGACTGGTGAGTGTAGACTGGTGAGTGATGGCTGGTAAGTGAGGACTGGTGAGTGTAGACTGGTGAGTGTAGACTGGTGAGTGTAGACTGGTGAGTGATGGCTGGTAAGTGAGGACTGGTGAGTGTAGACTGGTGAGTGTAGACTGGTGAGTGTAGACTGGTGAGTGAGGACTGGTGAGTGAGGGCTGGTAAGTGAGGACTGGTGAGTGAGTACTGGTGAGTGTAGACTGGTGAGTGTAGACTGGTGAGTGTAGACTGGTGAGTGAGGACTGGTGAGTGAGGACTGGTGAGTGTGGACTGGTGAGTGTAGACTGGTGAGTGTAGACTGGTGAGTGTAGACTGGTGAGTGTGGACTGGTGAGTGTGGACTGGTGAGTGTAGACTGGTGAGTGTAGACTGGTGAGTGTGGACTGGTGAGTGTGGACTGGTGAGTGTGGACTGGTGAGTGTAGACTGGTGAGTGAGGACTGGTGAGTGAGGACTGGTGAGTGTGGACTGGTGAGTGTAGACTGGTGAGTGTAGACTGGTGAGTGTAGACTGGTGAGTGTGGACTGGTGAGTGTGGACTGGTGAGTGTGGACTGGTGATTGAGGACTGGTGAGTGTGGACTGGTGAGTGTGGACTGGTGAGTGTGGACTGGTGAGTGTAGACTGGTGAGTGTAGACTGGTGAGTGTAGACTGGTGAGTGTGGACTGGTGATTGAGGACTGGTGAGTGTGGACTGGTGAGTGTAGACTGGTGAGTGTGGACTGGTGAGTGTAGACTGGTGAGTGTAGACTGGTGAGTGTAGACTGGTGAGTGTGGACTGGTGAGTGAGGGGTGGTGAGTGTTGACTGTTGAGTGTGGACTGGTGAGTGAGGACTGGTGAGTGTGGACTGGTGAGTGTGGACTGGTGAGTGTGGACTGGTGAGTGTGGACTGGTGAGTGTAGACTGGTGAATGATGGCTGGTGAGTGTGGACTGGTGAGTGTGGACTGGTGAGTGTAGACTGGTGAGTCAGGACTGTTGAGTCAGGACTGGTAAGTCAGGACTGGTGAGGGGAGGAGGGGGTATAACCACGAACCTTGCCCTTATACCGGAACGCTATTGTGAAGCTGTCGGAAGCCTGTCAGGCCATGTTGGGTAGTGAGGGGTGTCACAGTCCTTTTGGAGGTCCACTATCACATGCTTAAGCTTCAGCTACGACACCCCTTGGGGGTGTCGTCCGTATGCGAGACCTTGAGACGATGTAGGAGAGTGTGGACGAGATTTCTCCGTTGGACGAGTTTCTTGTTGAACGAGACTTTCTCATGGGAGCTCTCTCGTATCGTATGGGGCTCGTCCCTGGACGAGCGAGAGACTTGTTGAACGAGACTGGCTGGACGACCCCCGTACGAGCTTTTAAAGTCTCGCTCGTCCGATATTAAACAGACCCCTGGCTCCCTGCCTTGTTCTCAATACCACAGCGAATATTACACAGATAGTGAAGGGATAATTTCTATGCTGTACCCTGAAAGTCTATATGGGCCCCTCTAACCTCTAGCTGGTGTATTTAGCGCGTGCATTCACGCTCTAAAGATGATGTATTTAGCGCGTGCATGCACGCTCTATCAAGTCCAGTTATTATTAGGTGTATGCTTCAGTTTAGGGATAGGGTTAGAGATAGGGGAACGGAAAGGGTTAAGAGTAAACTTAGGGGAATGGTTTTCTGTTTGTTTTCTTTCCCAGAGAAGGCCAAATTTGAAGCCAAGATAACATAATCACCACTAAATTCGTTACGGGTCGAGTTCTCCAGTATTCCCGGAGGATACCGTTGCTTATTCTGCGGGGGTGAAGAGGAGAGTGCACTTTGTAATTGTCTCCGGCATGATTAGTAACGGGTCAGAGGTTTGGAGTGAACTGTGATGTCTGGGTGGGAGAGGTGTACCTACACTGGCCGCCAGACCTAGACTACGCTAGCTCTAGTTGGGTTAAACACGTGGCCGCCTTGAACCCACTACCTGTAAGTGTTTGTAAAGCCGGAGACACACCAAGCGAGTAATGCAGCGATTTCAGGAATCGCCAACACAAAACTGCAAGTATGTGAGCTATTATTATATTTCACCTGATCATTGTTTCCGAGACACTAAAGGAGATATTACTCTGAAAAAATATCTCAGTTATATGTTATTTTGTGTTGGCGATTCCAGAGATCGCCGCCTTGACTCGCTTGGTGTGTCCCCGGCATTACTTTCCTGTCAGACCTTTTGTACTGCTTGGAGAGAGTGTTATATCATGATCTCGAAGCCAATTTTCCATTTTCTCTTTTTTTCCTTTCCTGGGTATTACTTCAAAATATAATGTATCCAAATCTTGGTTTCTTTATCGATTGGCTAGTCAAGAATAGTTCCCATTAAGTATGTATTAAGTATACATAGAACCCAATTACTTGGTTGGAGGTGTACACCGTAGATACCGTATGTGATTTAACCCAACCAACCGTCTCGTCTGAACAGAGTGGTGGTGGCCAATCTTAGAGGGTGCGTCCACCAACCACGACAAGGCTGCGACAACGGCTTTCCGACAAGGTCCACGACAGCTCTACGATTGGAAGGCCTGTCGTAGCCTTGTCGTGGTTGGTGGAACATAGTTCCCGACAAGAGGCTACGACAAGGCCCCGACAGGCTGCGACACGAAGCTTGTCGGGGGCCTGTCGGAGGCCCTCCGACAAGGCCACGACAATATCGAACATGTTCGATTTTTGCTACGACTGGACCTTTGTCGTGGAGTGTTGTGGTTTCCTCGATATCACTGTCGTAGTGTGTCGGAACCATGGGCGCCTTTTTTACGGAAACCGGCAACGTCTACGACACGCCTCGACACCGCTGTCCCGACAATGCTCTTCTCACGACAAGGCTGCGACAAGGCTGCGATTGGAACTTTCATGTCGGCACTTGTCGTAGCCTTGTCGTGGTTGGTGGACGCACCCTCTAAAGGTCCGTTTCCATTGGCCGCCGAAAACGCTGTAGATTTTTTTGAGTTCTCCTAAAAGCCCATTTCCATTGGCCGTCACCGATCCACAGTCAGGAACCACCGACGGACCTCTATCACCGCTGAGGCACAATGAAAATGGGCTATAAGAAGAACTCATAAAATCTACACCGTTTTCGTCGGCCAATGGAAACGGGCCTTTCAGGTGTACCGGGAATTCCGAGTCCGGCACGGCCCACGCACCTCCAATTAACTGTTGGTTGCCACCCGAGTGTCAGGATCCCCGTAGTTACCCACACAAAGACATCAAATTAAACCACTATCCGGCGTGTGACCTCCCACTCTCCTTTATTTGAGTGGGGTGTTCTAGTATGTCTACTATAAGCCACGCAAGCATATAGGGGACTGAAAACCTATTTTTGACTTGGTATACAAATATTCTCCTACATTAGCCTGTATTTATAAGAGATACAGGTTTGCAAAAGGTAACACATCAAACCAGTGATTATGGGCCTTTTTGTCATATATATATATATATATATATATATATATATATATATATATATATATATATATATATATATATATATATTTTGAATTTATTTAGGTAATTTATCTGTTTGCATGTTTGACACATTTTCTCAGAAATTATGTTTTAAGTTGGACAAAAGGTTTAGAAAACGAGTGAAGATACCTTAGAATTTACATGTGGAAGCAAAATCGAGTCCCAATTTAATGAAGTCGAGGTTTCATTGGTACCTTTACTTTTGGTGTTCTCACAGTAGACCTCAAAATGGACTGTTTTTTTTTATCAAAAAAAATTAGTAGCAAACAGCCCCTTTTTGTGATATCTGCCATATATCAAAGAAATTTCATGTTAGGCGAAAAATGGAGAGAAAAAAGGATTCGTAGAAAATAATGCTATTTGAATCCCACTATGGGAAGCCAAAAAAAACATATGTTTGATCAAATCCATTGATAACTGGACCCGTAACCTGGTGTGTTGTTTGGCATTGGGGCAAAATGGAATGCCTAAATAATACAATATCACAGATTTGTTTCCGTATACCACAGTTATAAGGGTGTCTGACAGGTTTTATATAATGGGTCGTGGTTTACTGAGTCCCCATACATTTTCAATGGGGTCTTTGTTTTACGATGGATACTAATGTGTGTATAACTCAAGTAAGAACCATTCAGACGGAGAATATGTCCAGCCATTGATCACGAGTGACTCATTCACGACCTAGTTGTCCAGTTTGTCTCCTGGGAAATAATGAACACTAGGAGCAAAGATTATGTTCATCAATGATGAATGAGCGTGCAATTATAAATGAATAACAACTAACAAGTTTGGGTTACATTCAGTCTAGTGTAGTTTTCTGTAAGCCAATGCGCTCATTCAACTTGCCAATTTCTGCCTGGGTCTAGGATCTAAATACATCAAGCACCAGTTGGTCAATGAGGTATTATGGTCTTAAGTGATTGGTCATGGTCAGCTGGACATGACTCTAAAGCCGGAGACACACCAAGCGAGAAATGCAGCGATTTCCGGAATCGCCAACATAAAATGGCCGATATGTGACCTTTTATTACATATTTCACCTGATTATGGCTTCTGAGATGCTAAATTATAGGTAGAAGATATTCCTATCAAATAATATGCTAATTTGTGTTGGCGATTCAAAAGATCGCCGCCTTGACTCGCTTGATGTGTCCCCGGCATCAGACTCTCAGACACTGGCGCCCTGCTCCTTTTCCAATATCATAGTGAATAGTACGCAGATAGTGAAGGGATAGGTTTCATGCAGTATGCTAGAAGTCTATATGTGAGCACTCTAACCTCTAGGAGATGTATATAGTTGTGCAAGAACGCTCTAAAAAATTCATTACCCAGTCATGCTTTGATGACGAATACCCACTTCCATCTAAAAAAGGGGTAGTGTCTAGATTTGGCATGCAAATAGAAACCTAAGATTTATCAATAATTTATAGCGGTTCCAGCGTGCAGGTCAGATTTACTCCAATCAATAGAGCATCCAGCAGGTACCCAAACACACGCACACACAAATGCACGTTCGAGTGGTATTCGGACCCACACCTTGATCGATTTATTGCCAGGTCAACCGTAGGCAGTGAGCCGTTCTACATTTGTCCGCCTCAAGGTAGAACTAGGAGCAAATAGTATGATCATCATTGATGAATGAGCGTGCAATTATAAATGAATAACAATTAAAAGGTTTGAGTTAGATTTAGCCTTTGGATAGTTTTTTGTAACCCACTTGCACCCAGTCAACTTGGCATTTCTGAAACTGCCTATCTAGGATACAAACACATCAAGCACTAGTGTGTATGAGGTATTTTGGTCTTAAGTGATTGGTCATGGTCAGCTGGGCACGCCTCGAAGAGACTGAGACACTGGCTCCCTGCTCTGTTCTCGATATTACAGTGAATAGCACACAGATAGTGAAGGGATAGTTTGTATGCAGTACCCTGAAAGTTTCACTGAAGGTCCATATGGACCCCTCTAATCTCTAGATGATGTATATAGTGCGTGTAAGCACACTAAAAAAACTGCTCGATTCTTCCACCCAGTTTATGCTGCCTTGCCAGTGATACATTATTCAGTTATCTATGACTGAAATAACAATGAAAACGGATTCTTTCCCAAAACTATAATTTCACATGTGTGGTAGACGGCCTCAAAACCATGGTTTACGGGAAAAAAATAGTCCCTTTGTGCTGTAGACCAAAGAAATAGTCCTTATTGTTATATCCTTTAATATGGCAATTTACTGGGTTTAATTTTTTTCTCGAAAAGATGGATAATAAAGGCAAAAAACGATTTTGTGGACAGGCGGTTCTGTAAACCACTCGAGGTTGACGTTCGCTAGCGCTCCTGTATTACTACGCGTCAATCTCTCATGGTTTACTGCCGCCTGTCCACAAAACCATCGATTATTGTCTATTTATTACATACCTCCAAATTTTGATAACGACAAATAGGACTACGTCAAGCCACTATACAGAGTGACCCTGACCTTGGGAGGCACCACCCCGTAGTGTCAGCAAACATACAAGTGGATTCTTGCATGACCCCCATGGTAATTTTTGTTACCACCTCTCCACTGAAGGTACTTCCACCATGCAGCTTGACATGATACTCTGTTGTACATATACAATGTAGTCTCCAACTGGCCAGCATAATTCTCTGTGTTGTAAGTTTTTATCAGCTGAACAATGCCTATGGTAAGCAAAGAAAAGGAAAAATATCATAATAATTATGACTTCTATAGAAGTACACACTGTTCAACATCCCATTGCTGGGGGACAACAATGGAAGAAAGATATCCAGAAAAGCTTTTTGAGATTCATTCTTGGAAACCTTTGAAGGTAATAAGTTGTACCTCAAACATAGATACATAATATGGACTTGTTTCAGATACAAGCAGTCGTATGTTCCCGGGGGTTGGCGCGTAGTAATATACGAGCGCATGCGAGGATATTGCGTAGAGTCAACTCCGAGGAGCATACAACCGCTTTTATCTGAAACCAGTCTATATTGTATTTATTATCCATCTTTTCCTGGCAAGTGGCTTACCGATATCAGTTCATTTAGATACACACTATTTTTCCGTATGCGCTGGTTTTTGCAGCCCGGAGCATACAACTTTTCTGTATGCTCCGGCTATGGCGATACACATGTGTTATCTATGGACATTTTGTATTAGGTGGATGATAAGAGAATATAAATGGTGAAGGCAGGCATATCTAGAAACATCACAACATTCCTTCAGTATTCGATTATTCGGAATTATCACTGTTCATCCGATAAGCCCATCCATCAACTTAAGACTCACTACTTGAACATAGGTTTTATTATCCACCGAATACAAAGTGCCCATAGAAAACACATAGGCAGCGTGTATGGACATACCCGGCGCATACAGATATGTTGTATGCTCCGGGTGGCGCATACGGAAAAATAGTGCGTGCGGAAAAATAGTGCATAACTAAAACGAACTGATATCGACATGCCGCTTGTCCAGAAAAGGTGGATGATAAATACAGTATAGACTGGTTTCAGATATAAGCGTTTGTATGCTCCTCGGAGTTGACTCTGCGCAATATCCTCGCATACGCTCGGATATTACTACGCGTCAACTTCTCGGAGCATACGGCCGCTTGTATCTGAAACCAGTCAATATTGTGTATATATTCCAATATCGTATGCTCTATCACCAGTGAGAGGAATTGTCCACATTGAGTATATTATCATTAATATTATCAAATACAATCATATATCTCATCCATTCACTGACTAACAACATTAGTTAGGGGCAATAAGCCCCCCATGAATGTTTTCTTATTATTTCTCTATCGATATCAACGAACGTAATTAGTATGCAAAACAAGCTCGCCAATGGCATCTACACGATGTATTGGATCTTTGTAAGACAGGACTAAAGCCTATATTTTCCAGACTAAACAAACGAATAAAAAAGATAAAAGTGCCCCCTTCCTTACCCTTACATCAAAGGTGTTTTAAGTGAAAGTGTCAAAATCCTATGCATAGCCTACCCATTTGATATCAGGAAACCAGGAGAATATTGTGATCTAGTGTTCATGCATACTTTAAAAGAAGCGTGAGGTATTATTGTATATGATAAATTTGAGTTTCCGCTTCAAGAACGACAGCCGGAAACCCATTTTTTCACCTGTATAACTCGTTCCCTCCACTTGTCCTACGCAGCGAAGCAAACTTAAACGTGTTGCCAAACAAGTCTACACTCAATGCTATGCAAACAATTTCAATGTCCTAGTATGATAATAACCTTTTTAGGCAGATGCAGTACGCCTTAAGTAAAGGTGTACTATTTCACAATACCTTACCTTTGACACGAACAGTTTATAGTTCATGCTATGCATCTTGCTGTTAAAAATGGTCTGAAGGTTAATACACAATATTATCATGATTTGGATCTGCCCCCCCCCCACTTTTTTGCCAGCCCAAAAAAGTCACCAGCTTCAAGTTTTACTCAATCAGGTGTAAAACCTGTCTTGACTTTTCAGCATCGAAAAATGCTTAAATCTAACTTTTTAGCATCCAACAATGGCTAAGCCCTGACTTTTCACCATGGAGAAATGTCAAAGTCTGACTTTTTAGCATGCAATGATGGCTAAGCCCTGACCTTTCTCCGTGGACAAATATCTTCGTCTGACTTTTTAGAATGCGGTGATGGTTAAGCCCTGACTTTTCACTATGGAAAAATGTCAAAGTCAAAGCCCTGACTTATGCGACCTGGCTTTTCACAGATGCAGAATCCAGGGAACAGTCTGACATCATGCCAAGAAAAATAAGGCAGCAATCTTTCAGTTTATCCCCCCCCCCCACTTTCAAAATGTTCTGACGCCTCTGCATGCTCAGTACATAATGGCGAATTTAGGTGAGAACGTCAAAAGGCTGTCAATTTGAAACCTTTGTGTCCCGCTGGCGTAAATTTTGGCGTTTCTTCTACGTATTATCATAAAACTGGATGAGTTTTAATCTTGCCCACTGTATGCCACGACTGGGGTTTGGCATAGTGATTTCACGAGGCGAAGCCAAGTGAAGTCCGGAGCCAAAACTCCAGGAGTGGAATGCGATGGCCAAGATTAAAACGAATCAGGTTTTGATTTTATCCTACCCTGTCTCCTCGATTTTGTAATATTACATGATAATAATTCTGTATGCCACTAGTGGCATATAAAACTCCGTATGCCAGTCAGCGTGGCATACGGAAACTCAATGTTAAGCCTATGGGATTTTATATTAGGGGTAGGATAATAGAAAGGACGGGAGTTCCGTGTATTTACTACCCAAATACAACGCTCTAACATCTGAGTACGCAATCCAGTCACACCGGCATAAATTCTTACGTTTCTACAACGTTTTTCAGACGGTGCGGACCACTTATATGCTACGGATTGTGAACGTGTCTCTTTGCATAGCTTTTACGTTCTTTAATGTATCTTAAAGGCATATCGGACAATTTGGCGTGAAAATTAAAACCCATGTCAATTTTCTGTATCTTCAAGGAGATGATCCCCAAGTGTTGCGGAACACATATCTAACTTAAAAATCGGGGGCTCATCGTGCTAGTTTTTGATTTATAGATCAATATTATGATAATTTTACATTAGAATAAATAGAAATTCTATGATTTAATAAACTGGACAAACTATTAGATTTGTTCATGTAGAATTAGAATGAATCCAAAGAAACCAGTTTTGACTCATAATTGACAATATTTAAAAATAACCAGGTGGCGCCACTGTGAATTGTCATATATGTCTTTAATGTTCGTCAACGTGTATACATGTACGCTTCTGTATGTATTGTGGTATATTACCACGTTCATTTACACATTAAAAATGCGTAGAGATAACTTTAACATTTTGAAAACTCATTCTGACACTGAGTTTTGTCCATATTCTGTTCACATTCCTTTACGCATTCCCTCTTTGTGGCGTTTTACGAGGTATTTGTAGATTTCGAAATATGTAAAAGAACGTAGACGTGCGTACACAGAAAACGCTGTTTTTACGTCAGTGTGACCGGGGCATAACGCTGATGGTCTTTTTATTTATGGCTACACATGACAAGAAGCTTAGGAGTTTGTTGCTGTCACTCACCCTCCCCAGGCAGTGACCCAAGTTATTATCTTCAACACAGCTGGCCACAAGCCAAAGGCAGATGCCTGAAATCTTTCCAAAACATTAAACTTTTTCTGTATACACATTTCTATTACCAAGAAGAGAGGTGGATAAAATCCAATCATAAACAATAATCTCGCGTGGTTTTCTGCAGAATATACATTTGTCTTCAGTGGAGTCTAAGCTGAGAATGAATACAGAACAACCTATTAAAAAAGATGAATTTAGGATTTGGTCCGTTCTTCCACTAACAGATGGCAGTTTTTACGACCACCATGACAACACTATTCCCAACCAATCTCAGGACACCTGTGCTTGGGAAATATGGGTCTAATGTGTTGTGTATACCACTATTCCTTCTTGGCCGGCCCTGTTTACGAATTGTCACTGTCTGTTGATGGCCCATAAAGGCCCGTTTCCATTGGTCGACTTCCCATCACCGATCTACAGTCAGAAACCACTGACGGACCTTTGGCACTGCTGACCAGAAATCGGTAAATGGAAACGACCCAGCTCATGAAATGAACCACAACTTTCTTTGCTTATATTATGCAATGTGGCACCACCCACCACTGAGTGAAAGCTTGATCACTGAATGAAATCTACTACTCTCACTAATTTTTCGATACCGACGCACAATGACGCAATGTGGCACCACCCACCACTGAGTGAAGGCTTGGTCACTGAATGAAATCTACTACCCTCACTAATTTTTCGATACCGACTGCCAATGGAAACAGGCCTATATCAAGGTCTATATCAAGGTAAATGAAGTATTTCAGTCTTGAGTGATTTGTCATGGTCTGCTGGGCACACCTCTGAGACCATGAGACACTGACTCCCTACTCCTTTCTCAATACCCCAGTGAATAGCACGCAGATATTGAAGGGATAGTTTTGTTGCAGCACGTTGTAAATCTATATGTGACTACCCTAATCTTGAGGCAACGTATTTAGCGCAGGTGAGTACGCTCTAAAAAGAAAGGAAGACAACACAAATAGAGCAAATAACTTGGCACTCTTCCATGTGCGAGTCCGACAAATTAATCACAGATACAGACACAGATATCAAGAGAGGAAATTGGAGGAGTTAGGCACGAAACTCTCGATCTCACTACGAAATGAAGAACTATAAAAGATTTCGAGATAAATCACCTGATTTTTCTTCTTCCTTATACCAATTTCATTCTTCTTTTATTTCCTGATTCCGGAAACGTTTGCCCTACGGCCTCACCTCAATCATTTCGGTCACAGAAAATCTTTTTAAATCCTTTGTGCTAACTCGTAACCAAACCTAGATTAGGGTCTGTGTTCGTGTTAAGGCTGCTCCCTACTTGTCCGAGAGGCTCTGACTGTAGCGGTGCAGACTCCCTACATGCATAACCTGGATGCTGAAAGGTCTAGGATCAAGTAGGTTGATAAGAGCCAAGGCACATCCAACTCCCACCGATAGCATCGGTACATAAAAGATACTTCCTTCTTGGCATTTAAAAAGGCTTGACAAACAAGCCCGAAACCTTATCCATATCAGGTACAAATTGCGAGACGTATAGAATTGATTACTTTTTATGAGGAAAAGGTTGTAAGTTCGCAGTAATGGAGCACACCGTTCCTATTAAAGGCATATCCTACAATTTACAGTGGCGCTATTTGGTGATTTTTAGATAACGTTAATCATCAGTTAAAAATAGATTCGTGGGTTTCATTATAATTCTAAATGAGTAGACTTAACATTTTATCCAGTTTATCCAATCTCAATAGGTAAAATAGGCCAATTTACATTTACCTGATTTATGTAGGGAATTTACTGAAAATATGTTTTTCCCTTCAATTCTGTCAAATACAAGGACAGTGACTTATGAATTCTAAAACTTTAATGCGTAGTACTATTCATCTACTATATTCTGTGGGAGCCTGAAGAAAATGACATAGGTTTTCTCTGTGAAAAACAACTTTTAAGAATTTCTATGTGTTCTTTTATAAAATCATTATAATATTTATCTCTAAGTCAACAACTAGCACGGTGACCCCCAATTTTTAAGTTAGATATGTGCTCAACAATACCTTGTGCTCATCATATTTAGTTATCAGGAGAATAACTTGGGTTTTAATTTTCAATCCAAATTGTCCGATATGTCTTTAAATGTCGACATTGGTGTGTACATTTCTATTCAGTCCATTTTAAGGATTCCTTCTTCCTGAAATCAAACCTCGACGTTTACTACCGCGTAAGACAGTAAACCCATCAACTATTTCAATCTCGGGATTTCACACTCGACTGCCTTCCTTAGTGTTTGGTGGTGTCCCCTTTAGTGCGTGCATGTATTTCTGGTCTGTCCTAAGTCACTGAGTCAACAGAGAGTGATGAAGGTCAGGGACCGTGGCCGTATCCTCTCCCCTACAACACCTCCCTCTAAAAGCCAATACACACTGTACGATTTCGGAACATGAATGTTCCTTTCTCGGCGACAAAAGAACAATCGTAAGCTCAGGCGAGGCCTAGAAAATGTGTCGGCCAATGTGACACCCCCCTACAGTAATTTGCCTAAGATTTGGAAATCCCCCCCCCATGGCGATGTACCTTTGTCACCGACAAATTGCAGTCCAATGTTCCGAAATCGGGACCGATAAATTAAGGAACGTGTTCCTTCCCGTTGTCGGCGACAACGGAGTTTAAGAAATGCCCCCCATGGTTCCTACCAATTATGGCCCTTAATTAGTCACTGGGTGAGCAGAAATGCCCATGCCACACACAGACTGAGGCCAGCTCACCGATTTAACTCCCATATACTGAGATTTATTACTTGTTCCTTTATCGGTGGTCCTAAATCGCTCACGATTTACGCAGTCCGTCGTCCAGTGTGGACAGAATTTGCTTACGATTAACTCATGCTAATGGCTGCCATAAACGTTGTGGGAATAGTCGACGCGATGTACATATTCGCCTGAGACAAGTTAAATAACCCTGACGATTCACAGAGTTTACGTTGGAAACGAAATCGTTCAGTGGGTATTGGCTTTAAATCCCGCCCTAAGTACCATGAACCTACGCCATAAAACCTCTACAACTATAACCTGGGGGCTATATTAGAGCGTGCTCGCACGTGTTATATACGTTGCCTATAAAAGGTTAGAGTGGTCACATACACTTTCAGCGTGCTGAGAAAAATCTATACATTCACTATCTGCGTGCTATCCGCTGTGCTATTGGATAGGGAGCAGGGTGCCAGTATCTGAGGGTCTCAGAGGCATGCCCAGCTGACCATGACCAATCACTCAAGACCGAAATACCTCATTGACCTTCTGGTGTTTGATATGTCTGGATCCTATAGATAGACACAGGCTGTTACAGAAATGGCAAGTTGACAGGGTGCAAGTGGTTACAGAAAACGATCCATAGACTGAATGTAACCCAAAACTTTTAATTGTCATTCATATATATAATTGCACGCTCATTCATCAATGATGAACATACCATTTGCTCCTAGTTCCGTATATAAGAAATCCCTCCTGTCGAGTTACACATATCAACTTTGTAAGGGCCAGGTGGTTGAGGGTGTGGAGAAGGTCACGTGATGCGGCTGGGTTTACCTGGGCCAGGTGAGAATTAGGGGAGTCTCTGAAGTATAGCCATAGCTACCCACTATTCATCTATGTAAGAAATGTAACCCAAGATATACGCCACTTTATTACGCCACTGAATCATACAGGTGGAACTCCATGGAGATGGATAGAGTGGAGAATGGAGGCAGATTGAAAAGTGAAATATAATACTCGTGATGTAACGAGAAATTGGTGAAGAGTCGGAGGTGATAAAGAGAAGAAACTAGGTCGGGATATGGAATGGAATTAGGGTAAAGCTAGACTGGCTTCAGTTCTGCTTCAGTCCCTGTATCCATATTCTGCCTACCCCTTCACCTACTCCACCCCTCTCCGCCCTGATACAGGTTTGATTCCTGGGCCAATTAGGGAAAGGGTACTTATTTAGTGTTATTATTCATTGAATGTTCAAAATCAAAGACTTATGCAAGTCTAGGGTGAGGGGTTAAACTCCGATTGCGGAACTTGCTTTATAAATCTGTCAGCATGGGAGCTCACATTAAATTATTCACTATAATTTCTTTAGTTTCATCTCTAATCTGAGTGTAAATATAAAGGCAATAGGAAAATCCATAGTTTTGCGAAAGAAATAAATAATGCAAAAGAAAAAAAGGATATATGCAGATAAAAAAGCAAATGGATACAAAGACACTCAGGGCAGATGGTATGAAGGGTAAAAAACTGGTGGTTTCGAAGAGGTATACTGGCAAGTGGTAGGGATAGAGGATGGTGAGTGAAATAAATAATTCGGTGCCTTCTCAATTAAAACCCTCTCGGCCCAGATTAAGCTTTTCCCCCGACGCTAAAAGCATATAATGCTTATTTAAGAAAGAAAGCCGCTTATTTAAAAAAAAAAAAATTAAAAAAAAAAAAAAAAAAATTCTGTCCTCTAAATATCTGTGGAAATTATTAGATTTTTCTCTATAGCTAGATCGTTGGTGTAGAAGATCCATCTGCATTTTGTTTATTTGAAATATAAATATGGGAATTCTTGCGACTGCATTTGTCCTTGGCATGTACTTGATAGTCTTTGGAGGTACTGAGCCATGTCTATGCGGCAGTAGATGGCACGCAGAATATATGGGGCCTTTTCATGTCTTTGGGGGCAGGTGGAAACATTACCTATTTTCCCCGCCTTTTTTCCAGTCCCTTTATTTATGTTTATTTACAACATTGCTTCCCCTTAAGCGGCTGTGACTCCTTTCGATGCACACTTGGAAAGCGTGTCTTTGTACTTTTCTGGGTCCTCATATAAAAGGTGTTCTAGAGTTCTGAAGATACTCAATACAATGGAGGGTAAGAAGACTTAGAGGCCGGTTGAAAATATACAGAGGGCATAGTTAGAGGACTGACTTATTCCTGTCTGTCATTTGGTACACAAAAGGGTGCAATATTAGAGATAAGCAGATTTGTATATATTTGTAAACATATATATTGTAAATCTATATGCACTGTTTTTTTTCTTGACTGGAAGAACAAATCTTGTATTTGACTTAAAGAAATAAAGCAATTATAAAAAAAACTAAAACTGACGGAATTGTAGTCTCGCTGAGGATTCCCCAAATCAACAACTATCCTCACATCCCAGTGACAGTGGTAGAGAATGAGAGTGATAGATGTTGAAGGAGTGAAAAAAGACGACACAGATAATCCAGTGGTGCATATGCGTCTTTTCATGTTTCTTTATTCCCCTGTTCAAGCCTGACCTGTTTACACCGATCAAGCCCCTCACTACCTCGGCCAAGGGTATGTCTTTTTATGTGGCGTTTCCACCTGCCGACCCCACCGATAAGGCCCGTTTCCATTGGCTGACAAAAACGGAGATTTTTTGAGTCACCCAAAAGGTCTGTCGGTGGTGCCACTGACTGTGTACTGGTATCGAAAAATCGGCGAAGGTAGTAGTTTTCCCACAGGTCCTGTGTGTACAAACATTACACATAGCGCCCCACTCTCCGCCAACATCGGGTAAACTTGAAACCACTGCACACGGATTCCCATGAAACAGTCGCACGTTGAGCGGAGACCAACCAAATCCGCCGCTCGTGTCACATGACATGCACAGCCAATCAACAACGCAGAAACTGGGTATGTAGATGAGAGCGCGGCAACTTCCTGCGGTCCGCTCACCTTTTCTCTCTATCAGTGGTCGCGAAGTGCTAGGTAAAGAAGTGAAATGCTACGCCTCGTAAATACGATTTAGAAGGTAGTAGATTTTACTCAGTGCACAAGCTTTCACTCAGTGGTGGGTGGTGCCACATTGCATAATATAAGCAGAGATGGGTCGTTTCCATTTACCGATTTTGGGTCAGAAGTGCCAAAAGTCCGTTGGAGGTTCCTGACTGTAGTTTTGTTAGGGGAAATCGACCAATGGAAACGGGCCTTATATGTGGACATTGTACAATGTTCGGTCAGTTGGCCTCCTTGATAATTTTTCTGTGTTAATAATCGTTGACACCAAATCATACACTCTGTTTCCACTTGACGACTGATTATCTGCTCCATTTGCACCGATTATTCAAAATGTATGGACAGAAAGTCTGTCGGTGGTGCCACTGACTGTGCGTTGGTATAGAAAAATCACTGAGGGTAGTAGATTTCACTCAGTGACCTAGCTTTCACTCAGTGGTAGGTGGTGCCACATTGCATAATCTAAGCAGAAAAAGTCGTGGGTCATTTCACGACCTTGGTTGTTTCCATTGACCGAGAGATATTGGGTCCACAGTGCCAAAAGTCTGTCGGTGGTACCTGACTGGAGATCGGTGACGGGAAATCAGCCAATGGAAATGGGCCTTAACTGTGCGTCGGTATAGAACAATCTCTAAGGGTAGTAGATTTCACTCTGTAACCAAGCTTTCACTCAGTGGTGGGTGGTGCCACATTGCATAATCTAAGCAGAAAAAGTTGTTGGTCATTTCACGACCTTGGTTGTTTCCATTGACCGATATTGGGTCCACAGTGCCAAAAGTCTGTCGGTGGTACCGGACTGGAGATCGGTGATGGGAAATCGGCCAATGGAAACGGACATTTACCCAGATCTTTTGGTGACAACAAGCAGACTACATATGAACATTATACTTGTTTTTTCCTAAAGTGGGATTCACACGGTGAGATTCATGGACCTCACAGCCTGTTTGTCTGAGCCAAATCCTGTTGAGATTCGGTACTGGAACACAATCTCCTTGTGTGAAGGAAAGGGTTCCTTTTTGCTGAGACAACTATTTCTCTTGCAATTGTCGGGGAAATTCACCCCTAACAAGGAACAGAATCTCATGAGATTTTGACTTTAAACAGGTCTAAAATTAAAGGGGCATTTTGGTGAGACAAATGTATTTCACACGTTCTCCCCCAATCTGTGAGTCTCAGTGGTCTCAAATAACACCTATTTGCCCGGGGAAGAACCCTGAGTTTTGCGACTGTGTACCCCGTGTACCCTGTGTAGGGGTGTAGGGGTGTAGGGGTGAGACTATGTACCTGTTAGGTCTTCCCATGTGAATTGAATCCGCCATGTTACCCTGAGACTGCAGAATACTCCAATCTGCAAAGGTGTGAAGTACACCAGTCTCAGGTCAATTTGTCCCATCGTGTGAATCCCACTTAACAAGGGTTTGTAGTCTGTCTTTGTCTTCCAGTTATTGTTCAGCGTTGGAGTGGGCAAGTGTGGTATATTAGATGTATAATTGTTCTTCAGTGGATTGTTCACATTTTAATAAAGGCTAGACGAGTGGATAGTTTGAATAGGTATAGATCTGCTCCTTGGATTAATTAACTGAAGTTGGCCACCGACCGATTTTGGGTAACGGCAACCAATCAATTCAACCTGGATAGATTTCATCGGGGTCCTCAAAAGTCAGTCAGTGGTGCTATACCACCTAATATTGGAGGGGGAAATTGTTAGCCCATTTTGTTTCCATCTGTCGATTGTTGTACAAAAAATGTCACACGATCGGTCAGCGGTATATATATATATAACAGATGCATGTGTATTATATATATATATATATATATATATATATATATATATATATATATATATATATATATATATATGGATCAAATACAACCCACAAGTATTTGACTATAAATGATACTAGCGCCACCTTCAGGTATTCCACGTACGACATCGTACAGGTGGCTCCACCATGTACAGGTGGGGAACCAACACTTCTCACCGGTCCCATTCACCTGTAATTTTTCTCATGTGAACACGTACACTCTATTTGCCAGATGCATGTGCATTATATATATATATATAATCTAAATATGTATGTATGTAAATGACATTCCTAATGGGATAAAGATAAGATGTATAGGTTGGATTCCATATGCAAGGGTGAGTATATGCAACAGGAATTCTATAAATAAGTTTATCTAAATGATATATTAAGTATTGTTGAGCCGATATGAATGTTAAACCCACCAAATTGTAGCTGGAATACCATAGAATACGATGGATTCAATGTATTGTCTCTAAAGATAATCTAAACGTAATCTACGAACATATTACCCTTATACACTCAGTCCTCCAATGCTAAAGAATACGTTGGCATGTGATGGTTTGGCCGCAAGCATTACGTAACCAAGTAGATAAGGCGTGTCGCCGGCCAGTGGAAAAGGGCCTTTTGCCATGATCGGTAGTCATAATCGGCAGATGGAAACGCTGCTTAACCAGCCATGATGTATGGGTCGAGCTGGCGTGGGTGGACAGGGGAGTAGGAGGTTATCAGTTCCTTACTTTACCTACAGCATGTCCCTGGAAGAAAAACGCTACTTTACATATTGGATTGTGCATAAACTATACGACTGGGCGACAGAAGCAGAGAGAGGATACTTAAAAATGGATCAAATGAATACTGAACCACCTCATTACACTATGGTATGCTTTGAAGATCTTCGCCTCACAAATTGACTTTATATTTACCATTGAAATCAGATAGGGAGTATTTTTTTGTCTCCGATTTTTCCTGATGTCGATACATCCTCTTCACGAGACATGGTAATAATACAGGGGTGGTAATAAATATGCATAAATGATTTATTTTCTCTTTGGAAAGAGCCTTAAAAAACGCCCCACAGGGTGTGAGGAGTTATTCCCCACAAAAATAAGAAAAGATCCAAACAAATATGTATAATACGACGAGGTTTGGACTCTTACCTTACTAAGCACAACAACTTACGCGAAAACAAACCTTAGCATATTCGGCATCGGGAATAGCTAAGATCAGTAGCCCTTTATTTGAGTATTTCGACAGACAGATTTTTCTTAACCAGCCAATTCTAACATGGTCATAAAACGTAGTGATTTTATCAGTTTTACTGCATAATGGACCCTGTAGGGTGCGTGATTGTTACATTCTAGAGATACATTTTTTGAATATTTCTTTTTGAAACTTTTATTTATCCTGGGGCCGTACTAAACTCGAGAGCTGGTTTCCATGTACGCCCAGTCTTGATATGAGAATACAAACTTGACAATTTTGTTATTGCTGCTTTGGCAACGAGAGATGACTGACAAACGTATGTACATGCACATAATTACCAAACAATACATTATTCCAAATAGATGTTACTGGGGTACAATTGATCCCATATCAGTGACTTTTTGTGTATACGCCAATACAAACCAGACAATTGTTGTTATCCAAAGTTAAGAATTAAGGTAAGTAATTTTGTCATTCGAATGATAACGGGAGGTCCTTTCAGGTTCGTACACTTGCTAAAAAGTTAAGGTACCTGACATTTTAGGATGGATTTTTGGAGCATCTTAGAATTTTCAAGTGTCTCTGTATTCCTCATATTAGTCGGTAGATTGTTCCATTTTTGGGCTCCATGGTAGGATACACTTCGAGTGTAGGTATTGTCCTTGGTGAACCGGGAGATTGTCACGCACATGGTTGTAGAGAAAGATATATCAAGTAGAGTCGTAACATCATTATACCTTACAAGCAATTTATGTGATGGTGACATGAGCAGCTTTTTGTCCAATACTCATTATTATCCTACCCCTAATAAAACACTCCATAATTACTAAACCTTCTCATACTTATCCATATTTATCGACGTATTCTATATATTGCATATATATTTCTCTTTTTTATTCAGGAAAAAAGACATACATATCTCCCTATCAATGGGCTTTCTTCCATGTTTGCCATTTAATAATACCGATGGACAATACAAAACAAATTCCCCAGAGGGTAAAGAATTGATAGAAAGAGAAAATTGCTTCATGATCAAGTGTTCACATAATGACTAACCCTATGATATATTTTTGTTTTTCGATCAGTATTGATTCTAAATATGATTTATATCGTGTTATCTTTTGATAAGGTGTTTTTCGCGAGGTCACTTATCCCAGATTTGAATTCCTTGGTATAAAAGGGATTTGCGATATTTTTCTCATTTGATGGCGAATTTTCTCGTGCGAGATGGGTTTTCTCCCTTCAACTCTCTGCGAGTTTAACTGGGAAAAGGTCATTCTATTAGAAAATTTGATCACTACGGAATTCACTCAATTTCGCTTTGTGAATTACTCTGCAGTCAAACTGGGTGGAGTACGGACCAAGTTATTTCCATCTCGTGAGTTTCCTTCTAACTATTCTTCTCCTCTCTATTTGATATTTAATACCATCCAATCAGTTTATGGTATCAATACGGACCAATCTATGTTAAGTCTATTTTCCCAATAGACCTAGCAGCGGGAACTCGTACTCAACTCCCATGGAGTATTCTAAGACTAGGAGCAAATAGTATTTTATCATTGATGAATGAGCGTGCAACTATTTATGCACAACAATTAACAGGTTTGAGTTAAACTCAGCCTATGGATAGTTTTCTGTAACCCACTTGCACCCGGTCAACTTGCCATTTATGCAACTGCCTATCTAGGATCCAAACACATCAAGCACCAGTGGGTCTTGAGGTATTTTGGTCTTGAGTGATTGGTCATGGTCAGCTGAGCACGCCTCTAAGAGACCGTTACACTGGCTCCCTACTCTGTTCTCATTATCACAGTGAATAGCACACAGATAGTGAAGTGATAGTATGTATGCAGTACCCTTAAAGTCTATATGAACCCCTCTAAACTCTAGATGATGTATTTAGCGCATGCAAGCACGCTCTAACAATACTCAATGGGCGATGATGTTAAAAACATAAGCCGATAGTCAGTTAAAGGTAGAAATGAAATTTGAACCGCACTTGATCTGTAGATCATGAGATCTGTAGCCACTGATAATATGCTGTTCATTTTGGTTTGCTCAAATTCATACTCGGCTTTGCCTCGTGAGATTACTCCACAAACAAAAACTCATGGCATATTTCCAGTGGCTACAGATATCCGTGGAGTTCCTTCATAGTATCAATACACTAGGAGCAAAGAGAATGTTCATCATTGATGAATGAGCGTGCAATTATAAATAAATAACAATTAAAAAGTTTGGGTTACATTCAGTCTATAGATAATTTTCTGCAACCCACTAGCACCCAGTCAACTTGCCATTTCTGCAACTGACTGAGTCTAGGATCCAAACATATCAAGCACCAGTAGGTCAATGAGGTATTTCGGTCTTGAGTGATTAGTCATGGTCAGCCGGACATGCCCCTAACACCCTGATACACTGGCCCTCTGCTCCATTCACCATATCACAGTGAATAGCACACAGTTTGTGAAGGGATAGTTCTTTAACAGTAAGCTGGAAGCCTATATGTGACCACTCTAACCCATAGGCAATATATTTATCGCGTGCAAACACGCTCTTATAACAATAATGATAGAAATAACGATTTATTTCCATCTTTTAGAGTTCCGCTCGAGTCAAAGTGGCAGCAGAAAACATGGCGGAGGGGGAGCGGCTTGGAGTCTGCGCGACACTGTCTACAAAACGCTACTTCCGGTCTGTCGTCATCATCGTCCAGGTGGCGCTGGTGTTGCTGGTGCTCTACGATCATACGACTTCCTGCAATTCACGTAAAGGGATGGAACCAGCGAAACTTCTGCACCCTCAACCAAAATCAGACATGAAGCCAAGTGAGAAAAGGCTTATGTTAGGTAATTGATTGTATTATATACCAGTGCAAATCTGTCTTACCGGTACTGACAGGGGCGTCAGAACATTTTGAAAGTTGGGGGGGGGGGGGGAGGGGCGAAGAGTCTGTGAAAAGTCAGGTCTTAGCCTTCATTACATGCGAGAAAGTTAGACTTTGACATTTTCCATGGTGAAAAGTCAGGGCTTAACCATCATTGCATGCTAAAAAGTAAGACTTTGACAGGGCTTAGCCACCATTGCACAGTAAAAGGTCAGACTTTGACACTTTTCTATAGAGAAAAGTCAGGGCTTAGCCATCATTGCCTGCTAAAGAGTGAGACTTTGACATTTTTCTGTGTTAGTAAGTCAAGGCCTAGCCATTGATACACACTAGAACGTCAGACTTTGACACTTTCCACAGTGAAAAGTCAAGGCCTAGCCACAGTTACATGCTAAAAAGTTAGATTTGGACATTTTTCGATGTTGAAAAATCAAGACTCTGCTCAGTATGTTGTACATATAGTGGCAAGAAATACATGTACTGCCCAGTGTAACGTGTACGGCCCGCTTTGCCACTGCAGGCATCGAGCCGTGAATGTGTATCTACAGCAAGAATAGCAAAAAAGCATAGAATCAAAATGGATAAGCGAGAAAAAAAATCATAAGGAAATGATGTAATATGTACATATATATATATATGAAATATCACATCATAAATATTATACCATAAATTAATGGTATCAAAATTTAGAAAAGACTGGCTGGAAAAAAAGACTCATATATTCATAGGCATAGCAGTGCTGTATCAGCATGAACAGACCAGCTCTGCATGCCCAAATTCCACTTTTAATAGCGATTACAGGCATATCATCTGTGAATGAATACTCACTCAAAGACTAGAAAAGACACCCCTCTCGCCTTATGGCGTCGGGCAAGTATTTGCAGAGTCCGTGAGGTCGATCAGACCAATTTTCCCACTATACATGTCCTCCAATTTAATGGGCCATCCAGAAAGGTGGTTGTAATGATGATTATGAAGAAAATGATATTTGCTTTAATCAAAGCACACATCTAATGATATGAGGTAGTAGGTAATATAGAAAGACATGGTTAGTGTGTCTGAATGGAATCTGTTCAGAGATATTTTGGTCAGAAATACTCACCGAATTCGAAGAATGAGGTGAGTATTTCTGACCAAAATATCGATGTAATTCAGACACACTCACTATGTCTTTTTATTATTATATACCTAGAAATCATTAAGAATACCATTCTACAACTCACTAAATAGGAGAATGAGTGGTCACGTGGTACAGCGGGTAGTATTATATATATTACGCCACAGTGTGGACGAATGAAATCATTACTACTGGGGCATAAACCTGAGACATTCGTGCACCGTTATATAATAATAGGGATCTTGAAAGAGATAACCCTAGGCAGAATCAACTCTTGTGGCAGGTTTGAATCTATAAATCTAGAATATCAAGTTCTAGTGAAAGTCATCGTTCTCCACGAGTTTGATGCAGAGTGACACAAACGAGATGACAGCCGAGTGAATATCACGTAGCATTCAAACGAGTTGGAGAACTGATACTTTCTGTATCTATCTCACCCCTGCACATACTAAAAGAATCGACAACACACAGGATATAGACCTTGGATAACGGACTGCAATACTCGTAGGGGCATGGAGAATGAGCTTTTAATGTTAAGCCTATGGGACAAAAATACCAGGAGTGAGATAAAGGTTCAAGGAGGGCATCCACCAACCACAACAAGGCTACGACAAGCGCCAACATGAAAGTTCCAATTGGCGCTTGTCGCAGCCTTGTCGTAAGAATGGGGGCTTTATGATATTGGTGTCGGGGCGTGTTGGAGACATCCCTGGTTCCCGTAAAAAAGACATCCATGGTACCGACACACTACGGCAATGATGTGAGGAAACCACACCACTCCATGACAAGGGTCCAGTCGTGGGAAAAATCGAACATGTTTGATGCTGTTGTAGCCTTGTCGGAAGGCTCCCGACTAGCTTCCAATCGTGGCCTTGTCGTGGCCTTGTCGTAGACTCTTGTCGGGAACTGGGGTCCACCAACCACGACAAGGCCTCTGATCATAGGTCAATCGTGGACCTTTCCAGGAAGTCATTGTCGTAGCCTTGTCGCAGTTGGTGGACGCTCCCCTTTATACTACTTCCACCTCCAAATAAAATCTGAAAGATGCTCAGTCTAAAACCACCGATGAAAACACATGATTTTGCGCATGAATATCCTTGTTTGATTCGCTACACCTGGTTTAAGCATGGAATTGTAGGATTCTAGGCTGTTTCACTGCTGCCGCCTAGTGACTTCCCACACAACCACAAATCAACTACTCTCACCATTTCACACAACGTAATTTCCGCCCTCTCCACTTTTCCCACGCCATTTTCAACTCACACACGTTCTATATAATTTCCCACCCACCCACATTCTTTTTATAAACATTTATATTAAAATCCCCTCATTCCAAGGGGTAAATTCTTAACATTTTATATATATTTAATACTCTATTTATCTTATATTTATAAAAGTTTTACCCATTTAATAAAACTTTTATTCTACAGCCGGCATTCACTCTTTTCATTTACCGAAGCGTAGCAGCAGTGACGATGATATGAATACTTTTACATGAAAAACAATTTCTTATTTATTGTTAGCGTTGCTGCCGGATATACCGACTGACCCAGAGAGACTGTTTTATAACCGTGTCCCTAAGTGCGGCAGTCACACCTTCCTGGATGTCATCAATAACATGTCCGCCATCAATAACTTCACCTTCAGCCGCGCCCCGGAATACATGCGCTTCTACCTCGAGGAGTACTGGCAGGTTAGTTTTGTAAATTCCTATATACCCATTATTGAACTATCTAGAGTTACATACCGCTGCTGGGGGGTGCATTAAAAATAAGTTATGTGTCGAGGTTGACGTTTTCGTCCCGCTCTCATGTTTTCGTCCCGCTCTTACGTTTTCGTCCCGCTCTGATCACGTGATACAATACAGCAGCGGGACGAAACAATAGCTGTTGTGGTTACTCGATAAGGGTGGCCATTTTCTTAGGAAGTGATTCAGGTAAAGAATTAAGCATTTTTATCGATATTTAAAGGTATATAGGAATAGGGAAACCAAGTACCGGTAAGCAAAAGTCAAAGTTCCTCGGTAAGGCTTGGAAAAATTACTGCCCGCGGCTGACGCCTTGGTCAGTAATTTTTCCAAGCCTTACCTCGTAACTTTTGCTCACCGGAACATAGTTTCCCTCTTTTCCTCTTTCGCTCTCTGTTACGATAACAGCGTTAGACTTAAAAAAAAAAAATTAATAATTTACTTTATTTCAAAAAATCTTTTTTTCTATATTTCAAAAAAATAGATCAAATTATTTGTAGACCTATTTGTAACAAACTTCCACACAAAAATCAGTGCTAGATGAAATCTAGCACAACTCAACAGTAAGGCCTAGATGCAATCTAATCCTTACCACTAAATGGATAAAAAATAGTATCAAAACCGAGGGACAATACTACAAAAACAACCAAATATGGAAGAACAGTAGACAAGACACTATACAATGATCAGAACCTGTATAACAGGCTTAACAAAAAGGCACCCCATATACTCACCTCTAATACACTTTGAGCAACATAAAACTAAACGAGAGGTGACAACACAACATCAAATGCAAATGTCAACAAGTTGAACCAATCGAAACACAGCTCTCTGAATAATTAATGATTTTGACCAATGTGAATAAAGGAAAGGGGGTCGGACGCCAAAAGCGCGCGACTTGAAAGCGCAAGACCCAACTCTCTTTAGTGTGGTCGTATTAGCGATAGGGGTAAGTCAACTGCCGCGTTTACCCTCAATCTCGAGTACTGGCAGGTTAGTCTCATGAGCTGATTTTGGAAAGCCGAGTTGAGGAGGGTGGTTGTGGCCCATTAGATTGTAGGTCAACTCTCGACTGTAGAGCTGTCCCAAGGCGCTAGAAAATATCATGTAAGGCGGTCAGGGTCAAGGTCGGGGATTGCTGCGAATGCAGTCATTGGCTACTTGGTCTACTTTATTCCTTATATGGTCTTAGTGTAATGGGACAACTCCATGCAGTTAGCTACGTATACCCAGGGCCCTGTTTTATATTCTGCGTGATCAGTATTTACATACCCAAGGAGAGGTCGTGCGAGGGTTTGGGTTTGATTTTTGAAAGTATAGTTGGGAAGGATAGTTGTAGCCAACAATCTACGACCTCTCATCCTGAAATAGTCGCGGGCGTCAGAGTGTGTCCGATAGTCTTCAGGTGGTGCCTAATTGTAAAATCTGATGTAACCAGACGATCTGCAGTCGCCATGCGCTTGGCATTTACACTATAGACGATTTCTAGCTTTTTACTGCTCAAAGTCGTCAGGTGGTGCAAAATGTCAGAATCGCCACCCAGAATCGTATATTGTAGATGCCGGGTTGGCCGTGCGGCGTACGGCAGTGGGATAGCTCCCATAATCTGGAAACCGTGCAGGCCTCGTAGTAAAAGAAAACGTGGTTACTGAGCTCTAAGGGATGGCTGTTTGAGTTATTTTAATGCCATAAATGCCAAGAATGGCATCCCTACAGGCTCAGTCACTGCGTTTTCCTATTATTACATACTTAAATATCAAGAAAAACGCCATTTTATATGCTTATTATATGTACCTATTGACTAGATGCATTCACCATGGGTAAAGTGCGCCCGAATGTTCACTACGGGCGCAGTGCGCCTGAACATTATTTATACCGCACCCCTAATAGCGGGTAGTATTTCATAGATGTTCAGCCATAGGTATGTAGTAGAGACATAGTTAGTGTGACTGAATAGAATCTGTTCAGAGATATTTCTGTTCAAAATATCAAGGAACAGATGCAATTCAGTCACACTCACTGTGTCTTTTTATTATCATGTACCTAGAAATCATTAAAAATGCCATTCTAATACTCACTAAATATTAGAATGAGTGGTCACGTGGTACGGAGGGACGTATGGATATTCTTTCGTCACTCAGTGACAAATGGAATTTGTACTACTGGTCATTAAAAGTGAGACATTCGCATATAGGTATATAGTGATAGTCATTCTGTCCCCACATTTTACTTACAGAGGAAGTTTGTGGATCGCTTGCGGAAGATCAATCCGCCGATGATATATGAACGCCACATACATTTTGTGGACTTCCCGCACTATGGACTGACTCAGCCGATCTACATCAACTTGATCCGCGATCCGTTACAACGCCTTGTGTCCTGGTACTACTTCCGGCGTTTTCAGTTTGGTCACGAACGCCAGATGGACAAGAAAAAGAGAGATAGGGTAAGCACAGATTTGACAGTCATTCAGAATAGCCAAGAAACTGATCAGACTATACTAAGTAGGAATAAGAGAAAACGTAGTTAGTTAGCCCATAGTGATTGCCGTTCGAGGTCTTTTGTACCATAAAATACGTCCCGTTGCAGAGGCAGAGGGATGGGATAAAAAGCAGAGAATGGCATGGTGCACCCCTCTCATAAGATCTCACACTCTCTAAGTGGTATTCTGTAGAAGGATCTCACTATGCTCTATGGGAGCAGAATTTTTAACGAAATAGGCTTAGAGCCTTGAGAATCCACTGGCACACAGTATTCCAGCTATGTGGCATCATTGAGATTATAGGAATCTTTGGGTTGCATTGGAGTACGACTTTAGCACAGGAGGCAGGCCAGTGGATTCTCAAGGTTCTAAGCCTAATTCGTTAAGAATTATTCTCCTATAAAGCGTAGTGAGAGTACAGAATACCACTTAGAGAGTGTGAGATCTTATGAGAGGGGTGCACCCACAGGCCCGGTCATTATCCTACCCCTAATAAAAAACTCCATAGGCTTAACATTGGGTCACTGTATTCGGTCTGGAGTTCAGAAAAATGAAAAATATCGCTCTTGTGGGATACACTTGACAAATGACGTCATTTGTTAATGTAGAAGTAATTTAGATGGGCGGGGTAGGATAAATTCTAAACCAAACATGAGGTAGTCTTTTTATTGTTCATCGCACTCCGGTAAGATCGCGTATTACTGCTCTCTGCTTCGCCTCGCGCAGTAATACACGATCTTGCCGTTGTGCGATAAACAACAACAGGACTAACTCTTGTTTGGGATCTCCATACTACGTTTTCTTGTTATCAAATAACTACATACTTTGATAAAACGGTATTTTATGTACTTACGAAGTACACTACAGGCACAGTGCGCCCGAATATTTTCTACGGGCTCAGTGTGCCCGAACCATATTTATACTACACCCCTAGCAGCGGGTAGTACATGTTTTTCATAGATTCATGCCAAAGGTGTGTAATAATAGTTCTTTGTAATGATCATTAACTTTGCATACTATATATAACTGGTGTATTGTTGAAACATTTCACGCTAAATATATCGGAACAACCAAACATATCTTAAAACTATCGTTGAAAATAGATCTTTAATAGGGGTGAATGATGGCCCGCGTATTTATTCTTAATATAGATCTTCGTGGGGATGTAAACTCGCACGTTTATTCTTAAAATACATCTTCCTGTGGGATGAAAACCTGGGAATTTATTCTTAAAATAGATATTCGTGGGGGATGAAGACCCGCGAGTTTGTTCTTAAAATAGATATTTGTGGGGGATGATGTTTCACACTTTCTGTCTAAAGTGTAAACATAACTGATGTTTATCATGGAATATGATGATAGGAATGCTGAACACATCTTAACGGTCTGTAATGCGGTGTTGATTATAAAATGACAGGGAAGTCATGTAGTACATTAGTCCGAGAGACTCTGACTGTGGAGCGGTGCAGACAGTCAGAGAGCAGTCCCATAGAGTTCTAGGTTAACAGGTCGACCAACAATGTACATCTCAGCTCAGCAGCCGTTTTTCTTATAAATATAGGTTGAATCTTTCTGATTTTGTGGCAAACAGTTTCCTGAGGCAAAATGCAATAAAATGACAGCAATTTCTTACCTTTGCATTAGTTCTATCTAATAGAACAGACAGAGTTAGTAAAATCTATGTCAATGCATGCTGCAGGCGCCAAAAATAACAAAAAACCGGTTTCAAAAGTGCAGGACATACTACACAGGGAATTGCCAGGAACCAGCTTATCAAATATGGCCGACATGAGTTGGAATCAGTGAAATGTGGCTAAATGATTTGTAGAAAAAGACTCCCAAAAGTAACACAAAGGAACAAAACAGGAGTTTTATCATCAAAAAGGAATTATCATGCATTTCAGAAGGTAAGGGAGCATAAAAATGCACTGACATTGACAGGATTACTCAGAACCAGGGAAGTGGTTTTCTGTACTATGGGAATGAGCGGTTGTGCTCTCTGACTGTCCGCTAGGCAGTCAAAGTTTCTCGGACTAGTTGTACTATTATAAGCATGTATTTTCACTGTTGTTTAAACTCAAATTTATTGAATAATCTGATGAAAATCTGTTAGAAGCCATGTAAGTCCATAATCTGGACATAGGCAAATACAAGATCACTTCCGACTGGAGCCAGCGGAGGATAGGCATTACATTGCCAAGCTGTTCTACTCCAGTATAAATAAAAACCTTTAAAAAAAGAAAAAAGATCGTGATAGGGGAATACTGCATAACATCAGCGACTATACAGGTAACACTACTCATTAAAACTAACGTCTAATGGTGTAAATTGCCAACTATGGCGTGTTATATGAAAACAATAATATCCAAGATAAACAAATATCCACGTATCCGTTGCTAAATAAAAAGGAAACATACATGTATATCACTGGATGGGGAGCGTCATGGAACAACTAGGAGCAAATAGGATGTTCATCATAGATGAATGAGCGTGCAATTATAAATGAATAACAATTAAAAGGTTTGGGTTAGATTCAGTCTATGGATTGTTTTCTGTAACCCACTTGCAACCAGACTTTGGGATAACAACTTTAAATCTTTCTTTTGATCTCGATGTATTCTTTATGCTACATCTGTTACTGTTGATAATCAACCAATTGTATCTGAAAAACTCATATAATTTGAGATGATACTTTACTCTAGTAAAAAAACCCAGTCAACTTGCCATTTCTGCAACTGTCTGAGTCTAGAATCCAAAGATATCAAGGACCAGTAGGTCAATCAGGTATTTTGGTCTTGATTGTTTGGTCATGGTCAGCTGGGCATGCACGCTTCTAATACTCAGACACTGTGACACTGGCTCTCTGCTCTGGGCCCTGTTTTTTAGTCACGATATCGCAAGTCTAAGATCACCTGAGATCGGATCAAGATTTTACGTGTGTTTTCAAGACACAAGATGGCGGGTGTGCTATAGACAGGGTCGTAAGTTGAATCAAGGGATCTTGGCGAAATTAGTCTGAAGTTAAGACAAGTATAGAACTGTCTTAGGTTCTATAATACGTCACTGTGTATTTTCTGTACTTCCCCTATGAATTAAGCAATGAAATTTTAACACGAATAAAGGATACATATGATCTATAATCGTACCAAATATGAAGACGATCAGACCCACTGTCATGAAGATATCCACGTTTGAATTTGAAACATCGGGCTATCGATCGGATCTAATTCCGCCGTGACCCCTAGCGGATTACCCGGGAACCAGCGTAGGCCGTCTGGTGAATGGTGGCCGCACTACAGGCTATTAGACCACTGGTGGTAGGGGTACACTGGCCATCAGAGCAGTATTTGCTATGACAAAATTTAAACGCCGATATCTTCATAACGGTGCGGCAGACTTTCTTCATATTTGGTACGATTATAGGTTATATATATACCTTACTCGTGTTCAAATTTCATTGCTTAATTCCTACGGAAAGTTAAGTTCCACGTTTGTTACGACATGTCCAGAGTGGTCTTAGACATACAACACTTATAGCCACTATTTCCGCTCCATTGGTCACCGACTGTCGTGACTATAGCACACCTTTTAGCTCCCTAAGTGTCGTATCTTCGCTAAGTGTCGTACCCCCTCTATGATCGTATCTCTCTAGCACACTGACGGCAGATACGTGTTGTACGTTACGAATGTCGTGACTAAAAAACAGGGCCCAGTTCTCAATATCGCATTGAATAGCACACAGATAGTGAAGGGATAGTTTATATGCAGTACCCTGAAAGTCTATATGGACCCCTCTAACATCTAGATGATGTATTTAGGGCGGTCAAGCATGCTCTAACAAAGCGTGTTTTCCATTTGGTCGACTAAAACCTCAAAGATTACTTTTTTGGTGGCGAGGTTCTAAAAAGTCTCTGAAAATCGCTAGTTCGTCTCCATTCTCCAATTTCCTGCCGATTTTTGATCTGTAACAAATTTTATCAGCGAAATTTTTTTTTCTCCATTTTTATTGTGTCAGTGAAATACTTTAGTACCGACTTGCGCATTCATCGCTATGGAAATCAGAAGGCGTGTCTATGATTGCCCACATTCTGTTGCACTACATTTTTTATCGAAAATCCCATAAAATCGGTCGGTGGTCAACAATAGACTTATCGTTGGGGAAAATCGGTCAGAGGAAACCCACACTATGGTGGCGCCACCTGTGGTAGCTGTAGGTACTATTCCCCCCAATCTTCACGACACTGGCCACCAGAGCCACACAACGTTAGCTCTGGGACCCGTTTCAATAGTCTGTAGGACGTCCGTTATTGGGTTTAGTGACACAATAGCGGTACTTCGCGTTTCAATACTTAAGACACAAACGTTTCTGGGACATAGGATAAGAGACAGCCGCAAATAGTGGCTTGTACCATTTCAGAAGTGGCTGTCCGGTCACTAAAAGTGTCACTATAGTGTCTATAATAGCGAGAGGGTATACCCTCTCGTTTTTGATGTCACAAACACATAACTTTACTTACCATAACAATAAAGCTATGAAACTTTAACCCCAGTTAGGGACACATACAACTTATAAACATGCCAAATATGAAGGATATCGGTCCATGCAATCTAATGATATTCACATTTGAATTTTGTCATAGAAAATGCTGCTCTGATAGCCAGTGTAAAATTACTCAAGCGCAGGCGATAATTTATCCTGTGACCTTCACCTTGACACCACTTGTTACCGATAGCAGTAACACCATCCATTGTAAGGCCAACGCAGCAATGTCACTATGTCACCAATAGTGAACGGACACACCACCCCAATAGTGACATGCCTTTTGCAACGAGCCCTAACTTTTTCTGCTATTCAAGTCACTATTTGAGTCACTAAACATGTCACTAAGTGGCATGGTGACCCATTCTATTGAAACGGGCCCCTGGTCGGGTTATATACTCGGCCGCCTTTACCAGTAGCGGGAACTGTTTGTTACTCTCTTACCAGATCTTTTGTACTACTTGGAGAGTATATCATTTCATAATCTCGAAGCGAATTTTCAATTTACTTATTTCCTTTCGTGTATACATATTCTTAGCTACAATGAACATAAATCTAGATTTCATGATCAATTGGTTATTATTAAAAGCCATGAATTCCTCCTATTTAGCACTTTTGCCCTATTCTGGCGCCACTGTTCAAGGTGGCCACGGATTTAACCCGCCCAGTGTAGCTCAGGCGGCCAGTGTTGGTAGAAATCCAACTCATATTCACCCGTTACTCTCCAGAGGGCACCACACCTCAGCTAACTACTACATGTGCCCCACTTTGATTTCAAAAAGACATCACCATAGTCTAATCTCACCTGTGAACATTGATTCTGTTGTCGATGTGTGTAACATTTTCAAATCTCACTTGTTATTTTTGGCTGCTAATTTTTGACTTATTCACTACTATAATTCGGTTAGTTTCATTGGTGAGCCTTTCCACTGCCGTAGCCTTAGAAACGGCAAAAGGTCAAAATACATTTGACATTTAGTTCTAGGCTTAATGCTATTCATGGAAACGGTGCGTTGGTAAGTTTTATAATGCCCAGGACCTTTAGTTGTGGTGAAAAAATACACTCGGTTTGTTTAGTAATTAATTACTGACGTTATATTCCAGACATTTGATGATTGCGTTCTCGGAAACTATTCGGAATGCATAACCATGCAAGGTGACAGTCCTGAGGAAGGGTACTTTAAGATTATACCATTTTTCTGTGGGCAGCAAAGTTTCTGTAGGTAAGTATGAGAGAGTGAATCTAACATAAAAGGAAGATCGGATAATTTGCCTTGGAAATTTAAACCCATGCCATTTTCCTGAAAATTGATTATGATGAGCTCAAAGTATTGTAGAACACATATCTGAATTAAAAATCGGGGGTCACCGTGCTAGGTTTCGATTAAGAGATTGATATAGTATTATAAAAGAACATATAGATTTTTTAAAAGTTGCTTTTCCCATCGTAAAATCCATTTCATTATCTTAAAATTTTGAGAGAATATAATATATGTCTAACATTACACATTTTAGTTTTTAAAACTATAGGTCACCGTACTTGTTTTATGAAAATTGAAGAAAAACCTATTTTTCAGTACTTTTCCTGTATAAATCATTCAAAAGTAAATGATGATGATTTAAGAAGTCTTGTCTGTGACAAAGCATGTGCAGAAGTATAATTTGTACGGCTAAGTGTGAATCAATAAGACCATAGGTTGTCAACAATTCATAGAACGCATTAGTGTGACATTCACACTCACATTACCCTCATGCAATAAATAACAATTTACTGCACACTAGCATGAATAAAGTGACCCAACGTTAAGTCTATTTTTTTAAAATTAGGATTAGGCCTGGCGTCCACCTACTACGATAGAAATTTAGACCTACCGATATGGCACCGATACAAAAACCAAATATCGGAGACATTTTGAGAAGGTGCAAAATCATACACATATGTCTAGACATGCCACTTCACCATGCACTGTAAGCGTTTTTATCGGTGTCTAATCGCAGAACCGTGTTCAACTGCCCCGATATTAGGTGACCTTCCAACGTGATTTTGAATTTTTTATCGGGAGGTACATCGTAGACCATATGGGAGCCATATCGTAGTAGGTGGACGCTGGGCTTTAGGATAAAGAATTATTGCACAGGGTCTTAATTAGGGTTAATTGGACTTAGGAGTAGCTTACTTCATACTTCTGTTATCGTGTCATCTTGAAATTCGTTGCACTCTCATATAGGATTGACTTACTTGAGTGGCTTAGCCACAGCGACACGATGACCTCACATCCCTGTGACCCGAAGTAATAAGGACGAACAATGAAATCTGATTATGTAACTATAATATCCTAAGAAGCAATCCGTTGTTATGTTGTTAGATTTGTTTTTTTTTGGGTAAAATTTCTTTATTGAGATCATAGAATACAAGCTCCATCGTCATACATGGGTGTGCGGTTTTCTCTCAACAAAGAGGGCGGGGCCTCAGCCTTTTTATAAGGCTGGTTTCAATGGCCCGCCTTAGATATCAACCATAGTCCATCAAGGGAATTATCTTTAAAGTCTTTCAATTTTAGAGAATATGAAGAGACGTCACGAGTTTGAGTCTGAGTTTATTTATGCCACGCATTTTGTTGGCTCCATAATTTCACGAGTCGAAGACGAGCGACATTTCGGAGCCAACAAAATGAGTGGCATAAATAAGCTCAAACTCAAATAAGTGGCGTCTAGATTTTATCCTACCCCGTTTCCATATTTTTTCAGTATCAGAAAGTAGTGGCATAAACAACACTTTATGTCACAACCGTGACATAAACAAATCCCATGTTAAGCCTATGGCATTTTTTATTAGGGGTAGGATAATACATTCAACAGGAGAAGTTAAGTATCTGAAGGAACTTCACACGTATAAAAAAAGACATAAATGGTCATAAAATACAAACATCTTGGGGACGGAGGTACAATTTGCGGCGTCTAGGCTTACATATCCCAAATTTTACTCTTAAGGTTAGCTTTAGTAAGAGCTTTAAAACTCGCAAACGATTCAGTGTTCCTGAGAAAAAGATGGTGCACTACAATTGTGCTTAACTCCCTTTTACATTATGTAATAACGGATGTCCACAGAAAATTGTCACTCATAAGCATAACAGATTAACCCTTTAAGCACGGCCACCTGTGGCAGAGCTGTCACCATAAGGACGGGTGCTAGTGATAGGGTAGATCTCTAGAGGACCAACACATTTTAGATAAAGTCATAATTTGATGTTCCATTACGTGATGTTATTGATAATAAATAATATTTCACTTATTTTAGCTTACTAATATTGACTTTGATGTTATAGCTACATTTCCTGAAGATTTCATGTAGATTGATACATTATTTCCTTGTCAAAAACAATTTTATTGATATTAGCAAAATGATGCCTTGAGGCATCATTCGGACTATGACGGTTGGTGCCTCAAGGCATCATTTGGCCTGGGCTGGATGATGCCTCAAGGCATCATTCGTCCTTAAAGGGTTAATAGTCGGTAGCATTCTTCACACATTAGATGTGATGGTTCAACAACATAATCTCGTAGTGCATTGTATTGAAGAAGAAAAAAATTGATGGATGTGTTTTCTTTTTTAGAAATGACCAGAAAAGGGCGCTGCAGGTGGCCATGCGGAACGTGGACGAGAACTATTTGGTGGTAGGCGTAACGGAGCAGTTTGGCGACTATATCGGGGCTCTGGAACACCTATTGCCGTCATACTTCAGAGGAGCCAACAAGTTTTATCGAACCTCTGGTAAATATATCTACAGCCTTTACATCAGGCTTAACCCATTCAGGGCGAAAATGCCTACAGGCATTATATACATGGGGGGCGAAAATGCCTGCAGGCATTATGTACATGGGGGGGGGGGGGGGGCGAAAATGCCTACAGGCATTATGTACACAGGGGACGAGAATACCTACAAGTATTGATGATATATTCAGGCAAAAAAATTTAAAGAGTTTGTGTAAAATATGGAAAGATATGTGTGGTAATCAATATATTTTGTATACTGTTTCAAAATTTTGAAATCAAAACCTGATTCGTTTTAATCTTGGCTCCCGTATGCCACTCCTGGCGTTTGGTTCCGGATACCACTCGGCTCCGCCTCGTGATATCACTACGCCAAACGCCAGAAGTGGCATACGGGAGCCAAGATTAAAACTCATCCGGTTTTACGATATCATCCTACCCCTAATATAAAATCCCATAGGCTTAACATTGAGTTTCTGTATGCCACGCTGACTGGCATGCAGAGTTTTATATGCCACTAGTGGCATACAGAATTGTTATCACATAATATTCTAAAATCTAGGAGGCATACGGTGGCCAAGATCAAAACTCATCCAGTTTTACGATATTATACGATTCTAGATCAAGTTCTATATAAATACCAATAACCCATGTTTCTATGTTATTTGACTTTTATCTTATATAACTCCTCTGTAACTATGTAGTTTTTTTCATGGGAGTAATGTGAAAATCTCTTACCAGGTTGATGGTGATAATAACCTGGGGTTGATACCTGCCCAACCTATTAAATGGTCAAATCATACCTCTGAGTGGTTCACCCAATTCTACACCCATAAAAACCCTAAAGTAAAGATACTACACTTGGGAATTGGACAATAACTGCAGAAACTATATACTTGAAGGCCATTTTTGCAGCAACTTATTAATACTAGTCACCATGGTAACAGTCTATCTTTACCAAAAATGGTCGAATCATATTTCTGAGTGGTCCAGTTAATTCTACACCCATAAAAACCCTAGAGTAGAGGTATTACACTTGCAAATCAGGCAATAATTGTAGAAATATAGGATTTTTAGCTCTCCCATGGCATTTTGGCAGCCATCTGGGAATCAAAAATGGCCGACATATGACAAATTGCAAATGGCTGAGTAGTTCAGATGGTTTTCAGTCATAATGTTGATTTCATGTCATTTTAGTAAATATATAATGAATAAAGCAGATCTATTTGGTTGAAACTAGTATAAATGTCGGCCATCTTGGACAAATCCAAGATGGCCACCAAAAAATGGCGTGAAAATATGTAAACATCAACTTTTGAAATCTAAGGGTTCTAAGCTTTCCGAAAATGTATAGGTTACAAAATCCCCATGAAACCCCGACAGATCAAACACTGACCCTGACTATATTGGTGTTTGCAAAGTATAAAGTCAGGACGTGGACATTGTTACTTTAATGAAAGGACCAATAAATATACTTAACGAAAAAAAAACACCCTCTCTTGTTCTCCAGAGGCAGACCTGAAAGCCAAGCACCGGACGCTTCACAAAGTTGCCCCATCACCAGAGGTATCCCATAAGATGGAAACACTTCTGAAATACGAATACCAATTTTACAAGTTTGTGCGACAAAAATTCAACAAGCTCCTCTATGGCCTTCGCTTGAGGGCAGATCAGAAAAAGAACTCCGCTGCTATTGGTAGTATAAAAACGTGATACGAATGTTAATACTAGATGAATGCGACTGTTTCTACAGCCACAGATAATGGATTCATTTGCTTTATTATCCATCGTATACAAGGCCCCCATTGAAAATGTATGGGGACTCAGTAAACCACGACCCATTATATAAAACCTGTCAGATACCATAACTGTGGTATACGGATTCAAACCTGTGGTATACGGCCTCAAAACCATGGTATACGGGAAAATAGTCCCTTTGTGCTATAGAGCAAAGAAATAGTCCCTATTATTATACCCTTTAATATGGCAATTACTGGGTTTAATTTATTCGAAATAATGGATAATAAATACAACAAACGATGATTATGTGGATAGGCGGCTCTGTAAACCACTCGAGGTTGACGTCGTAATAGACTCGCTAGCGCTCGTGTATTACTACGCGTCAACCACTTGCAGTTTACGGCCGCCTATCCACAAAACCAGCGATTATTGTCTATGACACTGTGTGCTTCCATCGTACAATTAATGCTAGGAGATATTGCCAATTGATGATAACATATCATGTTGGAGGTCTAGATTGGTGAAAATAAATCCAGAGAAAAATATAGATCTGCAAATTCTATATACTACGCATGGTATACACCTCTACGCATAACCTCCTAGCCCCTGGATATTCCAGCTGGCTCATGAAGTGTTGGCCATTTATTGTTGTGCCTGAAGCAAGACTCCTGCAAAGGACATCACCGCCATTGGAATAGAGCCGATGATCTTGACTGAAGACATGATGTTTGTTGATCCATTTATTGTTTAACAATGCTCGCGAAGCACTCCTCTCACAAGATCTCACACTCTCTAAGTGGTATTCTGCATTCCAATACAAATAAAGCCATAAGGGCACCAAGTACACAGTATTCCCGCTAGGCGGCACCTTTGAGATTATAGGAATCGTTGGGTTGCATTGATGTACGTGTTTGGCATCAGAGGCAGGCCAGTGGATTCTCAAGGTTCTAAGCCTAATTCGTTAAGAATTCTGCTCACATAGAGCATAGTGAGAACTTTGTACAGAATATCGCTTAGAGAGTGTGAGATCTAATGAGAGGGGTGCGTGAATATGAGAGGACTAATGAAAGTATTTCTCCAAGTGGTCCATTATTTAGATCCATTTCCACATGACATATATCATAATTGTTTTTTGACTATGAAAAGGTGTATTTGTGAAAGAGTCATCCTCACACATATTATTTTTCTATCATTATCTCACCCATGGTATTTTTGTCCCAAAGGCTTAACATTGATAACTGGTTCTCAATGCCCCTATGAGTATTACAGTCTGTTCTGCATAGAAACCAACACTTTTGGTTGAAGTCATAAATCGTTCTACGCAATAATCACATCGTTCATATCAATCCACATCAAACTCATGGAGTATGACGACTTTGACCAAAACTTGTTGGTTTCTTCTTTAGTCTGGGATAAATTAAAAAAGGTATCGCATTATAAATCACATGAGCTAAAGTAATCCAGGAGATATATTTATGAAAAGAGATGGCGCGGAGATAAGAGTATACTATAAACCTTAACACAGTATTATCAGTTGTGTATCTCTATCCAAACTTCAGGTTGATTTGGATGGTTGGAGTAAATGTTGGCTAAAGCCACAAAGGCATCAAGTACTAGAGGGCGATATGCCCGTGTGGGTGTAGTATTGTTACACACACTTTTCCCGATATAATAAAAAATGGTCAGTGTATGTACCATCAACCTTGAGTTTCTTATGTTACATGCCAATAATGTATTGCATGAAAGAACAATACGAAATTATTGATTGCAATAAAGATTCTAAAATAAAAGAATTGGGGATATGCCATGCTGTTCTAGTTGTCGTAAAATAATGGTGGTACATAACGCTGCTTGCTGTGAGGATGGATTGACATTCGTCATTTGATATGCAGCGAGATAGCATAGTTAAAGCAGGTTCAATATGTCCATCAAAAATTAAACACAGTTAATGCCCCAGTCACACTGGCGTAAAAAACGGCGTTTTTCCTTGTACGCACGTCTACGTTCTTCTACGCATTTCGAAATCTAAGAATACGCCGCAAAACGCCGCAAAACGCGAAGATACATAAAGGAAAGTCGGAATGCGCCGATAAACGCCACAATACATACAGGAACGTAGATAAGCGTTGATGAACGTTGAGAAGCTTACTAAAACGTTCAAGCAAAGCAAACAAATACGTTCCAAATCCGTAGCTAATACGTACTCCCCATCAATTTAAATACGTAGAAGAAATGCCGAAATTTACGCCAGTGTGACTGGGGCATCAGACATTTAACCAGATTGTTGATAAAATATGAAAATGAAGAACAGCAAATTATAGTAGAGCAAATGAGGTAATAAATGTATGTTGCACACAGATAAAGATGGAAGCATTTTATTATATACCTGTGCCAGAACGTCTGGTAGGGTATTGGTATTAATATATACCAGCAGAGTATGGTGGTATAAAATGATGTACCACCCTACTTTGAATACACATTCTGAATGGCTGTAAAAATTGCACTGACCTACCTAAGATGAGCTGCCAGTGACTTAAGTACTTGACTTGTACTTGACTTCCAGTAAGATGTCAACAGATATACCAGCACACTTTGAATCTAGCTCGGACGTTTTCACATTTCCATACGTAATTCATCAAATACTTATGTTTGAAGGTATATAACACAATATTATCCTACCCCTAATATAAAATCCCATGGGCTTAACATTGAGTTTCCGTATGCCACGCTGAGTGGCATACGGAGTTTTATATGCCACTAGTGGCATACAGAATTGATATCACGTAATATTCCAAAAATTGAGAATTGGAGTAGGATAATATCGTAAAACTGGATGAGGTTTAATCTTGGCCACCGTATTCCACGACTGAAGTTTGGCAAAGTGACTTCATGAGGCGAAGCCGAGTGAAGTCCGGAGCCAAAACTTCAGGAGTGGAATGCGGTGACCAAGATTAAAACGAATCCGGGTTTGATTTTATCCTACCCTATCTCCTCGATTTTGGAATATTATGTGATAACAATGCTGTATGCCACTAGTGGCATATAAAACTCTGTATGCCAGTCAGCGTGGCATACGGAAACCCAATGTTAAGCCTATGGGATTTTATATTAGGGGTAGGATAAAATCAAAACCTGATTAGTTTTAATCTTGGCCACCGCATGCCACTCCTGGAGTTTTGGCTCCGGACTTCACTCGGCTTCGCCTCATCAAGTCACTATGCCAAACTCCAGTCGTGGCATACAGGGCCCAAGCTTAAAACTCATCCAGTTTTACGATAAAAATGTATTGCCTTACTGGTATGTACTTGTGTACCTTGTTTCTTTAAAGAAAATATCCCACTCACTCTGCGAACTTGTGGAATGTTTTTATCGAAAGAAAAGCGGTACACGAGTACATACCAGTAAGGCAATACATTTTATCTTAATCTCTTTTGAAATAACCGTATAAATATATGTGTATAAATTTACATATATAAACATATTTATGTATGGGTGAAAGAGAAGGAGAGAGAGTCTGTTAGATAAGCGTGTGGTTATAGTGTGAAAATGAGAGCCAATATGGCATGAATGGCGTCCGCCAGTGAGGACTAAAGAAGAAACCAGAAATTGAAATGAAGTGAAATAAAAAAATAAAAAAACCAACAAGGTTTGGTCCAAGTCGTTCTCCACCGAGTTTGAAGCTGGATGAATATCAAACAACATCCAAACGAGTTGGAGAACGATGACTTTTAAAAAAATTTTTTTTTTTTATTTCATAAAGATACAGTGTAGGGCAGTCTGCCAGTTGCAGGTTTTTAATGCTCTCATTAGAACAACTACATTAGCTGGTACATGTAATTACATTTATCCAGTGCAGGATTTACAGATTATACAAGGTGATTAAATATGTGATGGGATGAAATGTTATATGTAACGGTCTTTAGTACATCAATTGATTAACATAAGCTCTTCCGAAATGATTTTACTCTAAGCTTTTGCAAACCTTTTAAACTCATACACAGAGTTGGTATCCTGTATTTCACGAGGCAATTTGTTCCAATATTCCATTCCCTTGTAGAGGGGATTTTTCTTGAAGAAATTACTTCTAGGCCGCTTTAGTTTAACCATTCGTTTAGTTTGTCCTCTAGTCCTTGGGTTTTCATCTCTTTCTAGATTCTTAGTGTATCTACGCATGTACATTAGTTTGTGTAGAGGAAACCCATGAAAGCTTAGGGTCTGAGCTCGTATCCCATCGAGTTTGAATCACGTAGTAATTCACAAGGCGGAGCCGCGTGAATTGCTATGTGATTCAAATGAGATGGGATCGAGCTCTGACCCTAAACTTGAATGGGTTTCTGAATCTATCTCACCCTTAATATTGACTAATGGGCTAAGATTTGTGACATTATCCCCCATTGGATATATTTCCTAAATATCTAATGGGTGTTAGATACGAGTTTCCAATGTTAAGTCTATGGAGAAAAAATATCTGGGGTGAGATAAAGATAAATATGTCTAGTGCTTAAACGATCCATATCACACTTTTGATGTAGTTCTTTAACACTAATTTCTCTTACTTTTTTCCTTGTGCATATACGCAAAGCCCTGTTCTGGAGTATTTGTAATCTGTTTAACAAAGTCTGGGACGCACCGTTAATAAAATATCCACTATGGTCAAATAGTGGTGCAATCAGTGTTTTGTATATCTGTAGACTTTGACCAGAATGATTTTTTTTCTGTATCTATCTCACCCCTCTACGCACAGGATATAGACCATGGAGAATGGACTGTAATACTCATAGGGGCATGGAGAACGAATTCCAAATGTTAAGCTTATGGGACAAAAGAACCAGGGTGATTGATATAAAACCAGGCATGGATTGCAGGTGAAATGTACTACCTGTATCTCTGTATTTATAGAAAAACAAATGCACATGATTTATGATCATTATAGCCTTATCAAGCTGGAATGAGAACAATGTGCAACTGCGGCTGAGTAATATTTGGATGCATAGTGAAATCCAAGGAAACCACTTGTTAACATTGTTGTTGTGATTGTTTCTGAGAAACGATTAAATCGAATCTAGTAATTGAAATGGGAGACTCTGTTTCCGACTGACGACTTATTAAAATTTTTTTTTTATATATATTTTTTTTATGTTCTTTATTTATACTGAGACCCGATCAGTACATATGTACTGGTTTGCGTACGGGCTCAGTGCAAAGTCGATTGTAACATAGTCTTTTACAAAAGAAACCCAATGTGTTTTTTTTTATATATATTTTTTTAAGGTTTTTATTTATACTGGAGTGTATAACAGCTTGGTAACATAGTACCTATCTTCCGCTGGCTCCAGTTTCAACAGTCCTCGTATTGCCCTATGTCCAGATTATGGACTTACAGGGCGTTTTTACAGGTATCACTTAAAATCTAATTGATAAAGTACTTATTTCTAAAGTCCAGAAAGCTAGTGAACTTACATGCACATAGGATATTGTTAAACTATTTCATAAAGATTTAAAACACGATGCAATCTTTAGTTTCGTCATCACAAACATAGTCAGTCATATCATCAACAGGTCAAGTTGAGTGTTTCACGATCCAATTTCAGTTGTCATCAATACTATTTCAAGAAACATTGGAAGGAAGAAAAACATTGATTTCATATTTTCATTTAGGTTATAGCAGTATTCGTTTATAGAAAACATCCAGATAAAATATAGTATGTAGGTATATGTTCTATGTTCCCCGATTATTCAATATGGATAGGAATTCAGTTGCCTGAAGATTGACCTTCACTAAACTAAAGGGGGTGGGGAGTTAGCTCAGTGGTTAGAGCACCGGACTTGTAACCCCAAGGTTGTAAGCCTGTGTGGGTTCGAGTCCTACCCCCAGCAGTGGTAGATTTACTGCTAAATCAAAGGCCATCCTTCTCATACCATGTCTATGTGGTGTGGGAAGTAAAAGAACTCTCACCTCGGTAAATATGTAGGTGAGATTTCTACCTGAATTCATCACATAGATTCGATCACCACCCTTGTAGTGTAAAAGAACCTTGAGTAAGTCTGGTGAGAACCTCTAATGGTTAACTGGACGTTAAATCAAACCAACAAACCCTAAACTGAAATAGAAATCGGTGGTGGTGAGAAAGAATCACTGTTTTCAGACAGAAACGGAGATGTTCACTGACCGATTTACCAGGTTTGAATTCATCGGTAGCCTCAAAATTGGTCAGTGGTGCCATATTGAGTAATGTTGGTGAGAAAATTCATGGACTCTTTTTGTTTCAACTTAGCGATTATTGCATGGATGGTACCACATAATCAGTCGGCGGTGCTAAATACCATAATCGGTGGTCATAATCGGCAGGTGGAAACGCCGTATATGGCACCAGTTTGCAAATTTAGCAGCAAATTAATTACTAGAGTCAGGATGCTCTGACAGGATGATATTGGTGCACCCCTCTCATAAGATCTCACACTCTCTAAGTAGTATCCTGTACAAGGTTCTCACTGTGCTCTATGGGAGAGGAATTCTTAACAAACTAGGCTTAGAGCCTTGAGAATCCACTGGATTTCCCACACTATGGACTGACTCAGCCGATCTACATCAACTTGATCCGCGATCCGTTACAACGCCTTGTGTCCTGGTACTACTTCCGGCGTTTTCAGTTTGGTCACGAACGCCAGATGGACAAGAAAAAGAGAGATAGAGTAAGCACAGATTTGACAGTTATTCAGAATAGCCAAGAAACTGATCAGACTATACTAAGTAGGAATAAGAGAAAACGTAGTCTTAAGCATGGGAGGCAGGCCAGTAGATTATTAAGGCTCTAAGCCTAGTTCATTAAGAATTCTTCTCCATAGAGCGTAGTTAGAGTAGTGTGAGATCATATGAGACGGGTGCACCAGGTGTGTTTGAATCGGGAGACTGTCAGGTATTGAATGTTGATTGTGAGCATGAGTAACACAAGTTACTATTGAGCTACATCCTTTATCGCTTCCCCCTTCTCTCTATTCAGTGGTCGCATGTGGTAGGAGACAGACTCGTAGAACAGATACGCCACGTCTTTCGATATACATCCTTTATCTCACCCCTGGAATAAATGTCCATAGGCTTAACATTGGGAACTCGTTCTCCATGCCCCTACAAGTATTGCAGTCCGTCCTCCATGGTCTATATCATGTGTGTTGTCCATTCTTTTAGTGTGTACAGGGGTGAGATAGATACAGAAAGCAACTCGTTTTGGTCAAAGAAGTCATTCTCCAACTCGTATCACTATCATATCATATCACTCCGCATCAATCTCGTGGAGAACAAGGACTTTGACCAAAACTTGTTGGTTTCTTCTTTATTATCTCACCCCAGTATTTTTGTCTCCGTAGGCTTAACGTTAGCAACTTATACTCCAAGCCGTGAAAGTATTGTACCCAATATTCAATGGCGCATTGTATGAGTTTCTTATTGATTGATAATGTTTCTGATGATGTATACAGGATGAGATAAAATCAGAAACCCACTGATGAAAATCACTTGGTCCGCACTCCCTCTGAATCATTCAGCTTTGCTTTATTATTTACTCCATGGCCAAATTTGGTGGAGTACAGATCATGTTGTTTTCATCTCAGGCGTTTCCTTCTGATTACCTTCAAATTGACCTATAAAGTACTCAAAGTCTTGTGCAGTAAACATGATGGTGTTACTTCCTTTTGATAAATATAGGAATTACACAGTTACTGTATGACTGTGCATTTGGGGCCATTCATAAAGCGCCTTCACAAAATTTCTGAACGTTCTTACCCCTACCCCTTTCCATTAATAGATTGAATAGATTAAAAGAAGAGACATTGGCAGAGTTTCCGAAAATTGATCGTCAGACTGACCACAAAATTCCTAATGACTCACACAGATGAGTTTAACGGAAATATTCAGCGAGTAAAATTTATTGAATAAAATGTACAGATATTGAGTAAAACTTACAGATGTAATTCGGAGGTAATTGCAATTTTTCATGAGGTACCGAAAGAGGCAGGTTTAAATTCCGCATGCCCACGTGACTGGAGACGCACGTGACCAGTGCAGGTCACGTGAGCGGCGTTCTTAGTTACTGATTCTTCTGTTCCACATTATCACCGACCCTTCTGGTTAACCCTAATTATCCCAAATCTGAGTGTGTCACTAAAATTACATTTCTCATTATTATTCATCACACACCAGGAATAATGTTTAACACCTCTTAGTTGGTATAATTCAGATTCAATATGAATAATATGCACTGTGTACGTACTTTTTGGGATGGCTCCTTTACAAGTAAAAAATAATCATGCGGATATCAGAGACTGAAATTATGGCATGGCAGATATCTGTGTTCAGAAGTAACCCTCATCCAGGAAAAGGAAATGTTTCCCTTATTTTTGTTATGGTTGTTACAACGAGATCCAAGGTCTTCCCAGGAATGAACACTGCACGAAAACCACCTTTTTATTCTTATATACGCCATCGCGGAAGTGCATGTATTGGCAGAATGTTGACTTGTTTTCATGTATATACGTCTATATTTCACGCCAGCGTATGAGGCGTATACAAGACTGTTTCCTTTTAAATACGGACGCATCTTGGCTGTATTTCACACCAGGCGTATACAAGAGGAAATATCCTCTGCGCAACATGTATACGCCGGTCGTATATATGTTATATACGTTTGCTGTATATGTATACTGATTAAAAAAAGAAAAAGAATCGCGATCTGCCGCCGCACTCGTGGGTGTTGGTAGAAGTTACCCCAAAATTGAAGCCCCTGCCGTCCCCCCACCTAGAGGTGCGGCGTATACAGACGGAAAATAGGTCAACCTTGTATACGTAAAAGCATGCCTATAAACGCCAGGCGCATTCATATGTAAAGTCGTTACTTTCGTGCAGTGGAAGGATGCTATCATTGATAGCTGAAGATACCTCATGAGCAGCCTATTGGACTGATCAATTTTAGTGTAAGGAGGCACTGATGATCGTTGATATTCAAAAAACGAAGCGAAAACACTTATTTATTATATACCCATGCAATAGATTTGATAACTACGCACTGCTGCTCCCTGTGCAGTATAAATTGTGTACTGAACCCTGTGCAGTACTTATATAGAACGTCCTGACCATGCTGTACAATTCACAGAACGAGATGGTAATTTATGGTTTGTACGGACTGAGGCATTTATGCCGAGTTCCGTACAAACGGTAAATTATCATCGAGTTCTGTGACTTGTACAAGCATGGTTGGACGTTATATATTTTCTATATACCCGAAATTTAAAAAAAAATCAATTAACATTTTTCTTAACAACCAATTTCTTAATAAATTTGTATGGCAAGGTGGTCCATATTTTAGTGTACGGACCAGTGGTCTGTAAAGTATTTTTACGTCATACGGTGCATATTTACAGTATATATGGCATGGGTATATAGTAAACTGTTATACGTTGAAACATCAGCAGTCTGTGGGATTTTACGGAGACATGTCTTCTTTGCCAATATATGGTAAGATGTTATTAATATTTGGTATATAATAAATATATAACGACCTACCATGCTTGTAAATGCTATTGATGTTGTTACAGAACTCAGCCCAGGGCCTCGTTCCATAAAAAGCAACGATTCCCTATCTCGTTTTGTAGCATGTACAGCATGGTCAGGTCGTTCTATATATATACGACCTTGACTTATTCCCACTATAACGTAGTTTCCCTCTAATATTGTATCAGATGAAACTTATTTTTTCCTATCCGGATGAAGGTTGCCTATTCATACCTTGTATTGTGTTAAAACGTCCATTACAGTTCTTAACAAAGAGTCTAACAACTCATATACCTGTGTAAACTACCAAAGAGTCGAACATCTAACTGGTTTTTTTGTAGACCAATTATACATGAATGTTACGCACAAGACAAAACCTCAGAATGATATATTGCATTAACTTTCGAGCGAATCATTTCCAGTTAAGTGTTTCTATATTGTGACGTGTTATCTGCGAGCTCCAAGTTAATGCTAGAGCTCTAAAAATTAAATTGTTATTGTATGAAAACTTTGAGACATATGTTAAGAGCAGAGTGATATAACATGTATTGATAGAAAAATAAATATTTGCTACCAAAAAAAAAAAAAAAAAAAAAATTGTTATCAAAACGTTTCTCTGAGTTGTGCTCTTGCGTATTAGCTCGTCGCCTCACTTTTTATTAACCACCTAATACGGCGTCTCCATAGGAATAGCATTGGGTTTGAGTATTTGGCTACTAGGGGATTACTGAGGCCCGTAATCTCCTGGTAACAAAATCAGGAGATTACTGGAAATAGTTCCCAAAACGTTATCGGGCCCCTAGCGAGCAAAACGCGAACTACTACACGCAGTGACAGCAGCAGACAATCACACAACGTCACAATCAATTTGAATTACAGAATAGTTCAAGTTTGATGAATTGTCTCCTAAACTCCAAAATCTGTCAGATTACAGTTATTAACAGGTTCATACCTTGTTTTGTCTGGTATCTTAGCTTAAAATCCATCCTCCGGTGACAGCGTAACTCCAAGATGTCGAACTGTTACCAACTACAGTAAAACCCCGCGTAAGCAGACACCCTCCATTCCGGGCCAAAGTGTCGGCTTACGCGGGGTGCCCGCTTACGCGGGGTTTTCAAGTTTCCTCCAGCCCAATATAAATGTGTTATATACCGATGAATAGGGGAGACAGAGGTGATAATAGATCTGAAATCCATTTTCTGATATCTTAATTGGGTCCGAAGCTATTAAACATTGAATTACAAAATGGATCTTCTATGAATATACTCACACACACGCGGGGTGCCGCTTACGCGAAGTTAAAATAAACATCTAATAGAGGGAAAAAATTCCGTTCCGAGCAAAAGTGTCCGCTAACGCAGGGTGCCCGCTTACGCGGGGTGTCCGTTAGGCGGGGTTCTACTGTAGTTGGTGATTCAAACTGGTTACCTACCACATATAAAAGTGGCCGCATTCTCCTCGGACCAGACTCTGCGTAATCACCTCGCTATCACTCGGAGATTACTACGCGTCTGGTCCTCGGATATTACTGCCGCTTGTATCTGAAACCAGTTAATATGTTTAATTTTTTTTATCGATTTCTTTATTGGGTCTAATAATAACATTGATGCTTCTTCATACATTGCTTTTCTGAGTAACTCCCTGACCCGCGAAAGGGGCAATAGCCTCAGTAAACATAGCAACTGGTTTTTATGGCTGTGCCGTCGTACAAATACATAAATCCCTGTCTCAGTAAAGGCAGAATTCCACTGGACCGACGGTAGCCGATTCCGTAGCCAGACAATCGCCGATTATTATCGGATGCCCTATAATTTCTCAAATCTTTGAAAATGGTCATTTATTAAACTATTATTATCAGAATGAAATGAATTTCAATACGTGAGCTTCCTCTTAAGGGCCTAGGAACAATTGATCAGGTGAGAAATCGGCCTGGTGGATTGTGCCCTTAATTATGCAATCTTTTTCACAAATTGGATAAAATGAGTAGTTATATTTATAACTTCATAGTAGTTAATGATACAGAACATGTCGTGCAAGAGCGCGGGAATTCCTGTCCTAATGACCAGTAAATGTCACATCCAAAAGGCGATTTAATTACAGTATAATGACCAGGTGAGCTGTAAAGTGGTCAATCTAGTAGCAAGAATAATACCAATCATTTGTTAAATCGAATTGGAAATAAAATGATCTAGTCAAAGACCATTGGTGTCTGTTCTAGTATTCGAAGATTTTTCCTTTTACTATATTAATTGTGTATGTCTTTAACCCTCTAAGGACAAATGATGCCTTCGTGCATCAGCCGACTCAGACTTAATGATGCCCCCAGCTATTCTTTCCTTGGATTTATGAAATTGTTTTAAACAAGGAAATTATGGACCAATATACATGAAGTTTCCCAAGGAATGTAAGCATAACATCATATCTGAAATTTGTAGGGGAATTGAATATCAACGATTATGTATCCTATTACGTGATTATGCCATTAGATCAGACCGCCTGTCCACAAAACCATCGATTATTGTCTATAAAATTTTATTTGGTCATAAATTCACCGCTCGAGTGATCTTCCATCTAGAGCTGTTGTGGTAGAAGATGTTCGTATGTGATATGGCATAACACCAATACTGGTAGAATTAAAGGCATATCTGACAATTCACAGTGGCGCCGCCTGGTGACTTTTAAACATTGTCAATCATCAGTCAAATCCAGTTTCTTGGGATTCATTCTACTTCCAAATTAGTAAATATCCCCCCAGGTTATCCAATCATAATAAGTAAATTAAGCCAATTTACTTTAATCTGATTTACATCAGAAATGTACTGACAAATATAGTTTCTTCAATTCTCTCAAACACAAGAACGGTGACCTGTGGTTCTAACTACATGTAAAGCAATATTTAAAAAAAAATTCTATTTATTCATTAATAATATTATCGTAATATTAATCTCTAAATCAAAATGTAGCACAGTGACCCCCGACTTTTGATTTAAATATACATCTGTTCTACAATACTTTGAGCTGATCACATTCCATTTTCAGGAAAATGACATGGGTTTGAAAATTTCCGATATGCCTTTAACGCCCCCCCCCCTTTATCACCCGCTCTCACCCCTGGCTCATTAAGTGTAAGTGTAGACTGGCTGCAGTCTCTGCATCCTATAGTTACCCTCCTCGTTGGGATACAGGGACTGGTACAATCGGTAATGGTATTAGATTACTTGCGCTGTTAAGCTTCAGGAGCAGGAAAACTTTATTGTTTGACAACACAGGTGGCCAGGGAACTGAAGGAGAGGAGGAGGGGAGTGGTAGGAGGAGGTATAGGGTTACAGGGAGTGGCTTGGGGCCATATACAGGAGATTCTGTTCGTAGTGGACAAGTCTGTGATTCATGAGCCAGTCAGAGAAGGAGAGATACTATAATGAACTTTATTCTGATTGTGTTTAATCATTTAATGAATGTTCATAATCAAAGTCTTGAGCAAGTTAATATCACAAGTAGCCCTAGACTGGCTCCAGTCCCTGCATCCTATGGCTATCCTCCTCGCTGGGATACAGGATAATTTGATTCGTGTGCCAATCAGAGAAGGATACATACCATATTGAACTTTAATTCTGATTGTGTTTAATCAATTAATGAATGTTCATAATCAAAGACTTGAGCAAGTCTAGTGTAAGTGTCGAGTACATGTAAGGGAGTTGGCAGTCAAGTGGTGTTGTGGGCGGGCGAAGTATAATGTCCGGGGTGGTTTAACAGTAGGTAGGGGCAATTGGTTTCTCGCCAATGTAACTAACTCGGTTACGTTTTAACTGGCAATCGAGAAGAACCCCTTAGAGAGCTTGCTTTTTCCTTTGCTATTGGTCGATCCAAACACAAACGTCATCAGAGGATGGCAAACTGCCACGGCGGCCAGTTCAAGGGAGTCCTCACAATACACAACCCTCGTTCACTGTCCAATGTATATTTGCATTCCATTTTCATTTGGATTCAATACCAGAACCATTTCCGCCGATTTTCACGAGCTCAAGTTGGTGAGCTGTGCTTCTTTACAAAATGAGGCTTAAGAGAACTGAAGGACTTGAGCCCCACAATAAAGGATAATCTTATTTAGATTGGTTGCAAAGTGAAATATATTGAAGCAGCAATGATGCCAATTTTTCCTGTACACAAGTGTTGTTTTAATGGATTTGCAATTTCCCTTCAACGACTGTATTGTTATCATATCACATAGAAGCCGCATTGAGTTTTCACAATCGAGGGTTATGTCCATTGTAAATCTTTTAATTCCCGGGCCTACATATTAGGAATACGTATTAGTATGGATAGAAAGGCATAGTCAAACATTTATTTCGGAGAACAGTCGAGAGATTGGTAAACTAGAAATATCAAATTTGTGAAATGTGTTTATTGCATCACAATGCTCACACTTGATAGTCTAAGAATTGTAATGATTTGAACATAGCAAGAAGAAGAATGATATTCACATTTCATCAGGAGGTAGATGAAACGCCAAGGATTGAGCAGAAGTCTTAATGAGTGCATATCTTAGTATTAACACCATAGTATTAATTGTCAGTGTAACATGTAGGAATTTCTCGCTTTTCCCGCGAAATCAAACTCCTAGGTAACGTTCATATATTCGAAATAGTTCGAAAGAATGTGAGAATTTCAATGGCCGAAATCAATATCGCGAAATCTCAGCATGGTCAGATTCATGACGTCATAATCTTCTGAGTATTAACGAAAAAGAAATTGAATCTGTTGACTTTCGTCCGGAAATCTGAGCTTCTCGCGATCATTTACACCAGCCAACATATTCCAGTTACAAAATATCTTCATACTCGACTGTTATATACATTTTATATAGAAATATAAGCATAGTGTAACCATTACTATTACTCTAGCTAGCGTGTTGTCAAATACATTTCTCATAAATAAGATGTCGAACCTGTAATCAAGCGATCAGATACACACAATATTGACTGATACCAGAGGTCGTATGTACTGAGGAGTTGATGCGTAGTGAAATCCGAGCGCATACGAGGATATTTCAGAGGCAACTCCGAAGAGCATACAACCGATTCTATCTGAAGCAGTCTATATTTTATCCTACCCATAATAAAAAAACTCCATAGGCTTAACATTGGGTCACTGTATTCAGTCTGGTGTTCAGAAAAATGAAAAATATCGCTCTAGTGGGATACACTTGACAAATGACGTCATTTGTTAATGTAGAAGTAATTTAGATGGGCAGGGTAGGATAAATTCTAAACCAAACTCGAGTTAGTCGTGTTATTGTTCATCGCACTCCGGCAAGATCGTGTATTACTGCTCTCGGCTTCGCCTCGCGTAGTAATACACAATCTTGCCATCGTGTGATAAACAACAACACGAATAACTCTTGTTTGGTTTCTCCATAGTATTCATCATCCACCTTTTCCTGACCAGTGCGGTAACCATATTAGTTCATTTTAGGTACGCACTTTTTTGATACACACTATATTTCCATTTTTTGCCGGGTTTTGCACCCAGATCATACAACATATCTGTATGCCCTCGCTATGTGCATACACACTGCCCATGTGTTTTCTATGGACAATTTGTATCAGGTGGGTATATATCTGTATGCTCCCGGTTTGTAGATACACACTGCCAAATTGTTTTCTATGAACACTATTCATTAGGTGGATAATACAAGCCCAGATCTTCTTTGGGTTTATGCTATTCGAAATATCCCAACGGCAGCACGAAATATGTTAGGAATAAGTACATAGAGAAGTTCATCTCAAACGAAACATTCACACATCAATTGCGAAGTAAGTGTTTGGTGAAATGTTAACATAGGAAACCCTGAATACCTGAAAGTGATAGGGTAAGCGAGAATACCTTTAGCCACTTTTGACATTATAGAAAATATTTCAGTTAGTACAAGCATAATGAAAGAATTGAGATAAGATCAAGCAAGACATGTACGAAAGACATGATAACCTTTAGATAGTATGAGCATGATGGCGTCATCTACTATGTAAAATTGGAAAGTATTTCAATCCTCCTCAGGTACCTGTTTCATTTCAAATCCAATGGCCATCTCACATGGAAATAATAGAATTAATTAGGGATTCAATGGCATTATAAAAGACCATCCCATAGGATCTCATATCTAGTATCCATGATTTCCTATAGAGGAAGCCTATGAAGTTTATGGTCAAACATCGTATCCCATCAAGGTTGAATTGCGTAGTAATTCACAAAGTGAAGCTGCATGAATTACATAGCGATTGAAATGGGATCGAGCTCTGACCGTAAACTTGAATATAATTCTGAATTTATCTCACCCCTCACATTGACTAATGAGCTAACCTTTGTGACATAATCCCCCATTGAGTATTCTTTCTAAATACTCAATGGGCGTATGATACGAGTTCCCAATGTGAAATCTATGGAGGAAAAATCGCAGGGGTGAGATAAGAAAGTGAAAAGTGCCAAAGTGAACCTGCTAAAACAGCAGATACCCGTGCTAAAAAAACACCATTTTCAGACGCCAGTAAGAACGATCCTTGGTGATAAACCTTTGGGGTTTGAGGCTAGAACTTAGTTTTTGTTATCGTCTGCTACTATTAAAGTGTACTTTACAACAAGGGTCCCCGAATAAGTTCATTTCGAAGTTACGATGACAGTTGTTAAGTGTATTCAGAAATAAAATATTGGAGAATAACACATTTAATCTCGAACCTGTTTGGTCAAAGTACTGAGCGTCTGTCTCCGGAAATGGTGTTTTGAGCACGGGTATCAGCTATTTCAGCAGGGCCACTCTGGCTCCCTTTGCTCCGCCTATGTAGATACATGATTGATTATACTATCGCATAATTAAGAGAGTTTCCTGTCTTCATAAAGTTTGGTGGACTTCTTACCGTTTGGTGACAAGTCCAAGATGCCATTCAAGGTAGATATGACCATGATAAAACGACCCTTATATATGTCGTAGTAAAACAGCGTTGTATGCACCACAAACTGATATAGATCGATATGATCACAAGGATATGGAAAGCCCGATACACATCTAAAGATTCAGGGTTGAACGATTAGTTCCCAAATCGTATAGGAGCCGGAGATCTTGTCGCAGGCAAATTACGTAACCCCTCGGCCTGTGTCGGCCACCCAATCAGGGGTCATTAACCAACGTTCCGTTGTCGGCGACTGGATTTATCAACATGTTGATAATGCCGGGGACACACCAAGCGAGTAAGGCAACAATCTCTGAATCGCCAACACAAATTGGCGTAATATGTGAGATTTTATTTCATAGTAATATCCCTCACCAATAATTTATCATCTCTGACGCTATAATCAGGTGAAACATGAAATACCAGCTCACATCCATACCATTTTGTGTTGGCGATTCTGGGAATCGCCGCGTTTCTCGCTTGGTGTGTCTCCGGCTTTAGCTTTTAGCAATTGGTTTATGTCGGAGACACACCAAGCGAGAAACGCAGGGATTTCCGGAATCGCCAACACAAAATGGCGAGTATGTGCGCTATTATTCTAAATTTCACATGATTTTTGCTTCCGAGACACTGACTTATGGGTGGGAGACATTACGGCAAAATAATTTTTCATATACATGCTATTTTGTGTTGGCGATTACAGAGATCGCTGCAATACTCGCTTGGTGTGTCTCCGGTTTTAGGAGCATTGAATGACAAATCGTCAGCGACAAAAGAACATCTCACATCGTTGGCTGACCCTTGCAAACCCCTACCGACTAGGGCCGACCAAATTAGGATGGCTCACCTGAGACAAATTACCGTCCGTTTGTCGTCGACAAAGGTACATCAATGTACCGAAATCGGTAAATGTGTATTGGGCTAAACTGATACTATATTTCCCGGCTTAAAGACTCATTATAAGTACCAGGTGAATTTTAAGAATAAGAATTAACAATTCTAATTTGTAAAAGACTGATATGAATGTGTATTTCAATAGATTTTACATAGAACTCCTGACCAAAAACAACGAAAGTTGATATATCATAAATATACATTTCCTTGGATATCTTCCTCTTGTGCAGACCTAATGACTCCAGTATATATCTATTTGTTTTACAGGGCTCAAAATGACTTCGTAACATGATCATCACGAATCAAATAAACGCAATAAACATGCAAATATTTTAACAAATCAAACATTGAAGGAAATGTATTGGGACACTTACAGTTAGTTTCTCCTCGTGTATCCTTCTGTATCCTGGTAGCCATCATAGGATGATGCATAAGATAATGGTCAAGGTATATATCATTTGTCAAGGATTTTACAAGAATGACGATTGGTTATAAGGAGAGATTTGATCCTCTTGAAAATGTTCATGAATTTGAATACCACTCAATGCACAATAGGTACGTCGCATTTCTGCCTTACCGATAATAAATTTAAATCCTTTTTTAATCATTTAATCAATTTCCAATGGACCTATGATTTGATAAGCGCATCTTACTGCCCAGCCATAAGTACAAAATGGCTTGAGCTTATCACAAATTGATTCATCAAATGCAGTGTAGCTTGATATCACATAACACAAGCAGCTATATTCATAACGAAGCCAAACATAAATACCGGCGATACCATATCAAATCAAATCACAGAAGAACATACATGCTAGAGTGGGCTTTTCGAGTCCAGCCGCTGGCTATGGGGGCTGGGCATCTAAATGAGGCATAGAATTTTAATTAAGGCGTGAGGCACGGCCTACCCCTCTCTGTGGGGATTTGTCCAGTTTGTTCACACAGTGAAGTAATTGAGTTTAAGTAAATTGGCCATGCCTTTGCTCCTGAGAACCCCAATTGGCCAGCTACTCCCGCCGCTAAACTAAGCCGCCGAATTGAACCTCACGTAACAGGGCTATGGATGTGCGTGTGTATATACATATATGTGTTATGTACAAGCCTCCCAAGAGGAACGGCTGCGCCTCGGTTGTGCCTCCAGTAACTGCGGCGGCGTATTGAATGTGTGTCGAGGTAATTAAGTCGAGTCGACAGCGAATCTTAAGGATTCTTTGGTGGTAAGCCGCGTGCTAAGAGGCTGCTTACAGCGGACCTTGTGTCAATACCGATGCACGTCTCCGAGGTGTTGTATAGGGCACATAGCTATTGTGCTATGTGGGCAGTCATCGTGCCCACCGACGCCATCCAAAACACCAGGACCAATTATGGATGGATTTTATCAAATATACAGTAGAACCTCGCGTAAGCGGACACCTTCCGTTCCGGGCCAAAGTGTTTGCTAACGCGGGGTGTCTGCTTATGCAGGGTTCAAATAAACATCTAATGGAGGAATCCGTTCCGAGTAAAGGCATCCGTTAATGCAGGGTGTCCACTTACGCGGGGTGTCCATTAGGCGGGGTTCTACTGTATTTGTTTGGGTTTGCCATGGATGAATTTTAGCCCCATCAATAGTATCTATAGATTATAACAACTGATAGCAGTGGTTGCCCCCACGACTACAGTGGCACTATAGGCCCGTTTCCACTTGCCGACGAAAACAGTGTAGATTTGTTTGTGTTTTCCTAATAGCCTATTTCCATTGGCCATCACCGATATACAGTCAGGAACCACCGACGGACCTTTAGCACTGCTGACGAAGAAAATAAATAGGCTATTCGGAGAACACGCAAAATCTACACCATTTTTTGTCGGCCAATGGAAAAGAACCTTATCTTACGATTTCCTGGCAGATGATGGTGGGACTAGCAATCACTCTGTGCCCTATACGCAGGAGGTTATTTCCTGGCCACGGTGGGCGGCTTATTATTGGAAGCCACTCTCACCCGCCCCTGGGTACTCCAAGCCCGGCCCTTCACTCGGGGTTTATGCAGGAGTTGTTCGGCATTGTTTGGATCCCTCTCATCAGCCTGGTGGCCCACGGTGACGATCCGCTGCCCATTGGCGCTCTGCACGTTGCGCAGACTGTATCCATCCGGCTGCTCCCCGCACCATCCTTTGTTCTTCCCCCCAGGACGTTGGCTGGGCTTGATGATGTTTGTCGGAATGTTGGTGAATCCCTTCAGCCACGAGTTGGGCTCGTAGATGTACTTCTGGTAGAGTGCCTCTCGCCCTCGCTGCATGTCGGTGAGATTGTTGATGGTCGTACACAAGAAGCGCCAGTTGAGAGACGAAGCCTCCGTGTTTTTAGCCGAGTCCATCTGTTTATCGAGCATCTGCTTGCGGAGCAGCCCCCAGCCTTGTTTACTCCTGAATCTCGACAAAGCCGACACTGGTCCCTTCACAGAAACCTCTCCAGTACCCTCAAACACATCCTCCTCCATTTCCTCCAGTGCAGCAGCACCATCACCCACATCACTCAACTCCGAGGCCTCATCCTCTTTGGGTTTCCGGAACTGAGGCCCTATCTGAACCATGACCTTCTCGAACAGATCGCTTGATTTCGATGTAAGATCTCTTGGGCTGAAGTACATGGTGCTGTCATCTATGGACTTCACCTGGTCCTCGAATAACTCCCATGAGCTTTTCGGTGGCTGGGCGGGCTCCCCAGTCTCCTCCTCCTCTTCCTCTGACTCAGAAGTCACCAGATTCTGGTTTATCATCTCGGGATGCTGCCCCTGGCGACTGTACCTATTAGCGGCTGCCACCCCACAAATAAAATCATCATCCATTTCTCTCTGGGTAGGTTTCCTCGCTCCATCTTTTTTCACCGCCATTCTCACCACCCTCTTCCGTCTCCTCTTTGGTTCAGATATAGGAGGATGTGGCCGTATATTCCCAGTTTCCTTCTCTTCCTCCGTTGGTGTCATATTTCTCACTGCAGCATGCCTGGCCGTATTAAAACTAACTTTTCGCGGGCTTCTTACCCGACCTCCCTGGTCTTCTCGCATAAAAGCAAGTGTGGAAATCTCCACATTTTCATTGGTAATATCCTCTGCGGTCCCCAGCGACCTACGTCTATGCTGCGGGCGTTTGATCAAAATCGTCGTTCTTTGAGCAGACGACAATTCTAGCGATGATGACGTCACAGCCGTGCTGGTTCCCGGCGATACTCGTGATACAGCTACATCCGCACCCGTCGCGGTGGCGTCGCCGTTAGAATTAACATTTGAGTTTTGTTTTTTGATTGACTTGCCCACGGAGGGAGCTAAAGACTGTGAGTCTGTGACAGGCTTAACCGGCGTTGTGGAGGGCCTGTAGCGTTTCCCATCAGCTTTCTTACGACTACTCTCAGCCTGAGATGTCGACCTATTGCTTCTAATATCCTGATTAAGCCGTGGAGAACCCTTGAGAGCGGACGGCTGGGGCTGCCTCTGTTTTACCACTGCGGGTCTATGAGGAGGTATAATCCTATTTCCCTTGGCGGTTGTTCTCGTGCTCTTACTGTTATTATCTGGAGGTTTACTGCGGGTATTCCGATCACTGCCCACTCCTTGCCTCCTTTCACTCCCGCGTCTTTTCACCTGGCCATCTGCACCACCACTGGCAGGTGTTATATCTTTCCTGATCCAACTTCCTAACGTACCTGAAGGATAATCCCCGTCCGATAGACGCTGCCCGCTCCCGTTACCATGGGAACGGACGCTGGTGGATGAGGCGGGAGGTCTGGGACGCCCGCGGGATGATAATGTAGACCGGTTGATGGCTTCCCTGGAGGAATACGGTCTGGGGATGTCCTGCGAGGTGGAGGTGGAGGTGGAGGTTGTAGGGCGGATGGGGATGGTCTGTAGCAGCGGTTCCACCTGGGCGGGGTTCCCGGGGTTCCCCCGCCTGGCTGCCCGGTCCTTGGCCGCCCGCCTTGCCGTCTCCTCCGCCTCGAGCCCCGCCTTGCTCCGGGGCAGGGGGTCGGGAGGATGTAAGGTACCGTCTGCGTACGGATCGGACGTATAACCGCGCGTGTGCCACGACCAGCGCGCTCCGCTTGTATCCGGTTCGTTCACGTGGATTACAGACGATGTTCCGTAATCACCCTCATTATCGCTCGGGTTTTGTGGAATTGGTGATTTGGTCGATGCCGCGGGGTGTACCACCGCTACTGCTGCCTCGCTGAAACCGGAGTCTGGGGTGGTGGTATGCGGGGCTCGCTTACCGGCCTGAAGCGGTGTTGTGTCCGTCACAGTCACTTCCCCGTTCTCGTAGTCCGCCGCCGGCTTATTATTATTATTAACGTTGTTCCCCCGGGCAAAGCGCGCCTGTCCCGTGGACATGAGTTTCTGCAGGCGGGGGTCCCTCGGGGGCATTGTGCCGGGCCGTGTGTGTGTGTTTACGGTCAGTCAAACACGTGAAGTGGACGGTAAACCCTATCGGTCAACACCAGCTCATACCGTCCTCACCCACATCACACGCCGCCCCGCCGCCGCCGCCGGCCGCACCACCACCGACAAGTCCCGCCAGATGTTTGACGCCCGCACGGGGGTTCCTGGCATCGTTCGTAGTGCCTCTGGTGGCACGCAAAAAGGTGCGTGTACCTCGTCGCACTCAGTAGGGATACAGCCGTTTACGACTTAGTCCTTGGGAAAGCGGGTTCACTTTGTGGCAGCGACACTGACCGTTAAACGTAATGCAAATATTGACAGGATTTTCTCTGCACCAGGCCCCAACGTAGGCGGTGGTAGTAATACGGTGGGTGAGGGTGAAGGTCTGGTGGGTCGGGTCCACTCCAGCACTGTGAAAGTGGTAGTTGTTGCTGGTGGCCAATTGTACCTCTTTGTATTACATGTACTAATATCCTCAGAACAAATCAATCACAGTAACCAACGGATCCTTAAGCTTGTCTGTTGGAAAATCACAATGAGAATTTCTCCCAGTTTGCCCTGTTTGCAGCAAGTTCGTATTTGGGTGTGCAGAAGATGGTAATTGGTCCTTGATGTATCATTTTCTGGGAAATTCAACATCCCTAGAGCAGAGTCCGTCCGAAGCATGCCTTCTATGTATGAGCAATGCTGCTACACACACTCTGCTACATTGATAGCTGTACGATTCAGATGCCGTCACACTTAATAATGCAGATCCCCACAACGCGTGGTTTCGTGAATTGGGATCAGGCCATTCAGCCGGACAGAAGCTGCTTAAGTTGAAGCTGTGCCTATACGGAGGAGATCTAAGACTGCGACGAACGGCAGGAAAAGTTAAACCGACCCATATCAGACGAGCCCCAAACGCAAAACAAAACCGAAATGAGAAGGAAAATATATATATTTATTGTCCATCATATACAAAGACCCCATTGAAAATGTATGGGGGCTCAGTAAACCACGACCAATTGTATAAAACCTGTCAGATACCGTAACTGTGGTATACGGATTCAAATCATTGTTATACGGCATCACAACTATGGTAAACGGGAAAATAGTCCCTTTATGCTACAGAGGAAAGAAATAGTCCCTATTGTTATACCCTTTAATATGACAATTACTGGCTTTTATTTATTAGAAAAGATGGAAAATAAATACAACAAATGAGGGTTATGTGGACAGGTGGCTCTGGAAACCATTCGAGGTTGACGTTGTAATTCACTCGCTAGCGCTCATGTATTACTACGCATCAACCTCCTCGTTGTTTACGATCGCCTGTCCATAAAACCATCGATTATTGTCCATATGTAAAAAGAGAGACATGGTTTTGTGCATATAATTGAGCCAGGCTAACAGTCAATACCTTTAGGCCTGGCGTCCACCTACTATGATAGAAATTTAGACCTTCCAATATGGCACCGATACAAAATGCAAATATCAGCGATATATTGGGAAAGTTGCAAAATCGTAGAAATATGTCTAGACATGCCAGTCCAACACGCATTGTACGGGTTTTTTATTGGTGTCTAATCGCAGAAACGTGGTCAACTGCCCCGATATTAGGTGACCCTCCGACGCGATTTTGACTTTTTATCGGGAGGTGCATAGTAGACCATATCGGAGCCATACCGTAGTAGGTGGACGCCGGGCCTTATGCCTATCGTAGTATATTGGGATCTCAGTGGATGCCAGACCATATCCACCTAATACTAATCTATCGTTATAAACGTCGTGTCTGTAGATCGCTCCCCTGTAATAGACGTAATCTCCAAGGAGAATACGGAAACAAGTGTCTGATACATCACAGAAAACGTAAAGTAGTGCGTGACAAGATCGGCGGCCATTTTGTTTTCCTTTGATTACTTAAATTCGCAATGCTGGATCATGGATGATAACCTGCTCCCAATATGAACATGTGTATCCTCCTTTTAGTTGACTCTACTAAATATCCTCTCTCACGCTCGAATATAATTACACATAAATTACCCGGAAAAAGACGTTGATATTGTGTATATTATACGGTTACTGGAGGACTCAACCCGAAATGAACTCGACCCGTATTTGTCAGGAGAACTCAACACGTTTTGGAGAATTTGATTGGACAACCCGACCCGTTTTAGATACTTAAAGATGAGACAATCTAATATATAAGGAAAGATCTGACTAGTTAGATTTTAAATAAACCAGCGGATTTGAAAAAATAAGTCCAGTTATGTTCAGGGCTAGGGATAGGGTTAGGGTCTGGGATAGGGTTAAGGGAAGAGTTTTCTGTTTGTTTTCTTCCCTAGAGAAGACCTAATTTGAGGCCAAGATTATAACATACTTAATATAATAGTTATCCATAGTTGTAATAAAATACTTCGAGTTGGGAAGATTGAAAACGGATCGAGTTCGTTACGGGTTGAGTTCGTTACGGGTCGAGTTCTTCTAACGGGTGGAGTTCCTTACGGGTCGAGTTCATTACGGGTCGAGTTTGCTTTGGGTTGAGTTATCCAGTATTCGTATATATTTATTGTATACCGATCCAGTATATTTGATAATTACGTACTGCTGCTCCCTGTGCATGCAGTATAAATTGTATACTGAACCCTGTGCAGTACTATAGAGGAAACCCATGAAAGTTTAGGGTCTGAGCTAGTATCCTATCGAGTTTGAATCACGTAGTAATTCACAAGACGAAGCCGCGTGAATTGCTATGTGATTCAAATGAGATGGGATCGAGCTCTGACCCTAAACTTGAATGGGTTTCTGAATTTATCTCACCCTTAATATTAACTAATGGGCCAATATTTGTGACATTATCCCCATTGGATATATTTCCTAAATATCTAATGGGTGTTAGATAGGAGTTTCCAATGTTAAGTCTATGGAGAAAAAATATCTGGGGTGAGATAAACTGTTATACTGAACACGTTGAAACATCTGCAGTGTGTGAGATCTCAAACACTCATGACACGATCTCATGTCTTCTATGCCTGGGGCCTCGTTCCATAAATAACAACAATTCCCCATCTCGTAGTTCGATATAAATACTATGCTCGCTTCTGGGTCCTACTCTATCCGCCTTTTAACGTAAGTCTGGCCCACCGTTCATTGCACGCTTGGAGTGTGATCCACGAACGTGCGTTCCTAAATCCGCAATCACTATTAACATTTTCCGACTAAAATACAATTAGGAAACTTTCTTATTGCGAGCCGCGGGAATAGGCTTAGCCGACTCTCCATATGCTATATATCCCTGGGTACCTCAGACTCATAAACATAGACAACAGCACACATGCAGGAAAACAACAGATTGTTGACACTTCATCAATACAATTGATCTTTTTATTAATGAGATTAATAATGTTTATTATAGATGAAAAACTTCTGCGTCCCGGGCTACTCCGCTTTCCTGTTGGGGTGTGGGAAGTTGAAATTGTTCGGCAAAAATGTCTTTTAATAATGTTTATTACTGAGTGTCCATGCTAAGCTTATGGAACCTCTAGATCGCTACTGAGTAGAATACGGACAGCCATATTCTCCTAGGAGAATACGGCTTTTTTGCCACCTGACGGGCATAATAGGAACTATTTTATATAAATAATGCATATAATGATAATTCCTAAATTTTGTTACAAGATTTATTCCTAATAGAAGGCCCGGCGTCCACCTACTACGATATGGCTCCGATATGGTCTACTACGCACCTCCCGATAGAAAAACAAAATCGTGTTGGAAGGTCACCTAATATCGGGGCAGTTGACCAAGTCTCTGCGATAAGACACCGATAAAACCCCATGCAATGCATGGTGGATTGGCATGTCTAGACATATGTCTACGATTCTGCACGTTCCCGATATGTCTCCGATATTTGCTTGAAGAGGGGACCCCCACCTACCACGATAGGCCATGGCATGCTTCCCGATCGCTACGATTTGAAATGGGGAAATCGTGACCTATCGGGAGGTCCCCGATAGGTCCAACAGTTTGAAATCGTAGAGCGTGGCAACACCTTGGGAGGACCAATAACATAAACTATGGTCACGATAGCTCCACGACTACCCTACGACAGGCTACGAAATTTCCAACATGTTGGAAATTATCGGGACCTCTACGATTGGCGTTTTCATCGCAGCCTATCGTGAGCTGTCGTAGACGAAATCGCAGAAACCTGTCCCACCTACCACGATTTTGCCAGACCTCACGCTACAATCGGAATGGTGTCGGGAAGGCCGTCGTAAGGCCAATCGGGACCAGAATCGTGGTAGGTGGGGGCAGGCTTTTAGTATCGGTGCCATATCGGTAGGTCTAAATTTCTATCGTAGTAGGTGGACGCCGGGCCTTAGTCGAAAGGTGAGTAATTAATACAATATTACGATGATTTCAATCTGAGTGATCGTATTCTCCTTATAATGGACACTACGCAATACTCTTCGCTATCAGTCGGAGTTTTACGCGGAGAATACGGCCACTCAGATAAAAATCATTTATTGCTAATAAAAAGGTAAGTGTGTTGGTCGAGTTAGTGTTGGTCGTTGACCCACAATCTCTGTTTGCATATTGACTACCTGATCTATATCTAGTGAACGTTTATGGACCTGAATCATCAAAATCAGATCAGCCTTCGCATATAAGCCGACAAAGGAATTTAGGAGATCAGGTCACAATTAAGTTAATACGGTCTGTTGAACCAGTGAAACCTTTCAATTGACCCATACACTTTTTCCGCTTTACTGTGCTCATGATATTAATCAATTTTAGAGAAAGCATACTTCAACATATTATCTTTGACCACGATAGCCACATTCTAGTATGATTTGCTCAGGTAGGTGGATTCTAAGATGTGTCTTATAAAAGAACTAGATCATTATTTTTATCTTGGCTTCATTCAATTGAATCTTTCTGCCTATGATTGCCAACCTTCACTAGATATATTTATATAGAACTTTCTGACCATGCTGTACAAGTCACAGAACGAGATGATAATTTACGGTTTGTACGGAACTCGGCATAAATGCCTCTTTCCATACAAACCGTAAATTATCATCGAGTACTGTGACTTGTACAAGCATGGTTGGACGTTATATATTTACTATATACCCGAAATTAAAAAAAAAAATCATTAATTTATTTTTTAACAACCGATATGTTAATAAACGTGTGTGGCAAGGTGGTACAGTATTTTTACGTCATATGCCGAAACGGTGCATATTTACAGTATATACGGCATGGGTATATAGTAAAGACCTCTGCAGATCTAACGTGGCAACGCCAACACTGGCAGAACATTTTTGGCCCACAACTAGTACCTTTGTATTTTATTCCCAATAGAATTACCATTGGGAACTCGTACTCAACGCTTATGGAGTATTATAGAAAAAATACTCAATGGGGGAAGATATCACACATTTTAGCCAATTAGTCAGTGATAGGGGTGAGATAAAATATGAACCGCGCTCGATCCATAGCCACTGATAATATGCAATTCATTTTGGTTTGCTACATAATCTCACTCGGCTTTGTCTCGTGAGATTTCTCCTCAACCAAAAATCACGGCATATTTATAGAGTACTGCATCGAGAATCGTATAAATAGACAATACTCCACGAGTTTTTATGGGCCACATCGTCATCGAGGTGAAGCCGAGTGACGATTACGTCCCATTCAAACGAATGGAGTTTTGTTTATTTTACGATTCGAGTGCGGTTCTGGATTTATCTCACCCCTTTTTACGACATTAAATATCATTAAAATTTCACAATAATTAGAATAGACTTAGCAAATCCATATTACGTCATCTCAAATTCACTACTCCACGGCCGTGGCGTAGTATTGTCATATTATGGGGGTGATTGTTGAGTATTTTTTTCTAATGTTATTCCTATGGCTAAACTTGTACCAGGTGTGAGATAATGTCAGCGGCTATTGATCTCGATGCAGTTCCTTATTAAAACTATAGTGCCGCTGATGCTGGGAACACATCAAGCAAGACACGCAGCGATTTCCAGAATTTCCAACACAAAATGGCATTGGTGTGAGCCATTGTTTTATATTTCACCTGATTGTTACTTCTGAGATGCTAAATTATCGGTTGGAGGCATTCCTATGAAGGCGTTTCTCCCATACAGGCCATTTTGTGTTAGCGATTCTGTAGATCATGCGTTTCTTGCTTGGCGTGTCTATAGCTTTATGCTGGGGAAACACCTAGCAAGAAACGCAACGATTTCCAGAATCGTCAACAGAAGCGTGAGATATCATCGTTTGTCTTACCCTGGTATTTTTCTCCATAGGCTTAACGTTAGGAATTCCATGGCTGTGTACCCAATATTCAATGGCTAATTGGGTGATTCATTTTATCAATTAATAATACAATACGGGGTGAGATAAAAACAGAAACCCACTCATTGAAAATAACTTGGTCTGCACTGCACCTCATTTGATCGTTACGTTATTCACTTCGTGAATTACTCTGCGGTCAAACTCGATGGAGTACGGACCAAGTTGTTTTCATCTCATGAGTTTCCTTCTAATCATCTTATCGATGATTAAGGATTTCTTGACTATAGAACACTTACTTTAGCCCTTCAAACGGTATGTATCAACGATCGCCGCGGCTATATAATATCACCCTGGCCTATGTGCTTACATATGAACCCGCCATTTTTCTGATGCATTGTAGGATATCTGTCCAATACTATGGTTTTTTTCAATTCCCAAAGTCAAATAGGTGGCCAGTATTCGCTAATCTGGGAGCTGTTTCAAAAGTCGGGAGGGTGCTAAACGAGAGTAACAAACAAGAGCTAACAATGGCACTTCGAGGCGTCGCTGTCGAGGTGGAGGTGCCGCTCACTATTGGGTTTTGGTAGCGGTTTTGCTGCCGCTTTGATTCAAAGTACCGCTCGCTGTTGCGGCCTCCCGCTTTCAAAATGTGACGTGCCGCTGGCGAGACCTCACTCGACTTTTGAAACAGCTCCCTGTTTCGTTTTGGTATCAGACATTAGAGCAGGGAGCTGTTTCAAAAGCCGGGGGGAGTAAATGGGAATGGCCACCGCCAAAGCGAGAGCAATCAACGGCACTAAAAGCGAGAGTTCTATGGTCTCGTTTCAGAACTGGCGTCGCTGTTAAGATCCCAGTGCCGTTAGCTATGCCACCATAACAAACGAGACATTTAATAAATCACTATATATCGAATGAATTAATAATTCCAAATTATTCCTCATATTTTCCCCCACATTTCAGTTTTTATTTGACCCTTCTATATGAATTCTTAGCGGAGTTACAGAGCCTAACTATTGAAACGGGTACTACCACTGTTGGTGCCGCTTTGGTCCAAAGTGCCGCTCGCTGTTAGCGAGGTGCCGCTATTTGGTTAGTGAGAGCAACTACAAGAGTTTTTTCAACTAATGAAACAGCTCCCAGATATCATATTTTCTTGTGTCAAAGTAGCAGATGTCTGGGATAGTTAAGAAATATATATGACTTCACTAATAGTACACTGAACTTTAACTTGCCATATAGTTGTGGGCAGGAACACGCGTCAAAAGGACAAGATAACCTTTCAAATCAACCACACGCGGAGCCAACTCGTCATGAACTCGCCCTACTATCGGGGGGTCAAGATCTGGTCAAACCTTCCTACCTCCATTCAACATCTGCATAGTATCGAAGAATTCAAGACGCTCGTTGGATCCACCCCGGGTTTCTAAGATTATACTATACGACGCCAAAAAACTGAATACATCCTCATCATTCTCATCCTTAACCATCTTTTTTCTTATCACACATTTGTGTATTTGTTTAAATCTTTTGAGTCCGCTGTGTCTGAATTGTGACCATTGATTGTATTGTACACCAAACAATTGTATCTGAAAAACTCACTTCTGTGAGACGATACTTTTTCTAAAAAAAAAAAAAAAAAAAAAAAAATATAGGCGGCTTGGAGGACCCCTGTAGAAAGGTAAAGGTACTACAGTCTTGTTCTGTACATATTTTTATGAACCATTTCATTAAATATAAGTATAAATATGAATCTGCTATAAAATGATTAAATTGAATAAATTATTATGGCATATTATATTGAGAGGCTGATATTACTTCAAATTTACATTTTTTTTGCGAAGGGAATAGGTCAAAAATAACGACTTTAAAGAAATAGTAATTATGTTATCACTATAAAAATGGAACAAATTACCATGTGTTAATTCAACCTAGCAACTTCATTATTCACAACAAACTGTATTACGAGGTCAACCGCGAGTGGTTTACAAAGTTACCTGTCCACAAAATCATCGTTTGTTGCATTTATTATCCATCTTTTCGAATAAATTAAACCCAGTAATTGCCATATTAGCGGGTATAACAATAGGAACTATTTCTTTGCTCTATAGCAAAAAGGACTATTTTTCCCGTATACCACAGTTATGGTATCTGACAGGTTTAATACAATGGGTAGTGGTTTACTGAGTCCCCATACATTTTCAATGGGAGCTTTGTATGCGATGGATAATAAACCCCGTTTCCCCCCCATTTCGATGTCAAAATGAATCCCCAATTAAATCCCTAAACCTTAATCAGGTTGTCTGTTTCCTAATTCTGTATCATTACCTATTTTAAACCAGCATAAATAAGATATATGGGGTCTCTTGAGGGAGAGAAGTTTGATTTGCAAAGATCAAGGTCGCTCTAAATCCCAGGTGGCCTGTCCTAGTTCCATAGCCTGGTGTCCATCTACTACGATTGAAATTTAGACCTACCGATATGGCACCGATACAAAAAGCAAATATTGGAAACATATCGGGAAGGTGCAAAATCGTAGACATATGTGTAGACATGCAAATCCACCGTACATTGTATAGGGGTTTTATCAGTGTCTAATCGCAGAATCATGGTCAACTGCCCCGATATTAGGTGACCTTCTGACGCGATTTTGATTTTGTATCAGGAGGTGCATCGTAGACCATATCGGAGCCATATCGTAGTAGGTGGACGCCGGGCCTTACCTTGACAGGAACCCAAATGCTCCTGAGGTTTCTGTGGTAGACTCACACATTTTAATTACCAGACACTCTTTTAATCATCACGACGGCAAAGTGCTGTCCCTAGGTGGCATCCCAGGCACTTTTTCAATCCCTCTATTTACACTCAAATACTAGGAGCAAATAGTTTGTTCATCATTGATGAAAGAGCGTGCAATTATAAGAATAAAATATGGATATGAATAAAAGGTTAGGGTTACATTAAGTCTAAGGATAGTTTTTTGTAACCTAAATGCCCCCAGTCAACCTGCCATCTCTGCAACCGCCTGAGTTTAGGTTCAAAACATATCAAGCACCAGTGAGTCAATGAGGAATTTCAGTCTAGGGTGATAGTCATGGCCAGCTGGGCATACTTCTAACACCTTAAGGCATTCGCACCATGCTGCTTTCCAATTATCACAATGAATAGCACGCAGACAGTAAAGGGATAGTTTTCTGGCAGCATGCTGGAAGTGTTTACGTGACCACTCTCACATTTAGGCAATTTAGACGATGGATAATAAAACACATACAATGGGTCCCCATACATTTTCAATGGGATCTTTATATACAATGGAAAATAAAGAAATTGTCCCTATTGTTATACCCTTTAATATGGCAATTTACTTGGTTTAATTTATTTGAAAAGATTGATAATAAATGCAACAAACGATGATTTTGTGGACAGGCAGCTCTGTAAACCACTCACGGTTGACATCGTAATACACTCGCTAGCACCCGTGTATTACTACGCGTCAACCCCTCGTTGTTTACGGCCGCCTGTCCACAAAACCATCGATTATTGTCTATGTGAACCACTCGAGGTTAACGTCGTAATACACTCGCTAGCGCTTGTTTATTATAATTACTACGCGTCAACCTTCTCGTGGTTTACGACCACCTGTCCACAAAACAATCAATTATTGTCTATTTATTTTTGTTTTATAAGAGTTTATGCCTTCAGATTAGCATCTGTTTTCATATGAATAAACGTTTTCTGTGGTCCATTCTTCTTTCCTCCCGTGTTATGTATCATTATCAAAATTGTTTAATTGAGTTACATTGTTATACATCTATAGATGATATAATTACTAGATGACTTAGATAATATTTGTTATAACTATTACTTCATCATTCAATGGATTGGTTTTATAACTTGAACATTGAAAAAAATAAATTTATACATACATGTATCAGTTGACCTGTAGTATACTCTCAGGTCCAGTATAATTTTCCATCGTGATATATTCTTCTTTCGTGTGTTTGGCGCTGGATTCTTATTATCTAAAGATTCCTGCATGTATAATGAAATTGGACAGTTACTATCCTCCAAATCGGAGCAAGAGCAGAGCGAATAATTTGCATTTATAAGTAAAACTCTATTTATTTTAGTTTTTATTTCTCTTGTGATTTTTTTAGTTTTGGCTTTCTCATCAGTATATTCTCATGGTTGTGAATACAAATTAAAGAACTGTCTTTTTACATAGAAATGTGTGTATTTCCAAGTGTATATGTTACTTGATCTAACAATAAACTCGCAAATTAAAGGTAAAAAAAACAACAACAACAAAGAAACAAAAATAGTCCTGAAGAGAAACAAAAATAAAACTGGAAAGATCAAAGATATTCTGGCAGACGAGATAACGACAAGTAAGTCAACACTTGACTGAACCAGACCCCGGTGCCAGGTAGTGATCAAGTCTACCGCTAGGGGTTGTTACCATGGTATTCTCCTGGTCAGATCACCGCCCGGATGACCACCTGGAGACGGGCAGGGTGCTCACCTTGCCAGTCGGGGTGGTCGTATGTCTCGATGGAGGTGGCCCTATTGCACTCGTGGGCGTGGGTCTTTAGCCTATTCTGTGTTCATGGCAGGTGAACGGTCCGCCGTTAATGATCACTGTGACCAGTCTATTAAAGTCCAATGCACATCTACCGATTTTGGAAAGTTGATGTAGCTTTGTCGGTCACAAATGAACGGTACTTTGTCTCAGGTGAGGAATCCTATTAGAGTCGGCCCCAGACTTGCTCAAGTCCTTGATTATGAGCATTCACTAAATGGTTAAACACAATCAGAATAAAGCTCATTGCAGTATGTATTCTTCTCTGACTGGCCCATGAATCAAAGACTTGTCTAGTAGGAACAGAACCTCCTGTATATGTCCCCCAAGTTGCTCCCTGTTACCCTACACCACCTCCTCCCACTCCTCCAGTTCCTGTGTTGTCATAGCAATAAATTTCGCCTGCTCCTGACTGTGACCCCATTGAGATCAAAGTGAGAGGGTATCAATCCCCCAGCAGATATCCTGACCAGTAGCCAGGATATCTGTATGGAGAGTGTTGGAAAACTGGAGCTAAACAGCGCCAGAAATTCAACACTATCACCAATTGTACCAGTCCCTGTATCCCAGCGAGGAGGGTAGCCATAGGGTGCAGGGACTGGAGCCTGTATCCCAGTGAAGAGGGTAGACATAGGAGGCAGGGACTGGAGCCTGTATCCCAGCGAGGAGGGTAGCCATAGGATGCAGGGACTGGAGCCTGTATCCCAGTGAAGAGGGTAGACATAGGATGCAGGGACTGGAGCCTGTATCCCAGCGAGGAGGTTAGCCATAGGATGCAGGGACTGGAGCCTGTATCCCAGCGAGGAGGTTAGCCATAGGGTGCAGGGACTGGAGCCTGTATCCCAGCGAGGAGGTTAGCCATAGGGTGCAGGGACTGGAGCCTGTATTCCAGCGAGGAGGGTAGCCGTAGGATGCAGGGACTTTCTCTCTCCAACATAACGCGATATGGCACCACAGACCTTTTGAGGCCACCGATGAAATCGAACCAGTTTGAATTAATTGGTAGCAGTGATCAAAAATCGGTCAATGACCACCTTTATTTTAAACTAAAAACAATGTTTTTTTCTCACCGACACCGATTTCTTTTTTAGTTTGGAGAGGGCTAATTTTCCGGCTCGTCAGTTCCTATCCATATTGAATAATCGGTGGACATGGAACACATAATCGGTGGAGCGCAGACAAAGTCTCAAGGAGAACCACCGACCGACTTTTGTACATGGTATTTTTCACTGGTATTTCATTTATTGGTGGTAAACCAATACTATTGCTTAGTCTATTAATGTCACCTTAAGCCCATTTACTTGTACTTACTCATTATTTATTATTCTCTTCCACTACTCCGATTAATACTGACCCTTATTAATTAGCTCCGAAAGTTATTATTCGAACTTATGTTAATACAAATAGACATGTGTATTACCAGTTTCTAAGTGTCACACAAAATACAGAACTGTCTGCATTGACAATTTTGCTATCGAAATCTTCACTTTGTATCGATATGAGTTTTACTTGTTGACAAAGTTGTTGTTTAAGCCAAATGCCCATCTACCTACTAAGGGTTGAAAGATTAGTTTGCAAATCGTATAGAGTCAGCGTCGGCGAACTTGTCATAGGCAAATTACATAACCCAATCAAGCCGCATTTACCAACATTCCAGTGTAAGCGACTAGATTTTGTAACATAGAAACCACAAAATAACATCTGAAGGAGGGGATTCACTAATCGGTGGCTCATCCTTGCCCAGCTCTCCTACATCTACCGACTATGGCTGACTCCGTTAGGATGCCTTGGCTAAGACAAATTACCGTCCTTTTGTCGCCGACAAAGGTACATAAATGTTCCGAAATCAGTAGATGGGCATTGGGCTTTATTTGTCCACCTAGCTAGTCAGACAAATCACAGATTTACTACTCAGGGTGAGTTACCAGATGCTGGTTATTGATTACTAGGAGTAAATGGTATGTTCATCATAGATGAACGAGCGTGCAATTATATATGAATAACAATGAAAGGTTGAGGTTACATTCAGTCTATATGGATCGTTTTCCGTAACCCACTTGCACCCAGTCAATTTGCAATCAACTGCCTGAGTCTAGGATCCAAATATATCAAGCACCAATAGGTCAATCAGGTATTTTAGTCTTGAGTGATTGGTCATGGTCAGTTGGGCAAGCTTCTAATAAATAGACTGAGACACTGGCACCCTGCTCCTTTGCCAGCACAAAGATAGTGAAGGGATAGTTTTCTGGCAGCACGCTGGAAGTGTACATCTGACCACTCTAATCTCTAGATAATGTATATAGCGCGTGCAAGCACGCTCTGATAAACAGGTAGATATTGCCTCATCTTATCCAGTGTAAAACAAAAATCTAAAAAAAATAGTTATCCATGATCGGTGGGGTTTTCTTCGGCAGGTGGAAACGCCGCTACATTTCCCCTCTCATATCGCAAGTATATCTCAAGGTGGAAAGTCTCAAGGTGTGCTTTGGCCTTATCATCCCGCCTCCCCTTACCACATCAACACACGGCTCCACTCCCCCGCCTACTTAAGGCGTGAGTTGGTAAATCTGTCGTGAGCAGCTCAAACATTTCAACACAGCGGGTGGTCAGCTCAGTAGGGGGACTATCTACAGTCCGCTTCCTCCGGGATGTGGTAGGGGGCCTTTCTATAGTCCGCTTCCTCCGGGGTGTGGTAGGGGGCCTTTCTACAGTCCGCTTCCTCCGGGATGTGGTAGGGGGCCTTTCTATAGTCCGCTTCCTCCGGGATGTGGTAGGGGGCCTTTCTATAGTCCGCTTCCTCCGTGGCGTAGCATGTGGTCAGTTTTCAAATGTAAAATCAGGATATCCGGACGTCCGATATGCTCCTTTAAACTTTCATCCTTCCAGATTCAGTCACTAACAAAGCATTCATCCATCTCCCCAGTACCTTATTTACTAATTCATTACCACTCGCAGTATACTTAGGAACGTGAGATTAGAAGCGCCATTTCTCAAGGCTTTCTCAATAACAGAATACATTCCAGGGTTCGAAATCACAGCTTTTATAAATAAAAAACAAAAGACTTATCCGACTCAAGGCACCATCCCTTGCAGAGTTGAGGTTAGGAACTACGAGGGAGGTCTGATTAGCAACGAGGGAGCTTTTAGAACGGGACCACATGGTTTGCGATAAATACATATTAGCAGGACAATAATTGGCGCGCACGGATTGGCTGAGAGCGATGTCTCAAGGAGGCTGCGGCTATATATAAGAGGTGGCTGAGGCAAGTGGGTAAAGTCAAGCAGAGGAGAGTCCCGGAGAAGTTATCACCAGTTAACATGTGTCGGGTGAGTACCTATAACCTTCTGTATATCTTGCATACTCAATCATGAAACATCGCGAAATTTCATATGATTGTTTATCCGACCCCTCGTATAAATCTCCGTAGACTTAACATGGTGCGACTGTATGCCATGGTTATGGATTTAAGTATTTATATGCCACTGGTGACATATGAAGTTAAAAACATGTAACAGGGTAGGATAAAAACTAAACATCACAAAATTTCATATAATTGTTTATATGCCGTTCATTGTCTTCCGCTACAGATATCACTCAGCCCCACTTCATGATATGAGGACAACTCATGCCATATAAACAATCATTTCGTGATGTTTCATGATATTTTATGGCATGAGTTGTCTTCATGGCGTGATATCATGAAGCGGAGTTTTTCTCGTCCGCTATTTTACTCTGTATAATAGTTTTTGGGAAAAATATTGGATTTTATTCTGTGCGCTACCTCTGCTTCGTATCAACGCATTCTATTTTTTCAATCTGGTTGATAACAATTTATTTTATTTATCTTTAGCATTGTAATACTAGAAGGCAGGCCGTATTTAATCGTTTTTCATTGTAAAATGTAGACATGAATCGCTTCAAAATCCTTTCCTTTTTATAAGCGTGTAGGACTCAAACTTTGGGCTCCGTTAGTCAATCACAACTGCCACGACTACTACAATCTTAAGTTGAGATATGAAGTAATCTCGGATGTCAGTCGCGCTCCAAAGAATTGTGAAAATATCTAGTCGAATTTACTGCTTCAGAGAAACCGTGAAAACATATCAGCCATGGCAGTGGGGCTGAGGGCAAGTGTGGAACTTCAAAAGTTTTTATTTGCGCGAATAAGGCTCAATCAAAATTAACTTTGCTTTAAACAACGATCGAGAGTCATTAGGATTGGAAATGACGAAGTGGATTTTCATGGAAATTGAAAACCTGCCATCTCTGGATAACACATCTTTTCTAGGATTTCTATGAGAGACGAGTTCTTAACGAACTAGGCTTAGAGCCTTGAGAATCCACTGGCCTGCCTCCCGTGCTAAAGACACACATCAATGCAACTCAAAGATTTCTATAATCTCAATGATGCCAACTTGCGGGACTACTGTGTGCCAGTGGATTCTCAAGGCTCTAAGCCTAGTTCTTTAAGAATTATTCTCCCAAAGAGCGCAGTGAGAACCTTGTACAGAATACCACTTAGAGTACATCTGATGGATTAGATGTGTTTTATAAGGCTGGGTAGGCTATAATGTAGCTATACTGTATTTCGGCATAGATTCCCTTTTCCCTTTTGTTGTTTCTTTCGCCTGTGATATTCAGCGACATTTACCCTAAAAGTAAAAGAATCTCATGAGATTTTGAATCCTGTGCGGCAAGTTAGTCCCGCCGTGTGAATTCCACTTTCGAGTACAATAACTGTTTGCCTAAAGTTCCTTTGGGACTTGCAATTCAAAAGGTTTTATGGGCAGGCCTGGTAACAGGCCTTATAACTATCTCTTATATATACGACTTTGATGATTTTTATTTTCTTCTTTTTTTTTCAGCTGAACTTGATTATGACATTTTGTAGTTTATTATATATACCAATGCAATATATTTGATGATTTAATACGCACTGCTTCTCCTTGTGCAGTATAGATTGTATACTGAACCCCGTGCAGTACACTGTTATACTGAAAACGTTGAAACCTCAGCAGTGTGTGGGCTTTCAGGTAAACATGTCTTTTAAGCCAATATATGGTGAAATCTGATATATTTTGGGTATATGATTGACCAATAACGACGTACCATGCTGTACATGCTAAAAAAACAGATGAAAATTGCTGTTTTTACAGAACTCGGCATGGGGCCTCGTTCCTTAAAAAGCAGCAATTCCCCATCTCGTTTTGTAGCATGTACAGCATGGCCAGGTCGTTCTATATGATCATTGTCCAGGAATCTCATGAGATTTTGAAATCTGTGAGGTACACGAGTCTCACCGCGTGAATTCCACTTAACGTCGTAGCAAACCACTTCTCTGCCGCCAGACTGAATGATATGTGATATATAATGATATGTGATGTAAAGGGCAAGCTGTTAATGTGCCTTAATTCGTGATAATGAAATCGGCATGGGCCAATACTCCTCGTAATAGGACTCGAACTGAAAGGCATTGGAAAGAAAAAAATAGACTGCAACACCTTGGCGAAATCTAGGTTGTACTTGGAGATTATTTTCTGAAAAAAAACTTTTCTTCCTAAGTCTTTGACCGGATTAATTTGTTTCTACTGGGGGGAGCAATTGTGGTAGTGTAACCGATTTATTTACTTGACCGTCTCTCCCACATTTTTGCACATTAATTTACTCTTGTAAGATGGACACGGATACTTTAGAACAACATAACCTAAACGGGACGGGTACGGTGTATGCAAATACACTGACGATTAGTTATCCAAAGTAATACATTTATTTAATGTTGTCAATGTCCAGAAAGGCAGGAGATAAAGCTCAACTTAGATTCAGATGTAAAGGAATCGAGATCATGATATTTCCAAATATACAGTCTAATAAACAACACGAAAATATCAATGTCAATATATGATAACATTGCCATAAATGGATGGACATTCATTTGAATCGCTTCGTGATTCACGCGGCTTCGCCTTGTGAATTACTATGCGATTCAAACTCGATGGGATACGAGCTCTGACCCCAAACTTTCATAGGTTTCCTCTATTAAAATCCATCGTTCGGTGACATAGCACTACATTTCCGTAATGTAGGCTGACTTGTTTAGGAAGTAGGTCAATTGAATACTATAGCGAATAAACATTATTTCCACTGGCCAATTATTTGGCACCGATCGACAGTCGGGAACCATCGATCTTTGGGTACACCGACGCCAGATCGGTGAATGAAAAAATGACTTGCAGACAATAATCGCATATTTATTTGGTCTGGATTATGTAAGAAGGCCACCACCGACAGATTTCCTCACAATAAATTCCTGTTCTTCATGTAATCATTCCCTCATCTACTCTTTCCAGATGGTCAATGTCCTCTTCATGCTGTCGCCCTTCCTCATGGGCAGTTGCAGCGTTCCCTTTGAGGTTAACGTGGACGCTGAGGAAAGTGTCGTCATCTTTCGAGGCTCCCCCTGCCGGAAACCTTCAGAAGCAGGCCTGCGCGCGCAGCTTGGCGTTCACCTTGATGAGAAAAGAATGTCCATGACGTCACACGTCGGCAGCCGACTTTTATCCAGTCTCCAGCCACAAAACCCAGCGTCCCGAAGGAGCAGACGACATCGACGGCGAAAGCGCATGCGCAAACACAGGCGCGTTCCTCGTGACGTATGGGACAGCCGCCATCTTGAAGAAACGCCGGTCGGTTTAACAGAGGATTCAACGAACTTTATCACAGGTCGCTATGGACGATATCGGTCTCATAGCAGGCCAGTGATTCATAAAAAACCGTCTGTGCGGACTGAAGATACTGGTGATAAGCGGTTACCATGGCAATGCACCATGGAACAACAGTGGAAACGCATGCCCAAGGGAACCTTCCCTCACTACATACAGACTGGCCAGTGTAAGCAGACCACGTGTATGCTCGACACCTACAGCTGTTCCCCTGTGAACTATGCTCTTAAGGTACTCAAAAGGAACCCAACTTCGTGTGACCCAATACCTACCATCGGGAATAAGACTATTTACGAAGAGAGATGGGAGTTTTCAGAAATCAAAGTGACCGTATTCTGTGAGTGTGCCCGGCTCCGTTCTGCATTCAGAACTGGAAGTACTACGCCCACCTATTATGATTAATCACTCTACTTTTGGTCAAGTGCATCTAGAACCAAATATATTCTTCTATATACGTTATCAGATTCCACAAAGTCTAGAGAGCATATGTGCCGGAGATTGTGTACAGGTACAACATATCCAGACACGATTATTGCTCCGAGAATTGGGGTTTGATTTGGGCTTAATGTCATTGGGTTGGGATCAAGGGTGGGGCTCAAGAGAAGGCTATGTTTAAATTTTATCATTTCGTTTTTAAGGCCTTTATTTTGACTGGAGTAACTTTTAGGGGAAACTACCCCTATCTTCCACAGGCTCTAGTATGCCCGTGATCCTTGCATCTAACTTTCCACAGTAAATGGTTGTACACTGGGTTGCAATTGGATCAGAGGTACGCTCACAAATGAACTCTAATGTCTAATAAAGTATAACATATGCGAGGGTAAGCATGGCCTGATTGTAAGTACAACAGTGTGGAGGTGGTTTTAGAATTTGGTTTAATACTGGCGACGTTGGGTTTCGGGTTGGCGGCACTGGTTTGTTCGTGCTGCAGGCGGTATTGTGCATAAAGAGTGGCATCCACCAACCATGACAAGGCTACGCCAGGTGCCGACAAGTAAGTTCCAATAGGCGCTTGTCGCAGCCTTGTTGTATGAAGGGGGGCTTGACGACAGCATTGGTGGGGCGTGTCGGGAAGTGCGCGCTCCACCAAAATTTCCTATTGTAGACCTCTGCGACATGCTCCTGACATGCCATGACACTCCAGAACAAGGGTCCAGTCGTGGGATAAATCGGACATGCTCAATGTTAATGTAGCTTTGTCGGAAAGCTCCCGACAAGCTTCCAATCGTGGCCTTGTCATGGCCTTGTCGTAGACCACAACAAGGCCTCCAATCATAGGCCAATCGTGAACCTGGCCAGGAACCCATTGTTGTAGCCTTGTCGTGGTTGGTTGACGCCCCCTTTTATCTTCTGTTTGATAATTTTGGAAGGACCTCTAACAGAACCTAGGTGTAGTTGTGTTTGCCTCAAAGGAAACTAGGGAAAACATATGCATAGGGATATATCTTTACTATATAAAATGTATTACTTTTAAAAACGATTAACCATCGGACGATTTCCCTCGTGAAACACAGAAATGTTCAAGAAAGATAGCTTATCGCAAGGCAAAAGTTTAACAAAAAAAGGTTCACCAGAATCATGGAAAACCCCTAATGATTTCATCTCAAATTCAGAAATATGAGTTGAAATTTTCAGTAAAATATCTTAAGATTATATTATATTTTGTTGATTCATTTTGCATCTATGATATTACCCTTGTAGGGAAACAAATCATATTGATATCATACATTCTTGGCAGTTTAATGGATATATTTTGAATCGAAATCTGAACTAACATTTGTATCATATCATAGAGGTTGCCTTTACTAGTTCATAGGACTAGATCATAATTTGTGTTTCTGAGATGATGTTGGATCACATTCAGCCATCATAAACAATTATGAGTCATTCACCATTGTATATTTTGTAAATTTTCTTTCATTCCATTGTTCCTCTCTATCCTTAATTGGACTTGTTACATAGACATAATAGTTCCATGCTGGAAATCTTTCCTTTGCATAGTACACTGAGTTATCCTCTATGGTGAATAAAAGCGAAAATACTCCAAACATGTCTTTAGTTTATGGTTTTTGAATCACGATACCTCAATACGAGCATGATGTACACGAAAGTGTGACTGCAGAGGCACTAAAGTGGGATTCACACAGAGGGACAAAAGTACCTGAGACTGGTGTACTTCACACCTTTTCACCAGTCGCCCACTATATCCCGTTTGTTACAAGGTTTCACAGCTTGGGTGTTCTAGTCTCAGGGAAATATGGTGGATTTAATTCAGATGGGAAGACTTACCAGGCACATAGTCTCACCCCTACACCCCCACACAGGGTACACAGGGTACAGAGTCGCCGACTCAGGGCACTTCCCTGTGTGCATAGGGGAGAATGTGTGAAGTACATTTGTCTCACAAAGACGCCCCTCTAGATCTTAAACATGTTTAAAGTAAAAATTCTCATGAGATTCTGTTCCTTGTTAGGGGTGATTGTCGCCGACAGTTTCAAGGAAAAGAATTTGTTTCAGCAAAATGGAACCCTATCATTCAGATGAGGAGATTGTGTTCCAGTACCGAATCTCAACAGGATTTGTCTCAGACAAACACTCTTTGAGGTACATGGATCCCACCGTGTGAATCCCACTTAAGGGAACGGTTCGGAATGAAGAAAACTCCCCTAAATATCTGGAAACCCAATCTCTAGAATGTTGGCATAAACCTTTTTAATGTTTTCATTCTGTAGTCCCTTTGAATCAGGATGTATAATCAGATGTTTTACAAGAGTTCATTTTACCCATTGAATATACATACCTATCTACATCCACCAAAGCAGTAGTTAACCAGAAAGACCATCGGTATTGATCTATTTTAATTGGCCCTTGTGCTACAAGGTGTTCACCTGCTATAAATATTTCTTTATCTAACTAATATAACATATCACGCCACTACTTTGTGGCTGTACTTATATGGGGCAACCTGACTATGCTGTACATGCTACAAAACGAGATGGGCAAATGATGTATTTGTTTGCAAGTGTTGTATTTTCTAGTTCCCAGAACCATGCTCCACCACATTATTATCATTTTTAATATTGATATATAAATAATATCACTCTATATATCATATAGTAATAGTCTCTGTTCCTGTGCTACACAGTGATTTGAAAATGTATACTAATAACTTTAACTTATAATTAACACTTAGTACTTCATATTACCTTCTTATATTCTTATAACATTAATAAACCAACCGAAACTGATACATGGTCCTGGAGCCTTCTGAAAATAGGATAACGTATACATCCTAGTAGCTAACTCCAGAAAAAAGATCAACTTAGAAAAAAAAAGCTTTTTTACGGAATGCTGGCCCCTGGCCGAGTTCCATGAATAATATCGATTCCCATCGAGTTTTGTAACATCAAGTTTTGTAGCCATCGAGTCTTGTTCTATATTCATTATAAAGCCGAACTTGATAAAATCTTTACCATATATTTGAATAGAAGACGTGTCTACATGAATATAGATACAGACAAGCATTTCCCCGTGTAGCTTAGCTTCTATGTCTTCATTCAGTACGAAGCGGCGTCTTCCAGGCCTGGCGTCCATCTACTATGATAGAAATTTAGACCTCCCGATCGGGCTGCGATACAAAAATTCAAAATCATAGACTAAAGGGGGGCGTCTACCAACCACGACAAGGCTACGATAATGGCTTTCCGACAAGGTCCACGACAGGCCTACGATTGGAAAGCTGTCATAGCCTTGTCGTGGTTGGTGGACCCTAGTTCCCGACAAGAGTCTTCGTCAAGGCCACGACAGGCTGCGACTGGAAGCTTGTCGGGGGCCTGTCGGTGGCCTTCCGACAAGGCTACGACAATATCGAAGATGTTCGATTTTTCCCACGACTGGACCTTTGTCGTGGAGTGTTGTGGTTTCCTCGATATCACTGTCGTAGTGTGTCGGTACCATGGACGCCTTTTTTATGGCATCCACCGAAGTCTACGAGGCTGCGATTGAAACTTTCATGTCGGCACTTGTCGTAGCCTTGTCGTGGTTGATGGACGCTCGACGTACTTCCCGATGGCTACGATTTGAAATTCCTGAATCGTGACCTATCGGGAAGTCCCCGATAGTTTAAAATCGTGGACATGGTTTGAAATCGTAGTGCGGAGAAAAGCCTTGGGACGACCAAAAACATAAACTATGGTCATGATTCAATCTGTGTATCAATGTAGATCTCAGGTTACGTTTCAGTATTGAAATATATTATAGTTTTGGAAATATGGAATGAATCTGAATAATCTTTTAAAGGTATTTACAACATATCATGATGTTATTTTTCAGATACTAATACAATCAAATTGAAAAATATAACTATGATAGAATCATGATTTCGATATGAGACTATTACTTTCAGACCTTTAAACCTAATAAGATGATATCATATTTACACCGATCATATATCTGTATGGGGTCTACCTAATCCTAGAATTTCATAATTATCCACCAAGCATTTCACCCACAAGAGATATTGTTTTATTAAATGACACAATACCCTACGACAGGCTACAGAAATCCCAACATGTTGGATTTCATCGGAAGCTCTACGATTGGCGTTTTCTATCGCAGCCTGTCGTGGGGTATCTTAGACGGCATCGTAGAAACCTGTCCCACCTACCACAATTCTTTCTGACCTCACGATAGAATCGGAATGGTGTCGGGAAGGCAATCGTAAGGCCTATCAAAACCAGAACCAGGGGGCAGTGCGATACCTACCCGCGTTTGTCTTTAAACAATTGCGCGATGATGGTATACAGTATTTTCAGTGCTGACGCTATTTGTACTTATCATTCTCATTATATACGCTGTTCTGGATAAAATATTTATATTTCACTTATCAGTTTTTCCCATTTAGTTTATATTATAATCATAACAACATAAACCCCATGTTACCTACCTTATTCATTTCAAAAGCACTCTATATATGGCTCGATGATAATCGAAGTTATTCATGGAACTTTGCCAAATGTCTCCCAGCATAAAAAGAGTTGATCTTTCAATTGTGCATCTACTTATCTCGGGATTACAATTGTTGTGTGGCTTAGTCCACGAATCCCAGCAGGAAGAACTGATACTGTATCAGATGTTGAGATATCAAAAAAACAAAAAAACAACAACAAAAAAACAAACATGCTTTTTTTTTGTAGACTTGAATTATCAATTCATGAGCTATGAATGTTTCTCAGTAAGTATGTTTGCCCTCAAAACCCATGTAGGGCAAAATTACTTGGTCCGAGAATGAGAATTCATGGTCAAAGCCTGGCCTGAACCACACCAATCTCTTAGTTGGAACAGAGTGGAGACAGAGGTGGCGGCCAATAAATGGGGAAGTCCAATCGGAGGCCACCATGACCCACTCTCCAAGCATATTATTTTTCTACCATAATCAGAATTTCTGCTTGAAGAGTGAATTATAAGGCTTATTCTCCCATGACTGGTTCCCTGTCCAAATAAATAATAGGACAGGTAAAGGGACATTCTGAACAATCTTGAACTATGCAAATCAACCCTCACCTCCCACGAGATCCTCCAAATAACTTGTTCAATGCATATAGGACAATTTGGCTTGAAAATTAAAACCCATGTCAATTTCCTGAGTATTCAATATAATGATCTCCAAGTGTTTTGGAACACATCTCTAACTTAGAAATCGGGGTCACCATGCTAGTTTTTGACTTGTAAATCAATATTGTGATGATTTTATATTTGAATATATAGAAATTCTAAAAAGTATTTTTTCACCTAGTAAAACACATATCATTTTCCTCAAACCTTCGTATATAGTATTACTTATTTAGGTTTAAAAAATAGGTCACTGTCCTTGTTTATGAAAGATTTGAAGAAAACCATATTTTCAGTACATTTCCTATGTGAGTCAAGCAAATGTAAATTGGTCTATTTTACTTATTGGAATCGTTAAAACTGGACAAAATGTTGAACTTACTCATGTAGAATTAGAATGAATCCCAAGAAACCAGTTTTGACTAATTATTGACATTATTTAAAAAATCACCAGGTGGCGCCGCTGTGGATTGTAGGACATGCCTTTAACATTTGATTAAGATGAATGGCAATACCCAATGTCAACCTTTTAAAAGATAAAAGACAAAAACTGACTGATTTAGAAAGTAGTACCACTACTTTTCACCAGGTGTCATACAAGTATTATGTATGCAAGTTTAGTTGGAAGTAAATGGATATATGGTAGAATGAATGAATCATAGAATGATGATAGAACCCATAGCACTATCCCCCAGTGCAACTGACAAAGTGGTAGTACCAACCTGGCCTAATATGGGAATACATAGGCCAGGCTTCCAGGCTAGTTTTCCCATTACGCTGCCAAGGACCAGTTGAATACTATAGAGGAAACCTATGAGACTTTAGGGCCGGCGTCCACCTACTACGATAAAATCGTAGACCTCCCGATATGGCACCGATACAAAATGTAAAAATCGGTGCCATATCGGGAAGGTGAAAAATCGTAGACATATGTCTAGACAAGCCAATCCACCACGCATTGTATTGGGTTTTTATCGGTGTCTAATTGCAGAAACGTGGTCATCTGCCCCGATATTAGGTGACATTCCGACGCGATTTTGTTTTTGTATCGGGAGGTGCATCGTAGACCATATCAGAGCCATATCGTAGTAGGTGGACGCCGGGCCTTAGGGTCTGAGCTCGTATCCCATCGAGATTGAATCACATAGTAATTCACAAGACGAACCCGCGTAAATTACAGTCATTCAAACGAGATAGGATCGAACTCTGACACTAAACTTGAATGAGTTTCGGAATTTATCTCACCCTTAACACGGACTAATGGGCTATCATTTGTGACATAATCGCCCATTGGATATTTTTCCTAAATATCTCAGATACGAATTACCAATGTTAAGTCTATGGAGAAAAAATACCAGGGTGAGATAAAGGATCGTACACGAAGACAGTTTTCTATACGCCAAAAAGACAAAAGGAAGATGTGGATTAACTTTATTCAACACTGATGGACGACCTTATGGGTGGCTAAGACTGTCTTAGTGAACAAACTTAGATATTATTAAACGATAACCCTTGCACGAGGTATAAAAACGGGTCTTCATGTACGAGCCTAGATGATTCACCTGGCCACTTTTTATGCGATGCTATATGAACCACTCTCCCCCCAGATCTTTCGTGGCGCTAGCGCTGGCTTAATCTCTGCCCCAACCCAAAGCTGGATCCCTGGGTATCCACTAAAGCAGGGAGACCAGCAAACATGTCAGATTCAAAACAAGACAACTGTCAAAAGTTATACAAGTCAAACAACTCAGATATCATGAGTATGGAAATATGGGAATTGTTAAAGGAGCTTCACAGACAAGCCAGTTGTTTCTTTTTCAGAATTAACCATTTTATAATGGGAATCCACAGTTGATTAGACTGCCCTTTCAGGGGCGCAAATAGGCATTGTTAACAGAACAAATCCCTGCAACACATGAGGTGCTTTCCACTGTAGAAAGTAATCCCAGAGACTGTGTTTGGTTTGAAATAAATAATAACAGAAATGAGAATATTCTATTTCCCCTATGAATATGTTCATCTCTATTTACAAGTAGAACACAAAATACCCCCAAAAGCCCTCAGAATTTAGGATATTTAAAAAAACTGGCGTATGGGCCAGATTTAGGCCCAAACAGGCAGGTTGGGGCAGAGATACAGGCGATCGCAGGAAGTAGAGTGCAGGATTTGGCTCCTTCTTCCTTGGCTCCTTCTTCCAGATGTAGGCCTTCTCCCAGCAGATCTTCCGTCATGCTTGGAGAGCGCATAAAGCTGTCAGTGTACAGTACTCTTAAAGCCCATTTTTCATGTTTCCATTTTCTTCTTCTGTATTTTGATACTGAGACCATGAAGTTATACTTTGTTATCAATAAGCTAAGTTAATAATGTTTCGTAGTGAGTATTTGCAGTTTATAATCCATCCTGTTCGAAGCATACTCTTATATAGAATTGCACCAAGAATCGAATCAACATGGCCCATTCAAACGACTATAGTATTATGTATTTTACAAATTGAGAAATAAGTAAGTCCTTCTTGCCATTGTATATGCTTTATCTCTAGACGTATACATGTGCCCATGTTGTAGTCACATATATATCATAGATATACGTCTGATTCTGATACATTTACGTCACTGTTCCGATTTCTGCCTCTAGGGGACACCAGTGTTGTTTTATACTTTAAGGAGTGGGGGGCAGATGGGTGGTCAGAAATTGAAGGAGGGGAAACAGGGTGGCGGGGGCAGGGCGGTCGAGATTCTTTTCATAAGTATACATATACGCCAAATGTATATAACATGTATACGATCAGTGTATATATATCGCACACAAAATAATTCTTCTCATATACTCTAGGCAGCAAATACAGCCATTACGCTTCCGTATATACACATAAACTGTGTTGTATACGCCACATACGCTTGCATGATATGTGGACGTATATATATAAAAAACATTTCAATATACATTAAATATATGCATTTACACGTTGGCATATATATGAAATAACTGGGGGTTTTTGTGCAGTGGAGTGCAGTTCCGGATTTGTCTCACCCCTTTCACTGACATTAAATAGGATCACAATATCAGAATAATTACAAATCTAATTGGTTAATAACATGTGAAGCCATCTCATATTCACTCTGCCACGACTGGTGTAGTATTGTCACTTTACAGGGGTGATTGTTGAGTTTTATATTCCAACGTTATTCCTATAGCTAAACTCGTACCAGGAGTGAGGTAATGCTTCGATCCCAATCCCTTGGGCCTAGAAAGCGATCTAACCTCACCAAGTGTAGGCTCCATTGGAGACTGACTTGCGGCCAATTTATAGATATTTCTGCTGTTCTCTATTTTATTTTAGAAATCCCGGTAGTTGGTGAGGGTGCACCGATTTTATTTCAGAACATCCCAGTAGTTGGTGAGGATGCACCGATTTTATTTCAGAACATCCCGGTAGTTTGTGAGGGTGCACCGATTTTCTTTCAGAACATCCCGGTAGTTGGTGAGGGTGCACCGATTTTATTTCAGAACATCCCGGTAGTTGGTGAGGGTGCACCAATTTTATTTCAGAACATCCCGGTAGTTGGTGAGGATGCACCGATTTTATTTCAGAACATCCCGGTAGTTGGTGAGGATGCACCGATTTTATTTCAGAACATCCCGGTAGTTTGTGAGGATGCACCAATTTTATTTCAGAACATCCCGGTAGTTTGTGAGGGTGCACCGATTTTATTTCAGAACATCCCGGTAGTTTGTGAGGGTGCACCAATTTTATTTCAGAACATCCCGGTAGTTTGTGAGGGTGCACCGATGCAGGCGATGTTTCCGTCGACCTGTCTGAGGGCAGTATTGGATCCGTTCTCCATAGTAGTTAAATACAACCAGATTGGGGAGCTGCCCTACTACATCCACCAGTAGCTCGTCTGTCACCTGCGGTAAGAGAGACACAATCGGCTATTATGAGAAAACAGGATTACTGAGCCTGTAGAGATGGCCATTCAAAGTCTTCTTGACTCAAAAGTACGGCCCGACGCCACAGGCGGAGGGCTGTAGTTTTGAGAACGGCCATCCTGACAGGCTCAGTAATTATCCTACCCCTAATAAAAAACCGCCATAGACTTAACATAGGGAAATTTTATGTGGCAGGCCGTTACATAAAGTGTTTTTTTTATGCCACTAGAGTAATAACAATATTGACCAATCAGAGAGTAGGATGTCAGCTACTATGAAAAAAAGTTCTGTTGGTCATTGACTCAATATTTATCTTTTAGTAAAAGGTAAAAGCATAGACGAGGTAGGATAAATACTAACTATGTTTTCTTATTACTATATATACCTCCTAACCGTTTAAAACACTGTGTCATTAACTATTCTGCTGTGCGAAAACCACTGCAATTCACTACGTCCCACTGTCAGGGTGGGCGCGAACATTATTTATACTACACACCTAGCAGCTGGTAGTATTTCCTATATGTTAGGCCATAGGTGTATAGCAATATATGGAGACATGGTTAGTGTGGCTGAGTGGAATCTGTTCAGAGATATTTTGGTCGGAAATATTCACCGAGTTCGAAGAACGAGGTAAATATATCTGATCAAAATATCGAGGAACAAATGGACTTCAGACACACTCACTATGTCTCCTTATTATTATTATATACCTAGAAATCATTTAAAAAAGGGAAATTTACAATTTTACTACTCATTTTTTTTACTACTCACTCAGTGTCAAACGGAATCAGTACTACTGGTCAGTAAAAGCTAGACATTCACCCACAGGTATATAGTAATATATGGTATGTCGACAAACAATTATAAGAGTTCTTACAAGTAATGGCATGAGGATATTTCATATTGATTCCATCTATTTTAGATGCACTGATGCTATGACTGATTGTTTGATTTGTGATTTAATTACACCTAAAATTATTGATGACTATTTACTTTACAAACCAGCTAATTGAATATTTTTGAGGAATAAACCCTCCTTGGCTGTCTAGGACAACAGATAAACGTAGAAATAGTGGGATAATCTAGGGTCGAACATGAAGACCTTTTCTGTACCTCGTACATGGGATATCGTTGAATAACATCTAAGTTCGTTTGGTAAGCCGTCCACAAGGTCGTCCATAAGTGTTAGATAAAGTTGACCCACATCGTCCCTGGGTCTCTTTGGCGTACAGGGAAGGGTCTTCATTTACAAGCCTGGATTATTCAACAAGCCCCCTGAAGCTTGCATGATAAAGTTGAGTGTACTTTACATTGGTTGACTTTTGGTTCCATTACATTTATCAGTACCCACACTATTGCCTCCAGTCATGGTTAGTAAAATATATAAAGAAGCCTGGTATGCAGTTGGCACTAAAGGTGATGCCACACGTACGATTTGCATAGTCTGGTCAACATAGAGTTTACACAGGCCTCTGACCATAACCGAATGTATCAAAACCACAGACCTGGTGAAAACAGATTGAATTATCTGTTCTACAGTCTATAGTTTGTAATCTGCTAATACATCACCTGTACTCCCATAGAACTTTGTGTTTTTCATAATAGGCAGTCCATTACTTGAGTGATGGACTGCCCTGGAGGCTTATGTAAAGACTGAAATATGGATCTGATGTTAGTGGCGACATCTCGTGGTTGTAGGCTACATGACCTGATATGGTTGGCCAAAGTGATGACAATCAGCTTAAAGCTGAAATACGGGAACTAATCTTAATGATAATAAAAAAAAATATAACGCCGCCCTCTCACAATGTGAGAGGGCGGCCTGTGTGTGAAGCACCTGTCACTGACCACTCACCCCGTCCCCACGTCGCAGTCTGCGCTGTGTGGGGGTATATAGGACCCACACTCAGGGGCATGGTGGTCAGTCCACAGGGTGGGAGCGACAGGTGAAGTATGGAAGGTAGATCTTGTATATCATGAATTCACACAAAGGGAATGTACATATATATATATATATATATATATATATATATATATATATATATATATATATATATATATATATTTAATATCACCTGTACAGTGATATTTAGATAAACAGCCACACAGATCTACATGGGCGGACAGACAGACTATATACAGACACACACTGCCAGTCACATACACACAGATCCATGCACTGACAGAATGAGATTCATTACAAAACATGCAAAATACAGTGAGATTATCCTGTATAAATAGAGATACACAGATACAGGTACACAGATATATTCAAAGATATTGAGCATATATTGTTTTAGTTACCATATTTTCTTGTTGTGGACATTGTACTGCCTATAGTGCTTGTCATGGTTGGTAATCACGGCTGTGTGTACACTGCTGAGTGTCAGGCATGACTGACTGCCCTCTGCTCTCTAGCTGTCAGTTTAATAGCTCCAGTCTGACAGTCGGCGCAGGTAGCGACTGCCTCAAACTCTCCAGGTATAAATTACTACAAAGTCCCAGAATACTGCTTGGGGAGTTTCTAAACAGATTGGTCCCATGTTGGTACTCTCCTACAACTCTCCCAGTTGAGATATGACCCATAGGCTCCACTCCACACGGCCTCTGCACATGTGTGGGGTGGAGCCTAGCTTTTAGGATTCATTAACCTAGCCTAATTGCTTTATATAAGCTTTAAAGACAAAAGCTGGTAGTTGGGCGATTTCTAAATTCTATTGATTATTGCAAATAACTCAGGATGATATAAGTTCCATGTATCAGCCAATAGAAAATACCAAAAAATGACATGTCACCATGCTAACTTTTATGGGAAGGCCATCTGAAAATACAAGTGCTTAACTATTGGTGTCTATGGGAAAATACAATATTTAGATTTTGTTGCGCTAAATGACACTGATTTTCTATTGCTATCTTCAAATGATTCTGGATTATGATAGTTGGCAACATATGCGAATGAGAAATGCTAAAAAAAATACTATGTCACCATGCTAATTTCTATGGGAAGGCCATCTGAAGAAGGTAAGTGCTTATCTATTGGTGTCTATGGGAAACTGCTATATTTTCATGAAACCAGATGGCAGCACCAGTGTAAACACAGGGGGCAGTGCGATACCTACCCACATTTGCAATTAACTAAAGGCTGACACAAACGGACGCTTTATTTGATGCCCTGGATTTCATTCTACACTGTTACAGATTATTTTTATCATTTTTTACAATTCTTTTCTCAAAATTTATTTATTGATGCGGGATACAGTTATTTATCTCACCCCTGGTATTTTTCATCCATAGGCCTAACATTGGGAAGTCGTATCCATGCCCATGAGATATTTAGGAAAAATATCCAATGGGGGATTATGTCACAAATGTTAGCCCATCAGTCAATGTGAGATAATATGGAGAAACCAGACAACAATAACGCGACTAACTCGAATTTTGTTTAGAATTTATCCTACCCCGCCCGTCTAAATTACTTCTACATTAACAAATGACGTCATTTGTCACGTGTATCCCACTAGAGCTATATATTTCATTTTTCTGAACTCCAGACCGAATACAGTGATCCAATGTTAAGCCTATGGAGTTTTTTACTAGGGGTAGGATAAATTCAGAAACCCATTGAAGTTTAGGGTCAGAGATCAATCCCATCTCGTTTGAATTCCTAAGTGATTCATGTGGCTTCGCCTTGTGAATTACTACGTGATTCAAATTCGATGTGATACAAGCTCAGACCCTAAGGTTCCCTCTATAGTATCCTGCATCAATTCAGAAAAAACAAAAAAAGTTGACCTGAATATCTTGGGGTAGAACCACCCTCGTCAGGCCGGGTAGTAAATTAACATAAAGTATCACCTGGTGGCACTGACTCAAGTCGAGCATGCGCAGTCTGGGCATGGTGATGGGAATCATAACGAGGCAGTTCCCGCCAATATCACACAGTCCCATCAGATCGAGCACCTCCATGTTTCTGCAGCAGCAACAAGAGAAACAACATCAGTACACAACCTGTTGTCTGCACTGAAAGGAATATCAAAATTTACGTGCAATATTGTGTATTTATCCTACCCCTAATAAAAACCGTCATCGATTTAACGTAGACAAACTTTATGTGTAGTGCTATGACATAAAGTAAAATTTATGTACCTAGAGAAATAAAAACAATTGACCAATCAGTGATCAGGAATTATTCACCTGCGTAAATAATTCTGGCTGCAGAACAGAAATTCTGACAGCTGTCAAACATGGACGGAATCGAGTCAGACTTTCCTTATATCATAAAGTCGTGGAGACTGGGTAGGATAAATACAAAACCGAGCTCAAGTTAGACTTGTCAGTGTCTATGCCGCTCTGGTCAGTTCTGTTCCTCACTACGCTCAGCTAACGCTTCACGTAGTAATACACGACCTTCCTCTCGTGGCATAAACACTAACTCTCGTTTGGTTTCTACTAAATCTATTCAGCCTAGATTAAACATCCATAGGCTTAACAATAGTAACTCGTACTCAACAGGCTTGCAAGTAGAGTAACTCATACTTAATGGTAACAAATAGATATGTTCAGGCTAAGATAGAATCAGAAATATATCTACCATTGGCTGATGGAATGAATTCACGAACGATATGTTTGTAGTGACCAGCATTAGTGAAGGCACCCCTCTCATAAGATCTCACACTCTCTAAGTGGTATTCTATTCAGGGTTCTCACTATGCTCTATGGGAGAAGAATTCTTAACGATCTAGGCTTAGAGCCTTGAAAATCCACTGGCCTGCCTCCCGTGCTAAACCCGTATATCAATGCAACCCAAAGATTCCTGTAATCTCAATGATGCCACCTAGCGGGAATACTGTGTACTTGGCACCCTAGTGGCTTTATTTGGACTGGGATAGAGAATACCACTTAGAGAGTGTGACATCTTATGAGAGGGGTGCCGTATTGAGGACCTTGTACAGAATACCACTTAGAGAGTGTGAGATCTTATGACAGGGGTGCAGAAGGAGGGTGCATGTATTAATACTCACAGACAATTGTGAATGATATCCTGAAGTCCTGTATCTGTGATGTACCAGCACCAACACAAGTAGAGCTGCCGAAGGCTGTGCCCACAACTGTAAGGTCACGTCATAGTTAAAATGTCAGAAACTGCCAGTGTTTAAGGTTAAATGGGGATGAATAGGTTAATAGGTCGAGTTGTAATATATAGAGACATAGTTAGGGTGACTGAATGGAATATGTTCAGAGATATTTTGGTAAAAAAAATACTCACCGAGTTCGAAGAACAAGGTGTGTATTTGAAGGTAGTATGTTTTTAAATCAATAGTTGTTTTCATATGATTGGGAATACATTGACCGTTGCGCAGAAATAGAGGTGGAAATATAAACAAATATCAAGGTTCTCAATCAATTATAAATACACAATATTACCATGATTTGGATCTGTGTGGTCGTATTCTCCGCTTATTTGACGCGTAGTAATACTCTAATACTCTGGGCGATAGCGAGAAGCATTGCGTTGTGTCAACTACAAGGAGAATACAGCCACACAGAGCGAAATCATGGTTTAGGTCTGGCGTCCACCTACTAAGATATGGCTCCGATATGGTCTATGATGCACCTCCCAATAAAAGATCAAAATCGCGTCGGAAGGTTACCTAATATCGGGGCAGTTGACCTCGTTTCTGCGATTAGACACCGATAAAAAACCCATACATGCATAGTGGATTGGCTTGTCAACCATTTTGCACCTTCCCGATATTGCACCGATTTTGACATTTTGTATTGGTGCCATATCGGGAGGTCTACGATTCTATCGTAGTAGGTGGATGCCGGGCCTAAGTTTTATTTATTACTCACATTGCGACTATTTATTAGGAAAAAGATGTAAACATAAAAAATATGTATAATGCCCGTCAGGTGGCCGAAAAAGCCGTATTCTCCTTGAAGAGTACGGCTTTCCGGAATTTACCCAGTAGCGATGTATAGGCTCTATAGGCTTAGGCCCGGCGTCCACCTACTACGATAGAATTGTAGACCTCCCGATACAAAATCGGTGCCATATCGGGAAGGTGCAAAATCGTAGACATATGTCTAGACAAGCCAATCCACCATGCATTGTATATGGTTTTTATCGGTGTCTAATCGCAGAAACGTGGTCAACTGCCCCGATATCAGGTAACCTTCCGACGCGATTTAGATTTTTTATCGGGAGGTGCATTGTAGACCATATCGGTGCCATATCGTAGTAGGTGGACGCCAGGCCTTAGTATGGAGACTCTGTTTTAGGTGGGTAATAAAAAGGTATCTACCATTGGACTATGGAGTGAATTGCCCCATCGTGGAGATTGATGCAGTCACTAAGGTCGAGGTGGGCCAAGTTCTTCAGGGTCTTTAAAGAGAAGAAGTTGACGAGTCCCTCTAGGCTGAAACCTCCACACTTACACAGTCTCAATGTGCGTAGACTGCAGATGTTCTGAAACAATTCTATAATTCAGCAACAGCAATTACATTCTAACATCTAGACTCTAACGTCAACATTTTCACAGTCTGAATTAATTCGAATTTGTAAGGTATAAATCCTTTGGAAGATTGTAAGATAAGCAAATTAAAAAAAGCCATTCAAATCCTGTTACAATCGGCGTAGTAAATGAGCTGAATATTCATGAGCAATTATTAACATAACATCACGTGCCTTTTAAAAGATTGTATTTGAAGTGTTTATTATCAAAATCTGGGCAAGCCTAGATTTGGGATAACAGCGAAATAGCCTTACAGTTATTTTGCTCAGTGTGCTTTCCTAGCACGGAAAATACCGAAAAAAGTTGAAAAAAAGAAGGAAAAAGAGAGGAAAAAATAAACTATATTATAAACAGATAATTTTCAAGGAGATAAGAGTACACAAAGACCACACAAGTATCTTAATCAACCAAAGTTGTTGTGACTGGGCATACCGGTACGCCCAGTCCTAGACTAGCGGGAAACTTGCAGTTCACACTGTGTGTTTTGCCGCGTTGAACGCCTGAAGGTACCTCCAGTCTGAAACTGGGCGCACCTATGTGCCTAAATTTATTTAATCTTTTTTTTTTATTTAATTTAATTTAATTTAATTTTTTTTTTTTTTACGGGGGTTCTATTGACATATTGTGTAAATCACCACCACCGTGCCTCCCCATGTTTATGTGGGTTCCCTGTGTGGGTTCCTTGTATATTTGTACTATTTGTACTAAACTGTGATGTCTTTCTTGTACCGTCTACAGACATGTATGTTGTGTAGGTGTTTGTGTTCTTACATCAATCAAAGAAAACGAAGGAAAAGGAAAAAAAGAGAGCAAGCTTGCGAGGAAGGAAGGGACACAGCGTTGTTTCTGAATAGTGTCTGTATGAAATACTAATCATCAAGAGTAAAACTCTATGTGGAAATGGACACCTCTTGCCAAACGAGGAAAATTAAGTACTCTGAATATATACTTGAAGTCTAGTATGATTCCTCATTAGCCTAGAAAGGCTGTTGATAACAAACGTTCTATTGGAGAAATGTTTACCTTTAGTAAGGGAACCCTTACTGTAATTTGTATTTAGTGGACGGTGTTATCCGCAGATTGCGGCAGGTATTTCCACAGGGCTTAGTCAACTGGCCATAAGCAATGCCACTTCTTCCCTTTACAGCATGCCATTCCTAAACCAACAAGACATATTTTTATTGAAAATCTCGCTACTGAGATAAAAGTTTGTCAATCGGTCACCAACCTGTATGTACTCCAGCGTGTAGTCTGTGAGCGTCTCGCCGAAGGAGACGCAGAGCGTTCTCAGCAGACGACATTGAGAAATGGCGCCAAAAGCCTCGTCAGTCAAAGCGGCGCCGTCCACGCAGAGTGTGCGCAAGTGTTCGCCATGGAAAGACACAAGCGTTTTGATGGCACTAGAGAAAAGATTGGTAGCTGTATTATCATTATCATTAATTATCGTTATTAGTATCATTATTATCACAATCATCATATTTATTGTCATTATCATTGTTATCATTATCTTTATTATTATAATCATAATTACTATCATCATTATTATCACCATCAATTAGGTTATTTTGAGACAGAATCTCAGCAGAATTTGTCTTAGACAAACACCCTGTAAGGTACATAAATCCCATCATGTTAATCCCGCTTAACAAGGAAAAAAACCATAAATCCTATCGTGTGAATCCCACTTTACAATTTAGATGAAGAGATTATGTTCGAGTACAGAATCTCAGCAGGACTTGTCTCAGGTGTTATTTGAGAACACTGAGACTCACAGATTGGGGGAGAACGTGTTAAATACATTTGTCTCACCAAAATGCCCCTCTAAACTTTAAACTTGTTTAAAGTCAAACTCTCATGAGATTCTGGTCCTTGCTAGAGAAACCAGTTGTCTCAGCAAAAAGGAACCCTGTCATTCACACGAAGAGCTTGTGTTTCAGTACCGAATCTCAACAGGATTTGTCTCAGACAAACAGCCTGTCAGCTATGTGAATCCCACCATGGGAATACCACTTACGATGTAGCTGAAGAGATTGTATCGAGTACAGAATCTCAGCAGGATTTGTATCAGACAAACACCCTCTGAGGTACATGAATCCCACCGTGTGAATCCCACTTAACAGGGTAGAGTATCTCAAACAGCCTGTCAGCTATGTGAATCCCACCATGGGAATACCACTTACGATGTAGCTGAAGAGATTTTATCGAGTACAGAATCTCAGGAGGATTTGTCTCAGACAAACACCCTCTGAGGTACATGAATCCCACCGTGTGAATCCCACTTAACAGGGTACAGTATCTGAGCGGGATTTGTGTCAGACAAACACCCTGTGAGGTACATGAATCCCATCGTATGAATCCCACTTAACAGGGTACAGTATCTCAGCAGGATTTGTGTCAGACAAACACCCTCTGAGGAACATGAATCCCACCGTGTGAATCCCACTTACCAGGGTAGAGTATCTCAAACAGCCTGTCAGCTATGTGAATCCCACCATGGGAATACCACTTACGATGTAGCTGAAGAGATTTTATCGAGTACAGAATCTCAGGAGGATTTGTCTCAGACAAACACCCTCTGAGGTACATGAATCCCACCGTGTGAATCCCACTTAACAGGGTACAGTATCTGAGCGGGATTTGTGTCAGACAAACACCCTGTGAGGTACATGAATCCCATCGTATGAATCCCACTTAACAGGGTACAGTATCTCAGCAGGATTTGTCTCAGACAAACACCCTCTGAGGAACATGAATCCCATCGTGTGAATCCCACTTAACAGGGTACAGTATCTCAGCAGGATTTGTGTCAGACAAACACCCTGTGAGGTACATGAATCCCACCGTGTGAATCCCACTTAACTCGACCGGTGTTCCACTTACCTATCCGTGATATCAGGAATTCCGTCAATATTGACCTTCTGAAGCTTGTTTAAGTTCTCTGAGAGCACCTCAACACCTTCCGTCCCCACAGACGGACAATGCGAGAGGCTCACACTCCTCAGCCTGGTGAGTTTGATGATAAACTGAATGCTGCTCGTGTCCACCATCCTGCACCCCTCCAGATTCAGAGACACCAGCCCCACGCAGTGCTCACAGATAATATCCAGCACCGTGTTGTTTATATTGTCACAGTAAGACAGGTTCAGTTCCTGCAGGAGCGGGCAGGATATAGAAAAGAGATTCACTTCTGCTAGGGTCAAATCAGTTCTCCAGTTCAAACTGAGGGATTTCAATAATGGGGCACGGCGGATACACCTACACAGGTGTAATGAGGTCACGGACGCTCCTAGGACGACGTGCTGCCAGTGAACTGGGTCATTCGCAAGGTGGCGCCACCGGCGGCACACGGGCGCCACGTAGTGGCAGATTTGCGGGAGAGTGAGGTAGGAGAAGATGTGGTGGAGAACCTCCAAGGGGAGTTCTTGGATGTTGAAGCAGTCATCGTCACTATCAGTGTCTGTAGAGCTGGGGCTTTCGCCTGGCCCACTCTCACTTCCCTCAGACGACTGGGTGTCGCTTGGAAGACAGCTGTAGGGAATCTTACACAAGTCCAGCCCCATATTACCCTTCGTGATATTGCATTCTCTGGTCTCACTGCCCTTCTCTATGCTGACACCTGGCAGCGAATCTCCTGAGGCTACTTTCACGATTGCATGTGGCCTTCTGTCAGTGTTCTGCAGATAGATATTACTTTGGTAAATGCTTGGATCGGTGGGACACTCATGGTGTTTGGGGAGCGATACAACACTGTGATCATGGGAGGTACCATGAAACACATCTTCTCTAACGTGGCAGTGTCCATTTGGCACAATGTAAAATATATTCTGGATCTTCTCGGAATCTGGACCTTTGGATCCTCCTGTTCTTCGCCAATATCTGAGGTGGTTGCTGCAAATTCTTTTACGTAAGAGGATCCAGAAACCTTCGAGTAGGCACATAATGCTTGCCGTTAGGTCGTCCACGAGCGCTGGCACTATCCCTCATAGATGCTGCTCTGAAAGATATATCGTTATTATACAGTAAGTAAGTAAGAAAATGAGATTACAATATAGGCGATATGGGGCCTGTTGAGTAATTCAGGGGCCCAATAATGATCTTTGATCGTACATGAAGACCCTTTTCTGTAATTCGTACAAGGGCTATCGTTTCACCCTTTAAGGACGAATGATACCTTGAGGCATCAACCGGCATAGGCCAAATGATTCCTCAAGGCATCATTTCTCTAAAATCAATAAAATTGTTTTTGACAAGGAAATAATTTATTGATCTACATGAAATCTTCAGGAAATGTAGCTAAAAATCAATATTAGTAAGCTAAAATAAGTGAACTAATTGATTACCAATAATATCACATGATGGAACATGAAATTATGACTTTATCTAAAATGTGGTCGTCCTCTAGAGATATGCACTATCACTTGCACCCGTCCTTATGGTGACAGCCCTGCCACAGGTGATTGTTCTTAAAGGGTTAATTACATTTACGTCTGTTCACTAAGACGGTATTAGCCGAACATGATGGCGTCCATAAGTATTGACAAAACATGACCCACATCGTCCCTGGCTCTCTAAGGCATAAAGAAAAGGGCCTACATGTAAGATCCTACATTATTAAACAGGTCCCAGACTTGTACCTGAAGACTTTTTTGTATGCCAACGAGACCCAGGGATGATGTGGGTCAACTTTATCAAACACTTATGGATAGCTTTCAGTCGGCTAGGACTGTAATGCGAGGTCTCCTTGTACGCTGTACTTTCGTAAGCTTAAGTTATTCAACAGACCCCTGCTTAGTAGGGTCCTACTATACATGCTCATATATCATCAATGTACCGCTAGGGTCTAGGCCCGGCGTCCACCTACTACGATAGAAATTTAGACCTACAGATATGGCACCGATACAAGAAGTCAATATCGGAGACAAATCGGGAAGGTGAAAATCGTAGACAAATGTCTAGACAACCCACTTCACCATGCATTGTAAGACGGGGTTTTTATGGGTGTCTAATCGCAGAAATGTGGTGAACTGCCCTGATATTAGGGGACCTTCCGACGCCATTGTATTGGAGCCATATCGTAGTAGGTGGACGCCGGACCTTATTCATCACTCACTGCAAAATGGTAATTTACAATGGTTGTGCATATCTCCAATACAAATAAAACTGTCGAAAATAGTTATATTGCACAGTTGGTAGGATGAAATAGATTATGAAAAATATTCTGATGTTGTTTAAAGTGTAGGAATATGAGTCAAATTGATCACCTAGATGTTATTGTCAGGCAACAGCGCAGTCCGCAGATCGGTGCCCTGAATCTCAGCCACTGAGGGGATTATCTGCCATTTATGTTGCGTTTCCACCTGCCGACCAAAACGCCACGTTCGGTGGTTCTTTGTTGGAGAAATCATTTGTGCACAAAACTGGCGGTGGTCAGCAAAAATGCTATTTTCCATTGGAAACTGAGGTAGTTGCCGACCCAAGTCCATTCCACCATCGATGAATTCAATGGAGAGACATTTCGTCGGTGGTACAAAGAATCACTATGTTAGATTATGTAATGTTGGAGAAAAGAATTGTTGACCTTTTTTGTTTCCACCTGCCCATTATTGCACCAAAATTGTGATAGGATTATCGGTGGTCATAATTAGTGGGTTCTTAGAATACAATTTCTGTATGATGTCCCTGGCACTACAATTACATCGTCCATGTATTGGGTCAGTCCTGTTACCGTTGGGATACGAGGGTGGTTTTGGCCCACTAGATTAAGGTCAGCTATAGACTGTGGGTCCGTCCCAAGGCGATATTAACACTATGTAAGAAGGTCAGGGCGAAGGTGTGGTTTGCTCTGAATGCAGTCATTGGCTGCTGGACTTACTATATTCTTTATATGGCAGTGAAGGCAGAGGGACAACTCCATGCAGATTAACCTATATATTGATACTATACATGCAGTCCTTCATATCTTCCTTACCATGTGGTAAATCAGTCTCTTAACTGAAAATTCCCATGCATTGAATCTCATATTGCAGGTATCATGTTGTATGTCGGTCTCTATGTATTGATTCATTTCACTTTTTTTTTCATATTGTTACTACACTAATACTATCTATGCATGAAATAACATCTCCGAGTTATGATGTGGTATATCAGTCTCGACACTTAGACTGTCCATGCATTGATTTATATTTTCCTGTTACCAACTGTTATGGAAGTAACTACACCTAGACTCTCCATTCACTGATTCATATTTTCCTGGTCCTGTGCGGTATACTCATCTGTTCGTCTTTCCATGCAGCGAATAATGTTTTCTGGTAAGCTGTCTTATAGGGACTGGCTTTGTTCTGTACACAATTATATGTTCCTGATATTATATAATTTATTGCTCTTTACAATGGGACACGTGCATTGAATCCTATTTCCTGGTATCGTGTGGTATGCCGGTCTCACCTACCTACGTTGACACTATGTGTGCATTCATTCACACTTCCCTGTTACTGTGTGGTACGTTAATCTCTACACTGTCAATTTCTGTGAATTGATTCGTAGTTCCATTACAATGCACAGATAATTTTTTTTTCCATTGGCCGAGAAAAACAGCATGGACATTTTTGCCCTACATTTTTTGCGATGAAATCGTGGCCTGATTTACAAAAAATCGGGGTTACGAATCTTTTACTCGACAGAGTTCCCACAATACCGCCCTAAAAGTCTGTCGATGGGGCCACCGACTGTCTGTCAGTATCAATGTATCGGTGAGGGGGCCTTGTATACACTGTTTCTATTGTGTTTTCCAGGTACACATAGATCTTCTGTGATAAAATGCGTCAGTGGTGGTCTTGTTGCATAATCCAGATAAGACTAATCTGTGAGTATCATCTCCAAATCTCGTTTCCATTCATCCATCTGACGTCAGTATACCAAAATTCATTGGCTCCCGACCGTGGATTGGTGCCAAATAGTCGTCCAATGTAAAAATGGGGTTAAATGTTAGTTTCTTCACTGAAACTTTCCCTGATACGAGATAGTACGTGAGTCTCTACTCTGGCACTCTCCTTCGTGGATTGATTCAGTCTTCACTGTTATTGCCTTGTCTGTTGGCTGGCTGTTGCCTCCTTGATGAATCTTGGTGAGTATACGAAGCACGAGCAAGTTTCACCACATCCAACGCATATCAGCTTAAGTATTCAGAACATCCTAAATCCTACGAGAGCCTAAAAGGCCCATACAAACCCTGGTAGGTGCAGCAGCAGTCCCCTTACACTGAGAACCCAGCGTACATGCCGTTATGCATACAACAGGCCGCCATTATAATCCTCCGGTATTGCACTATGGCAACAGGTTACCCCCCTCTCCAGCCAGCAGGCAGCGGCCGACCCTCACCTAATCGATATGTGGTGGAGATGGGGTGGAGGGCGGAACGGCCACTCTCCACCTGAGGCTGCATTGATAATCGATCAGGTATTGATGTACTCTCCCAGCAGATCTTTCGTGGCATGAGTGCTTACTAATCTCTGCCTCAACCCAACACTGGTTCTCCAGGTATCCACTAGAACCAGGGGGAACCAGCCAACATTTCGGATTCAAAAAGGGGCAACTGTCAGAGGTCATGAAACTCAAACAACTCATATATTATGAGTTGGGAAATACCATTTGAACAACTCATATATTATGAGTTGGGAAATACCATTTGAACAACTCATGTATTATGAGTTGGGAAATACCATTTGAACAACTCATATATCATGAGTTGGGAAATACCATTCGAACAACTCATATATTATGAGTTGGGAAATACCATTTGAACAACTGATATATTATGAGTAGGGAAATACCATTTGAACAACTCATATATTATGAATAGGGAAATACCATTTGAACAACTCATATATTATGAGTTGGGAAATACCATTTGAACAACTCATATATTATGAGTAGGGAAATACCATTTGAACAACTCATATATTATGAGTTGGGAAATACCATTTGAACAACTCATATATTATGAGTTGGGAAATACCATTTGAACAACTCATATATTATGAGTTAGGAAATACCATTTGAACAACTCATATATTATGAGTTAGGAAATACCATTTGAACAACTCATATATTATGAAATACCATGATTGTTGAATGAGCTTCACAAACAATCAAGCTGGTTTTTTTCTCAGTTCTAAACCACTTTATAATGTGAATCCACATTTGATTAATCTGCCACTTTGAATGAGTGTATACATGTGTTTTGTTGACAAGCAAAACCCTGCAACACATGAGGTTCTTTCCACTGAAGAAAGTAATCCTTAAGACTATGTCTGGTTTGACATAACAAATAACAAAAATGAGTGTATGTTATTTACCATATAAATGTATGCATCTCAGTTTACAAGTAAAACACAAAATACTCTTCACATTGTCCAGAAGCATATCTGATAAACTGGCAGATGGGACAGATTTTGTCCCAAAAAGCAGGTTGGTTCAGAGATATAAGCGGCCCCAGGAAGTAGAGCGCAGGATCTCTGCTGGGAGAGTGGTATTGATGGTGTTTCCTTCCCCATCACTGACTTCCTCTCGCAGAGGCTTCAGGGTACTCCTGCACCCGTTTCTCATGGCTACCATAACTGAAGGTGTATAGAAGTGACGAAACTGTCCGAATAACATTGATTTAACCCTTTGAGGACGGCCACCTGTGGCAGAGCTGTCACCATAAGGACGGGTTCTATTGAAAGTGTATATCTCTAGAGGATGAACACATTTCAGATAAAGTCATGATTTGATATCCTATCACGTAATATTATTGGTTATCAATAATATTTAGCTTATTAATATTAATTTTTATATTATAACTACATTTTCTGAAATTTCATGTAGATTGATAAATTATTTCTTTGTCAAAAACAATTTGATAGATTTATGAGAAATGATGCCTTGAGGCATCATTCGGCCTGGGGTGGTTGATGCCTCAAGGCATTATTCGTCCTCAAAGGGTTAAAAGGAATAATGCCACCTCATTGCTTGGTCTGCTGGGGTGGACAGCAATTACCAATTTGGACACCCTTTTGGTTGCCATGCCTCCTTGTGGTGCAGACCGGATATGCTTGCACGCAAGCATAACAAAAGCTACCAGGGTGGGGAGTTAGCTCAGTGGTAAAGAGCACTGAACTTTGTTGATTCGAGTCCCACTTCAGCCACTTTTCTCCTTCACCCCCAGCAGGGGTAGATTTGCTGCTATATCGAAGGCCAATCCTTCTCATACCATGTCTATGTGGTGTAGGAAGTAAAAGAACTCTCACCTCGGTAAATGATTTCTACCTACATTCATCCCATAGATTCGGTCAAACCCAAAGTCAGTCTAATTGGACAAATTGGACGTTAAGCTACCAAACAAACAAAACCTCATTGCCGTAACCATTACAAAACAGAAGTGTCAATCTAGAAAAGGTGTTAGTAAAGTGCCAAGTATATTTATAAATAGCTTTCTCAGCGCCTTTCTTATAGAGCACTCATAGGTATGTTGATACCTCATATAGATCTTTCCTGACAGAATATAGCACTAGACAGCATAGTGAGTAGATAGGACATTGTTAATAAGTATATCAATACAACCTACTTTTTCTTCTGTTTTAATTTCCGTTCAGTTCGCTACAGTCATTGTTGTTGTCTACCATTTCCCCATTTTCTATACTACCAATTTGATTTCTTCTGAAGTGGAAGGGCGTCCACGTGCACCTACTGCAATAGAAATATAGACCTACCGATATGGCACCGATACAAAAAGCAAATAACGGAGACATAATACGGGAAGGTCCAAAATCGTAGAAAAATCTCTAGACATGCCAATCCGCCATGCATTGTAAGGGATTTTTGTGCCTAATCACAGAAACGTGGTCAACTGCCCCGATATTAGGTGACCCTCAGCAGCGGGACTTGGACCCACAAAGTCCCACAACCTTGAGATTACGAGTCCAGTGCTCTTTACAACTGATCTAACGCCCCACCCCAGTCACTTTGGTTATGCTTGCCCGCAAGAATATCTGGCCTGCACCGCGTGGAGGCAAGGCGACCAAGAGGGTGAACAGATAGATTATTGCTGTCCACCCCAGCAGACTATTCTTGTGGTATCATGAAAAGATAACAATACAGTGCCAAAGGGGACAGTCTGTAATCCACCAAAATGATGATTTAATTCAACAAAAAGATAATGAGTGAAAAAGTTGAACAACAAAAGTAAAAACATTATGTCCATTTTTGATACGGTAACATACACATTTAAACGTATATTCCATATTTAGAATAAAAAATAATGATTTAGGATGCATATCAACACCCTTAAAATGCCTTGTCTGATCTCAAATCCCGCAGGCCTGAAAAAGATATCAAATTGCTGGCTCTGCTTTGATGTAGCATTGTCGACTCATGCAAAGGGAAAACTTGGCAGGGAGACAGTTGGAGGTTCCATGACCCTCTCTATGTCTCTGATATTTGGGATTTCCTCCCTGAGACTTGTTTACCCGTTAATGACGGATTAAGGCCCGGCCCCACTGGTGCGATGCGATCGTCGCACGTGTTTTATGGCCCCACAAACGCCCCCTCGGCGGGGTTATTGACCCCTATTGCGATGGATTCATCGCACTCAATCGCAAAAGAAATCCGGGGTATGCCCCACTGATGCGATAAATTCGTTGCAACAATAGAGGCACCACTGCTATAAAAAGAATTCTGCCAACAGCATACAATGACCTTATTTTCTGTATAAAAAGTATTTCTTTCCTGTATAAAACAATGATGATACTATTTGAGCATCTCTCCTACATGAATAATATTTCCACTTTTTTTTTATCCCAACTGACATCCGTGTATTCACAGCTTCATCATGCCGTTTTCACAGACTGCTTTGATATCACACCTCCTGACCCCTGACACCAGAGTGGTGGCTGGCATGTATGCTAATATTTCACTGCAGTATATCCCATGTACCAGTGGTAGTTGTTGTCTGGGTTAGTTCAGGAGAGGGGGATAAAACAGGAGGCACTCCACTCCTATGCGATGAATCCATCGCAAATCATGAACATTTCAAGATGTGCGATGCGATGGATCCGTCGCATCGCACACAATCGCACACGCGCGCAAGTCCGGCCCCACAGGGGCGATTGTGTGCAATGCGACGGGCGGCACCGTTTTTATGACCCTCGCCGGCCGTTTTTGACATTTTATTGACTGGCAACAATCGCATCACACCAGTGGGGCCGGGCCCACAGGTTGAAAATCATGTGCAATGGATGAATCAGTAGTATACATAGCTGTATAGACCACAGAATCAATTGTTTAAAATCAGTCATGCGTGGTGCTCCGCAGATTGTTCTTTCGTTTGTTTATTGCCCAATCTATTGTCTTTTGGTCGAGGTTGTTTGTATTATGAGCATACCGTGCCGGGAAGTCTGCGCCGGGTCACCTTAAGGGATTATCTCGGGTATTGTTCGCGTTCAGCGGAGCGTGGTGCTCCGCAGGGGCAAACATTGTGCTCCGCAGGGGTAAACACGGCCGAGCACACATTTCGGGGCGGCTCGAGCTGCGGGGTAAACACGTCTCGGAGGGGTGCGGTGTTTACCGTCCGTAATTAGTTTAACTAGAAAGCCTCTGTGTATGTATGTATGTATGTATGATCAACAAGGTGTTTAACTTATGCGCGCCCCTCCTGTAGGTGAAGTACGGAACTAGATTGATAACACTAAGTCTATGGAATATAAGTATTATATATATATATGTATATATGTATATGTACATATGTATATGTATATATGTATATGTATATAGTATATATGTATATATATATGTATATATTGTGCATATTTATATATGTATGTATGTATATAACATGTATTAGACATAATTAGAGTATAAGTATGTATATGACACGTATTAGATATAATTAGAGTAATATATACTGATATTGATATAGATAATGTATAAGATATAAGATAAACATTATATGTGTATTACATATATATATAAATAATATAATAATAAAACCTAACAGAACAGTTAAGTTAATAGTTAAGTATTAATACTTTATTACTATATATATAATATATATCCCTCCGTAATTAGTTTAACTAGAAAGCCTCTGTGTATGTATGTATGATTAACATGGTGTTTAACTTGTGTGCCCCTCTCCTGTAGGTGAGGTATGGAACTAAATTGATAACACTAAGTCTATGGAATATAAGTATATCAGGATAAATGCGAAGAGGAGACTGAGTCTCATGACTATCCTTCTGTGTATGGGAGGTGACTGGTGCGCAGTACCTGTACCGGCGCACCTGTCCCATACCGAACCCCACCTGGTGAGGTGTGGAGGTATCAATTTAGGGTAGACCCAAGCGACCTCTGTAATTAATACATCAAATAACCCACATTATTTGTATACATATGTATATATGTATATAAATGTATATATGTATATATTATGTATATTTATATATGTATGTATGTATGTATAGAACACATATTAGACATACTTAGAGTAATATATATTGATATTGATATAGATAATGTATTAAGATATAAGATTAATAGTTATATCTGTATTAGATATATATATATAAATATAATAATAATAATTTATAAAGACCTAACAGAACGCATCTAGTTAAGTATTGATACTTTATTACTATACATGTACATACTGAATCACAAGTGTGGTATGGTATGGTATGGTACAGAATGACAACATTATAAATATGATAATATAATATATAATGTCATATGATATGGTATAGTATGGCATGATCAAACTACAAAACTATTCTATTTTTTAGAGTGTACACATACACATACACACGGTTTGAATGTAAGGATTTATTTACAACCTCTAAGTTTAACTATCCTATACTATACTATAGGGTAACATCACAAACTAATCAGAAATCATTCCCAGTCTTTTAGACATGCTATGGTAGGTTAAGGTAAAGGTAATAACAATGAACCATTCATATAAATCAATAGTATTCATTTAGCTAAGCTAAGCTAAGCTAAGTTAAGATAAACCAAGTAAACTATAGTAAATTAAGTTAAATAACTGCACCATGTTCGGTCATCCTCCTGAATACCTATCTGTATGGTTCTACGAGAACTACTATGTATGAAGCTAAAAAGCTGAGCTAAGCTAAGCTAAGTGTGACACGGGATCATGTCTTAAGAAACTGTTTTACTTAACAAAAACTATGGTAAAACTAGTTAATGGTATATACTATATATGAAATATACCATTAGTCAGCACCACCTGTTTGAATACCAGTTTGTATGGTCCAGTGTGGAACTAAAGCTAAAGCTAAAGCTAAAGCTCAGACAAAGTCATAACTGAATCACTATTCACATTGTCCGTTGTATCACTGGTCTGAATCACTATCTTCGTATCCGTGTTCCATGTGTGATACTTTATCAGGAGGTGTCAAACCTGTGTGTACTCCATCACAGTGTCTTTTGAAACCACTATACTTTACAACACCTTTCACCACTCCGACGTTATGTGGTTTCTCAACCGTTGTAGATGACTCGCTAGGTATAAGTGGTGATGGTGGTGGAATTAGTGAGTCGAGTTCTATTAGCTGTGGTGACATCTGTGAAGAGTTAGGTGGGCGTGACGAGGTTGAAGGTCTTGCATAAGGTTTATCATTCTTCCTTTTGTGGGAGCGGGGTACAGGACCAGGACCAGGACCAGTATCAGGACCGCACAGTTTTGAAGGTATCATTCCTGGCGACGTCTTGCACTCGGTACTGTATCGAGAATATGATATCATAGCTATTATATCGATATACATTACATAATTAATACACATACAATAATTAATAATAATATAGATAATGATAATGATAATTACTTATCATACATACATTACATACATACATAGTAATACATAGGTGCTATTTAATGTGATATCATAACAATACATATTAATATAATGTATATAGATAATCATCTGATAGTTGTATACAAGAATACATGATATACAGAGATATATTGATGGTTATAGTATGATAATAGTATCATATCAATAGACACTTACAAAGAATCATCTACATGATGTAATAACAATATTAATAGTATGATAATTATAATAACCTTACCTCAAATCTATAGGTTCGGTACACCGATCATTTTCCTCTTCATTTCCCGTGGAGGTATCTTTTTCAGGAAGCTGTACCGTGAGTCCGGTATCTTCTATACGGAAGGACTCACATGGTTCTGCTGGAGGCACTACATGTTTTACACGCATTGTTGAGGTTCCACGGTCATGATCAAATCCTAATATATCATCAACATTATCGGACTCGATATCCAATCCACTGTTGTTTGATGATCCAGGTGTATTGACATTATCCGTAGATGTATTGTCAGAAGCACATTTTCCACATACACGGTCACAACATTTAAGTAATATTCCTTTCCGGGCAAGATGAATTAATAAGCTTATGAGAATGACGAATACTACACCTACTCCTCCGGCACCGGTCGCGCTGACCACGACAACCATCATTCGACCGGATCTGTTAACCACTTTATCAATACCCTTCACGTTAGAATCGCCCTCAACGGTGTTTGGTTTAACAGTTTTATCCTTATTACCGATAGTGTTATCCCTGACTTTAACTGTATTTTCATGAACCACGACTTCAACACCGCCTAGAACCTTTTCGGTAGATGTATTGTCATCCATGAGATCTTCGATGTCCATGTTAGTGTCTAATTGCATATGTGTTTCAAGTTCATCGATCGACGAAGTTATCCTCTTACATTGGTCAGTGTCTATCACGCTTCTTGGTAGACTTGAACACGAATCAGCTATGGGATTCCTTCTGAGGTCTATTCTGGTGAATCTATCCGTTGGGAAATCACCTATAGTCCCGATATTGTTGCCGCGAAGGTCAAGTACAGGATACCCGGTGGATTTTCGGTGACGGACATCGGGCATGCTGTATAATCCAATGTTGGTGCATGAAATTACTCCACGTGATGGGTAACAGACACATCTTTTACCAGGTCCGCATTCCAGTAAGGCCTCAATTTGCATGAGCAATATAGCAAAGACGGGTAGTATGAAGAATGGCCTCATGATGGCTATGAAGATGACTGACTTGATCCTGTCGATGTCCTTAGTATTCTGAGTCAATAAGATTAATGACATCTTCTTATACTAATCAAAGAGGAAAGGGGTGTCACTAAACCCGGTGTCAGCCCGGTGTCAGCGAGGCGGTAGCGATACCGGAGAGGGTGACACTATCCAATGACATCTTGATAAGATCACCTTTCAACCGACACATGTGTATCCGACCGCTCGCGGTAGCTGCCTGCAATACACACTCATTCATTTGTAGCAGTAGATAGTCAATGATTATCACTGATCTCTAAATGTGGTAATGATATGGGTATTGACACTGACATTAACACCGACAACGATGTCAATATTTAACATGCCTCTTGAACATGTATTTAAATTATTCCTCAATAGAAAGTTAAATATTCAATTCAAACTACTCACGAATTATATTTCATTATTTCATGATTTAGATTTTTAACTATCCAGTTATCCCCTACTCATTATTTCAGATGTAACCTTAACATAGTCAAGATTGCATTGCCTTATTGTAGACATTACCTGATAAGGTATACACTCTAATACCAATTTTGATTAATTAGGTTTAGTTATTCAGTCTTAAAAGGACACTTTACATAAAGTTACAGCCCCTTTTAATGTATAGCTGAGATGTGAGACACCTACATATACAGGCTACCTACACAGCTACAAAACCTCGAGTAGGTGACATGTAAACAGTGACGCATTCTGATGACATTGATACAACTCATAGAGGTGTATGGTAATTTTACCCTCTGCCAGGGGAAATGCGTCATTTTTTTCTGGGGAGACGTGTTGTACTAGTATACAGTCAATAGGATTTTTTTTACCATTATCATTATTACACGGGTAAAAATTACTCACCATTGTGGATGTACTGGGAAAAATTACCAATTCTCAAGGGTGTTTATCCGATTACTATAATCCCTTTTTAATCGGTATTAGATTATTACAACACACTACAGTCGATTAAATCCATGCCTCAACCTGCTGATTCTTTACCGCACAACAAGGTGGATGTTTGGTTTATATACGGGGTATTACACTGTCTATTCATCACATCGCTCTATGGGATATCCTTGCTGTTAGACTACCTGCTGATTTCAATCCTACCATGGGAAACCTTACCATCACCATCGCAGATTACCGAATGGGATTTTCTACACCGTAGATTGATTGAGCATCAATTACGTGAGGTCACGTTATTGGCATATTCTATCTACCATCATCGACGTGAGAAAACCCAACACTAAAGGTATGTATCATTGATTGCAACCTGTATCCGACAGCTCGCGGTAGCTGCCTGCAATACACACTCATTCATTTGTAGCAGTAGATAGTCAATGATTATCACTGATCTCTAAATGTGGTAATGATATGGGTATTGACACTGACATTAACACCGACAACGATGTCAATATTTAACATGCCTCTTGAACATGTATTTAAATTATTCCTCAATAGAAAGTTTAATATTCAATCCATCTACTCACGAATTATATTTCATTATTTCATGATTTAGATTTTTAACTATTCAGTTATCCCCTACTCATTATTTCAGATGTAACCTTAACATAGTCAAGATTGCATTGCCTTATTGTAGACATTACCTGATAAGGTATACACTCTAATACCAATTTAGATTAATTAGGTTTAGTTATTCAGTCTTAAAAGGACACTTTACATAAAGGTACAACCCCTTTTAATGTATAGCTGAGATGTGAGACACCTGCATATACAGGCTACCTACACAGCTACAAAACCTCGAGTAGGTGACATGTAAACAGTGACGCATTTTGATGACATTGATACAACTCATAGAGGTGTATGGTAATTTTACCCTCTGCTAGGGGAAATGCGTCATTTTTTCCGGGGAGACGTGTTGTACTAGTATACAGTCAATAGGATTTTTTTACCATTATCATTATTACACGGGTAAAAATTACTCACCATTGTGGATGTACTGGGAAAAAATTACCAATTCTCAAGGGTGTTTATCCGATTACTATAATCCCTTTTTAATCGGTATTAGATTATTACAACACACTACAGTCGATTAAATCCATGCCTCAACCTGTTGATTCTTTACTGCACAACAAGGTGGATGTTTGGTTTATATACGGGGTATTACACTGTCTATTCATCACATTGCTCTATGGGATATCCTTGCTGTTAGACTACCTGCTGATTTCAATCCTACCATGAGAAACCTTACCATCACCATCACAGATTACCGAATGGGATTCTCCACACCGTAGATTGATTGAGCGTCAATTTTGTGAGGTCACGTTATTGTCATATTCTATCTACCATCATCGACTTGAGAAAACCCAACACTAAAGGTATGTATCATTGATTGTCACCATTTGGTATTCAGTTTATCCAATGACTAGCTAATAATGATAATTAGTTAGACAGTTATTAATTAATCATTGTTATATCATTATCATACTATTAATGACAATGATTGATTAATATTAATAATTTATTCAGTTTCAACGATGTTATTAATGATAAATAGATGTATAACAAAAGCACTAATACAATATAATATAATATAATATAATTTTTTGATAACTTCACTTTATTGTCACATTTTGAGAATACATGGTGTTTTCTTGTCCTTTGTGGGAAAGTATATATGTGTAACAATGCAGTAGGAGAAGACCGTTAGTGACACATATCACTGGTTTCAATCGGCTTCCCGATATATACCCTTTAGTCTTCCTCCGGATACAGAACAAGATTTTTTCGATACAGCGAGACATAGAAAATTGGAGATTCATTAAATAGCGTATATTAAACATTCACTCATATTGGTTACTTGGAATAATCATTTTGTGATTGTTGGTATAGTGGACTAGTCTCAACAATATGTTTTATAACTGGAAGTAATTCCTACAACACACACACACACACACACACACACACACACACACACACACACAATAGTTCCAAGTAGAATTATTAAATTTGTTGGATGGAATCCTTCATCATTCTTTTTTGTCAGGCTTTTAAACTCACGAAAGGTTTCCATCTGTCTCATGAGGGGCGACAGATTGCTCCAATTTCTCATTGTGTTATGAATAATTGTATGATACTTCGCGTGTTATCTATCAGTATATCTTATGTTAAAGTATCTGCTGTCAATCTGATTTTTTTTTTCATGAGATTTTCTGTTTTGATTCTCGAGATTTTCTGTTTGGATACTATGGCCAATATAGACAAACTTTATGATTTTAAACAAGTACAACTCAACAACTGCCCAACTCGGTTTGGATCAAGGTTTTATTAGTTTTAAAATTATTTACAATTAATCACAGGTGTAATCACTCCCTCCGCCCGCCACACATCTGAAAAACAACAAACATATACTGAGTCATGAATACAATTCCTCAAAATATTTACATGATAATAGGAAATCATAGCAAGATTGCATGTAAGTGCCACCACCATATACGATAGTATCACTGTGTGCTAAATAACATAGTAATCATTGTGAATAGCCTAAATAACCTAGTAATCATTGTGAATAGCCCTATAGGCGTTTTTTAATATTAGGAATAGCACACTAACCATCGCGGTCTATCCATTCCCTGGTCATATCAACGATTTGAATTGAAAAGAAGAAAAGGATAGGGTTCCTATTATTATTATTATTTTATGTGGCACAAAGAAACATCTTTTTTCATGAGCGACCCTAACGAATGTACACAGATATGAAAATCTTTTGCCCCAGATACCTTCCCTTCTTTTAATTTTTCTGGAATTTTTTTGACACGTATCCGTGTAGAACGGGTCCTAGGTCCCCCCTAGCGTTAGAATAAAGGTCGTAGCAGTATTGCCCTCTGGTGTAATTTGTACCGTTTTCTAATTAAACCAAAGAGTGACAAGAATGATGTTTTGGTGAAACTATCATGAGGGTAAGGAATTTCTTAAGGAAGTTTATAACTCACCTTAAAGTTCATCAAAGTTGTAAAAAAACGAAAAAAACCCACAAATCACTTCGGAGTTCTTCTGATTGGACGACTGAAAATGGAGAAAAGTTTGTATCAGTTTCAAGTTATATAATTTTTTGGATGTAGTACAGTACGCCTCCCCAAGCCGACTAATACAGGTGTTGCCCTTCTGCGCCGCTTAACGTGACACTACCTTGTTACGCGATCACTGAGACATACCTGGCGAAGTCTCACTAGTGTTTCCAATAGCAGAGATAGCCGTTTAGGGAAGCAATATCACTAACTGCAAAAGTAAATATATAGAAGATAAGGTACTACGGTACTTATTGCATACAAGCTACATAATTATGATGACTAGGTTAAGTTTATAACTCACCTTAAAGTTCATAAGGTTACAAAAAAACAAAAAAACAAAAAATCACTTCAAGTTCCTTTCTGATTGGACTGCTGAAATTGAAGAAAGTTTGTATCAGTTTCAAGTTATATATTTTTTGGTATGTAGTAAAATAACTTAGATAACGTAGATAAAAACTTACATAACATAGATAAAAAAACTTCTGACCCCACATTACATTACATTTGAAAGTGATAAATACAGACAGATTAATGAGTGTACATTGTAAGAACACCATCAGTATTTACTCTATGTACTAGGTGGTTTACCTATACTTTTTTTCTCAATATCTTTGTTAGAAACGATCACTACTTATGTTTGAAGCAAAACTTCATATTGAGTATGTGAAGTTTCTGCAGGCGAAGTTTTATTTTTGGTTTTTTAAATTGGGCTCTTATAAGAGCCCTGCAAAAAAATTATCCCCTCGGTAGGCAACCGAACGGCAAGCTAGCAACAAACTAAAAAAAGAAGAAGAACAAGCGTTTCCCGCTTTGTCAAAAAGAAATCAGCAAGTGATTTTGGTGTATAGTGTATGGTGGTAAGCATATATTTGAAGGGTAGATTCATGTTCTATGAAAGGTGTCGCAAACCCCTGATTTCCATATTTTGTGAGATACACCACGTTTATAACGGAGTGGTATATTAGTTTTAACCACCCTTCATAATTCCAGTTTTAACCATCCTTCATAATTGCATTTTTAGTTAACCTAGCGACGCTAGACAAGATTTATTTGCATTCATGGTTTTATATGAACAGCCTGTTTGAAGCGACCTCTAGTGGATACACTGGTCACCTGAGCTACATATACGATCGAGTATAGACCGTATTAGTGTGACGTCATTTGACCTGGCGAGAGTGGGGTTTCCCTACGTTCTGGTGCCAAACATTGGGGTATGCCTTCACTGAGTGTAGTATCGGCGAATCACAACATCTCTAAGTATCTAGTTCTGCAGAATATATAACTGTTCTATGGCATTGAAACAAATGTACCAACATAATAACTTTCTCCTGACTGTAGTTATTAGTGTTGTCACACTTTCAAATTTTCGAAGAACAATTTGACAGTTATAGAGACTCGATGGTTCAAGGTTGGCACCATTGTTTTGAAATCAAACATGGGTCTGATTTTAGTCTTACCAGCAAACATTTTCATATTCCAGTCACAGGTCAGTTCTCAAACATGTTTCCTCATAGATGTATTCTCCACTTACTTTATTTATACTGAATTAACACTAAAAACATTCATTATTAGTCGGCAGCATATCGACCTTGATACTTCGTCTATGCGGTGCTTCGCAGAGTTTGGACTTGTTTGGCACCAAAATGCCACGTGGTAGGTGGGAAATCCCAATGATGACGTCAGGACTAATGAGGTCTATATAACATATTATCTTAGCCTGGAATAAACGTCCATAGGTTTAGCATTACAAACTCGTTCTCAACAGGTTTGCGAAAACGGTAACTCGTTCTCAACGGGTGATAAAGAGATGAATATTTCCAGTCTAAGATAAAATCAGAAACTTATTCGTGCTTGGTTAGTGTCCTCGTTCGCCATCGAGTTTGGAGTGCACAGTAATATGAAGCAGGCGATAGCTCATAAGTGCTATACTCAACCTATAACAAGTTAGAAGTATTGACTTCTATGGGCTATATAATAGGTGCTTTACCTATGTTTTTTCCGAAAACCTTTTGAGAAACGATCACTACCTATGTTTGAAGCAAAACCTTGGATTGAGTATGTGAAGCTTCTGCAAGCGTAGTTCTATTTTGGGCTTTTTTTGGTGTATAGTGTAAAGTGGTACGTATATATTTGAAGGGTAGATTCATGTTCTGTGGAAGGTGTCACAAACCCCTTATTTCCATATGTGGTGAGATACACTTCAGTTATAATGGAGTTGTATATTAGTTTAAACACTCTTCACAATTGCAGTTTTAACCATCTTTCATATTGCATTCTACTTTGAAATAGCTGCGCTAGAAAAGATTAATTTGGATCGATAATGTTTTATATGAGCAGACTGTTTTTCTATCCCTCTAGTGGATAGATAAGACGTTAAGGTTTCATATACGCCATCCAGAGGTTACTCGGCTCCCTATTATCGCCCAGGATAAATACAAGTTCCGCTCGTGAGTGCTTGGTTACACTACGATCGCATGAACCACAGTTTTCCTATTTATATTTGAGTAACCTGGACAGAATTTCGGGTTTACATGTAGAAGTAGTTGAAATTTCCATTTCTGACATCGGAATTTCCATTTGAAGATTTATAAAAACCGTTAAAAAGTAATGATTGTGAGTTACGGGTCAAGGGTCTATTACCATATTACGTCTGTAACCAGCGCACACCGGGAACTGTAAACAGATTGAATTCTGGGGTACCTCGATAGGGTCTATAAGCAAAAACGCTGTAGTGGATAAACTGGTCACCTGAGCTACATACGATCAAGTATAGCATAGTACAAATTATGTCTATACTCAGCCCAGGTTTTGTAAGGTATGCTATTTCCTCGACCTATATATACTACTTGACTAGTGTTTCCCATATCACAGACAAGCCGGTTAGGGAAGCATTAACACTGATGGCAAAAGTATATATATATATATAGGAAAAAAGGGTAATAACTCACCTTAACATTTTTTAAAAAGTTCCAAGTTTCGGGGAACTATCCATCAACTGTAAGAAGAAGTAAATTGGGTTTGTTCGTTTATTTTGATAATACTCAAAGGAAAAGTATCCTATTTGGTATAGTAAACGCATGTCTCTCCCGTGTGTACCGCAGAAACCAATAGAAATTATGGAATAAATGAACTGCTAAGGGGACCTAGGCAATACAGAAATTTTAAACTCGCCCAACCGAGCAAAACCGTTAGAGGGGGGATGGGAGTCAAAGTGTGAATATGGATGGCTAAGCAGTTTCTTCTATGCAATGACTTTGTCAAATGGCCTATTAACAAACACAATGGAGCACAGCAGTTCCTATATAAGGCTGTTACCTATGAGAGGATATCAATGTTCTGGTTGGAAACCAAACTACAGCGCTGTTAATACAGTGATAACTACGGATATTCATTTCAACTTCATCGGAGAGACACTACAATGCAGTGGACGAAACCCCGGTTTTGTAAATACACAGGCTGAACCTATACAGAGCCACGTCGGATTACAAAGTTGAGTTTAATGGAAGTCATGTAACTGTTCGAAAGATAATATCTGATATAACCAAAGCATCCTATTGCTTTTTTTACGCTCACGAACGGCACATGACAGAATAGAAACAGGTAGGAGACTATTTCACACCTTTGGTACAATGGTCACCAGAGCAAATGCTTCGTACCTAGGTTTGCCTAATTAAGTATAATAATTTGAAATCTAAGGCATAAATACGAGAAATAACTTTGGTATAACTTATTTCTAGGTCTTTAAAGTATCAAACATGATATATTTTGAATATCACACCATTATATCACACCATTAAACAAGTCTCCTGTATCAAATGCTATGCTGGATTTTAGTTCATGCAAACCAACCACCGTGCGGCGCTACCGCCCACGCAGTGTCAAGTCATAATATGGGAGTTAGGTTTCTTTGGTCATTATGGGAGTTGGGTTTCTTTGGTTATAGTTCTTTGATCATGCTACACGGAATATTAATAGTTTAGAGTAGCTTTTTTACTTACCGTGGTACAAGGAATATGTGGATGTAACCATGGTAGCTACCTAAATGTAACATCAACTAAAGGTCAGCATTGAGTTCTATTCATTTGAGTAAAAAATTGTGTTGAAAAACAGGGTTTAATATTAAATCGTTTTTATTTATATTGAATATATTGTATGGTTAAACCACACCATAATTACTCATTCACAGTGATTATACTCGAAATAAGCCTAAAAAAGGGTTCTTCTATGCAGAGTTACATACAGTAAAACATCCCATTGTATAGTCAAACCACACCATAATTACTCATTCACAGTGATTATACTCGAAATAAGCCTAAAAAGGGTTCTTCTATGCAGAGTTACATACAGAAAAACATCCCGTTACGCAGTGTGAAGAAGCATGCGCCATCTACGGGGAAAGTGGCACACCACTCGTATGGGCGACCTCTCGTGTATAGTACTAGCGCAAGCTACAGTAAGCTACTTCCGTTGTTGGTACCGCTGCGCAAATACACTGAGGAAATATTATGGTTGTACCACGTACTAGGAATAGGGAAAGGATGGTTGGTATTGTCCTTTGTACAAACTAATTTTGTGGTATCATATGCATAGGTAATTGTTAAATATTGCTAAATATTGATTGTGCTACGTGTTAAATAAGATGAACTCACCATCATCCATCTCCTCCATACCGACTGCGATTTCCACGTGCCTGTGAAAAGAATTGCGGCTAGATTCTCACAGATTCACTCAGAGGCATTAGTGCCTTGAATTTTTCATTTGAAAAATGTAGTTCACAACCTGACATGTTAAGTTTTACATTTGAGTTATTTGATGAGGGTTTCGAACGGTATAGAAATTTCACTACTTCGGGCGATAATAGAGGGATTATAGAAACGGTAGCTTTCGGACAGATAAGCAGAACACCGTTGTGAGAGGGGGGTGGTAAGGGTTTAAGTCGAGAATGGGTGATTATACACTTGGGAGTATGAGAATTCATTTACATTTGAGTTATTTGATGAGGGTTTCGAACGGTGTAGAAATTTTACTACTTCGGGCGATAATAGAGGGATTATAGAAACGGCGGCTTTCGGACAGATAAGCAGAACACCGGTGTGAGAGGGGGGTGATAGGGTTTTAAGCCGAGAATGGGTGATTATACACTTGGGAGTATGAGAATTCATATTTCAGGAAGTTTTCAATACCATTTTGTAAACCAAACCGAATACAGAACTAATACGACATTATAGTATTGGCTTGCTGGGAGTGGGTGTGAGGGGGAAGATTTCATTGCTATGGCGGGCCGTTTGAATAGGAAGGTGACCAATTTGGGAAAAGTTAAGTGAGAACTTATTCATTTTATTTGTGTTAATACCATCTAATACTCACCGAAAAGGGATATTGATTCTCATCACACGTCTGATGAGCCGCCCGAAGAGAAACATAATTGCGGGCCATGTCCGGAGAAGGAGGAAAAAACCTCCCAGGACGAACGAAAAGAGAGCGATACAAATACGTGCGCTCTCCATGATGTCAACCTTTTAAATGATGAAATCTAGGTCAAAGCCAATCTGGGTCAAAAGTCGATGTTCGGCGCTATGTCGTAAAATGGATATCAGAGGCTATTAGGAGCTATAAGTGAAATACAAAGCCTGTTTTCGCTCCGAAATCGTAAAAGACGCCATGATAATCAGAATTATCTGATTGATACTTGTAAAATGAGAAGATTATACTTTACGCTATCCACCAGGGAACAGACCCATTCGTAGTTTATAAAAAAGTCACTAGATAAGAGATGGTTGACAATTATCGTTATTTAACACGCTTTTGTGGTATCAGTTATCTTACATGCCCCACAGCACCTCAGCCCCATATCATGGCCTACATGGACATAATATCCAAGTCTTTCCGGTCTCTCAGCGGTAGACAAATCCACAAAGTATTACGAAATAAAAAAATTCTAAGGTGATCTAAGCAATTGCCAAATTCAAACTTGACGCAGTACAAAAAGGTTGGTGGGGTGATGAGAGCGTCAGTGTCAGTGTCAGTGTCAACATGGATGGCTAAGCTGATTCTTCTACGCAATAGACACTGTGTAAAATCATTTTCCCTGGTGAAATAACGGGTTAAGAACAGAGATGGAACCCAGCACGTTCATTACAAGGCTTGTACCTACAAAAGGATATAAATATTATGGCAGAAAACCAAACGACAGTGCGGTTAATACAGTGATAACTTCTGATCTTTCAGCCGGGAAGGATACGTGTCAAGTCCAGTGACAAAACCATGTCTGCTATGCTACGAGTCGATTCGACAAGTCACAAAATTGACATTTATATCGTCCTACGGCGTCAACAGTGTAAAATGAAACCAGCATCACATTCCTCTGATCAGCAGCTGTACGAGGGTGTCAGACTTGAGACGGTGGAATTAACCTAACGATTTGTAAGTAAGATCAGCAAAGCCTCTATAGAGTACTGTCTAGACTATAAGGTTGAATCTATGGGAAGCCGTGTCACTGCTCAAAACGAAGGGTGGTCAAGCTGTCATTGGAAATCAGGTCGCCCAGGGTTTAAACTTTAGATTAATGATTAATAATACATATATTCATATTCTACATACTGTAGGATTGTATCTATGGGAATATTGTCCAGGTTAGACGAGTTTCGATTTAATAATTCATATTTAACCTTAGGCATTACGCAGTCAAAATTAATTTATTATGAGGATTTAACTTAAAATATAGGTCTGGAAACATTATTATTCGTAAACTACAGATTATTAGGTTTCTCCTTATAGGTATTTGTGTATTTGGGAACATGTGGGATTTATTTATTTATGGAATTTAGAAATTAAAAGCTATACTATAGACTTTGTAGGGAGTGGTGCACTGGTAGAGATATGATTAGAAAATCATTTAATATGAGATCTATTTTGAAATATCTCACTGGAGACATTAATATTATTAAACTATGGGTTCTTAGCTTTCTTCTCATATATATATATATATAATTTTGTATTTTGGATAATGTGGGAATTAGTTATAGAATTTAGAATTTAGAAAATTAAAAGTACTCAGTGATTAAAATAGCTTGTACTGCCATAGCTAGGTTCGAAGACATGTTTTCGAATGGTTTATTTTTGGTTTTGAGCATTGAATCTATGGATGGGGACTGGATTAGGGGAAACTATACTGTATGAGGTTTGTTTATACGAAATATCATTCACTTTGAACCAGTGTAGGATTTAGAATCGAATTGACAGAAATGCTCATCTATCTTAGGCTTTACTATAGGAAAGGTATGGGAGTAGAGTTCAGGTGAGGATAGTATTAGAAAATTGTTTTTTAATATTGTTTTACTTCAAATAAATGATAGGAGACAGTAATATTCGTAAATTAGAGATACTGAGCTTTCATTTGATATATATCTTGACCATTTCGGACGAGTTGGGACTTAGATATTGATTTTTTTAACTTAGATTCGAGCAGTGGATAGATTGACTATTTCGCCATAGCTGGGTTATAAAACATCTTTTTCAAAAAATTTCTTCCAGGCTTTTAACCATGAAGCTATGAACGGTGAATTGGATTAGAGAGATACTGAGCTTTCATTTGATATATATCTTGACCATTTCGGACGAGTTGGGACTTAGATATTGATTTTTTTGAACTTAGATTCGAGCAGTGAATAGATTGACTATTTCGCCATAGCTGGGTTATAAAACATCTTTTTCAAAAAATTTCTTTCAGGCTTTTAACCATGAAGCTATGAACGGTGAATTGGATTAGGTTAATCTACACACACTCTAGGGTTTCTAATCTAGAGATTAGAATCAAAAGCAAATATAGTTTGTGTCTATAGACTTAATTCACGGTTGAATCATATATGCAGGAATTTGTCAGGTTGATATACATAGATCAGTGTCTAGCTGGTACTCGAGGTAGTGGGAGGTAGGGGGGACTTTATCGTCGATATAATAATCTATTTAACCGCTTCTGATCGAAATATTTCACAAAAAATTTGTTCATCGTTTCGCTGTATCGGGACATGCTCTGTGAATAACTCAACTCGTCCATAGGCGCGAGTGGATTAGGACTTTGTTTATTTTTCTCTGTGTTCTACTTGAATCGATGATTGGCGACTTAGCTTAGAGCAAACTACACTGTCTCAGGTATGATTATACAAGATATGATAGACTTTGAAACAGGAGAGATTGATAAATTAATTAATTAATGAAAATGGTACTCAACGCTGAACCTTCAACATGGGAGCAGTAGGGGAGATGGGCTCTAGGCAAGACACCATTTCGAAAAACATTTTTTACGAGCATTTACTGAGAAAAAACACTGGAGGATGAAATATTCCTAAACTAGGCAGTTTCAGCTTTTTTCTCATATATTAATGTGCAATTCAGGCATGAGGGGGGACTGAGATATTGATTTATGAAATTAGATTCGGACGGTACCTATAGGAAACTACTGAAACATTGTGACCTTACATTGCGAAGATCATACAACCGTTTTTATCTGAAAGCAGTCTAAATTGTATTCATTATCAACCTTTCCTGACAAGTGGCGTACAGATATTAGTTCATTTAGGTACGTACTAACTTTCCGTATGCGATGGGGTTTGCAGCCCAGAGCATATAACATATCTGTATGCTCCGGTATGTAGATATACGCTGTCCATATGTTTCTATGGACACTAATCTATGCATCAAGTGGGTAATAAATAAATAAAGGAATAAATATGCTATAAATATAAACATCAAATGGTATTATAGGGAGACATAGTTAGTGTGGCTGAATGGAATCTATTTTCTGGCTGAAATATTCACCTCGTTCGAAGTGTATATGTGATGTCATATTGTTTTCATTCATTTAATTTCTCATGATATTGATTATTTTCTTATCCTTTATCTAACCCCTAGTATTTTGTCCCATAGGTTTAACATTTGTAACTTGCTATCCATGCCCCAGTATTCTCCATATATATGATCTTCCTTTTGCTCACAGGTATTGACGAATGGAGGCTGTTCGTCTGCGTAAAGAAAACCAGATCTACAGTGTAGATGAAAAAAAAAAACGAGCGCTTGCCAAATTCACCCACGTAGAGCGAACCAAGCGAGAAAACAGATCCTCTAACAGTTCAAGCACGGTGGTTCAGCATTATATTCTGCTGCTCCTGGGACATTATGAAAAAATTTGGTTGAAAAACAATTTATTTATTTATCGTAAAATGTTCCACTATTTTATAGTTAATTATTAAATTTTATCACAAGAGACATTAATATTCATAAACTACAGGTTCCAAGCTTTCTTCTGAGATATAATTTGTGTATTTAGGACAAGTCGGTACTTAGATATCGGATTTAGGAGAATAAAAGTACTCTATCAATAAAATGGCTTATGGTACCATAGCTAGGTTTTAAGACATCATTTTCAAATGTTTTAGTTTAGGCTTTCAGCATTGAATCTATGGACGGGGACTTGGATTAGGGTAAACTACACTGTCTGAGGTTTGTTTATACGAAATATCATTCAATTTGAACCAGCGGAGAAATTAGAATTGAATTAAAAGAAATGATCATCTAAGCTGAGCCTTTACTAAGGGAGCGGTAGGGGAGTTAGGCACTGGTCCAGGCACGATTTAGAAAATCATTTATTATGAGGATTTAACTTGAATTCTATTACTGGAGACATTAACATTCGTAAACTACGGGTCCTTAGCTTTCTCCTCATATATATATTTGTGTGTTTTGGACAATGTGGTATTTAGTTATCGAATTTAGAATATTAAAAGCTTTACCATAGGCTTGGTAGGGGGGTCACGCACTGGTCGGGATACGATTTAGAAAATCATTTATTATGAGGATTTCACTGGAATTTTATCACTGGAGACATACTGGAGACATTAACATTCGTAAACTATGGGTCCTTAGCTTTCTCCTCATATATATATTTGTGTGTTTTGGACAATGTGGTATTTAGTTATCGAATTTAGAATATTAAAAGCTTTACTATAGGTTTGGTAGGGAGTCACGCACTGGTCGGGATACGATTTAGAAAATCATTTATTATGAGGATTTCACTGAAATTTATCACTGGAGACATTAATATTCGTAAACTACAGATTCTCAGCTTTCTTGTGATATAAATATTGTGTATTTCGGGTGATTTTGGACTTAGATATTGGTTTTTGAAATTAGATTCGAGCAGTGACTATTTTGACTTATTTAACCATAGCTGGGTCATAAGACTTCTTTTTCAAAATGGTTTCTTTGAGGCTTTCAGCATTGAATCTATGGACTGGGACTTATATTAGGGTAAACTACACTGTCTGAGGTTTCCTTATATGAAATATCATTCAATTTGAACCAGCGGAGAAATTAGAATTGAATTAAAAGAAATGATCATCTAAGCTGAGCCTTTACTATGGGAGCTGTAGGGGAGTTAGGCGCTGGGCCAGGCACGATTTAGAAATCATTTATTATGAGGATTTAACTTGGATTCGTAAACTACGGGTCCTTAGCTTTCTCCTAATATATATTTTGTGTATTTCGGACAATGTGGGATTTAGTTATCGAATTTAGAATATTAAAGCTTTACTATAGAATTGGTAGGGGGTGTCAGTCACTGGTCGAGATACAATTTAGAAAATCATTTATTATGAGGATTTCACTGAAATTTTATCATTGGAGACAAAATATTCGTAAACTACAGATTCTCAGCTTTCTTGTGATATAAATTTGTGTATTTCGGATGATTTGGGATTAGATATTGATTTTTTGAAAATTAGATTCGAGCAGTGACTATTTTGGCTTATTTAATCATAGCTGAGTTATAAGACATCTTTTTCAAAATGGTTTCTTTGAGGCTTTCAGCATTGAATCTTTGGACGGGGACTTAAATTAGGGTAAACTAAACTGTCTGAAGTTTCAGTATATGAAATATCATTCAATTTGAACCAGCGGAGAAATTAGATTGAATTAAAAGAAATGGTCATATGGCTACAGATTTACTATGGAAAAGGTTTTAACAAATAGTAACGAATTGTAAATACGTTGTCAGAAATGAAAAGCCTGCCTTTCTACCTGTATGTACCAAATTTCAGGCTGATATTCCAATTAGATAAAGGTAAAAGCAGGGTGGTCCCTTAAGCGGGGTGGTCCCTTAAGCGGGGTGTCCTGGAAGAGGGGTTTTACTGTACTACATGAGTTTCAATATGTACTCCCAGTTCTGAACGTATTCCCATAGACTGAGCATTATCAATTTAGTTCCAACCTCTACCTATAGGGGGGCAGCACAATATGATTTCTAATATTTTTAATGGAAGTTATAACAAATTCTTGATGAAATATTAATTTAAAAGCAGTTTTAGTTATAAAATCTTAATAGATAATTGCAAAATATCAAGACCTTCATTTGTTAATTTTTGCAAGTGTTATTGAAGCATTCTTGACGAAAATGATGTGTAAACACCATTTCATAGTAATATCTTATTAATATATATATGATCCCCTTCAGATTCATATCTGAGCACTTTGTGCTAGTTGTCATCTCATACACTGAGCCATCATACACATCTGAAGGCAGCGAATCGCTTGCTTATTGCATGTGTGTACAGGCTCAGAGGTGTCAACTTGTCCTCAGGGGTGCAGCCCGACCCGTGGCGGCCGAGCTTACACGTTAAGCATACACGCTAAGCATACACACTGGCGCTGCACCGACCAGCGGCTGTGTACTCGGCCGTGTTTACCCCTGCGGAGCACAATGTTTGCCCCTGCGGAGCACCACGCTCCGCTGAACGCGAACAATACCCGAGATAATCCCTTAAGGTGACCCGGCGCAGACTTCCCGGCACGGTATGCTCATAATACAAACAACCTCGACCAAAAGACAATAGATTGGGCAATAAACAAACGAAAGAACAATCTGCGGAGCACCACGCATGACTGATTTTAAACAATTGATTCTGTGGTCTATACAGCTATGTATACTACTTGAATCCTACCGTCAATAAAATTTGTTTAAAAAAAAAAAGGGATTCAGGCTGAGACAGACATCTGTGGCCCAGCACATTAATATTTTCATAAAATAGTCTCTGCTTGGACTAAGACAAGGCTTAGATTTACCTCACTTATAAGAGAGTGAATATCAATCTAAATGAAGGTTTTGCTCAAAGGCTGTGCTCAACTGGGCCAAAATCTCGACCAAATAGATGGCTTTCGATCATGTTTTCACTTTTCACAGAGTATCTTGGGAGTGCGCCTCGAACCAGGTAATTTTGTTCATTGTCGGCTCTAAAAGAAGAAATACTTACTAAGTAATAGTCATAGCTTGACATGTTGATAATGAATCCTAGTTTTATGTTCCATTACATTTTCAGAAATACACACAAAAGGAAATAGATTCCTGGAAAAGTGGCTTCAAGAGTACAGAAGATCTAGTAGGATGTGTTTTTGAATCTTTAGAACCATAGCAACTTTGGTCAATTCTAGTTGCTTAAAGTGATCCTTTTTGGAAGACCATATTACAAGGCGATAACTCAAAAATCATATATTTGAGTTTTTAAAAAAGACGAAAACTTTTACATTTTTTCAACCCATTGCTATGTTAAATTGATCTTACAAAACAAAATATCATCTCGTCCGAAAGGAGAAATAATAAGATGAACACTTTGACAGATGTCTCAGTTTTTTGACGACCATGTTTAAAATAAGTCTGGCATGAATATCCTAGTTGGTATCGCTGTGGTATGCCCTAATCGTAGTCTAACACTTCTTTGTTTTAAAAACACACAAGGGTTGCAGCCAAGGTTGTGATTACATCCGACTTTTCCAATAAACAGCAAAAGATTGATGCTGAGTACCATGGACAAGGTCGATAATCACGAAAGTGCCCGCTGTTTGGGTGCACCCCTCTCATAAGATCTCACACAAGTGGTATTTTGTATTCCAGGCCAAATAAAGCCACTAGGGCGCCAAGTACACAGTATTCTCGCTAGGTGTCATCATTGAGATTATAGGAATCTTTGGGTTGCATTGATGTACAGTAAAACCCCGCTTAAGGGTACCCTCCGTTCCGAGCAAAGTGTCCCTTTAAGCCAGGTGTCCCATCAAGCGGGGTTAAAATAAACTAAATAAAGATTTATGTTCCGAGAAAATTGTTCCCTTAAGTGGGATGGCCCCTTAAGCGAAGTGTCCCATAAGCGGGGTTTTGCTGCACATGTTTAGCATGGGAGGCAGGCCAGTGGATTCTCAAGGCTCTAAGCCTAGTTCGTTAAGAATTCTTCCCACATATACTGTAGTGAGGATCTTGTACAGAATACCACTTAGAGAGTGTGAGATCTTATGAGAGGGGTGCACCCGGAGCACCCCGCTTCAATGCACATACAGTAGAACCCCGCATAAGCAGACGCCCTTCGTTCCGGACCAAAGTGTCTGCTTATGCTGGGTTTCCGCTTACGCGGGGTTGAAATAAACATCTAATAGAGGGATCCATTCCGAGCAAAGGTGTCCGTTAACGCGGGGTGTCCGCTTACGCGGGGTGTCCGTTAGGCGGGGTTCTACTGTAAATACATTTGTCTTATTGCACATTCGCCCTCATGAAGACATAATGTTCCGACCATTGCGTAGGGGAACATATATGAACAAAACGGATCCGTTGCATCGCACAGGCGCGCACGCTTTGTCCCACTGGAGCGATTGTGTGCGATGCCACGGGTGGCGCCATGCTATTACCCTTGCCTGACGTTTATAAATCACCTTTTATTGACTTGCGATGATACCATCGCTACAGTGGGGCCGGGTCCAAAAGAATCTGCCATGTGTGCACGTAGCAAAATGCAAGTTTAAATCTGATACATAAACAGCCTATAACCCCTCCCTAAATGTCAGTCAAGTCAACATGAACATCAATTTAAACCCTTGTTAACAAATCCTGCTGATCCCGACTCTGGGGCGAGGACAGTTTTCTCTGAAGGCTGTTCTGGCTGTGCTGCCACCTGGTGGCTCTTAGGCGTACTATCAGACGCTACATTTGAGCTGGTATCCGGCAGTGCCTCCAGTGTTTGCATCTTAACCAGCTTGATATCTTTCTGTCCGTCATCTCCCTCCTGCTCGTCCGTCTTTCCTCGGCGGCACAAATACAACACAACCTTCACAAGGAGAGCGACAACGAAAGGAATCGGGGTGCCAATGGTGACAGCCACGGGCATGACAGAGGTAAGATCCGCCTCAGGCTGAACCAGGGAGTTACGGAGGACGAGTATGGCTATAGCCGAGTTCTGGTAAGCCGTCTCGATACTGATGGTCTTAACCCTCGTCCAAGGCTGTCGAAACACCACAGCAGCAATGGCACTGATAATGCTGCCGGTCCAAGGCAGCAACAGACCTGCCACCAAGATGCGCCAGTCGTCGACCATGAAGAGGATGGCGTACCAGTTGGAGTACACGCCGAGAGTAAGCAGGTAGAGGATGAAGACGAGGGCGGTCGGCTTCACCAGCTTACAGATGAGGTCGGCCACCTTCGGCAGACACTTGCGCATGGCGAGTCCAGCCGTCAGCGGAACCACCAGGACGAGTAGAGAGATGAATATCTCCAGGAATGGAATCTGCACTTTGTCATTTTGAAGAATGAACTTGCCGAGGGTGAGGAGCCACAGGGGCATCATGCCTGAAAACCAATAGAAGCTGTATCATCACTTTTATAAAGATCTATAAGCATTGAATTAGATGGTGAGGTGCAAGAGGGGCATCATGCCTGAAACCTAATAGAAGCTGCATCATCACTTTTATAAAGATATATAAGCATTAAACTAGAGGGTGAGATGCAAGAGGGCCAACATGCCTGAAACCCAATAGAAGCTGCATCATCAATTTTATAAGGATATATTTATCAAGCATTGAATTAGAGGGTGAGATGCAAGAGGGGCATCATGCCTGAAAACCAATAGAAGCTGTATCGTCACTTTTGTAAAGATATATAAGCAATTAATTAGAGGGTGAGATGCAAGAAGGACATCATGCCTGAAACCCAATAGAATCTGTATCGTCACTTTTATAAGGATATATTTATTAAGCATTGAATTAGAGGGTGAGATGCAAGAGGGGCATCATGCCTGAAACCCAATAGAAGCTGCATCATCACTTTTATAAAGATTTATAAGCATTGAAGTAGAGGGTGGGATGCAAGAGGAGCAACATGCCTGAAACTCAATAGAAGCTGTATCATCACTTTTATAAAGATTTATAAGCAATTAATTAGAGGGTGAGATGCAAGAGGGGCATCATGCCTGAAACCTAATAGAAGCTGCATCATCACTTTTATAAAGATATATAATATATAAGCATTGAATTGCCTATAAGACATGGAAATTATAAGAGAGGTTAGATAACCCGATAGGCGCATGTTGCTAATCCTAAGAGACCACTTTGTTATGACATGATAATATATCACACGGTTAAATAAATAGATAAATCAGGCAAACAAATATAATGAAACCCAACAGAAGCTGTATTTAGCTATATCATCATTTTTATAAAGCTATTTAAGCATCAGATTAGGTGATGTGAAGCAACAGAGGCATGATGCCTGAAGCCCAATAGAAGCCGTATTTAGTCGAGCTATATCATCATTTTCATGAAGCTATTTATAAGCATTATATTTCTTGCCCCTCCATTCTGAACCTATATAGGACTGTATGATCATAGAAAAGGGTTAGTTTTAAAGGCTATTCATGGTCACCCAAATACAAAAGCAAAGATTCGCTAGTAACAAACGAGACCAAAAACAAAATTCTAGCGTCGAACCCCCATAGCTTTAGCACTAAACATCGTTCTCATTGGCCTCCGGAAATGGTGTTTGAAGCACGGGTATCTGCCGTTTTACCGGGTTCACTTTGGCTTTTTTTTTTTTTTTTTTATTGGATAAAGTTCGCCAATTTACATTTAGCGGTCTGCCACCGTACGCATTATACAGTATAGTTGCGTATCTTGTGGTGGAGGTACATCAAGATATCCTCACACTTCAGCATGTGATAAACGTTTTGTGAAATAAAGAATAAAAAAAAGAAAAAAGGGTAACAATAATAATAATTAGGACAGTGGAATGCAAAAGGAATAAAGGATGATGAAAGAAATGGTAAATATTGAGGCCATTTCTTTCATCATCCTTTATTCCATCCATACTAGCGACTTCGTCGAGTCCGAGTCCTAAAAATATTTGAAAAATGAGACGTTGGACTGCCAAGAGCAGGGTTTGAACCCCAGCCACTCGCGTTCCCAGACGGACGCTCTGATAACAGCTCCACACAAACTGGTGCTCGGCCAAATACTTAGTGTGGTGGTGGTGGGTGGCGCGAGGGGTATCAGCGGAGTTTTGAAAGGGCTACCAGCGAAATGTGATCTCATTGCTTTCTCTCAAGGAAAGGAGATCAGAAAACTACACTTCCAAATAATGTTTTTAGTACATCTAGAAACAAATCATAAGAGTAGAAGTACATCTGTGTAGAGAAAAACAAAAAATAGTAGCAGGATTCAGTTAAGTACTGTACGAGAATCTCACTCTCGTGGCCCTTCAATCTCCAGGCCCAGGTCGGGTTCACTCTGTCTCTATGTACGGCAACAACTTCAAGCGGATATCACAAAATTCTACCGTTTTAGATATAGTAGGTAATAATATAGAAAGACATGGCTAGTGTGGCCGAATGGAATCTGTTCAGAGATATTTCTGACCAAAATATCGAGGAACAGATTCCATTCGGCCACACTCACTATGTCTTTTTATTATTATATACCGATATTCAATTTAAATGCCATTTTTGTACTTACATTATCAACCTATTTCAACCTCCGAAATAAGTCACGTGGTATGGTGTGGCGTAAAAATATTTTACGCCACAGTGCGGCCGAACGGAATCTTTTCTGCTATTGCGTAAAAGTGAGACATTCGTGCACCGGTATATGATAATATGCAGATGAAGATGGCATGTTGACTTACCTAGAGAGGCGAATGAGGAGATGAGGGTCATGCAGATGGAGAGTGTGATGTCTCCGTCCAGCAGGATGGTCCACACGTTACTCTGCCCGCCACCAGGGGCCGCTCCGGTCGCCATCAGCCCGAACGCCAGCGCCGGGGACAGGGACAGAGCGCGTCCCAGCAGGAAGGCCAGCTGAAACCACCAGGTGAAAGGTACACAATGTTGAAGACTGGAACTACTGTAAAATTACGCATACAAGCCGAATTGTTTTAGGGATTTTTGAAAAAAAATCGGCTTATTGATTTTTGCTAAAGTCGGGGGTTGGCTTATAACCGGGGTTTTTCAAAAATAAAATTTAAAAAAATTTATTTCAACATTTTATTCCAATATTTGAATAATTCTGATACAATGTGGTATCCTTTATTGGTGCAGAAGTACATTGAAATGTTTATATTCTATATCGATCGCCAGCTGAAAGTGGCAGCACAGACATTTAAGATACATACACAATGTTACAAATAACACCCACTTTGATTAAGCCAATAATTACCTACCACATATAAAACATTAGAATTCTGTCGGACCTCCTTGGAGCTTCACCCCTACATAGGGACAGACATACCTGAACTATGTGTGAAGACTGAAGTGCCACGAGAGTGAGAATCTCATTGAGAGAAGAACTTGAACCTGCTGTTCTTTTTTTTCTAAACACAGTTGTCCTTCTCATCTTATAATGTATATAGCTATGTCAAAAATAGAACTTAATGCTGTAGTTTTCTGAGACCATGTTCTGTGTGGTACCTGTGTCACATGAAATAATAGCTATAGACTCTAGTATAGTCTGTTTTCGCCAGGGCCAGGGCGCACAGACTCAAACTAAGACTGTTATGGGGTGCCATTTTGAGTCAGGGATTCCTGTCTCCTCTGGTACTCAGCTACCCTGAGTGATTTGCAAGTAACCAGTGTGTTACTCTTCAAGCATAGGTCCTTAGCTGCGTTTCTTGTGCTTCCTACCCTTGTGACTGGGGGTACCTGCTCGCAATTCCCTCCAGTCGCACAGTGTGAACTGGCTTTGAACTGCCCGCCCTTATGACAGGAGCGTTTGCGTTTGTAGTTACATAGGTACATCCAGTCTCAGATTAGATTACCAAATATCAAAACTGTTTTATATTCAAAGACACTTTCGATTGGGCGTACATGAGCTACCCCAGCCCCACTGGTGCGATGGTAAGACTAGCGGGACACTTGCAGTCTCCACTTAGACTGGCTCCAGTCCTTGCATCATATGACTAGCCTCTTCGCTGGGAGACAAGAACTTGTACAATCTGTAATGGTGTTGGATTTCTGGCGCTGTTTAGCTCCGAAATTTATTGCTATAATAACACAGACGGCCAGGGAACTGGAAGAGGGGAGGGGGAAGAGCAAGAGGAGGTATAGGGTTACAGGGAGCGGCTTGGGGCCAAAAACAGGAGATTCTGTTCCTATTGGACAAGTTTTTGATTCATGGGCCAGTCAGAGAAGGATACATACTAAAATAAACTTTATTTTGATTGTGATTAATCATTTAATGGATGTTCATAATCAAAGACTTGAGGAAGTCATGGGCAAGTTAGAGAAGGATACATACTAAAATAAACTTTATTTTGATTGTGATTAATCATTTAATGGATGTTCATAATCAAAGACTTGAGCAATTCTAGTCTCCACTGTGTGTTTTGCCATGTTGCGTGCCAGGGCCCCGTTGCTCCACTTTTTGTGGTATTGCTAGCTATAATCAGATTGCAAATTTATTTTTACGATTACTTAAACGATCCAACTGAAAAAGCATTTCTCTTGTGATATTGGATCGTATCTCTATATTCCCGTGGTATCGCTATTTTTTACGATGCGATACAATTCAGGGGCACATATTGAATGAGACAGGGGAAAATTAATTAGTTCTTTAATTAAATACAGATGGCATCACAATTAAAACTGATCTGACACCTGGTGGTGTGGATCGCTATTTCCTATAGGTAGAAGAACAAGTGGCGGGGGATGGTGGTGCCACCATGGATCGTTATTTGAAATACCAGATAAGGCTGTATTTAAACCACAATGATACGATCTGCAGTGCTGTGAAGGTCCGTGTAAAAAGGTATCGCTAAAAGCAGTATTTTACGAGGCGATACGCCTATGCGATTATGACGCAATCCGCAAAATTTCAGGAGCACCGTTTAGGCCCTCGGATCGCTATTCTGCGATCCGCAACTCTGTCGTAAACGTGGAGCAACGGGGCCCTGAGGCTCGCCCAGACTGGGCCTAGCTATGGTGGTGTTCGTGCAGTGTGAGTGAGGTTCGCCCAGTCTCAGACTGGGCATAGCTATGTACCTAAAGTCGCACAGTGTGAACTGGCCGTTACACCAGCCCTCTCTTATCAGGTGCCTGGATCATATGACGGTAAATATAACAATCAGTTGACGATGCGCACTTGACAACACAGCTTCTTGATGATTACATAACTGTATAGATTATAGGACCCTAAACCATCATGGGATAAACAACACAGCAGAGGTTCAATCCAGGTTCTTTGATCACGAAAATTCACACTTTATGTGTTCACCGCGGGGTCCCAGAGATGTCAGGTTTTCATTCTTCAGTAGAAATCCACTTTTTCATATCCAGTGTGTATGACTACTTTTCCTTGTGTCATATTAAGATGATATTAATATAGCCTCATTTACGGCAATATAACAGCGGTTTGAGCTTCCCCACAGACACTCATACCCATGCAGTACCAGACAAGGACATATTATCCAAGTGTTCCCGGTCTGTTGGTGGCAGAAGAATCGACATTAAAAATATTTCCACTATTTTTTTCTGACCCCAGTTGATATCCCTGGGGTCCTTGTGGTCGTTTAGTAACTTATTCCAGCGAAAGGACAGGGTACAAGGATAATATTCAAACTCGTTCACCTAAGAATGTTCCACCTGACCAAAGATCGTCCATAAGTGTTTAATTGAATAGACCCACATCGTCCCTGGCTTTCGTTGGCGTACAGAAAGGGTCTTCATGTAAGAGCCAACGAGAACCAGTAGGTGCCAGATAAGCGAGTCATTTTCAAGAACATCCATAGTTGCTATGGACAAAATGCATTTGTAATATGTGTTTGCCTTTGTATAGCAGTGTTTGATTGCCCCTCACATTTACGGCAATAAAACAGCGGTTTGAAAAATGATAAAATCCAATGATAATATTAATCTATTATATATCCATGCAGTATATTTGATAATTACGTACTGCTGTTCCCTATGCAGTATAGATTGTGTTCTGAACCCTGCGCAGTACACTATTATACTGAACACCTCAGCAGTGTCTATATGTCTTTTATGCCAACATATATGTTTATATGTCTTTTATGCCAACATATATATGTTTATATGTCTTCTATGCCAACATATGGTTAGATTATATTAATATGGGGTCTATATTAAATGTATCATACTTGTATACTACAAAACTCGATGGGAGTTGATGTCATTTACGGGACTCGGCCTGGGGCATCGTTTAAAAAAAAAAAATTCTCAATCTCGTTTTGTAGGATGTACAGCATGGTCAGGTCATTCTATATAAAAGATAAAGGGGGACCGAACGGCAGAACGGAGGAATCACAGAACTTTGTTTTGTTTTGAATAGATTCTGTTAAAAAAATAAACAACATAAAAAGAGACGGAAGATACGATATACTCAAGAATACCCCGCTTTACAAAAAAAAATCATATTGTCAATCATACATTGTCTACAAATAGTTTACCATATCCGTTTTTGAAATAGAAAATGCAGGAAAAGAATAGCTGACTTACCACAGGCATGAATCCATACTGACATATAAACCCTATCACAGGAGCAACTGGCTTTTTCACTATATTCTTAGCAATGGCTATGTCGAATTTACAGCCGAATCCAATGTTGTTCACCACGAGCATAACCACCAATCCAATGTTGAAGACGACATCCACAACCCTATAAGCTCTCACCACAGTCACCTCGTAAGTCTCAGTGCAATTGTTATCATCCAGGGAGATTTGTACTTTCACGCTTGATCGACCAAGCCTGACCGCACGGACGAGGAAATTCCCGGAGTAGCAAACGGAGGAATTATTCCAGTTGGTTTCATTCATCTGCAGAACGGCGGGTGATTCTGTCAGAATTCTGAGCGTTTTCAGGTCCTCGGCTGTGAACCACACCTTCAGCTGGGTGGGGAAACTATCCATGTTGTTGGTTGTATTCACACAAGCCGACATAGACACCGCATGTTCTGTGTTCTCAGGCACCGTCTTTAACATGGCGGGAACAAAACTCACTGAGAGACTGGAGTTGTCTGGGAAGGAATACCTGGAGCATTGTGATGCTTCTGTTGATGTAAATAAAACCTGGCTGATGATAATCCAACATATTAACATTATAAATCCGATAGGATAGCTTGGGGCCGCCATTGAGAATTTTTTCCTGGGTGACCAAGCTCGACTTGAGTTCCGGACAGTGGGCGGGAATAGGTTTCCTGTTTATCAACAAAGAGGACGGTAGCAAGGGACTAGATACATTGATCTCTGGCCTCTAAATCCGCCAATCAGTGTTAGCCAGTCAGATTATTACATGGCTGGTACACAGACCCGGGGGCACGTTTAATAATCTAGGCTCGGTTGTTTGTTTTGTTTGTTTGGTTTGGTTAAAACACAAATGCTGGTAGTTGGGTGATTTCTAAATTCTATTGAGTTTTGCAAATAACTCAGGATAATATAAGTTCCATATATCAGCAAATAGAAAATGAAAAAAAAGGCATGTCACCATGCTAAATTCTATGGGAAGGCTATCTGAAAATGGAAGTGCTAAACTATTGGTGCCAAATGACACTGATGTTCTATTGCTATCTTCAAATAATTCTGGATTATGATAGTTGGGAATATGTACAAATGAGAAGTGCGAAAAAAACACTAAGTCACCATGCTAATCTCTATGGGAAGGCCATCTGAAGAAGTTAAGGGCTTAACTATTGGTGTCTATGGGAAACTTCTATATTTTCATGAAATCGGATGGCAGCACCAGTGTCTACACAGGGGGCAGTGCGATACCTACCCGCATTTATCTTTAGCGTCCAGATTTGTAGATTTTCTGGGTACTCCTAATAGCCTTTTTCCAATTCTGGTCAGCAGTGCTAAGGTCCGTCGGTAGTTTCTGATTGTATATCGTTTATCGCCAATGGAAATAGGCAATTAGGAGAACACAAAAAAATCTACACAGTGTTTGTCGACCAATAGAAACAGGCCTTTTATCAGACTGCTTCAGACAACACTCTATTTTCGCAGGCATAAGTTATTAAACAGACCCCACTGATAGCTTTTAAAGCCTTATAAATTATTCATTATGATAACGTATATCCTGAATAATAACTGATATTGCTGACTACTTTAGAGACTAAACTGAAATATATATGTTGAAGGTACCTCTTAGGAAATTGTTCTTCTTGTATTGCAGCACCTACACTATCTAACACCAGATGGTGATGATTGTACGAACGCGAGTTATTATAGTCTTCCTTTCGTTTATTTTTACGAATAGGGTGTTGCTGTATCTTTTTCTTACAGAACGAAAATTGGGGAACTGCAATTGACGAATACCATATTATTATATACCTATGCACAAACTAAGTACAAATACTAACTGCTCCTCGGGTTATAGTAATAATATCATATAACCAAGTTACTCTGTCTAGCTTGGTACGCATCGCCTTTGGATTTGACATACGGAGTGCTTTGACTGACATACGGAGTGCTTTGACTGACATACAGAGTGCTTTGAAATATAACGCAATCTGATTGGTCGAGAGGCCGAAGCACTTGGCTGGGCGGAAAATTCAAAAATGGCGGACGTCCTCTAATCGCAAGGTTTACAATGTATTGTAGACAGGCCGGAATGAGTAGACGTCCCTAATGACTAGATATCGAGGTATCTAACGTCGGACATTCACATGATACAGTCTAGATAGCTTAGATGTACGAAATCAATCGATATCAACAAGCACTGACAGTCCACTCCGATGCTCCGTGTTGTCAACGTCAAATTACGTTGGCTACCCTAGTTCCAGTGTCGGGATACTGTGCAGATTTATTTCATATATCTAAGCTATCTAAACTGTATCTAACTGTATATCTAAGCTATCTAAACTGTATCACATGATTGTCTCACGTTAGGTACCTCGATATTTGGTCATTATACACTTTTAGATAAGTTCATGTTGACAATCTTCTCCGACGTTCGCTTCCTACGATGAACGAGATTTGCAGGTTATGAACCAGCGAATCTCCAAATGGTAGTCTCTGCTAATCAGTAAGGGTGTGTATAACAGAGGATCTGTTTGGAGAGTGAGCAAGGCAATTGCCATAGTAACAGGTCGATCAATCTCCGAACCGTAGATACTGTATATGAGGCCAATGTTACGGAATGCAAAACTCAGATAGGAGAGTGTAGAAACCTGCCGCTAAGGACTATGGGATATAACAGCAAGTATGACAGTGTATTTGACATCTTTGTCGAACAGTTGAGTGTGACGTTATGGCGATTTACGGTCAAAAAAAGGTATTTTCTGATTGTTTAAGACATTTGAAGGCATATAATAATAGAATTACGACGTTGTCGCTCGTGTATGATGACCGTACACCTTGGTTTGTCTAACTGTCATACTCACCTCGGCCTACGGCCTTGGTGAGTACGACAGTTAGACAAACCTCGGCGTACGGCCACCATACACGAGCGACAACATAGTAATTCTATATTATTATATACCTGTGTGCGAATGTCTATGAAATACTGCTCGCTGCTAGGGGTGCAGTAATAATAATGTTCCTGCCCGCTGTGAGTGTTTTTTTTGTTTTTTTTTAACTCATTTATTGGGTCGAGAGATATACATATACTCCGTATCCAGACTCGGCTGGGCCGGTCTTCTGTCTGGTCCCATGATACAGTATCAGCAATTCCGTGTGATCAGACATACAAAAATTACAAATGTCTTACCATCAGAGATGTATATAAGGATGAACAATGATGAACAACAAGACCAGCCAATTCTTGCAAGATACAGTCAGACGGGAAGGGAAAAGCAGAAATTGAATCCTATTTCAACAGGAATCTGAATAAACTATCCTAAATGGAACGTGGGGGTTTAAGTTCCAGTATGTACATGCACATATACGCCTACATACATCTTTTCATCTCAAGTCATTTTTTCTTGTGTGAGAATCGAACTATGTGTTGAACACCATGGATTTTGAGAAGTCGAATTGCCGACTTGGTTGCAACGCAAGCCAAGATCGAGTTAACCTAATTAAACAACAGCATAAATAACATTGTTGAGTACTAGAAGCAATAGCGGTATTTAAGGTAATTTTTTTATTGAGATATTGTACTCGGTTGCAACGCAAGCCAAGCATAATTGAAATGTACCTCAGTGGTAGGGGTGTAATACCTATTCTAAATAGTGCAGTTGTAACACAATCTGCAGACTTTAGTTTAGGCAGTGAAGTCTCTAACTATAAAGAACTCATCCAATTATTGAAAACAGTTAGGGTAATCCTTTTTTAGAGTAATTTTGAATGTTTTCCGGTCCGTGATCTCAGTGTATACTGATTTCAGGTTATTCCAGTTCTTAATAGCCGAAACCAGAAAACAGTTTTCGAAAACCGAGCTTTTTAAGGGTGGTAGTAATAAACGTGTGACTTAATAAGGCATGAAAATGTTGATTTTTCATTGATTTAAGGTATATAGTAATAAGCAAGCGTCCTCACTGTGGGCGAAACATTTCTTGTTCTCGGTCAGTCAAATGCATTTCATACTGCCTTCCACCTATGGCGTCAGGCAGTATGAAATCAATGACTGACCTCGAACAGGAACTGTTTCGTCCATAGTTAGGACGTTTCCTAATAATATAAAGTACAAGGCATTTCTTCAATCATATAGCGAAACCAAGTCCGTGTATATCCTATCTGTAAATCCAGCGACCCCAGATAACTGATTCTGTTTATCACCTCGACAGGAGTTAATCTTTTTTTGGTTACTCATATCTTATTCTCAGCGGTTTTAGATTGTACTTTTTTTTGTTACAGTAGTGAAGCCGTACGTTTCTAACGCATAACCACAGAGTAAAAATCAATGCATTTTTTTTGTATCATTCGGTATGGGGGATGTGATTGGCACATTTATTTTTACCACCAACCCATCAACTATATTTCCTTTATCTCAATTTTGATCCCCTCACCTCTTGAGGCCCATTTATCTATTCATTTATCCAATCACACTATACCAAAACAGTCAATATTTACCATCTCAATTTGATCAAATTTCAACTGTTAAGTTAATTCATAAATCCTATTTATGTAAAATTCATATACTATACCAAGAATTTTTTTTCACTTACCCAACCCTTGTCTCCTTCCCCTACTTTGGAATCATTTTTTTTCTCTCATCAAAATGATCTAAAAAGGGTTATGCACAAGGTAATATTCCGATTTTATCTAAGAGAGCTGATATGGGGGGGGGGGGGGGCGGGTTCTTAGAAAGAAACTTAAGGGATGAAAATAACTTGGTCAGCACTCCAATGAATTTGACCGCGGAGTAATTCACATTGCGAAGATGAGTGCATTGCGTAGCTTTGAATCTGAATAATTTTGACAAGTATATACAACATATCATTTTATTACTTTTCAGATACTAAAACAACCAAATTGAAAAATATACCTGACGCAATAACAATTTATACATAAATCTAATAGTTTCGGTTCATAATTTCAGAAGATTTAATCATGGATTGGTGAAGACCTTTACTAAAGAAAGACTCCTGGCCCTAAGAACAGCTTACTAGAGGAATACCAAGGTATCTGGTTTAATATCTGAGGGATCTCCACCCAACCTGCATCCACATCGGTAAATAGAGATACATGCTAACCTCATCGACATCTCACTGTATATATTATCGTAAAACCGGATGAGTTTTAATCTTGGCTCCCGTATGCCACGACTGGCGTTTGGCGTAGTGATATCACGAGGCGGACCCGAGTGGTATCCGGAACCGTACGCCAGGAGTATACTGTACGGACCACTGGTCCGTACACTAAAATACGGACCACCTTGCCATGTACGCTGACTAAAGTTTTAGTTGTTAGGCCAAAATGAGTTGATGATTTTTCCTTATTTCGGGTATATAGTAAATATATAACGACCTACCATGCTTGTACAAGCTACAAAACTCGATGATAATTTACGGTTTGTACGGAGCTCGGCATAAATGCCTTGGTCCGTACAAACCATAAATATCATCTTGTTTTGTAGCTTGTACAGCATGGTCAGGACGTTCTATATAATTACTTACCTGTATAATATATGAAGGGTGCAGTACCCTTATCTTGTTAATATGTTGCTCAGTTACACATATATAGACGAATATGATGAAATATGGCCCTGGAGCCTACTGAAAATAGGGTAATCACTAACCCTAGTACAGTCTCAAGAATAAAGAACAAATTAAAAGAAAAGGGAGTCAGAACTTAGACACAGAAGTACAGGGTACAACTAGTCAAGAGCCAACTCTGATTTTAATGACATCTGTTTATATACAAGCCACAGGGGACAACTTGCTGCAGGTTGAGTTTAAAACGAGGAATGACAAGTCTTACTCCAATCTGCCTCACATGCCAGTGAGGGCACTCCTGACATTAACAATTCTGTTTGTCCTGTTTAGAACACCCTGCCACCATGTGGGCAGTCCATGAACTAGAGTGAGCGATAATGAAGGTAGATATGACATTCACTACATGGCTGTCATGAAACCAATGTTTTCATTGACCGACGAAAACGACGTGGATTTTAGTAGTTCTCCTAAAATTTGTTGCTGGTGGTCACCTACTCCACGTCGCTTATACATAATCCATGAGGGTGTAGTGGATACCGTGTTTTATCCTACCCCTAATAAAAAAACTCCGTAGGCTTAACAACGGGTCACTGTATTCGGTCTGGAGTTCAGAAAAAAAAGAAAAATATCGCTCTAGTGGGATACACTTGACAAATGACGTCATTTGATAATGTAGAAGTAATTTAGACGGGCGGGGTAGGATAAATTCTAAACCAAACTTGAGTTACTCTTGTTATTGTTCATCGCACTCTGGCAAGATCACGTATTACTGCTCTCGGCTTCGCCTCGCGCAGTTATACGTGATCTTGCCGTCATGCGATAAACAACAACACGACTAACTCTTGTTTGGTTTCTCCATATTCTATGCGTTTCACATGTGCATACAGATAGAAATTCTTTGATCTTCGACTGATTTGGTGGGTGGTGGTATTATTGCGTAATATTCGCCAAATTAGTCGGTCACCCTTTCAAATGCCTGGGCGTTTCCATTCCCCAAGCTTGTGTCAGTGGTTCCTGACTGCAGATCGGTGCATAATAAATCGGCAAATGGAAACAGGCTATAATTTTAAACAGCAGGCCAGGAGGAAGCTGCTACAAAATGGCGATGGTGCCAATATAGTCATATTTACTATTGATAAATACAGACAATTTTCTCATTAATATCTTCACATAGAAACCAGTATGATTGGTCACGATGAATATAAAAAAATCAGAACGTTAAACCATGTTGAAGATTGGTGTCAGGCACTATTTATTGTGGAAATTGCGTAAAATTGTATATGACTGCACAGTGATATGTCAGTAGTGCTTGCTGTCTGCTGGCATCCCCATCAAATCTCTCATTTGTTAGGCCACTCAAAAACACCAAACTTGTTTCTCATCACCAATCCATGAAAAATATGATGAGGGCGCTTTTTTTTTCCTTTTTTCTTTTTGATGGATCAAAGATGGCTTAAAAGTGTCATAAAATGGGCTTTAGACATACAGTAAAATCCTGCGAAAGCGGTCACCCTCCGTTCCGGGCCAAAATATCCGCTTATGCAGGGTGTCTGTATACGCAGGGTTTTCAGATTTATACTGCTTATACATTGAAAGCATCCCTGGCATGAGGAGCTTTAATTTGATACCAAATACACATACTTTACATAATTGTTATCGAGGTTCACATTATTTTAGCCAAAAAAAAAAAAAAAAATTCTAAAATCGTTTTTGCAGATGCGCGCAGTGATGAGAAACATGTCTTTTTTTTTGAGTGGCCTTATACAATGACATCACGTTTCATCAACAGATTGACAGCCATATGATTATTAGAGGGAAATTATGTTCCGGTGAGAGAAAATCAATGTTACGAGGTAAGGCTCAGAAAAATTACTGCTCAAGGCATTGGCCATAAGCAGTAACGTTGACTTTCTCTCTCCGGAAACTTGGTTTCCCTATTCCTATATATCTTCAAATGTATATTGATAATGATGAATAGCGTGATTTGCTTACCCACCATCAAATGTAAAGCCAGATCCAAGCTTATCGAGTAACTTGACACTAAATGTTTTCTCCCCACTGTGGTCTTCATATGAATTTTGTAAGAGATGATCTGATTGGTCTAAACGTCAATCTTAGGTAGTAAACGTCAGCCTTGGGTAGTATATATTAGCCTTTGGTAGTAAATGTAAGTTATTCGATAGGCCATAGGAATATAGGAATATGCACAACCCAATGGTGTCAATCCCGTAATCCACGTTCGTGGCTGTCTATAATTCGCTCTCCCTAAATTACGGCGGGGAGCCAAAGTAACACACAATATGATTAATGCACCCAATGAGAAAGCCGTGTTTACTTTAGTCTCAATCTACGATCACTCGTAATTTCGTTGAATTGACAAATCAATAGATTCTTTTTAATTGATCAGGTTTTTCCCCTTTGTAATACCAACAGGAACATTTCAGATATGAACATTTTGGCAAATTTGTTATCCGGAAACATTTTATTATGATCTCAGATTATTTGATAAAGCAATAAAGCTCAGCAATTGTATTTTGCTTTCGTAAGTTTCCATGGCTCAGGTAGGACCCCTGGGGCCCGTTGAATAATCTAGGATCGTCAATGAAGACCCTTTTCCTCGTACAAGGGTTATCGTTTGACAACATTCAAGTTTGTTCACTAAAAGCCTTCTTCCATAGGCCGACAAACACGGTGTAGATTGTTTGTGTTATCCTTATAGCCTATTTCCATTTTTTTTCAGCAGTGCCAAAGGCCCATCGGTGGTTCCTGACTGTATATCGGTGACGGCCAATGGAAATAGGCTATTAGGAGAACACAAAACATCTACACCGTGTTTGTCAGCCGATGGAAACTGGCCTATAGACAGTCTTCGCCGTTCATATGTGTTGAATAAAGTTGACCTACATCGTCCCTGGGTCTCCTTGGTGTACAAAAAATGGTCTTCATGTACGATACTAGATTATTCAACAGGCCCCAGAACTACAACTATGAATGAAGGATAATTCGGTGCCTTCCGATACCGAAATCCTAGGCTTTGGCGTCACAATGGCACCAATCGTGATTCACCAAACAATCAACAATGTCTATGTACGTAGGCACAGTAAAAACAACGCTATTAAATTGCTACATTACCAGGACCATGCAAAATTGAGATCACACACAATGCATTAATCCTATAAAAACCTTTAAACATCAGGAAATTTTGTTGGCCTCATTTTACTCCCTTTCTGTCCGGAACCCGAAAAAGACGGTTCTTCAGAAAATTCCTGAAATCATGATTGCAAGATGATTTACCAGTCGAGGTTTGAATTCATTGTCTTTAAAAACGGAAATATACTATCATACATTTATTTAGAACATGATGCTTCTTAAACCAACATTTCATAATTGATAATACAGACTTATTTACCACATTTTCTCGAGATATGAAATTCCACATGAAAAATATTTTCATTTTTTCTTCTGAACTCTGCTGATATTCATGTCCTACTGTTCAATAGTGATATTGAGTGAGGGACCAGCAAGCCTAATATTGTTAAGGTACAAATATTGAAAAGGCATTGGTTTGGAATCAGGGGTAAGATAACAACATTCAATTGTAAGGTTCAGTGTCCACCTACTACGATACAAATTTAGAACTACCAATATGGCTCTGATACAAAAAAGTCATAAACTAATCAGGAAGGTCCATATTGTAGACAAATGTCTAGACAAGCCACTCTCATTGCAGAGAGGTGATCAACTGCCCTGATCAGAGGTGACCTTCCGACCAGATTTAGATTTTTTATTGGGAGATACATCGTAGGTCATATCAGAGTATATTGGGAGCTCAATGGACGCCAGGCCTAAAGGCGGGTATCCACCAACCATGACAAGGCTACGACAATGCCTTCCCAACAAGGTACACGATTGGCCTGCGATTGGAGGCCTTGTTGTGGTTGGTGTTCCCGACAAGAGTTTATGACAAGGCCACGACAATGCCACAATTGGAAGCTTGTTGGGAGCCTTCTGACAAGGCTACGACAACATCGAGCATGTTCAATTTTTCCCATGACTGAACCCTTGTTGTGCAGTGTCATGGCATGTCAGCAGCATGTTGCAGAGGTCTAGGATAGGAAATTTCAGTGGAGCGTGCACTTCCCTACACGCCCCGACAACACTGTCATAAAGCCCCCCTTCCAACAACAAGGCTGTGACAAGCGCCTATTGGAACTTTCTTGTTGGTCATAGCATTGGCGTGATTGGTGGACGCCACCCTTAACTATGGTGCTGCTATCAGAGGTACGATTTAGCTTAATTTAGCCCATGTTTGACCTCCCCTTCATCATATATTTGGCTGTCTTCCGACATGTAGTGGGAGACGGGGGTTTACTTACTATCTGAAACTGCCTAGGCTGCCTTGAGTGTCACAGTTCTGCAGCCCTGGTTGGGTAATGATGAGCATGAGATTATATAAATATACAATAATTCTCACTTACAGGATGTTATTTGGTGAGTGCCTACATTTTGTTGGTAATTTGAACATGAATATCTAAATGAATGTCATGTACTAAGTATCACAAGTAATGAAATCATTTACTAAATAGTCTACAGTGCCCTCCATGGACCTACTGGTCAGGCTAATGACCTGAGGTGTAATGGTGCATGTATTCATGCCAGAACTTTATTTTGTCATCCATTCGATTTTTCGAGGATAAAAACGTATTTTTTGAAATAAAATAAAATCAGTACCAGCTTGTGTGACGAATCAAGTTGAACATCATATGTAGTACAAGTGAACTTTTTGTCAATAAACACTTCAACCTTTACCAAATAAAGCTGCTTAGGCTTTAAACTGATTTTGATTGAGCTCGTAACTAACGACAATAATGAATGGCATATTTTCAGTGGCCATAGATCGAGTGCGGTTCACATTTTATCCCACCCATATCACTGACTAATTGACTAAAATGTGTGACATCATCCCCCATTGAGTAACATTTTTACAACACCTCATGGGTGAAATTAACAGGGGCCCGTTTAATAATCTAGGATCGTTCATGACCATCCTTTTCTGTAATTCGTATAAGAGTTATCATTTAAAGACAAATGCAGCTAGGTATCGCAATGCCCTCTATATCTATGTACTCAGAACTAAACAGGTGCTGCCATCTGATTTCATCAAAATATTGTGGTTTCCCATAGAAACCAATACTTAAGCACTTAGGTTCTCCAGATGGCCTTCCCATAGAAGTAGCATGGTGAAATAGTATTCTTTGAGCTTTTCCCATTTGTATATGTTCCCAACTATCAGAATCCAGAATTATTTGAAGATAGCAATAGAACATTAGTGTCTTCTAGCCACGAAGTCAGAATATTGCAGTTTCCCATAAACACCAATAGTTAAGCCCTTATCTTTTCAGATGGCCTTCCCATAGATGGTGTCATGCCTTTTTTTTTATTGCATTTTCTATTTGCTGATATATGAAACTTATATTATCCAGAGTTATTTGCAAAAATCGATATAATTTAGAAATCACCCAACTACCAGCAGTTGTCTTTAATAATATTCAAGTCTGTTCGCTCAGGCAATATTAGCCGTCTATAAGGTCGTCCATAAGTGTTGAATAGAAATGACCCACATTATCCCTTGGTTTCTATGGCATACAGAAAAGGGCTTAGATGTACACTTAGATGTAGATTATTAAACAGGCCCCAGGTTCACGCAGCTGTCCGCTATGAGCAACACACGTCTGAGTCTGACATTCCACATGTGTCCAGCTCGACTACCACTGTGCGAAAACCACCACTTTATTCCTATATATATACGCCATCGTGTAAGTGCATGTTTCGGCTGTATATTGACACGTTTCCTCTTCTATACGTCAGTGTAATGGCTGTATTTGCAGCAAAGCGTATATGAAGAGAAATACTGTGTGCGGGACATGTATACGCGGGTCGTATACATTTTACACGTTTATAGATGAGGCGTATACACAACGGAAAACAGGACTACCTTGTATATGCAAAATCATACCTATTTACGCCGGGTGTATGCATATATAAAATAAGGGTTTTTGCACAGTGTATGTGAATGAAAATCAGTTCCCAGTGTCAATGCAGTTTTGTCTAAAGCCCAATACACATCTACTGATTCAGGATTGAACGATTAGTTCCCAAATCGTATCGAAGTCGGTGAACTTGTCGCAGGGAATTATGTAACACCTCAGCCCAGGTCGGCCATCCAATCAAAGGCCATTTACCCACGTTCAGTTGTCACTGACTAGATTTATCAACATGTTGATAAAATTTTGGTGGCCGATTTTGGAACATCGAGCCACAACTTGTAAGCAACAAAAGGATATCTCAAGGGATGGACATCCACTAATTGTTGGCTGACCCTTGCCTAGCTGTCAACTGGGGCCGACTTCATTAGGATACCTCGCCTGAGACAAATTACTGTTCCTTTGTGACCGACAAAGGTACATCAATGTTCTGAAATCGGTAGCTGTGTTTTGGGCTTAAACATCAGTTTGATTCCCAATTATCTGTACACATATGTGCAAGAAATAAACCTATTTGGTGGAAAATTAATAACGGTATGTTATCCAAATAATCCAAAAATACATCTTAGGCCACTCAAAAATCAAACTTGTTGCTTATCTTCAAGCCATGAAAAATATGACGAGGATGCTTTTTTTTTTTTCTTTTTTTCTTCTTGAGTAATTTGAAAATAATTCATAATTTCATAATGATAATTCATAATTAATAACTTTCTAGCAGTAATAATAATAAGAACAATAATGATGATAATAATAAGGCAAAATACCTACACATTGATAGGTGTTATAAGTGTTGTGACAAGTGTCATAGCTTGACAATAGGTGGCAGCACAGAATGATTGGAATACCTAAAAATTGTCTAAAAGCATTTCTGCTGATGCACAAGGTGAAGAGAAACAAGTTTTTTTCGGAGTGGCCTTGAATGAACGATATCAGACTTAGTAAAATATATGCACATCACAATTTGAATTGCTCAGTCATTACTGAGCTGCTCGCTAGCTGAAGTCGTTGCTCCGAGCAGCTCCCCGGAGTGGCGGGCCATCCATGGCCTCTCTGCTGGCTTGTACCCCCGCTGGTGGTGGTACGAGCAGTCTCTATAATCATGCGGTTATGTGCACATCACAATTTGAGTTGCTTAGTCATTGCCAAGCTGCTTGCTAGCTGAAGTCATCACCTCAAGAAGCTCCCTGGAGCAGCGGCCCGTCCATGGCTATCTCTGCTTACTCGTACCCCCGCTGGTGGTGGTATGAGCAGTCCCCACAGTTGAGCTGGTCGCTAGCTGAAGTCGTCACCATGGACAGCTCCCCGTAGTGGCGGGCCGTCCATGGCCGTCTCTAATGGCTCGTCCCCCCGCTGGTGGTGGTACGAGCAGTCCTCTATAATCATGTTGGTTATATGCACATCACAATTTGATTTGCTCATTCACAGTTGAGCTGCTCGCTAGCTGAAGTCGTCACCACGGACAGCTCCCTGGAGCGGCAGCCCATCCATGGCCGTCTCTAATGGCTCGTCCCCCCGCTGGTGGTGGTACAAGCAGTCCTCTATAATCATGTCGGTTATATGCACATCACAATTTCAGCTGCTCTTTCAGTGCCCAGCTACTCACTAGCTGAAGTCGTCGCCCCCGACAGCTCCCCGTAGTGGCAGCCCGTCCAAGGCTGTCTCTGCTGGCTCGTACCCCCACTGGTGGTGGTACGAGCGGTTCTCTATAATCATATAGGTTATCTGCACATCACAATTTGAGTTGTGCATTCACTACCGAGCTGCTCGCTAGCTGAAGTCATCTCCCCGAACAGCTCCCTGGAGTGGCGGGCCGTCCATGGCCGTCTCTGCTGGCTCATACCCCCGCCGGTGGTGGTACGATCAGTTCTCTATATTCATGTAGGTTATATGCACATCACAATATGATTTGCTCATTCACCACTGAGCTGCTTGCTAGCTGAAGTCGTTGCCCCGGACAGCTCCCCGGAGCGGGGGACCGTCCATGGCCGTCTCTGCTGGCTCGTACCCCCGCTGGTGGTGGTACGAGCTGTTCTCTATAATCATGTAGGTTATATGCACATCACAATTTGATTTGCTCAGTCACAGCTGAGCTGCTCGCTAGCTGAAGTCGTCACCCCGGACAGCTCCCCGGAGTGGCGGGCCGTCCATGGCCGTCTCTGCTGGCTCGTACCCCCGCCGGTGGTGGTACGAGCGGTTCTTGGCCCCCGTAGATCCTCCGAAGCCGCGGCCACGGAAACAGGGACCGAGGAAAATCATAATAACCACGACGAGCACGACAGGCCCAACAGAGGCAAAGATGATTCCTATGACCTTCCCGGTCGACATGGCTTCTGAGAAGCTGATCACGCACTTAAAGTTGTCCTCAAATGTCAACCTATATAGGGTGGAAATGTTAGACAGAAATGAGTTATTTTTGTCATATATGTGAAGGATATGGATTGAAATGCATGGTGCTATCAAAGTCTAGATGAAAACGAAAATGTAAATAATAATGTGAATACATATACTCAAAATTTACATTCCGATACACAACACCACCTCTCGATTATCGAGGAATGCACAAACTGTAGAACTGTAAGTACTGCCCAGTGAAATATGCTTTAAACGATGTGTAAAATCTCTCCAAGTATTGCCTACCAAATGACCTTGACACTTGATACGGACTACCCAGTCCAAGACAACATTAGACTCCATAACATTTTCATATTCCCATCATCCCACAGTGAATGCTGTGTCTATATTTGTATAGTTGTAACTCAACAAGTTCTTATTTGAGTTTGCTATATACTTTAAGCTTACTGTTGAAAATGTATGGTCAGAATAGAATACCAAATGTAACAATTTGAATGATGTCCGATGAAAAAAGCAGATAGATTTATATTGTAACACAGCTGTATCTTTACCTTAAACTGATGATATTGTTACACTCACAAAATACATCAACCTTGATTATAATATATTCAGGAAATTGTGGTTATTACTAGAATGTACAGTATATAAAGGAACATCTATCCAATCGAGTTTGAATAACATAGTAATTCACAAGGCGACCACAACTCAACATGATGGATTTTATCAGGAGCTCTAGCCTGGAATTAGCGTGTGTGGGGGTAAGCATTTAAGGCTTACCCCTACCAACGCAAATATAATGATTCTCGCCTTAGTCTATATGCCACAAATAAATCATTTTATCATAATATGACTTGAGACCGAACATTTATTATATAAAAATGATACAATGTTGTTCTGTAGCTGTAATTTTCTCTACCTGATGTCTCTGAGCATTTGGATAAGGGCAGGAGCTGCCCTATCAGCCAGTAGATGGCGCTGTGCGTCTTTGTAGATGCTGTTCCGGCAGGTCTTCGTGAGCTTCTCCGCGGCCTGGTCACCAACAGACACGGCTACCTGTGAGAGGTGCATAAACCAGGCCAATTATCCTACCCCTAATAAAAACCTCCATAGGCTTAACATTAGCGGACTGTATTTGGTCTACGGTGCAGGAAAATGAAATTTATCGCTCTAGTGGGATACAGTTGTCAAATGACGTCATTTGAAAAGCGACCAATGATTATTATTGATTATCGGTAAGGTTTATGTTATTTCTTATTTATTGTTACCGGGTAGGATAAATTCTAAACCAAACTCGAGTTAGTCGTGTTGTTTATCGCACTCTGGCAATCTCCCGTATCACTGCACTCGGCTTCGCCGCACGCAGTAAACGTGACATTGCCATCGTGCAATAAACAACAACTCGACTAACTCTCCCTTGGTTTCTCCTGATTATAGCACCCCTCTCATAAGATCTCACACGCTCTAAGTGCTATTCTGTACAAGGTGTTCTATGGGAGAAGGAGTCTTAACCCTTTCTGTGGCAAAAGGGTGGGTACTAGTACTAATCTATTCTGCCAGGGGGCGGGACAGACATGACAGAATATGCAATCATTAATCTTATTGTCCATTTCACCCAGAATCATTACCGGGTGTTATATCTATATTCTGTGAACATTTCATGATTATTTACCCAATATTTCCTATTTTATTCCACAAAAGCGAAATTTTGCAAATTTCAGAAAATGATGCCTTTTGGCATCTCCCGCCCCAGCACAGATGATGCCATATGGCACACCAGCATTGAATGGTTTAACGAACTAGGCTTAGAGCCTTGAGAATCCACTGGCCTGCCTCCCGTGCTAAACACGTGCATCAATGCAACCCAAAGATTCCTGTAATCTCAATGATGCCACCTAGGAATACTGTGTACTTGGCGCCCTAGTGTCTTTCTTTTGCACTGGAATACAGAATACCATTTAGAGAGTGTGAGATCTTATGAGAGGGGTGCACCCAAACATCACATTTTACTAACAAAGAAAAGGAAACCCACCCCAAAAACTGACGTAATCATCCAGTTCTGCTGTTGTTATACCAGGGACACACAAAGTGAGAAATGCACCAAGTGAGATTTCCGTAATCGCCAACACAAAATGTAAGCTTTTTTTGTAAACTACTAGCGACTTCGTCGAGTCCGAAAATATAGAAAAACGTAATAACCACCTGCCGATAGCGGTGTTCGAACCCCCGAAGTTCGTATTCTCAGCCGAAGGCTCTGCTGACTGCTCCACAAAGATAGTTGCTCTACTAAGGCCTAATACTTAGGCTGTTGGTGGGTGGGGGTAGCGGAGTTTCGAAAGGGGTACCAGCGAAATCTTGCGATCTCATTGTGGTAGGTAACCAGCGGAGTGGTCTCACTGCTTTCTCTCGAGACTAGCAGATAACAAAAACTACATTATTAAACTTTGATTTCGGCATGGCTTGAAATAAATCATAAGAGAAAAGGTACTTCTGCCAATAGATCTACAAAAAAGAAGAACAGGTTTGAGTATTTCACTGTACGAGAATCTCACTCTCGTGGGCCCTCAGTCTCCAAACATAGGTTGTGTTAACTGTCTCTATGTGCGGGAGCAACTTCAAGCGGATTCTACCAGAATCGTAGTTTTTTAGATATAGTAGGTAATCATTTCATATTTCACCTGATCATTGCTTCTGAGAGGCTAAATCTTTTGTTAGAGATATTATTCTGAACATATATCTAACATACTTGCCATTTTGTGTCAAGCTGGAGACACACCAAGCGAGTATTGCAGCGATTTCTGTAATCGCCAACACAAAATGCCGTATATGTGACGTATTTTCTCACATTTCATCCGATAATTGCTTCTGAGGCACTAAACTATCGGTGAGAGCTAGGACCATCAAATAATATTTCACATACTTGCCATTTTGTGTTAGCGATTACAGAGCTCGCTGGCGTGTGTCGCTGGCTTTAGAAACCTACTTTAAGTTTAGACTAGTTAGATCCCCAGTAGAAATGAATCTTTACCCACCTATTATTGAGGCCCCATAGATAATGTAGAGGGCAACAACCGGAGATTCTAACCACCCGGAATCTCCTGCTGGAGATTCCGGAAAGATAGTCCCATCCAAAATAAAGTCAAATCATCATATAATTGAGAATAAATTTCTTCAATGTTCATTTTATATAAATTGCTCATAATCAGTTATAATATTCTTATTCACCATCAGAAATCACAGTCATAAATCGTTTGGCATGTTTAAAACACGGATTAATGGCGAATTATATATAGCCGGCGTTGGGCTACACCGAATTACCACCATGCTTGACAGTGCCCTGGCATTACCTCGCAATCGGAACTACATACGTCTTGTAATAGATGTTTTATTGCAATATGCCCGTTATTAATCGTGTAGGTGAGAGATATATACAATAACGCTTGTTTTTGTTCAGAAGAAGCTGTAGTAGTAATATGATCGCTGGCGCTCGGATATTGCTACGCGCTAGCTACTCGGAGATTAGCCACCCGTACACAAAACCAGTTATTATTGTGGTAGTACTTGCCTTCATTTCGTTCATTTCCAGAACCACAATAATGTCATCAGAACAAGTGTCCAGCTTCCAAACCTGTGTCCTGAGAGTGTGAGCCCAAGATGCCAGTTCGCCATCCCCACTATGGCCACTGAAACAATAGAGAATGCGATGTTTATAGACCATCCGGAGGCTACTAAACTCCCAAATATCGCCCCGGGTAAGCACAGGATCCACCCCCGACTGGCTGGCCGCACCTCGGCCCCCTGTCTTCCGATGAACAATCATTTTCTGATTTATGACAGGAGAAACCGAATATAATTTGAGATGTATGTGTAGAATTAACTGAAATTTCCATTTCTGGCACAGGCTTTCCACTTTGAAGATTTAGAAAAACCGTTAAACAGAAATAAATGCGGGTTATGGGTCAAGGGTCTATCACCAAACAACGACGGCAACCAGCGAACACCAGATCCTGTAAACAGACTAAATTAGGGGATACCCCAATAGGGACTATGAAAGTTATTGTTAGTGTTGCCCATGCATGTGTTTCAATTTTGTGGTTTAAAGTGAGCTTTGCTCTTTTTTTTATTTGTTATTACAAGAGAGAGAAGACAATTTTAATGTCCTTATGCTGGTATGACATAATAAATATCAAAAATGAGTGTATATTATTCACCAGGGGTTCTTCAAGCAGCCTTCATGACCAGTTCAAGTGGACCTGAAACGAACTCGACCTGTGAAAAGCTCGACCCATAATAACCTCCACCCGTTGTAAATCTTCCCAACTCAAATATCTTATTACAACTCTGGATAAATACTATATTTAGTATTAAGTATGTTATCCTGGCCTCAAAGTTGGTCTTCTCTGGGGAAGAAAACAAACAGAAAACCCTACCCTTAACCCAAATCCCTAACCCTAACCCTAAACCTATTCCTAAACCTTTCCCCAACCCTAACCCTGAGCCCAACCCAGAGCAGTAATAAACTTGAAATACATCATTATCCCTCATTCATAGAGGATCAATGGGAGTCTTCTAGAGAACTTAACATAACCCTTAACATAACTGGACTTGTTTTCTATATCCTCTGGTTCATTTTTCTAAAAGCTAGCTAGTCAAGCTTTTCCATCTATCTGTCTCTTCCGTCTTATCCATAAGTATCTGAAACGGGTCGATCAACTCAACCAAAACGGGTCGAGTTCTCCTGACAACTACGGGTCGAGTTCGGTTCGGGTCGAGTTTTCCAGTAACTGGCTGTAATACGTACCTGTTATCGGACCGGAAGTCGCCACTTAACGACGGAATGATGGCGACGCCGACCTTGAACCCTGGACACGACTCGGAGCAGTTCCGCTCACATGCGCATCCACTCTGCGCACAAATGGCCGTTGTTGCCCTGTCCAACTTCCGGGCTGTAAACATACAAAGATTCAGGTATCCGTTATGTAATTATACTACCCCTAATAAAGAGTGTCATTTATGTCACTGCTTTCTAATACTGAAAAAAATGTGGAAGCGGGGTAGGATAAAATCTAGATGCCACTCATTTGAGTTTAATTTATTTATGGCACTCATTTTGTTGTCTCTGTAATGTCACTCGTCTACTCTCGTAGGCCTATCTTTATATTTTATTATATTGTATAACTATATAGAGTAGAACCCCGTCTAGCGGACACCCCGCGTTAACAGACACCTTTGCTTGGAACGGTTCCCTCTATTAGATGTTTATTTAACCCCACGTAAGCGGCCACCGCGCGTAAGCGGCCACTTTGGACCAGAACGGAGGGTGGCCGCTTACGCGGGGTTCTACTGTATACTTACTTCATAGTACTCTATAACTATTCATAGTTATCTATAACTATATATACTTATGATATTGTAAAAGGTAAAACAGCACAACCACTTTGGTATCAAATTAATGTAGGCATTTATTTCAGATTGTAGAACCTACGTTTCGACTATTACATAGTGTTTATCAAGATTAATCTGTCACTGGTTGTTATACTTACAATAATTGACACAATACCCCAACAGTCAATAGCCATTATCTTATTATCCAATCATATTAATACATCCTTATCCATAAAATTGAATGAATTTAGTAATTTCTCATCTATCATCATACTGCTGACCTTGTCATTTACTTATATACAAATGTATCTACTGATAACTTTTTTATTATTATCTTAAAATCTCTATACTACATTTGTTCTTGTGCCTGTTTAAGAGGACTCCTCAATTTTGATGTACTGCCATTTATACCTACAGTGGAAGATCTAACCTAGTGTTAGAACTGTTTGAACTGAATAAACAAAAATTGAGCGAAAAAAAAGTTCAATAAAATTGTATCCGCCCAACTTCTTTATCCAGGGATAAGGGGTAATGGTCGCTATCTGCTCCCCCGAACTCCGCTCCCTGAGCTACTCGTTCTGCCGTCAGCCGCCATTAAATGTGCACTTAGTGAGAAAACACGGGACACCTGACCCCCCGAACCATCACGTGAACACCCCAGCTAGACTTGCCCAAGTCGTTGATTATGAACATTCATTAAATGATTAAACACAGCAAGAATAAAGTTCATTAAAGGCATATCGGACAATTTGGCTTGAAAATTAAAACCCATGTCAATTTTCTGAAAATTTAATATGATGATCTCTAAGTGTAGTAGAACACATATCTAACTTAAAAATCGGGGGTTACCGTGCTAGTTTTTGATTTACAGATTAATGTTATGATTATTTTGTATTAGAATATATAGAAATTCTAAAAGGTTTTTTTCAAATAGTAAAACCCATGTCATTTTCCTAAAACTTTCACAGAATTTATTACATATGTTGTACTACCTATTTAGGTTTTAAAAAGCATAGGTCACCGTCCTTGTTTTTGAAAGAATTGACGAAAACCATATTTCTCAGTACATCTCCTATGTAAATCAAGCAAATGTAAATTGGTGTTTTTTTACCTTAAAGATTGGATAACCTGGACAAAATGTTAAATTTCTTCCTAGAGAATTAGAGTGCATCCCAAGAAACCAGTTTTGACTAATAATTGACATTATTTAAAAATCACCAGGTGGCGCCAGTTTGAATTGTAGGATATGCCTATAAAGTATGTAACCTTCTCTGACTGGCCCATGAATCAAAGACTTGTCCACTATGAACCAAATCTCCTATTTATGTCCCCAAGCCACTCACTGTAACCCTAAACTTCCTCCTACCCCTCCCCTCCTCCAGTTCCCTGGCCACCTATGTTGTCATAGCAATAAATTTCGCCTGCTCCTGACTGTGACTCGATTGAGATCAAAGTGGGAGGATATCAATCTCCCAGCAGGTATCCTGACCAGTAGCCAGGATATCTGTATGGAGAGTGTTGGGAATGCTGGAGCTAAACAGTGCCAGAAATCTAACACCATTACCGATTGTACCAGTCCCTGTATCCCAACGAAGAGGGTAGTCATAGGATGCAGGGACTGGAGCCTGTATCCCAGCAAGGAGGGTAGTCATAGGATGCAGGGACTGGAGCCTGTATCCCAGCGAGGAGGGTAGTCATAGGATACAGGGACTGGAGCCTGTATCCTAATGAAGAGGGTAGCTATAGGATGCAGGGACTGGAGTCTGTATCCCAGCAAGGAGGGTAGCCGTAGGATGCTGGGACTGGAACCTGTATCCCAGCGAGGAGGGTAGCCGTAGGATGCTGGGACTGGAGCCTGTATCCCAGCAAGGAGGGTAGCCATAGGATGCAGGGACTGGAGCCTGCATCCCAATGGGGAGGGTAGTCATAGGATGCAGGGACTGGAGCCTGTGTCCCAGCGAGGAGGGTAGCCATAGGGTGCAGGGACTGGAGCCTGTATCCCAGCGAGGAGGGTAGCCATAGGACACAGGGACAGGAGCCTGTATCCCAGCGAGGAGAGTAGCCATAGGATGCAGGGACTAGAGCCTGTATCCCAGCAAGGAGGATAGCCATAAGATGCAGGGACTGGAGACTGTATCCCAGCGAGGAGGGTAGCCATAGGATGCAGGGACTGGAGCCTGTATCCCATCAAGGAGGGTAGCCATACGATACAGGGACTGGAGTCTGTATCTCAGTAAGGAGGGTAGCCATACGATACAGGGACTGGAGTCTGTATCCCAGTAAGGAGGGTAGCCGTAGGATGCAGGGACTGGAGCCTGTATCCCAATGGGGAGGGTAGTCATAGTATGCAGGGACTGGAGCCTGTATCCCAATGGGGAGGGTAGTCATAGTATGCAGGGACTGGAGCCTGTATCCCAATGGGGAGGGTAGTCATAGGATGCAGGGACTGGAGCCTGTATCCCAGCGAGGAGGGTAGCCATAGGATGCAGGGACTGGAGCCTGTCTACACCCCAGCCTGCTGCCACCTACTGGAGTCAGCTAGAAACACTAGACCTTTCTCAGGGGAATAGGCGTTTTTGCTAAATTGACCCTACAGAAAGGCTAATGCACTTAGGACATCACAGCGAACATCTAATCCCCATTATGGATGTGTGTATTTCTGTGTGTGTAAGTGGGGAGTAGGGTGTTCATGTATGCACTGTTTGTTAACATGCCTGTTTACGGTGCATCCTTGATGTAAACCCTTTGCTCACTATATACCCTCTTCATTACTGTTGAGTGCCATGGTGGTTGGAGGAAGGTTGGGGAGTAGGGGTTGGAGGTGGGGATATTGTAGCTTGACGTCATATTTTATTTATTATCAATATCTACATATTTAATAATCAATATTCATAAGGGAGCAACGCTTTTCCAGAGAGATCATTAAGCAATCCTAAAAACAAATATGCGATCCAATTGATGCCAACGATATCACATACTTATATAGAACGTCCTGACCATGCTGTACAATTCACAGAACGAGATGGTAATTTACGGTTTGTACGGACCGATTCATTTATGCCGAGTTCTGTACAAACGGTAAATTATCATCGAGTTCTGTGGCTTGTACAAGCATGGTTGGACGTTATATATTTACTATATACCTGAAATTTAAACAAAAATCAATTTCTTTTGGCTTAACACCAATATCTTAATAAATGTGTATGGCTAGGTGGTCCGTATTTTAGTGTACGGACCACTGGTCCGTATAGTATTTTTACGTCATATGCCGAAACGGTGCGTATTTGCAGTATATACGGCATGGGTATATAGTAAACAGGAACAACGACCCCCTGGAGTTGGCTGGCTGGGGCTAGAACTGGCGGTGGTCTAGTTCCAAGGTCACAGGATTAATAACACTGGATTAATTATTCATTTTATAATTTAATGCTCTTTCATCGATAATGAAGCTACTATTTACTCATGGTTTTTTATGATATAAAGGAAAAGCGATACATATAATGTGGATTAGATTTGATGATCTATTTATTTTTTCTTTTTCTTCAAATTCCTGATTTACGTCTGTCATATTGTCTTGTTGTGTTTTGTCCTGTATGAAAATTTTTAAAAAAATGGGGAGAAGAAATAATATTCCACGGGTGAAATGTGACACATGTATTTCGAAAATCTGTAGAAACAGGGTAGATTAATTTACCAGTGCATGACAACCCTATATCATTTAGAAATGTATCTGTTTCTTTATGGCTGCTAGAATAGTTGTGTGTATATATCCTGTACAATTCGTATCTCATTCTGAAGTTACAAGTCACATTGAAACCTAATTTTCATGACTAGTTGAAAATAAAATTTTCTCCACAATAATAAAAAATAAAATCCTGATTTATCTCCTATAATGACTTCCATTTATTTCACATCGCACATTCTAGTATTCAATACCTTGTTTCCATATATGATGTATTATGCAACTATCGTCGGAATTCCATCCCTGTGTTTTCTATGGACACTTTGTATTGGGTGGATAATAAAGATTGCTACTCGTAAAGCCATAGAGCAGGTGCTGCCTTTTCCTTTTGTTAATTTCCTGGTGCTTTCCCAGTCTGCCTTTTCTTGATTACTTTTTGTCTAATCTAGAATTGACCTTGAACACTGACCCCATGCCCCTGTCTCCTGCCGCCGATATGTCATCCTCCAAAGCGGTTCTCTTGTGGAGGGCACTCAGAAGGGATGTTGTAAAGCCCATTATCTCACCTCTGGAATAAATGTCCATATGCTTAACATTGGGAACTCGTTCGCCATGCCCCTACAAGTATTGCAGTCCGTTCTCTATGGTCTATATCCTGTGTGTTGTCCATTCTTTTAGTGTGTACAGGGGTGAGATAAATGCAGAAAGCAACTCCTTTTGGTCAAAGAAGTCATTCTGTAACTCGTTTGAATGCTATGGGATATTCACTCGGCTGTCGCTTCGTTCATATCACTCTGCATCAAACTCGTGACGAAATGACGACTTTCACCAAAACTTGTTGGTTTCTTCTTTAATACACATCTACCGATTTCGGAACATTTATTTATCTCACCCCTGGAATGAATGTCCATAGGCTTAACGATGGGAACCCGTTCTCCATGCCCCTACAAGTATTGCAGTCCGTTCTCCATGGTCTATATCCTGTGTGTCGTCCAATATTTCAGTGTGTACAGAGGTCAGATAAATACAGAAACAACTCGTTTTGGTCAAAGTTGTTGTTTTCCACGAGCTTGATGCGGTGTGATATGAACGGGGCAACAGCCGAGTGAATATCACATAGCATTCAAACGAGCTGGAGAATGGTTTTTCCTTTAGTACCTTTGTTGGCGACAAACGGACGACAATTTGTCTGAGGTGAGGTATCCTTACAGAGTCAGCCTTAGTCGGCAGATGTAGCACAGCTAGGCAAGGGTCAGGCAAGGGTTAGTGAACCACCTCCTTCAGATGTTATTTTGTCGCCAACAAATTGTGGTTTCTCTGTTCCTAGATCGGTGGCCAAAAGTCTATCAACATGTTGATAAATCTAGTCAACGACAACGGAACATTGTTAAATGGCACTTGATTTGGTGGCTGACATGGGCCGAGGTATTACATAATTGCCTGGGATACGATCACCGACTCCTATACGATTTGAGAACTAATTGTTCATTCCTGAATCGGAAGATGTATATTGGGCTTAAGTGGAAATAACACGGTGGGATTAATGTACCTCACAGGGTTCAAAATCTTAAGAGATTCTGTTTCTTTATAGGGGTAAATGTCGCCAACAATTACAGAAGAAAAAACGTGTCTCAGGCCAATGAAACCCAACATTTTAGAAGAAGAGATTTTGTTAGATTAGTACAGAATCTCAGCAGGATTTGTCTCAGACCCTGTGAGGATGAATGCCATCGTGTAAATCCCACTTATGAAAAGGACGTATTATTTAGTCGATTTGAAACAGCACTGAATTCTTTCAAGAAGCAAGATCTTAGAGGAAGCTTCCTGTAATTAAAAAAAAGAAATTCCGTTCTAATCGAAGTTGTGTTAAAGTGTGGTGATGGTTCCTAAATGAGATTAAATTAGAATATATTAGAATATACAAGAAAAGTTGATTCCTACACAAATTTGGATGAGTGTTCTAATTTGGCTCTAAGGTCCTCTGAATTGACCTCAGATCCTTAAACCTTACCAACCCATTTGGGGACCCATCGAAAATAACCGAAGCTCAAATTCAAAATCTGCTCCTAGGCCATATAAAATTTTACATTTACCAACAAAGTTCACTCCACAATAGCCACCCGTTCCTTTATCACTGCAGTATTGAACTAGGAAGAACTCTGGAAATAAAAAAAAATTGAGTCTATGGATAGGTTTCTGTAACCAATTTGCACCCAGTCAACTTGCCATTTCTGCAACTGCCTGAGTCGAAGAGATTCAAATATATCAAGCAACAGTGGGTCAATGAGGTGTTTCGGTCTGATGTGATTGGTCATGGTCAGCTGAGCATGCGTCTAAAACCCTGAGACACTGGCACCCTGCTCCTTTCCCACTATGACATTGAATAGCACACAGATAATGAATGGATAGGTTCTGCAAGCACGCTAAAAGTCTATATGAGACCACTCTAACCTTTCGGCAATGTATTTAGCGTGTCCAATAAACTAGATATTTGTAATCATATTCTTATGCAAGTTGTAAAAAAGAAATGTTGCTGAAAAAACATGAATCCGAATCTGGTTTCAATATCAATAATTTTAATCTTGCCTCTGACACGAATCCTCCCAAATAAGAGCCCCACTTCAGTGATTCTGTGGCTGAACCAGGGACGGTTAATCTCTCTCGGCGTGTAGTGTATGGGCGGCTGACAGATTGCTATAGCTGTTGGGGTTACTCTCACGTTGATTATTTATATCTCATCACTTATTGAGCCTGCCTGAGGCGTGGGAGGTCACGGTCGCAGTCACAGGCCACGAATCGCACGGCTAACCGCTCGCCTATTGATGGTAGAACCATAGCCGGGTCAACAATTCCATCGACAAAAGGCTTCCTTGTGCTGCTGCACAGTGGACTATACACATGGTGGGGTATAGCGTAGAATTATGCATCTATGCAGAGACAAGCCATGACCATAGACATGTTGTCTGTATGAAAATCATTACCTGGGACCTGTTTCACTAGTTTCGTGTCATGTCTAGATGGCGTCTGTGACACCATACGGACAGATCACAAGATTGCAATCGATGACGAGCGGAGTTTCACTCACTTCTCGTAGGAATTAAGCAATGATACTTTAACATAAGTAGGAGATACATATAACCTATAATCGTTCCAAATATGAAGAAGATTGGGCTCTCCGATTTTCTGATATTTGATAGTCCTTTTCCGCTGTTGCTTGCACTGTTAGTGCCGCTGTTGATGTCTGTATAGGCCTAATGTCACGAGCCTACTGAAACAGGTCCCTGGCAGTTGTTAGCCTGGGACCTGTTTCATTAGTTTAGTGACATGTCTGTGACACCATATAGACATTGGGGTTGTCTAGTTTCGTGACAACACAAGTAGCTGCCCTTAGGAAAAGACAGACCTCAGACATAAGAATTTGACAAATCTACACATCATGGACCTGTTTCACTAGTTTCGTGACAAAAGTGTTAGACATGAAAAGCTGTACCAACAGTGCAAGCAAGAACAGACAAAACGAAGTCTAATGTCTAGTTCTTATGAAACCGGACAAACCGGACACGCCATCGAGACATGTCACAAAACTAGTCAAACAGGTCCCAGGTCCCTTGGGTGGTAGATATGTATATGACTGGATTTTCATTGGTTGTCTTTTGCAACAAACACATTTGCCCATGTCCACAGCAGATCCTATATGACACTTTATGCAAAATATTGGTAAATTAAAATTAATCACACGTAGACAGGCCGAGAATTTCCAGTATCAATAATTGTTGCAAACGAGGTGAGTGGTAATGTCTTCAACAATCAGTCTTGGTTGCGACACCTGTGGCCCGTTTAATAATCTATAAGATCCTATTTGCAGACCCTTTTCTGTATGCCATAGAAACCTAGGGATGATGTAGGTCAACTTTATTCAACACTTATAGACGATCTTATGGACGGCTTATACAGTCTTAGCCAACAGACTTAAACATCATTAAGCGATAACCCTTGTGTGAGGTACAGAAAAAATTCTTTATATGCGATCCTTCTAAGCCATTGTAGGCATGAAGTAAATCTCACATATATGAGAAAGGTCTATTACAAGATGTATGTGAATGGATTAGAGGAAACCAGATCCCACACTAGACAACTCAGGACTAGAAAAAAAACTGATGTCCACACTATCTCGAGTAAGGACAGGGCGAGCCAAAAGATCACCGTTGTACTTTGGATGTAAAATGTGGAAAAACCAAAGTAAAGATCTAAAACAATCCGACAGTAAAGAATTGTTTAAAAATAAAGTTAAGATCACTTAGCTATCTACCAACAAACATATATAGAGTAGACCGTGGCACGACAAACCCGAATGCATCGGCCATTTTGTTTTCTGTCCTGTTCCATCAAAAACCTACCTTTGTACAACTTGTTTGTTTTTAGCACCATGTTATGTAAAACTCTTATCTATACACATATCTATTATCAACCTGATACAAAGCGTCCATATAAAACACATAGGGAGTGTGTATGGACATACCCGGCGCATACGCATATGTTGTATGCTTCGGGTGGCGCATACGGAAAAATAGTGCGTATGGGAAAATAGTGCATAACTAAAACAAACTGATATCGGCATGCCACTTGTCAAAAAAGGTGGATAATAAATATTTTATAGACTGGTTTCAGATAAAAGCAGTCGTATGCTCCTCGGAGATACGCAATATCCTCGCATACGCTCGGATATTACTACGCGTCAACTCCTCGGAGCATACTGCCACTTGTATCGGAAACCAGTCAATATTGTGTATATATATTTCATTCTATATCATTTTTTCTTAATATCTGTTATAAAAAGTGAAATCACGATGTTTGGACTATACACAGCAGAACTCCAGGAGCAAATTATAACACAGCCAGCCATGGTGTTTATTTGTCAAATAAACAAAAAAAGATGTTATTAAACGGCCCAACTAGTGACTAGTTTCTCAACCTCAACATCATGACTAATCCTCATTTTCTCCTTACCTCGATCAGACTTTCACTTTGGTGAATTCTTTCTGACCAACCAGTGCCCACATACATGTTCATATTGTGAACATTTTCCCGACCCGGCTTTGGCGTCGTTGGGCGCCTCTGCGTTTTCTGATGGAAGGTTCTTTCCATCTTTTTTCTTCATTGCTCAGACTGCAATTAGGGCTAACCGCGTTGGTTGGCAGTAATGTGGAACGGAAGACCAGCTGGTAACCAAGCACACCTGATCCTCCCAGCCCCCCCCCCATGGACTGGTTGCCTGCCCCAATGAAATATGGGACAGGTAACGCTTAGCTAGTGAACGACCTTGAACTATCAGTCACGCCAGCTCTCTTGCTTGGCCACGGCCAAAGTGGCACTCTCCTAGCAGATCTTTTGCGGAAGAAGAGCACAGGATCTCTGCTAGGAGAGTGCCAAGGTGGTGCAGTCCCACAATGCACCAGAAAAATGGTGGCGTTACCCATAATGCACCAAAATATGGCGGGTGTTACCTGGCTTAACATGTGAGTGAACACATAGGCCAGGCTTCCAGGCTAGCCAGTATCACTTCACTTGGCCACCTTTGCCCTGGGCACCAAGGACCTGTTTCACTAGTTTCATGACATGTCTGTGACACCATACAGACATTGGGGTTGTCTAGTTTTGTGACAACACAAGTAGCTGCCCTTAGGAAAAGACAGACCCCGGACATACCATCTAGACGCCATCTAGACATGCCACGAAACTAGTGAAACAGGTCCCTGATATTTCGGAAGCCATCTACCCACCCTCCAAGAAACTCTGAAACGCTATCTCATATTCTACTCTGTAGGGCTTTTGGATATCTCATGATGAATAACTCCATCTCATCTAATTACTCCACTTAAACTCCATCATTAAATGTTACCCAGGAAGATTCACTCAATAAGTTTATATTTATGCTGCTGCTCTTCCGTGGTAATCATTATAACCATCTTTTTAACTGCCAGTCCCTCGTTGGTAAAGTTAATGCGAAATTCGGCACTCCTCATACGAACTGACAAAAAGAGACGCGGTCAAGGAATGTCTTGCCAGCTGTACGGATTTAATTCTGCACACTGTGCACGAACTAATAGTCTACCGATTAAGGGTTGAACGATAAGTTCGCAAATCGTATAGGAGTCGGCGAACTTGTCGCAAGCAAAACACGTATCCCAATCTAGCCCCATTTACCAACGTTGCGTTGTCGGAGACTAGATTTATCAACATGTTGATAAACTTTTCGCCACCGATTTTGGAACATAGAAACCACAACTTGTCAGCGACAAAAGGACATCTGAAGTTCTAAGGTGGTTCACTCATCGGTGGCTCACCCTTGCGTAGCTGTCCTACATCTACCGACTACTGCTGACTCCGTTAGGATGCCTTGGCTGAGACAAATTAGGCCTTCCGTGTGTTTGTCGCCGACAAAGGTTCACTACGTTCCGAAATCGGTAGATGGGCATTCGGCTTAAGGTACACCCAGTCGCAAACATTTTAAATATCAAACATGTTTGATATTTAGTACCGCTAGTCTCCGACTGTGAGTACCGAGGTACCTCAAGGCGCATGCATTCCAGTCGCAAAGGGTGTGGGCAGTGGTTTTAAGTGGAATTCATATGCAGGGATTCATGTAACTCACAGGGTTCAAAATCTCATGAGATTTTATTCCGCTTTAGGGATAAATGCTACCAATAATTGCAGGGCGAAAACGTGTCTCAGTGAATGGAACCTTACAATGTAAACGAAGAAATTGTGTTCGAGTACAGAATCTCGACAGGATTTGTCTCAGATAAACACCCTGTGAGGTACATGAATCCCAACGTGTGAATCCCACTCTAGACAAACACCCTGTGAGGTACATGAATCCCATCGTGTGAATCCCACTTTAGACAAACACCCTGTGAGGTACATGAATCCCATCGTGTGAATCCCACCTTAGACAAACACCCTGTGAGGTACATGAATCCCATCGTGTGAATCCCACTTTAGACAAACACCCTGTGAGGTACATGAATCCCATCGTGTGAATCCCACTTTAGACAAGCACCCTGTGAGGTACATGAATCGCATTGTGTGAATCCCACTTTAGACAAACACCCTGTGAGGTACATGAATCCCATCGTGTGAATCCCACTTTAGACAAACACCCTGTGAGGTACATGAATCCCATCGTGTGAATCCCACTTTAGACAAGCACCCTGTGAGGTACATGAATCGCATTGTGTGAATCCCACTTTAGACAAACACCCTGTGAGGTACATGAATCCCATCGTGTGAATCCCACTTTAGACAAACACCCTGTGAGGTACATGAATCCCATCGTGTGAATCCCACTTTAGACAAGCACCCTGTGAGGTACATGAATCGCATTGTGTGAATCCCACTTTAGACAAACACCCTGTGAGGTACATGAATCCCATCGTGTGAATCCCACTTTAGACAAGCACCCTGTGAGGTACATGAATCGCATTGTGTGAATCCCACTTTAGACAAACACCCTGTGACGTACATGAATCCCATCGTGTGAATCCCACTTTAGACAAACACCCTGTGAGGTACATGAATCCCATCGTGTGAATCCCACTTTAGACAAGCACCCTGTGAGGTACATGAATCGCATTGTGTGAATCCCACTTTAGACAAACACCCTGTGACGTACATGAATCCCATCGTGTGACTCCCACTTTAGACAAACACCCTGTGAGGTACATGAATCCCATCGTGTGAATCCCACTTTAGACAAGCACCCTGTGAGGTACATGAATCGCATTGTGTGAATCCCACTTTAGACAAACACCCTGTGACGTACATGAATCCCATCGTGTGAATCCCACTTTAGACAAACACCCTGTGAGGTACATGAATCCCATCGTGTGAATCCCACTTTAGACAAGCACCCTGTGAGGTACATGAATCGCATTGTGTGAATCCCACTTTAGACAAACACCCTGTGACGTACATGAATCCCATCGTGTGACTCCCACTACACAGATACGGAGGTGCGCCCAATCGCGGGCAATGTGGAACGTCCAGCCTCAAGCTATAGGCATCGTAAGGCCTGGCGTCCACCTACTACGATATGGCTCCGATATGGTCTATGATGCACCTCCCGATAAAAAAATCAAAATCACCTCGGAAGGTCACATAATATTGGGGCAGTTGACCACGTTTCTGCGATTAGACACCGATATAAATCCCATACAATGCGTGGTAGATATGTCTAGACATATGTCTACGATTTTGTACCTTCCCGATATGTCTCCGATATTTGCTTTTTGTATCGGTGCCATATCAGTGAGGGTGGTTGTGGCCCACTAGATTTTAGGTCAACTCTCGACTGTAGAACCGTCCCAAGGCGCTATAAATATCATGTAAGGAGGTTAGGGTGAAGGTCGTGGTTTGCTCCGAATGCAGTCATTGGCTACTTGGACTACTCTATACCTTATATGGTAGTTAATACAGGGAGACAACTCCATGCAGCAGTAGGTTTAAATTTCTATCGTAGCAGGTGGACGCCAGGCCTTAGTTGCAAGCCCTCGAGCCGCACAGTGTGAACGGGGCTTTATCCTACCCCTAATAAAAAACGCCATAGGTTTAACATTGACTAAATGTATTTGACGGAGCGTTGAATAAAGTGATTTTTATGCACCGAGGTGAATAAAAAAAAAGGATCAATCAGGGACCAGATAACAAAAGTAGATCCGGCAGCATTTTTGTTTTTGTTTTCACAACTTTCTTTATTGATTCTAAGTTCAGGATGAGGATTACATTTTTTTTCTAATTAATCAACAAAGAGGGGTGGCTGTCAGTGTACTGTGCACTGGTTTCAATCATCTCCCTATCTATACATATTTTCGTAACAATCTAGAGTTGAACGTGGTGTTGGTTATGCACAATTTGGCCATGTATAATTTCATTGGCTATAATTTGTAGATATTTCAAATAGGCACAGTTTAGGAAAAAGACATCATAAGTTATACACAGTACATAGCATGGTTAATGGTTAAAAGTGGGGTATGCTCTCCATCATGACTTTTTTTGTCAAAGATTTAAATTGGTTTAGTGTTGGTGTGCTCCGAACAATTGGTAAAAGACTGTTCCAACTTTTCGCAGTTGTGTATTCTACACTGCGTTTATATATTTGCGTCTTTGGCCATTGCATTTTTAGAGTTCGTTCACTATTTTGTCTGGTCCTGGGTAGTCTATGCTCCATAAATGTTTCAGACAATGACCGACAGTAGGCCAAGTTAAGTAAATGAGCATTCCGTCTCGCCGATAGATATGGCATATTAGCAATGTTATGAATGACACTCACATGAGATCTACTGTCCATATCCAACACAAGTCTTAGGCATTTGTTTTGTATAATTTGGAGCTTATCCAATAGACTCTTTGAGGTGGCATGAAATAAAACATCTCCATAGTCCATGTATGGCATTATGGTTAACTTGTATAACAGTTACCCGTAGTAAAGAACTTTCAAAACATTGTATAACAGTAACATGATTTTGGGTGCAAGATACTTCCGCATCCTATGTAGTTGATACATTCTATGAGTTACTTTTCTTATTGTTTCCTTGATATGACATGAATAGTTAAGTTCCTGATCAAGCAATAAGCCAAAATATCTATATTTATTCACAATTGTTAATTCTGTGCCATCAAGAGTTAACATGATATTTGGCTGCCTTCTGAGTCTTTGGTATGTCCCAAAGTACATGATTTTAGTTTTCATTGCGTTTACAGTTAACTTATTCATCTCACACCACAGTGAAAAACCATCCAACATCCCTTGCAGGGAACGCTGGATATCCACAACATTTTTTGTCGATTTGTATAAAACAGTGTCATCAGCATATAGTTTACAATTCACCTCTGGTACAACATCAACCATATCGTTAACATATAAAAGAAACATTGTTGGCCCCAGGTTTGATCCCTGGGGGACACCGCAGATAACTCGTTCTGGTTGAGACAAAATTCCATTAGCCTTGGTACATTGGCTTCGGTTATCCAAGTAATTTTCCAATAATTTTAGATTTCTATCTCTTATTCCATATAGCTCTAGTTTTTTTAGTAGAAGCGAGTGATCTACAGTGTCAAAGGCCTTTTTCATATCAATAAATATTGTCACTGTGAGCCTACCATCGTTCACATCATGCATAACAGAGTCAGTGAACAATGCAAGTGTGTCAATAGTTGATCTCCCTTTCAGAAAGCCTCCTTGTGATGGGGTTATAATCTTATTCTCCTTTATGTGTGTAAGAAGCTGTGAGTTAATGATTTGTTCAAGTATTTTTCCAGGTATAGGAATCACTGAGATTGGTCGGTAGTTTGTACTTTTCCTGGTGTCTCCTCCCTTATGGATTGGGGTCACAGTGGCCCTTTTCCATGCAGTTGGGATTTTCCCCGTTTCAATGATATTGTTTAGGAGATTACAGAATTGGTCAGACAGGCAAATTAGTGCTGCTTTTAGTATTCTGGTAGGTATCTCTTTTATGCCAGAGGGTTTTGTTATTTTTATTTCTTTGATCAGTTTTACTAGGTTGTCTGTTGTTACTATGATATCTTCCATTTGATCGTCAACCTCCTTTCCATGGAATCGCCACGGTGTAAATCTATCCTTTGCTAATTCTGGACCAATGCTTGTGAAGTATTCATTTAGAAATTAAGACGTGTCCTCCTTATTTATCAGCGTATCTTGGTTATTGTTTATGAGTATGTCACTTTCTTTCACTTTATTTTTGTGTCCCGGTAATATCCCTTTTATCTCCCTCAAAAATTTCCTATGGTCACCATTACATCTCTCCAAGTTCTCCCGCACAAAGTCTTGTCGTGCTTTTTTAACAAGGCCATTAACCAGGTTTCTCATGTTTCGGGCATTTTCACGATTTACTCTGTTATTTCTATATCTGGCCTTGTTCATTAATCTATTTTTTTCAAATATCATTTCCATTAAGTCATTTGTGAGCCACGGCTCACCTTTCGTTTTTACTGTATATTTTCTGATAGGGGAAGTTTCATTTAGATATTTAGTAATGGCTTCCTGTATTATATCCCATTTCTCAGTTGAATTTGTATTCTCATAAAACATGTCCCAGTCTAGCTGCCTTAGATAATTTTGAAAGTGGTTTTCATCATATCTCTTGTAGTCTCGCCCCCAGAATGATTCTGTTGATAGTTTTTGTTTAGTCTTTTTTCTATTTATGAATATAGGCTGGTGATCGCTGATCGAGTTGCTTAATACCCCTGATGTAGCTATATATTTTGAGTTTGTGAATACTAGATCTATTATAGAGTTTGTCTCAGAGTATTGTGTAACTTCATCAATGTATTGATCAAGTCCCATTTGTGACATCATATTTATCAGATCTGACGCATTTCTGTCTCCCATATCCTTAATATTAATGTTTATATCACCCATAACGTAAATCTCAATATCCCCATCTGTGAGGATAGTCTCAACAGTTTCATACAGTACTCTCAGTGTGTTCTGGATAGTAGCAGCATGTGGCCTATATACATTTAGTACAGCCAATTTCCGGATGCCAAACCTTTTAATAGACATGATTTGCATTTCTAAATCCTTAGTACTACAGTTAAGATGTTGATATTCTTCCATGTCCGAGGGTGACCCTGTTTTAACCATAGTTAGTAGACCACCCCCCTTTTTCGGTAGGGGATCATCAGGATACTCTTTCCACTGCCTATCTAGTCTGTGTGATATAAAACCTGGCAGGGTGTATGAGTCAAGTACATCCACTTCCCTTAACCATGTCTCCGATAGGAGAATATACTCTATCTTAGTATTGGTGAATTCTGCCATGAACAGCTCATGTCTTGATTTAATGCTATATACATTTAGGTGTAGCAGACTTATACCTTTTAGCCTATCAAGATCCTTGATGTAGTTTATCTCACCATACATCATGTTTGGTAATATAGAGAAACAGGCTTACTGTCTCGGTACGGATTAAATACGCGGTAAAATTGACGATCAGATGAACCGATGCCGGAGGCAGAGGTTCATCTGATCGACGATTTTACCAAGTATTTTATCCGTACGGAGACAGTCAGCCTGTTTCTCTATTATTATATACCTCAAAATATCTAATTTTTAACCTTGCTTCTGGGTGAGTTTTTGGATTTCGCCGCCGTACATGCCCCGTACGCCACATACATACCCCGTACGTCACCTAGGTGTCGTACGGATATAAATACGACATGGGTAGGAGCGGGCCGTATGTATAGGATATACTACCACAGGTATATAATAATATAGGTTTTAATATTATACTGCCATTTACCACATACACAGCATCCAATGCTCAACATCACTACATTTCCCCTACACATATATTTGACTAGTTGTTGTGAACAAGTAAATATAAACATACTAATAACATAAACAATAATACAATGATACATAAGATGAGTATATCTGTAAGTGCTGCAAGGGCTGTGAGTATACATTCTCATCTGTATCATAAAAAGAAATGTTACAGGATACTCTCTCTATCATAAAGTCAGTATTCAGTCTATCTAGCTGATACAATGTATTTTGAGAAAAACAGATACTTGAACTTGAGAGTGCTAGGTGAAGTGATTATGTCAGACTTAATAAACGAGGCATATGCATATCTGGTTTCACTATGCTTACTTATTATGCACCATGCTCACTTATATTATTTTACATCTACTTTGGTTTCCCCTGTGGGATGGACCAGATATGAAAACACATCATGCATTAGTTATTTTCTGTAGTGCAGTTTGTAGCACCCAGCATCAGTATGGCCCATGATTCTGCCAAAGAGTATTTGGTGTTTGTTATAGGTCATGTTCACTTGGTAGTAGTACCTGTCGAGCTGATAGTGATATCGTCAGTCTCCTGGCCTATTTTATAAATATGGCCATCCTCTAATGAGTGTCAACACTCTACTAACATAGATAATTACAAAATTGTCTCTGTATATCGGTGAGACGGGGTAGGATAAATACAAAACCGAACTCGAGTTAGCCTTGTCAATATTTATGCCACTCTGGTCAGCTCGCGTTTGGTTTCTATTAATAAACATTACAGATGCTGCAGTGTGACGTCTCCCGGGCTGGGCTGTGTGTATGAGGACCCCGCAATCTAGACCACATCATTATGAATTATTAACCGATCAACTCATTTACAAGTCGCTCAATACGCCCTCATAGAGGCGTCGTACCCATCTGCTTGTATAGGCCTCGCAACCATATTGGGGACTGAAAACTAGTCATTTTTGACTCGTTATACAAAAGTTCTCATAACTTAGTCTGTAAAAGAGATACATATTTACAAAGAGTACCATATTAAACCAGAGATCGTGAGCTTTATTGTCATACATATTTTGGATTTATTGAGGTGATTTATCTGTTTTAATTTTTTATATATTTTCTCTGTAATCATGCTAAAAGTTAGGCAAAATGTTTGACTTCTAGAATATGAGTGAAGATTCCATAGAATTCCATAAGGAAGTAAAATCAAAGCCCAGGTTAACCAAGTAGAGATTTCCTTGAGGATCATTGTGATACCTCAACTTTTATTGTACTCATAGTAGAAGTCAAAATGGGCTGTTTTGTTATCAAAATAGAAAAGTAGCAAAAAGCTCCTTTTTGTGATGTGTGTCATATGTTAAAGCATTGTCGTGATAGGCAGAACATGGGAGAAAAATGGCTTTGTTGGAAATGATGCAATATATTTACATTATTATTCTAGACAATATTTTTCCTTTAATTATTGATTACAAATAAATGCTTACTAAAACTAATTAGATAAGCAGCACAAGTCAGTCTATAAGACTTTCCTTGGGAAACACTATTTGAATCCGGATCCTACCATAGTCCCTATTATTATATACCTGTGGTTGTATATCCTATACATACGGCCCGCTCCTACCCATGTCATATTTATATCCGTACGACACCTAGGTGACGTACGGGGTATGTATGTGGCGTACGGGGCATGTACGGCGGCGAAATCCAAAAACTCACCCAGAAGCAAGGTAAAAAATTGGATATTTTGAGGTATATAATAATAGAGAAACAGGCTGACTGTCTCGGTACGGATAAAATACTTGGTAAAGCCTATTTCTCTATAATATCCGTACGGAGATATCACTGGATGATACAGCATGCAGGGAAAATCAATAGGGGGATTCCCTCAGTCATATCCGTACGGAGACAGTAAGCCTGTTTCTCTATAATATGCCTTCCTGGCCTATAGTATAGTAACCCCCACTCCCCTCCCCTCATCCCCAGCACGGCCAAATGGCCTTCATCGCTATCATCGTCGCGTCAATATTGGATCATTTTGTGGCACAGCGTGTGTGTTTATCGCTGTTAGAAGCCTTGTAAACACAGTGTCCGTTACCCTACGCACCTTGTAATGAGGGGTGACGATGCGGGCGACCTGTTCGTTAAAGGTACACATATTGGCGTGTTCTATTTACTCCTGTGCCGTCAATATCCATGTCCTTACAGAGTTACCTCTGAGAGATAGACACCAATGCTTCACTGTCGCTCAATTCCCTAGACAAAATATTTTCAAACTGGAAAACAAATTGGCAAACCGAGCTTTTGCTGGGGATACAACAAGAGAGAAACGCGGTGATGTCCGTAATCGCCAACACAAAATGGGGTGTATGTGAAGCATCATTTCATATTTCACCTGATTATTGCTTCTGAGATAATTAATTATCAGTATGAGATATTACAATGAAATGATAGCTCATATACACATCATTTTCAGTTGACGATTCCGGAAACTTGAGAAACGCAGGGATTTCCAGAATCGCCATAGCATAATGGCATATTTGTGAGCTATTTTTTTTCATATTTCATCGGATTCTTGGTTCTGAGACGCTTAATTATCGGTCGAAGATAGTATACTATGAAATACAATCTCACATACTCGCCATATTTCTGTTAGCGATTCTAGAAATCGCTGCATTTCTTGCTCGGCGATTCAGTTGGCGATTCAGGAAATCGCTGCGTTTCTCGCTTGGTGTGTCTCCGACAGTATGTCGGAGACACACCAAGCGAGAAACGCAGCGATTTCCTGAATCGCCAACACAAAATGGCGAATATGTTTGCTATTATTCTATATTTCACATTATTTTTGCTTCCGAGACACTAACTTATGGGTGGGAGATATTACGGTAAAATAATTTTTCACATACATGTTATTTTGTGTTGGCGATTACAAAGATCGCTGCCTTGACTCGCTCGGTGTATCTCCCGTGTCATGCAGGGGACACACCAAGCGAGTCAAGGTACCGATCTCTGGAATCGCCAACACAAAACTTCATGTATGTGAAATATTATTTCATAATAATATCTCCCACTCATAATTAAACATCTCGGAAGCAATAATCAGGTGAAATATGAAATAATAGCTCACATAGTCACGTGTCTCCGGCTTAAGCCAAAAACACAGATATTTCCAGAATCGACAACACAAATTGGCATGTATGTGAGCTGTCATTCTATATTTCACATGATTATTGCTACTGAGGTGCGAAATTATTGGTGGGAAATATTTGTTAGATTAATATAAACTCAGTGTAGGATGCATGTGGATCGCATGTCTGACAGTCATTAGCAGCCGGGCTGGATGATGCAGCATGCAGGGAAAATCAATAGGGGGATTCCCTCAGTCAGATAAACCCACGAGATGAGAATAACTTGTCCGTACTCCACCGAGTTTGACTGCGGAGTAATCCTCGAAGTGAAGCTGAGTGAATTACTCTGGTCAAACGAGGTGGAGTGCAGACCAGGTTATTCTCATCGAGTGGGTTTCTGATTTTACCTCATCCCGTATAACATCATTTATCCTACCCCTCATATAAATCTCCATAGACTAAACATGGTGTGACTGTATGCCACGGTTATGGCATAAAATATTTATATGCCACTGGTGACATATGAGGTTAAAACATGTGACAGGGTAGGATAAAATCTAAACATCACTCAATTTCATATAATTGTTTACATGCCATTCATTGTCTTCGGCTACAGATATCACTCAGTTACGCTTCATGATATCATGCCGCGAAGACAACTCATGCCATATGAACAATCATATGAAATTTCGTGATGTTTCATGATAATATTGCTGGAATAACTCGCCAAATCAGCCATTGAGTATTAAGTACGATACTTTCATGGCCGTGGAGTAAGAGTTCCTAACGTTAAGCCTATGGAGAAAAATACCGGGATGAGATATTGACAGGATTCCGTAAAGGAGATTCATGCACTGCACGAACATCATTATTTTACATATGGATGCACCCGACTTATATAAGTAGGTATTTTGCATATACAAGGTCGTCCTACTCCCTGTGTGTATACGCCTCATCTGTAGGCGGATATAAGCGTCCAGTGAAGAGGACTTCACTGAGAGTGGGAGGGAGGAGGGGGCGGGGCTTCCTACTGAGGACACCTGTACTTCTACCAACACAAACGGGCGGGAGGCGATGGGGGGAGAGGATATTTCCTCTCATATACGCCGGGTGTGAAATACAGCCAAGACATGTCCGTATATAAGGCCTGGGCGTATATATATACATATATATGAAAACAAGTCAACATTCAGCCAATACATGCACTTCTCCGATGGCATATATATGAATAAAATGGTGGTTTTCATGCAGTGATGAGGTTTGAATGCCATTTTCTAAGATTGCAGGCCAGGTGACTCAGGCCACATGTCTTATGACAGCATGAAGTTCTGATTTTTTTTGTGTAACAAAATCATCCTTGTGCCAAGTTTGCTTCATTTTTTCACAATAGAAATCTTCTGGGTAGGTGAAAACAACCAAGTATCCTCTGGAACTCAACCAAAGAATATGACAATCATTGCTTGTCAAATTCACTGGCAAATATGGACATTTTCTTCAAGACAATACTAGTTTCTTTATCTCACTGGAAAGTGATAGGAAAAGCTGTGAAATCTACAATTTGGATAAGTTTGGATTGAATTTTCTTTGATGACTGTATTTCTGTAACAAGTTGGGTGTACTATAAGTCTGTAAGGACACTCATACGCCCGATATCTTTACAGGATAAATAAAAATAAATTTAAAAATGAAGTACTGATTATGGCATTGGCTGACATCAGCTTTTTGAAGGTTCTAGGGGTTTAAAAGGCAACGGCTGAGAGCTGTCGGCATCAAACCTCACCCGAGGGTGGTCACAGCAAGGATCATCAGCTTATAATGATAAGAAGGAAATTGATGAGTATTTGGTGTTTGTCCTCTTTCGCCATCAACTTTGGAGTGTGCAGTAATATGAACGAGGCGATAGCCGAATGAATATTCTGAAGCACTCCAAACGAGATGGTGAACGGAGACTCAGACCAAGCACAGACATGTTTCTGATTTTATCTTAGCCTGGAAATATTTATCACCTGTTGAGAACGAGCTACCGTTCTCTGAAGCCTGTTGAGAACGAGTTCATAATGTTAAGCCTATGGACGTTTATACCAGGCTAAGATAACAGGTGATCAGAACAGGTGATCAGAAGACGAGCAGGCTAAGGGACTAAAGAAGAAACCAACAAGTTTTTGTCAAAGTCGTCGTTCTCCACGAGTCGCCTCGTTCATATCATGTAGCATTCAAACGAGTTGCAGAATGACTTATTTGACCCAAACGAGTTGCTTTCTGTATTTATCTCACCCCTATACACATTAAAAGAATGGATGTCATAGTGAACATAATATATTGAGCCTATATATATATTGAAATGACTTGATAAGTGGACAGCGTCAGATGACCTGTCAGATGTCAGATAATGATAAGGCATGTTTATATACTTACCTAAATTTATTTTACATCAATACTGCCTAGTCCTACTTGTGTGCACGCTGTTATGTCTCGTATATGCAATTTTTTTCTTTGTTTTCTTTGACTGTACTTGGAAGAACGCCATTTGGTGAATTGTACTTTGTCATCAATGAATGAAAAAAAAATAAAAAAATTCCAGGGGTGAGACAAAGCTAGATAGGCTCAGGGAGACTGCCGGTGAACAGGAGCGGACTCATGGGTAGTAATGCAGAAGCGAGTTGAGTCTGGGACGAACTCTAGTTGGCGCGGTTCAGGGAGCGGGCAGCTCACCTGCATCATAAGCGGTGGGAATCAATCAGGGATTGGTTCGGCGTGGTGGGCGTTACAAGGAGCAGCTGATTCTCATCTTAAAGTAATGAGCTACATCTAGTCGATGGAGGAGTGAGTGTCAGGATGGGGAACTGGGCTCAGGTAACGGCAGCCATGGTAGAGACAGAGAGAAGTAACTACCATTCCTATATACCCATTATTGAACTAACTAGAGTTACATACCGCTGCTGGGGGGGGGGGGGGGGTGCTTTAAAAATAAGTTATGTGTCGAGGTTGACGTTTTCGTCCCGCTCTCATGTTTTCGTCCCGCTCTGACGTTTTCGTCCCACTCTGATCACGTGATACAATACAGCAGCGGGACGAAACAATAGCTGTTGTGGTTACTCGATAAGGGTGGATATTTGCTTCGGAAGTGTTTCAGGTAAAGAAATAATAATTTTTATCGATATTTGAAGATATATAGGAATAGGGAAACCAAGTACCGGTAAGCAAAAGTCAAAGTTACTCGGTAAGGCTTTGAAAAATTACTGCCCGCGGCTGACGCTTTGGGCAGCAATTTTTCAAAGCCTTACCTCGTAACTTTGAACTTTTGCTCACCGGAACATAGTTTCCCTCTATTAAATGATGGTGAATAGACCAAGTATCCATAGAGCAGCATTGGTACAGACAGGCTGTGGGTATTGGCACATTGAACACTGGTTATGACAGACAGGTTAATGAAGATCCTGGTGTGAATTGGTGTCCAAGGGATACCTGAAGAGTGTACCTGCTTCCCAGGGGAATATTTAGTATTTTGTGAAATACTGTATGTATATCTTTTCTGATTGTGACATTAAAGATTGGATCCTGAAGAGTTTGACGTCTGTGTTCGTCATTGCAAGCCAAAAAGGGTTGATGTTAATCTTTCAGTATGAGATAATATCTCACAGACATACCGTTTCTTGTTGACAATTCTGAATATGTACTAATTAACCGATTCATGGCAGGTGATGCCATATGGCATCAACTGTGCGGGGGCGGGTGATGCCAAAAGACATCATTTTCTTAAATTTGCAAAATTTCGTTTTCGTTTTTGTGGAATATAATAAGAAATATTGGATACATAATCATAAACCGGCCTTTACAACAAACTATTGCCACTGGTCCCTGCCCTTAAAGGGTTAAACAACCCTATTACCACTGACAGAACTTTATGTACATTTCAAGTGTGTATAGAACCTTTCATGTGAGGACAGGTAGCATTGACAGAACAGCACCAATGCAAAAAATATCACCCACCTACACCAAGATACACACCCATCAGCCCCAAAACCCACCAACAACAATATTGACACTCACCATCCCAGACCCATCCACACCCACCATCAATAACACATACACCCACAAACCCACTCCTACCTACACCTACCAATACCCACAGACACCAACAACAACACGTCTACTACCCATCAACACTCACAATCACCAACCACAACACCTACGTCAATCAAGACCCTGACCAATCAATAACCACTCAGAGCAGAGTGAAAATCCATACACTCCAGACAGAGTGAAGTGTGGAGGTAGGACAGATTAAGTTGTAAGTGTAGGACAGAGTGGGGTGTGGGTGTACGACTGAAAGGGATCTGGGTGTATGAGATACTGTGGTCATAGGACAGAGTAGTGTGGGAATAGGACAGCATGAGGTGTGGGTGTAGGATAGGGTGGGTTGTGGGTGTAGGACAGATTGGGGTGTGGATGTGGAAAGTGTGGGATGTGGGTGTAGGACAGAGTGAGGCATTATTAACTAATTGTTAGATATCTGTTTTTTTTGTAAATGTTGGGGGTTTTCCCCCCATTATAACTCTTCAGAAATAAAAGGAGTACATCTTAATTAGTATTTACCTAAAATTTGGTCAAGATGGGTCAAGTATTAACTGAGATATGATAGAAAATATATACGCCCATAGACTTTAATGTAAAAGTCTGCACAACTTCAAGAAACACCTAGCACTCTATTAGCATAGATCCTGCGCAATACTTCATGCGACCGTGCCGCGAAAGATCTGTTTGGAGAGTGGGAAAAGGTGGGATTCCCAATCGTCGCTCTAGAAACCAAACCTTGGGCTTAATCATAAAGTCATCCTACTATTTATCTCACCCCTTGTACAAGTTGAACCAAAGGAATAAGGTTAGAAAAATATACTCAACGATCACCCTGGTGAAGTGACAATACTACGCTTCGGCCGTGGCGTAGTGAATTTGCTAAGTGTATTCTGATTATTCTGAAGTTGTGATTATATTTAATGTCATAGAAAGGGGTAAAACCAATCCAGAACCGCACTTGAATCGTAAAATAGACAATACTCCACTCGTTTGGCTGTACCATAGGCGTCACTTGGCCTCGCCTCCAAGACGATTGCGGCCCATTCAAACTTTTCGAGTAGTGTCTATTTATACGATTCTCGATGCAGTTCTATATAAAGAATGGATGTAGAGAGACAAGCGAGCCATGGTTCTACTATCGGCCGCCGGGTGGCTCCTTTATGAACTCACAATGGCTCTGCTCCCTATAAGGTCAAGGTCCCATACGTTGGTTACCTGTCACCCGCTAGCCGGCTGGAAAATGGACACCAGCCAATTCATAGCTCATCACCCTTTTGGGTATTGAGAGCCGTGGCGACCCTAGGGTGTACTATAAGCCGCGCAACCATATTGTGGCGTGAGAACAAGTTATTTTCAACTTGGAATACAAAGATTCTCATAACTTAGGCTGTAAAATAGATATAGATGTGCAAAAGGTAGTATATTAAACCAGATATGTATGGACTTAATTTTCACATATATTTTGAATTTATTTAGATAATCTATTTGCTTTCATTTTTGACGTATTTTCTCAAAAATCATGTTGAAGGTAAGGCAAAATGTTTGACTTCTAGAATATGATTGAAGATTCCATAGATTTCCATATGGAAGCAAAATCAAAACCCAGTTTAATCAAGAAGTAATTTCTTTTACAATCATTCTGATATAACTTTTTTTTGTATTCATAGTTGAAGTAAAAATTGACCATTTCATTATCAATGGAGAAAAGTAGCAAAATACCCCTTTTTGTGATATCTTAGATTGGAAATGATGTGATATATTCATATTGTAATTCCAAAGAATGTTTTTCCTTTAGTTATTGTTTACAAACAAATGCCATAAACTAATTAGATATGCAGCAAAAGTCTATCTATAAGATCCTTTGGGGAAACAGCATTTGAATACGGATCCCACCATAGTTCCTTAAAAATGCCTTCCTGACCTATGGTGAACACTCTGCCTTTACAACGCCCCTAATAGTCACTCAGAACTCCGATAGTACTGTAACTGCACCGATCTTATAGGGCACGGAGTGATTCCTAATTCCGCCATCATCCGCCAGAAAAATATAAGATATTACCACCGTAATCGGGGAGCAACCACTGTTATAAGTTGTTATAACCTAGGTGATATTGAGACAATGCTAAAATTCCTCCATGGCAAGCCCCTCCCTCCCATTTTCTTTTGGATAAAAGTCCATCGATGAATGGTCTCGCTGAGGTTTTGGATGGTGTCGGGGGGCAAGGTGTCAACCTCCATAGAACAATAGCTATATATATATATGCCCTATAGGATACGAGAGGTACGGGATCCACCGTATAGATCGGAGCTACTGTGATGTAGGAAGCGTTTGCTCTGGTAGCCAGGAAGCCTGGCCTATGTACTTATATATCAGGCCAGGTATCTCCCGCCATTTTTCTAGTGTATTGTGGGATTGCATTGAGCTGGTGCCTGACCAATACTAGTTGTTTCTTCACGCTGGTTCCCGGGTCATTTGATAGGGGGTGAGGTAAAAACTGTCAGTTTTTGGAGAAGATTTATCTTTTTATGTTTCTAAAGGCTGCCATTCCTTTATTTTGTATTGTCTTTCATTTTGAACAAGTGTAAATAAGATATCCGAGGAATCTCGGGAGGGAGAGAGGCTTGATTTTTGAGATCATGGTTGGCTGGTTCCTCCCTCCACTGCGAATGTAAATTCAAGGTTGCTCCATATTAAAGACAAATGCGGGAAGGTATCACAATACCCTCTATATCTATACTCAGAACTAAATTATAAACAGGTGCTGCCAACTGATCTCATGATAATATTGCAGTTTTCCAGAGACACCAATACTTAAGCACTTAGCTTCTCCAGATGGCCTTCCTATAGAAGTAAGCATGGTGACATAGTATTTAATTTTAGCATTTCTCATTTGTATATGTTCCAAACTATCAGAATCCAGAATTATTTGAAGATAGCAACAGAAGTTCAGTGCCATCTAGCCACAAAGTCAAAATATTGCAGTTTCCCTTAGACACCAATGGTTAAGCCTTCCCATAGATATCAGCATGGTGACATCCTTTTTTTAATAACATTTTCTATTTGCTGATATATGAAACTTATATCATCCAGAGACATTTGCAAAAATCAATAGGATTTAGACATCACCCAGGTACCAGCATTTGTCTTTAAGCGATACCTGTCCTATCATCAATTTGGTCAGGGGACCAGAATATTGCTGTGGTGGCCAGTGAATATGGTACCGCAGTTTGGTAGAATACTGCCGCAGAGGTCGCTAAACGTAGTCTAATGAGTGCTTGATTGATTTCCCTACGGCCTTGGGACAGACAGAGGATCTCCTATTAGATACAATAACAAGTATGGTTCGTATTCCGTCTCTCAGTACACTATGGATACACGATTCCATGATGTTAACTATGGTCAGGTTAGGGAAGTGTTTCTGAATCTAAGAATGATTTGATCTGTTCGTGGTTTTTGTTTCTCGTTACCAGTAATGATCAGCCTTTAACGAGGACGGTCTTACAAGGCGATAACTGAAAATATCGTAGATTTGAGTTTTTGAAAAGGCGATAACCTTTGCCTTTTTTCAGTTCATCGCTTCATATTAATCTTAAAATACTTTGATTTGCCCTAATATCCTAGTTGATGCATATGTAACAGTGTTCCATCCTTTGCCACATGAAACGTACAGGTAGGTTTAACTATTGTTGCTAAACGATGCATATTTACAGGAAACAGTAGAACCCCACCTGACGGACACCTCTAAGGAGCCCCACATTTAAAATTTTTTTTTATTCAAGAAACATAATTAACGACAACGTTATTCGCCCTCACTAGTTGGCGATCTTCCATAACGGGGTCACACAAAAACAGAACAATACAAGAAACAAACAAGACAAGACAACTCTACCATACAACTAATAGCAAAATCAACCTGCACAATCTTTTGATCTTAGGTGCAAATGATCTTTTGATCCATATCATTCTAAAACATAAGCAGACACGTGTTCTCAGAACGGAAATTTTTCCCTCCATAGGAAGTTATTTATTGTCAACATCTAGCGTGTTGCTAGTTCTTCCTGTCGTACATTTGAAGCGCTTGGAATCTCTTAGGTACAACAAAATGAAAAAGGTGATGATGAGGGATGGGATGGGGGGATGAACCTTGCCTAAGTGGACACCTCGCGTAAGTGGACACTTATTTTGGTACGAAAACCCATTTAACCCTGTGTAAACGGACTCATCGGAGCCACACCCTATCAAATATGGATTAGGATAAGCCACCAGGATTCGTGTCTGGGTGAGCCATTGGAAAACCATATTTCTTCAGTTATTTTCCTATGTTAACCAAGCATATGTAAATTGGCATATTATACCTATTGGGATTGGATCGATTACATGAAACGTTTAATATGCTTTTATGGCAGAAGGATGGCAGTTTTTGTTGATAATTGCAACATTTAAGAATCACCAGGTTTCGCAACATTAGTTAAACCTACTGTACGTTTCATGTGGCAAAGGATGGAGCACTGTTCCATATGCATCAACTAGGATATTAGGCCAAATCAAAGTATTTTAAGATTAATTCCAGGCATATAATAGATAAAGAACAACCTACTATACCTGTACAAGCTACAAACGAGATGATCTAAGATCTGCAAAGAACTTGGCGTAAACGCCTCTTTCCGTACGAACCTAATGTCATCATCTCGTTTTGTATTTTGTACAGCATGGTCAGTTTGTTCTATATAATTACTTCAAAGTTGGGTAGATGTATCACCTATCCAGTAGTATATGGAAACAGGGTTCCTGTGACTGTACGTGATAAATGCGCGGTGAAATTGACGATAAAACGAACCGATGCCGCAGGCAGAGGTTCGTTTTATCGTCAATTTTACCAAGTATTTATCACGCACAGACAGAGTATGCCTGTTTTCGTATTATTATATACCTTAAAATATCCAATTTTAAACTTTGCTTCTGGGCTAGTTTTTGGATTTTGCCGCCGCACATGCTCCGTATGCCACATACATACCCCGTACGTCACCTAGGTGCCGTACGGATACGACATGGGTAGGAGCGGGCGGTATGTGTAGAATATACTACCACAGGTATATAATAATATCAAGAAATGTCACAAATTTCATATGATTGTTTATATGTCATGAGTTGTCTACACGGAATGATATCACGAAGCGGGGCTGAGTGATATCTGTATGGTGGAAGACAATAAACGCCATGTAAACAATTATATGAAATTGAGATTTTATCCTACCCCATTACATGTTTTTAACCTCATATGTCACCCGTGGAATATGAATAATGTATGGCATAACTGTGGCATACACTCACACCATGTTAAGCCTATGGAGATTTATAAAAGGGGTAACATAATACCAACGACCTCATTTCGTCTTACCTTCTGACCTTGTGAGTAATCGATTGGGGTCACACACCATGGAGGGTTGTCGCCTGCCGCAGCGTGTGGGGTCCCGCCGTGGGTTGGGAAACTCCTCCAGTGACCAGGACACGTGCCTGTAGGCCCAGGACACATTCCCCCCTCCCGGCCCCTCCTCCTGCGGGCCCCCGGGAGGGACCTCCGGGCCTGGCCGGCGGGAGGCGGGCCCAGGAGACCCGGGCCGCCGCTCAGGGGGGCTCCGTGGTAGGCGTGCCCGGGCCCTGGAGTCCGGCAGGGCCGGGAGGCGACCTTCCTCCAGGGTCGGCAGGTGCATGGTGTCCCCAACATCACTGAGACTGATGGTGAGGACCAGGAGGAGGATTAACAATGTCTGCAGAGGTAGCACCATCCTCCTGCTCTTCCTCCAGTACCGGCCACTCCTGTGTTTTGGTGAGGATCAACTCTTGCTAGTGTTATTCCTCCAGGGTGTCCATTCCCCTGTCATCCCGCACCTGCCATCACAGGCAGCTCCACTCCAGTGAGGCGCCCACTGTTAATCCTGCACTCCTCATTGATCACTGAACTGATCAGTCTCCATACACAACCCGCATATCACAACACCCATCTAGAAGGATACTGAGTCTCAATGCGGTCGGAGAGTGAAGGGTTGTGGTATACTCGAGCCGCAGGAACCAGGTTGAAGCGCCACCATCGTTGCGTGCACATCTATCTCCATCCGGCAGGGGCGGACCTCCACCGTCGACTGGCGGAGTGGGCGCGGGATCAGGGCCGGGGAGGGGCCGGGGAGGGGGCCGGGGAGGGGCCGGGGAGGGGGCGGGGGACCCCCGGAGGAAGGGGTGGTGGGTTGGTAGCGCCGGCAGTGCTGAGCTAGTGTATTGATCTTCATTCCAGCAACAACTTTCCCCGCTCCCTCACATTGGAGACTTCTCCAGGCACTAACAGGAGGGGCTCCAGTCTGCAATACCTACAGTGTTTCCTCCCTCTCGCTATTTGCACCTACATTCCTGACCGCCAGCTGATTGCTTAGATGACTAGCCACCTGCCTGACTGCCCATCTGACTGCCCATCTGACTGCCCATCTGACTGCTCATCTGACTGCCCATCTGACTGCCCATCTGACTGCCCATCTGACTGCCCATCTGACTGCCCATCTGACTGCCCATCTGACTGCCCATCTGACTGCTCATTTGACTGCCCATCTGACTGCCCATCTGACTGCTCATCTGACTGCCCATCTGACTGCCCATCTGACTGCCCATCTGACTGCTCATTTGACTGCCCATCTGACTGCTCATCTGACTACCCATCTGACTGCCCATCTGACTGCTCATTTGACTGCCCATCTGACTGCTCATCTGACTGCCCATCTGACGGCCCATCTGACTGCTCATTTGACGGCCCATCTGACGGCCCATCTGACTGCCCATCTGACTGCCCATCTGACTGCCCATCTGACTGCCCATCTGACTGCCCATCTGACTGCCCATCTGACTGCCCATCTGACTACCCATCTGACTGCTCATCTGCCTGCCCATCTGACTACCCATCTGACTGCTCATCTGAGTGCTCATCTGACAGCCTAAAGCAGGATTCACACGTAGAGACTGAGGTACTTTACACCTTTCCCCTAGTCTTAAGGCCCGTTTCCATTGGCCGACGAAAAAGGTGTAGATTTTATCCAGAAAATCTGTCGGTGGTGCCACTGACTGTGTGTCTGCATGAGGGTAGTAGACTCGGCCAATGGATACGGGCCTATGAGTGGAATTCACAAGATGGGATTCATGTACCTCACAGGCTGTTTGTCTGAGACACATCCTGATGAAATTCTGTACTCGATACAATCTCTCCATCTAAATTGAAGGGTTCCATTTCCTTGCGACATGTCTTTTTTTCCGCTGCAATTGTTTGTGACATTTACTCCGTGAGTGGAATTCACATGGTGAGATTCATGTACCTCACAGGGTTCAAAATCTCATGCGATTCTGTTCCTTTTTAGGGGGAAATGTCTTTAACAATTACAGGTGGGGAAACATGCCTCAGGGAAATGAAACCCTATGATTTAGACGAAGAAATTGTGTTCGAGTACAGAATACCGGCAAGGTACATGAATCCCATCGTGTGAATCCCACTTAACAAGGAACAGAATCCCATGAGATTTTGAACCCTGTGAGGTACATGCATCTCACTGTGTTAATTCCACTTAATGTACCTGAGACAGATGTACTCTACACCTTTCCCCAAGTCTCAGACATTTCCCCATTGATACAAAATGATCATAGCAAGATGCTTTTACCAGTCCCAAAGAAAAATTGCGAATTATATTCACATGGAAGGACACATCTCGTACATTGTCTCAGACATAGTAACAGTGAACACTCACCCTGCTTGCTGGCCTCCTATTGGCTAGGTCATAGGCTAAGGCCCGGCGTCCACCTACTACGATATGGCTCCGATATTGTCTACGATGCACCTCCCGATAAAAAATCAAAATCACGTCGGAAGGTTACCTAATATCGGGGCAGTTGACCACGTTTCTGCGATTAGACACCGATAAAACCCCCATACAATGCGTGGTGGATTGGAATGTCTAGACATATGTCTACGAGTTTGCACCTTCCCGATATGGCACCGATTTTAACATTTTGTATCGGTGCCATATCGGGAGGTCTACGATTCTATCGTAGTAGGTGGACGCCGGGCCTTAGTCAGTGACTGAGCAGTGTGTCCATTGTCTCACCCAAATACAACCTGTAAATTGCAAACGTGTTAAAAATCAAAACCTCATGGGATTCTGTATCTTTTTTTTCTTTATTAGCCTCATTTGATACAGATTGATTCTTTCATATGACACTTCATTTCCATAGCCAATAAAGGGGCATGAGTATCATGTATATAAATAATAAAGTGAAAAAGACACAAAAAACCAGACACAGTTGATTTCTTTAAAAATGATGTATTGCAACCAAGATGACAATGGTGGTATGATATATGGTATCAGCGGTGAACACAACGTTTCGTATCAATTTATGATACTTCATCAGGTGATGATACAAATTTTGTTTAGCTTTGGTTAAGTGCCATTCTGAGATTCAGGTATATTTCTTAACTTCCTGTTGGACCATGAGGGTCAAGGTCATTTGTTACTATAAATAGATAATCAAGTGGTGTCAGATCAGATACAGAGTAAATTGATTGAGATGAGTAGGTAGTATCTCATAACATGGGCAGGTTATAACAGGTTTTGTGACATTATATAATTAATTGGGTTAGTTATAATTGATTACTTAGTGTTGATTATGGTGTACAGTCTATTGGACATGTATTTATAAGTAATAAGTTACAATGATAATACAACTGTATAACATATATGCAAAATCTTCCAACTGGGTAACAGTAATAGTGGTAACAATTGGTTTGGTTCAATTTAAAAGTCCATTTGAAAGCAGTGGTCGTCGTGATAATTTTTTCATTTATGCGAGCATGATGTGTCTACTTTCGTGGATATAGGTTGTTTCGTTTCATGCCATCAAGCATGTCTTTCCCCACTTCCTGATGCATCTTCCTGATGACGTGATACAGGTCGAGCATTAGTTCGTTTGTGGGTACGGTACGTCTTGGTTGGTGTTGTTTTATGGGGCTGGGTATGTAGGAGGCGGTCATTTGTAATGGTTTACTTGTTGATGGTACATATGGTTCTACGTAGTTCGTATCGGTGGTTCCCACAATGATCTTAGTGTCATGTATATAGTTGGTTTTCTTCACCCTGCCCAAAGTGTAAAGGAGTCCCTATAGTTGATATATTTCCAATCAACGCATAAATGCTTTGTTACTACAAATCTTTCAATCCTATGAAATAGATAATTACAGATACAAGTCGGAATTTTAAACATAAAATAAGATAAAAAAAAATTGTTTAGAACATCAGAAACCAGTTGCCAGACACTAACTCTGCAAAAAAAACCTGAATCAAAATATTTGGAAATAATAAAATAAGATAAAAGATTTAAGACACAAGATGGTATAGACAAGTACAGCTCGCCAGCTGCCCAATGTTGGTTTGATGGTGGCTTTTATCTGAACAGCAGTCTTTACAACGTTTCGGCAGTAAGGTGCCTTTATCATGATTTAAGACACAGTTCAGGGAGGTGAGCACCATTGAAAGTACATGTAGCTTTCGTAACCCTGACTAAGTTCCTACTTATACAAGAGTGCTTCACTGGACCTTACACATATGTATATATAAAGAATTACCCACACGGGATTCACACGATTACATTCATTTATCTCACAGGGTGTTTGTCTGAGGCAAATCTTGCTGGGAACTGTTTCGGTAGTTTCGTGACATGTCTAGATGGCGTCTGTGACACCATACGGACAGATCACAAGATTACAATCGATGACACGCGGAGTTTCATTCACTTCTAGTATGAATTAAGCAATGACACTTTAACATGAGTAGGAGATACATATAACCTATAAGCGTTCCAAGTATGAAAAAGATTGGGCACTCCGATTTTCTGATATTTGCTAGTCTTTTTCCGCTGTTGCTTGCACTGTTGGTGCCGCTGTTGATGTCTGTCTAGGCCTAATGTCACGAGCCTACTGAAACAGGTCCCAGGGCTGGAGTGGTTGTGCAGTACCCCGTAATCAATGGTCGTGGTGACCACAATCAATGGCTTGAAAGCCCATAATCAATTGCTTGAGTTTCTACTGTGAGGGCAATTATAAGTAGCGGTTTACCCCTGGTAAAGGTTTTGCCATAGGTATAACAATTAAGTAAGGATGCTTTGTATGCCTTGTGTCTGCCGCATTTGAAGGTGCATACCAACAGAATTGTTCTCCAAACACAATGACCATCACCAACGAATTTCGAGCTACCATAACTGACAATTACTTGTTAATGTATCCATGAATTGCATAATATATACAACAAATGATGGTTTTCTAATCAGGCGGGTATGTAAATTACGATATGTGAACAACGTAATGTTCATGTTCTGCCCTAATTGCACACAGACCCAGGGTTCGACCAGAAATAATCCCCAGGCCCTTGATACCAACACAATTCATCCAATCAGAGCGGCCCGAGTCTCTCTGCTCCCATTGATCCGTCGAATAAGCCACTCCTTGTATAGACTGGTTACCTGCCCTAATGAAATATGGGACAGGTAACGCCTTACTAGTGAACGACCTTGAACTGTCAGTCATGCCAGCCTTCCTGGTTCTTTGCTTGGCTGCAGTCTTGGTCTCCCAAGGTGACACTTTCCCTGCAGATCTTTCGGGAAGTAGAAAGCAGGGGCCCGTTGAATAATCTAGGATCGTACATAACGACACTTTTAAGTACCTTGTACAAGGGTTATAGTTTGATAATATGTAAGTTAGTTTTTTTGTTTTTTTTATTCAGAAAACAAACTGTTACGACAAATATTATTCGCACATTAATAACGATCTTCCATAATGAAGTCACATATAACATATAACAAGTTACAAGACAAATACATTCAGACACACAATACAGGTATTTACAAAAAGTATTGCTAAGGTCGTCCTTAAGTGTTGACCCACATCGTCCGTGGGTCTCTAAGGCATACAGAAAAGGGTCTACATGTAAGATCCTAGATTATTAAACGGGCCCCTGCAAGGAGAGTGCCAAGGTAGCGCAATCCCACAATACACAAAAAAAAGGAGGCATTACCCATAATGCACAAAGAATGCCGTACATTACAAGTTTCCAGGCCACTCCTTGTAGAGACACACACAATCTAGGATCGTACATACATGTAGACCCTTTCCTGTATGCCATCGAGACCCAGGGATGATGTGGATCAACTTTAGTCAACACTTATAGATGACCTCATTGACGGCTATAGTCCATAAGCCAGACCACTTTTTACTCTCAAATGGAGGTAAAGATTTTCATTATGATTTTCAGTTAGCTATGTTTTGAGGGTTTGTAGGACATTGAGAAATGGGAGGAGTGATTTAGAATGGTGACGTTTCGTCTAATTTTTTTTAAATTTCTTTTTGCAATTAGTTTTTATTTTTCATTTGTTTTTGGTCATCATACAATTTTAAATCTTTTCAACATTTTAAAAAGAAAAAAAAATACCACAGTAAACAATTCGAAACAATTCATAATCATGTGGTCATACTATTGCTCCTTTTTTTGTTATTGTTTTAGATTTTCTATCTACAGTGACCTATGTATATCTCGTCTAATTTTATTAGACTTGTGGCAGGTCTTATATACAGTCCCCAGTGTCTCTGTAACGTATTGAGCAGCTCGGGTCCCTGACCTATATCCTGGCCATGCCGTACCTGATTAGTCCTAACCCGGCTGGCAAATGACATCCTGGGCTATAAATAGACCGGGGCCTGCCCTCGGGAGCAGCTCACAGATTGCAGGCCACCTGTGTCGCCGGACCAACAACAAGGACCCGCTCAGCCAATGGAGCACGTCAAGTCGGTGCTCCTTCTCGTAACTGTCCTCTCCACTTAGCCTCACTTGACCGTGGGAACTTAAAGGAATGGGAGAGCAGGCTGTGGGTGCACCCCTCACATAAAAGCTCACACTCTCTAAGTGGTGTTCTGTACTCTCACTATGCTCTATAGGAGAATAATTCTTAACGAACTAGGCTTAGAGCCTTGAGAATCCACTGGCCTGCCTCCTGTGTTAAAGATGTACATCAAAGATTCCTATAATCTCAGTGATGCCACCTTGAGGGAATACTGTGTGCCAGTGGATTCTCAAGGCTCTAAGCCTGATTTGTTAAGAATTCTTCTCATAGTGAGAACCTTGTACAGAATACCACTTAGAGAGTGAGTGAGATTTTATGAGAGGGGTGCTTTGCGTCTTCCAAGAATGGGGAAATATCTTGTGGGAAATATAGCTTAAACTTGGATTCACACGTAGAGACCCACGTATCTGGTGTACTTCACACCTTTCCCCTATGCCCAGACAATTCTCGGTCGGTAAAAGATTCTCATGGCAAAGTCCTTTTATCTGTCTCAAGAAAAAATGGCTAATTTGATTCCAATGGGAGGACACACCTTGTACATAATCTCAGACAAAGTCCCATTGAACAATCACCCTGGGACCTAAGTACCCTTGAGGTGAAGGCTGTTACAAATATGTAATCATGCTTGTTTGCCTCTTATTTGCTAGGGCAGGTATATAGTCGCAGCAGGTCCATTTATCTCACCAAAATGCCCATGTAAAATCAAAATCTCATGAGATTCTGTACCTGGATAGAGCTAATTGTCGCAGGGGAAATAATCTGTCTCAGGGGAATGGAACCCTATAATTCAGACTGTTCCAGTACACAATCTCAGCAAGATTTGTCTCAGACAAACACCTTGTTAGGTACAAGAATCCCATTGTATGAATCCCACTTCAGGTTACATTTTAAAACTAGGTGCAAATAGAATGTTCATCATTGATGAATGAGCGTGCGAGTATAAATGAATTACTATTAAGTGGTTTGGGTTACATTCAGTCTATGCATAGTTTTCTATAACCAACTTGCACCCAGTCAAGCTGCCATTTCTGCAATTGCCTGAGTCTAGGATCCAGACATATCAAGCCCCAGTACGTCAATGAGATATTTCGGCCTTGAGTGATTGGTCATGGTCAGCTGGGCATGCCTCTAAGACCCTGAGACACTGGATCTATATAAACCACATTCGATCCATAGAAGCTGGAAATATACTATTTGTTTTGTAATCTCACTTAACTTTGCAACCAAAAATAATAGCGTAATTTCACTGGAGAGGGGCTTGATGCAGTTACTTCTTAGTCTTGTATTCAGTTGGAGAGCATGCGGTAGGTAATGGATGTGGTATAGACATTGAATCAGGGGGTGTTGGGGTTAGGGGAGGCTGAGAGAGAGATAGATATATAGATAGAGAAAGAAAGGCAGTGAGTGAGAGAGAGAGATAGCTAGATAGAGAGAGGGGGAGAGAGAGATAGCTAGATAGAGAGAGGGAGAGAGAGAGAGAGAGAGAGAGAGAGATGGCTGGTAGGTGTAGCCAAGGTTGAAGGTCGGTATATCTGACTGCAGGCCTATATCAATAAATTATAGCGCACATTGAATGCCACACGGTGGGCATTCAGGTGGATACATTACATTATAGGTGATCGGTTGTACAGTCCACAGGCAAACGATTTTTTCTACCCTCATCTAGGAAGATTTGCATCTAGTGACCAAACCCTGCCTTTCCTTCTATGTTTCGAGGTCTCTTGTCCCACACCCTGCAACAAGGTACGACTGCTGTCTGGCCCTCTGTTCTTTCATCCCCATCATTGACGCAAATCACTTTCTGTCATCCTTTGGTAAAAATAATTCAGCTATAGGGATAACAATAAAATAAAACCCTAAACGATCACCCAAGTCTTTTTGTATTTTTCTTTATTTGGTTCAATGAATGATGCATTGTTGTTCCAGACAAATGTAGATCGATTTATGTTATAACATATACACAGTTCAAGTTATGGTATATATAGTGCTAGAAAATGATGATAAGCAAAGTAAAGGGACAGAACTATGCCATAGTCTTGGAAGAGTGGTGTGAGATGACATCATATGTGATTAACCAATCAGCAGCCAGGATTTCAGAGACAAGATATCACCATGGAGATTTAAATGTTTCTAACTGGATTTGCAAAGCAATTTGTTCTGAGATTGCAATTCTCTTCTAATCTCCGTGACATGGGTGAGATGAAACCACACTTGAATAGTAAAATAAACAATACTCCACTCGTTGGGATGCACCGTAATTGTTACTCAGCTTTGCCTCGATAATGATTGCGGGGCATCTAAACTCGTGCAGAATTGTCTATTTATATCATTCTTGATTCAGTTCTATATAATTACATGCCAAATTATTGAGCCTGAACATATGAAAAAGTTGGTTTCCTGTCACATGCTAGCACTACCACACCTGATAGCAACTTACCCTGTATGTGTTTTTTTTGTATAAAGAACCAGTCCCCGCGCCAACAGTCATCCTTTTTAGAGCGTGCTCATACGGGCTATATATATGGTGGCACTGCGGTATTGGCAAAATGCGAGAAACGCAGCGATTTTCGAAATCGCCAACACAGAATGGCGTGTATATGAGCTATTATTTCATAGTTCACCTTATCGTTGCTTCTAATAGGCTAAATTATTGGTGGGAGGTATTATTCTGAAAAAAAATACTTCACACACTTACCATTTCCAGAATCGCCAACACACAATGGCGTTCATGTGAGCTATGTTTTCATGTATCACCTGATTGATGGTTCTGCCATACTAAATTACAAGTGGCAGATAGTCCTGTGAAATATTATTTGACATACACGCCATTTTGTGTTAGAGATTCTGAAAATTGATGCGTTTCTGGCTTGGTGTGTCTCTGGCTTTACATTTCTGGCTTGGTGTGTCCCCGGCTTCACATTTCTGCCTTTTTGTGTCTCCGGCTTTACATTCCTGGCTTGGTGTGTCTACGGCTTTACATTTCTGGCTTGGTGTGTCTCTGGCTTTACATTTCTAGCTTGGTGTGTCTCCGGCTTAACATTTCGGGCTTGGTGTGTCTCCGGCTTTACATTTCTGGCTTGGTGTGTCTCCGGCTTGACCTTTCTGGCTTGGTGTGTCTCCGGCTTGACATTTCTGGCTTGGTGTGTCTCCGGCTTTACATTTCTGGCTTGGTGTGTCCCCAGCTTTACATTTCTGGCTTGGTGTGTCTCCGGCTTTTTATTTCTGGCTTGGTGTGTCTCCGGCTTTACATTTCTGGCTTGGTGTGTCTCCAGCTTTACATATCTGGCTTGGTGTGTCTCCGGCTTGATATTTCTGGCTTGGTGTCTCTCCGGCCTTACATTTCTAGCTTGGTGTGTCTCAGGCTTTACATTTCTGGCTTGGTGTGTCTCCGGCTTTACATTTCTGGCTTGGTGTGTCTCCGGCTTTACATTTCTGGTTTGGTGTGTCTACGGCTTTACATTTCTGGCTTGGTGTGTCCCCGGCTTCATGCCCGTGATGAAGAATAGCGAGCAGAGAATGATGAACATTCGATACTTTATGACAGGCTGTCTAGAGCATGCCAGCTAGATTGACAACTTCCGTGGGAGTAGATTGAACCTCGTAAATAATAAATGCTTAATCTGCAGTGTTTATGTCTTATCAAAATAAAAAAGAAATGTAGTCATCCTGCCCCACGTTTTTAGCAAAACATTTTTTACTTTTCATATTTCACATAATCCTAGATCTAGTTATTTTCATCATATTTCCTTTTACCTTAGCATTAATATGTTTCATCACTTCCTTGTAGTCAGATCCGTTTACTCTTTTTTATTCTTTTTATGGGCAATAGCCTTCAGCGCTAGGGAATATATTTTCGGTATGCTACACTGGTAATAGGAGCTTATCACAGGGTTACTCCCTAGATATTAAGGGAAAACGTAGTTAGTAAGCCTATAGCAACTGCCGTACCAGGTCTTTTGTCCCATGAAATAAGTCCCAATGCCAGAGGCGGAGGGACATATTCTAATGAGCAAAAGGCCAAAAACGGAATCACAACGGGTTCACTCACTACATTTCTCATTATTATACACATTAAACACGAAAATAATTAATTTCATATACTTGCTAAGTACATTACGGGCGAACATTTACTACGTATCAGGGAGCCCGAACATTGTTTGTACTACACTCCTAGCAGTGGGTAGTGTTTCATAGATGTTCAGCCATAGGTGTATAATGATAAAAAGCATGACAGACTGCATTTGTTAAGAAGGCGATGTGTCAGTAGTCGATTAATAAAGGAAAGAATAGGAAAGGAATCCTATCTGCGGTCTGATAACTGGGGCCCGTTGAATAATCTAGGATCATACATAAAGACCCTTTTCTGTACTTTGTACAAGGGTTATTGATATTTAAGTTTGTTCACAAAAACATCCTCAGCCGTACAAAGCTGACCCACATCGTGTGCGGGTCTTCATATACATTTTGTAAGAGACCTTTCTCATATATTTGAGATTTAGTTCATATCTTCGATGGCTTAGAAGGACCGCATAAAAAGACCCTTTTCTCTACCTCACACAAGGGTTATTGCTTAATAGTATTTCGGCCTAAGACAGTAAAACAGTATTAGCCGTCCATAAGGTCGTCCATAAGTGTTGAATAAAGTTGACCTACATCGTCCATGGGTTTCTATGGCATACAGAAAAGGGTCTTATCCTACCCCTAATAAAAAATGCCATAGGCTTAACATGGTATTTGTTCATGTCACAGGTGTGACATAAAGTGTTGTTTATGCCACTACTTTCTAATACTGAAAAAATATGGAAACAGGGTAGGATAAAATCTAGACGCCACTCGTTTGAGTTTGAGCTTATTTATGCCACACAATTTGTTGGCTTCGTAATGTCACTCGTCTTCGACTCGTGAAATTACAGATCCAACAAAATGCGTGGCATAAATAAACTCAGACTCAAACTCGTGACGTCTCTTGATATTCATGTATAGGATCCTAGCTTATTCAACGGGCCCCAGAGTTAGCATGCTAATTGTTTTTACATACTTTAGCAGGAAGCTTAGACTCGTGGTTCTTATCAGCTGAAAACACCATCAGCTGACTGCATGTGACGGCTGTAGCATGACCAGTAGACATTTTCTAGTTCTACTCACAGGGCTGCTCGCTAAATATATCCCTGTGTGATTTTTTTTTAATAATGTTTATTTCTCTATTCTGTTTAGAGGACATACAGTTCTTCCATGGGAATCCAGCTTGACAAAACATGTTATATACATACATCGATAGGGTATTATCATGAAACATCACGAAATTTTATATGATTGTTTATATGGCATGAGTTGTCTTCGCGGAATGATATCACGAAGCTGAGCTGAGTGATATCTGTAGCAGAAGACAACGAATGGCATATAAATATATTTATGGCACAACCGTGGCATACAGGCATACAGTGGCATATAAATATATTTATGGCATAACCGTGGCATACAGGCCGACCATGTTAAGTTTTTGGAGATTTATATGTGGGGTAGGATAAGTAGATGATGATAATGATTAGATTGACAAGACAGCTTGACCACTATCTTTAGGATAATCTAACGCATACCGGTTTTTAGGCATGCCTTAAATGCCTCTTTGGTTCCAGCCTTTTGGGTTTCCTCTCTAAGCTCTTTCCAGAGGGCTATTCAACGAAACATCGGTGACTTCTTCCTTCAATTCTTCTCCCTTATGCCTAAACCCTTTAAATCAAATTTTACTATCTCCCCTCGTGCCCCTTATCCTTTGGTCAAAGAGTTCAGCATCATGAGATAATTGTAATAGAATGTCAGACGTAGCGTGTGTAGTGCATGAGAACACGGCCACAAGTAACTCTAAAGCCCCGTTTCCATTGGCCGATCTCCTATCACCGATCTACAGTCAGGAACCACTGACGGACTTTAGGCACTGCTGACCCAAAATCAGTCAATGGAAACAACCCAGCTCGTGAAGTGTCCCACAACTCTTTCTGCTTAGATTATGCAACATGGCACCACCCACCACTGAGTGAAATCTTTGTCACAGTAAAATCTACTACCCTTCTATATCAACTCACAGTCAGTGGCACCACCGGTAAACTTTCAGGGTAACTCAGAAAATCTACACCATTTTCATCAGCCAATGGAAATGAGCCTTAAGTATGTTCCTCCCTCAGCATTACAGCTTCTAGCTGTCTGCTGAATCTGTTCCCGGTTCACTGCACGAAACTTACCGCTTTACATATGTATGCGAAACGCGTCTAACAGTAGGATTTTGCGTCTAGAAGTTAGACCTGTTATCTGTCTCGTAGACGCCTTATCTAGTGGCGTATATACATGTCCATGGTGCGGTCTTAAATACGTCATATATACGCCTGATTCCGTTGTATATACACCAGCATCCAATAGTTCCGATCTTTGCAACTTTGGGACACTACTGGTAGCATATTTCATTTGCCATTAACCATCCAAGTCTGTATTTTATGAAAATTGCAATTTTATATTACCAATTTATTTTATGAAATCCTAATCAAGTATAAATTGATTAATTACACATAGTAAACCTTGCATTATGTTGTTTTTTTAATTGTTTTTCTAATAGATCTTACTTTCAAACACCATTTCGGGGGGTGGGGGGGGGGGCGGTAGGGGTTGGGTTGGGAGGTCGTGGGTGGCGGGTCAGTGTTGGTGCATCCTCTACCAACACCCACAGGACGGGGCGGGCTGCCAGTCGCAATTTTTTTTTTTTTGTATTATATATACGCCTGGCGTTTATATATTGCACAGAGTATGTTTTATCTTAAATACGCCAGGCGTGAAAGACAGCCAAGTCGCGTGCGTCTACATATGGAAACTGTCTCATAGACGCCCGAAACGCAGAGGCGTATAATAGGTGTATACAAGTATAAACAAGCCACGATACAGCCGATACGTGCGTTATCGCGATGGCGTATATATTTATGTAAAATAGTAGTTTTCATGCAGTTTGGAGCTTCCAAACCTCTATATATATCAGGCTTACTGATAGGTTCACAGCGCATAACAAACCTTGTTGACATGGCTATGGCCTGAGTCGGTGTCAGTCTGTTCCAACCCACTTTCCCTCCCAGTCAGGACGGAGGGGGGCAGACACAACAATTTAGCCACAACAATGGCGAACTGGAAGAATAATGCAAATCATGTGATAATTGTGTTGCCATCTCCCTGTTAGGAGAGGGTGGGTCATTGTCTCCCCCTGGGGGACAAAACATACACTGCATTCATACTCACACACCACCTACACATACACCCCACAAATTCCGTCTACACATCAATCACCGCACGTCCACAAACCATATCACACACATCACTTCATATTCTTTTTATTATTATGTACCGGTGCACGAATGTCTTATGTTTATGCCCCAGTAGTAATGATTTCATTCGTCCACACTGTGGCGTAATATAGAATTACTAGCGACTTCGTCGAGTCCGAGTGAAGGTGAAAATATTGAAAAAGGAAACCACAGACTGCCGATAGCTGGATTCGAACCCCCAACACTCGGACTTCCAGGAGAACACCCTACCGAATACTCCACTAAGTCACTTTAATAGTCTGTTAGGCTCAAATACTTAGGCTGTTGGTGGCTGGGTGGAATCAGCGGAGTTTTGAAAGTGGGGTAACCAGCGAAAGTTGAGATCTCATCGGTTTCTCACGAGAAAAGTAGATCAGAAAACTACAGTAATAAACTTTGATTTCGGCATGGCTCAAAAAGAATCATAAGAGAAAATGTATGTCTGTGTATAGAAATACAAAAAAGAGTAGCTGCTTACAGTTTAGAACTGCACGAGAATCTCACTCTCGTGGGCCCTCATTCTCCACGCCCAGGTTTGGTTCACTATGTCTCTATGTGTGGGAACAACTTCAAGCGGATTCGACGGAATTCTACCGTTTTAGATATAGTAGGTAACTATATTGGCGCTCGTGTATGGGGGCCGTACGCCGTGAGACAAACCGAGGTGTACGGACTCCATACACGAGCGCCAAAGTCGTAATTCTATTATTATATATCTTAAGATGTATTCAAACATTCAGAATTTACCTCAATCGCCCGTAGACCACCACTCACTCATTGTAACTCATTGTAAATTAGTTTTAATTTACGCCGGAGTGCCCTCCCCTCTTAATGTATTCACTCATAAATTATTACCTCATTACTATTCAGGTTTCCGGTCATGTGACCCAGCCTGTTTTTTCACCACCATTTCTAGGGTGCGGACGTATTCAGATTTTGATTCCGGTTTTTGTCAATTAAAACAGTCACGCCAAAGACGTTGTGTATGTTGAGATACATGCTGGATCTGTTACTATGGAGATTGCCTTGCTCACTCTCCGAACATATCCTCTGTTATATACACGCTTACTAAATAGCAAAGACTATGATAGGAGAGTGACGCTCATATAATTTCGCTGTGACCCCTTGTTTTAGAGTGTGTGTGTACATAACCTTCGCTGGTCCCGGACGTTCCAGAAGCGACTTCGCTGGGTGCCTCTTAAAACTGCTGTAATATAATTTGGAACTCACTGGTTCCTAACCTGCAATGAGGTTCATGGTCAGAAGCAAACGTCGGAGAAGATTGTCAACTTGAACTTGTCTAAAAGTGTATAATGACCAGATATTGAGGTATCTAACGTGAGACAATCATGTGGTATAGTTTAGATAGTTTAGATTTTAGATACAGTTTAAATAGCTTAGTTATACGAAATAAATCTGCGCAGTGTCCAGGGAACTAGGGTAGCCAACTTGACGTTGACAACACAGAGCGTCGGAGTGGACTGTGAGTCCTTCTTGATATCGATTAATTTCCTATATCTAAGCTACCTAAACTGTATCATGTGAATGGCCCACGATAGACACCTCGATATCTAGTCGGTAAGCAGTCGTTTACTCGTTCCAGGCCGTTTATAACACATTGTCAAACTCGCGAGTCGAGGAGGTCCGCCATTTTTGAATTTTCCGCCCAGCCGAGTGCTTTGGCCTCTCGACCAATTAGATTGCGTTATATTTCAAAGCACTCCGTATGTCAGTCAAAGCACTCAGAGCACTCAAATTCCATTCAGACAGACTAACCATGTATTTCTATATTACCCACCCTCCTGCACCCTACTTCTTATTTTATATATCAATATAAACATCATAACTTCGTTATCCATTTTTATCATAACGGAATATTACTCAACTGTCACATTTTACTATTTTTACCACTCAATCTTATAAATCTTATGATTAAACTTATTTCCCATCGTTTTGCTTCAGGGGTTTGAGATAATTTATACATCATACACAGCATCTGGTTTTCCCTCCTAAACCCCCAACGCCCGTCCGCAAACCCGCGCCAGGGAAAGCGAGACGAGGATTTTGACTGCGTGTGAAAGATTATTTACCAAACTAGATTCACGCGCACACCATCAACTGCCATCTGATAAGTGACCCACACTTAAAAAAACCCAACCAAAACAGGGACAAACATACAGGGTCAACGATGTTTGTCTCAAATATAACTCAATACGGCAGGACTGACCAATATTGATGACAATCAATGAAATGTCTCGTTGAAATAAAGGTTGTTCGCATGGAATTTGACCAAATGGAAAATTTGGCCTTACATTCAGCGATATTGATTTTTGAGCAGGTACAGTTTCTTAAGGTGGATCTCTGACCCGCTTTGTGGAAGATGCAAATAAACGGTGCTCTTATCATCGGCATGTGGTAAAGCCTCATTATATGGTGATCTTCATTTCAACCTGCTTCAAACCCACAAAGCTATACTACTTACGTTTCAGCCCTATTTAACCAAAGCTCATGATGTGAAAGAGATCTCATAGCTATAGTTGCGCAACCATAAAGGGGACTGGAATTCTCATAAATCAGGTTGTAAAAAAGGAAACAGATTTGCAAAGGGTAGCATATTATATGGAGACATGGTGAGTATGCCTGAATGGAATCTGCTCAGAGGTATTTTTGTCGGAATTATTCACCGAGTTCAAAGAACGAGGTGAATCTTTTCCGACCAGAATACCAAGGAACAGTTGGAATTCAGGGACACTTACAATGTCCCCTTATTATCATTTACTATATACCCATGCCGTATATACTGTAAATACGCACCGTTTTAGCATATGACATAAAAATACTGTACGGACCACTGGTCCGTACACTAAAATACGGACCACCTAGCCATACACATTTATTAAAATTTTGGTTCTTAAGAAAAATTAAATTGATTTTTTTTTTAAATTTCGGGTATATAGTAAATATATAACGTCCAACCATGCTTGTACAAGTCACAGAACTCGATGCTAATTTACCATTTGTACGGAACCGGCATAAATTCCTCGGTCCGTATAAACGGTAAATTAGCATATCGTTCTGTGACTTGTACAGCATGGTCAGGACGTTCTATATAATTACCTGTAAATCATTAAAAACGCCATTGTCATTGGTGAGACCAATTCTTTCTGGAAAAAGTATATATATATCATTTTTTTATTTTTTTTTATTTCGATATTTAAACTACATGAACTTCAGCTTCAAAGCTGACTTTAGTGTTCATGCAGTATTGGCATGAGTATGGCATGAGTATATACTTATGTTTCACAGACATGATTCCTTCAGATTTCGTAGGACAATACTTTGCCTTTTTACTTGAATAAGTTGATACATGAAGATAGGGAGGAAGGGTACTAGAAATGGTGAAAATAAAAACTGGATATATAATAAAAATAACTACAACCAAACAAGAATATCATCAACAGAGAGAAGGTAACGGCTCTAATCAGAATCAACCATCAATATAAACTCACTAAATCTCTCATTTCGTCTTAAAGCTCCGTGTTTATTTCAATTCGATAGATTATTATCCAATGTTGATCTTCTCCTTATACCTTAGAAGATGGTGTGTTTTTTGCAAACTTTTTCCGCGTGCACTCCAGGTGTCCATTTGGAAAATAAATTATAAGATGATGTGAATCATGAACGAAATGATACTTAATAGGCATCAAAGTCATACTTTTTGTGGCACCAGCTGTCCTCTCCATATACTTAGAGGGACCATGGTATTAACAGTGATATATTTAGCAGAATACTTTAGTGTCAGATTATCATATTCCATTTGTATGCAAATCTGTCAGTATCGTTTTCTGTTGGATAGTATAAAGATTCAATAGTGAGGCAGTCTAACCACACGAAGATACTAAAACACCTGTTGGTCAATGAGGTATTTCAGTCTCGAGTGATTGGTCATGGTTAGCTGGGCATGCCTCTCATACTCTGAGACACTGGCACTCTGCTCCTTTCCAAATATCACAGAGTACACCACACCGTATATAGTGCGTGCAAGTACGCTCAGAAAAGTATTCTACCCTTAGAGAATATTGTTTAACAATATATGATCGCAGTTGCATTTATATTACGAAGGTTTGACATATGGCTTGGGGACTTATTCATTTTCTACCATGTGCCTCTTCTTGCCTATTGTTCAATTCAAGTATAAAAATGAAGGACACCAGCGATCCGGTTGAGCAATTCAAGTATAGGCTTTAATATTCGCATCAGTTTCTAGGAGCTTCTTGAGCTTAATGGTCATAGCTTGACATTCACATTAAGATAAATTTCTGTAAAAATGTTGAATATCATTGTTTGTGCCACTGGTTCCACATCATCAGGCCTGGCAAATTGAATTAATTTCCGATCTCTTCTGTTTTTCATTGGTAATGGTAGTCTCTCTCTGCTTTTCTATTTTAGCAACCGTCCGTACTTGATATTTTCAGTATTCTTGGTGCAGCCTTGGTTGACAGTTGAGGCGATGTCTGGTATTGGAAAGAGCCCAGGATTTGACGCATAGGATAATGGAAACGACTGCAATCAAATGTATCACATATTGAGCATTAAGATGATTATTTGTGACGGTTACACCACCAATGCTAACCACCAAATAGTGTGACTTCTATCAATAATAGATAAAGGTATTCAGTGTACTGAAGTATATATGATGAATGGCATTACAAACAGCTCATCGAAGATTTTTAAGTACGCATACCTTAAAGGCATATCTTACAATTCACAGTGGCGCCACCTGGTGACTTTTGAATAATGTCAATTATAAGCCAAAACTGGTTTCTTGGGATTCATTCATTCTTGGGATTCTCCATGAGTAAATTTAACATTTTTTACAGTTTATCCAATCTTAATAGGTAAAATAGGCCAATTTACAATTGCTTGATTTACATTTAGAATTACTATATATTTCAATATAAAATTATCATGATATTGATCTATAAATCGAAAACTAGTACGGTGACCCCCAATTTCTGAGTTAGATATGTGTTCCACAATACTTGGAGATCATCATATTAAATCTTCAGAGAATTGACATAGGTTTTAATTTTCTAGCCCAAATGTCCGATATGCCTTTAAGCATCATCATTAGAATTACATATCCCACTTATCTATGAATCTTTTAAACTCTTTCAATATGATGGACTTTAATTATTGAAAAAAGATTATACTCGTCAAATTATGTTCATTTCGATCACTGCATGTTCTTCTAATTCTATCATCTTTGAACAACCTTCTTCGTGACTGTTTAGTTATTTCTTTCAACCCTCACGTGATCTGCTCAACCACGTGACCTCACTCTCCAACCTCCAACGGACGCCTCGGAAAATTTATACCACCCACCCTACAACAATATTCTCACTCTCTCTCATAAACGCAATGGTGGGGCTTTCCTCAAGGTAGAACAAAAGCTATTTGCTTAAAGACAAATTCTGGTAGTTAGGTGATTTCAAAATATTGATTATTGCAAATAACTCTCGATAATATGAGTTCCATATATTAGCAAATAGAAAGTGCAAAAGAATTGGCATGTCACCATGCTAATCTCTCTGGAAAGGCCATCTGAAAATGTAGGTGCTTAACTATCGTTGTCTATGGGAAACTGCAATATTTTTACTTTCTTGCTAAATGACAGTGATGTTCTATTGCTATCTTCAAATAATTTTGGATTATGATAGTTGGGAACATGTACAAAATGAGAAATGCTAAAAGAAATACTGCCACGATGTTAATTTCTATGGGAAGGCCATCTGAAGAAAGTAGGTGCTTATCTATTGGTGTCTATGGGAAACTGCAATATTTTCATGAAACCAGATGGCAGCACCAGTGTCTAAACAGGGGGCAGTGCGATACCTACCCGCATTTATCGTTAACTACCTATTTCATTCAGGTTTTTACATCAATATTAAACATTTATCTGTTTTTCCAAACCTCTCTCCGCCTTAATCATTATAATAAAAGTATGTTAAACTAATTAAAAGTAATTCCCTGTTATTCCCAATATGAATGAGATCCAGCCTTTCATTTGCAGCTCAGACCTTAGCACCCAATTCTGAAGACTTCACCACCGAGATGAAATAAAATTCCGAAAATGTAAGAGAGAAATCCAGATGAATTACTTACATTTGAATGTGAACCTCCAACTAATTCTCCCCTGGAAAAAATCTCTTTCTGCCCCGTCTTTTACTAGTATTTCCATTGCCTTCTGAAAATAGATCATTTGTTGTATGATTGCCATATACAGAATATAATTCAATGAACATTGAGAATTCTTATTGTAGTGAATCCATTGTGTTGCATAGTACTCTATCAGCGGTTATGGTATCCAAAAGATTTAGAATAAAATGGCTACTTATTATTTGAGTTCCGATAAGGATCAATCAGCATTGACCTAAGTTATCATGCTCTATTACAAAATATGGCTGAAATATAGTCGAGACAATTAAGAAGATAAAATGAACTTTTTATACAAGATTTCAAATTCACTAGTCAGACGATACATATCCGAAATCCCTCTAGAAGTGTAAGTTAAACACCCTCCAAGTGTTCATCCATTGTTCACATATACAAATAATACACATCTCTGGTAGTCATAAATAGTACCTATGTCCTATTGCATTCATGAAGATACTCATATAAGCTGCTGAGATACATGTAATGCGAAACCTGCGTTTACACAAGATTTCCAAAACCAATGTTCTTTGGTTCACACAAACTTGTTGGAGAAAGCATAGAGTGTTAAGTTACTCGATAAGGTTGGATCTGGCTTGGGATTTGATGGTGGTTGAGCAAATAACGCTAATTATCGTTATTAAATCACATTTGAAGGTAAATAGGAATAGGGAAACTTAGTTTCCGGAGAGAGAAAGACGAAGTGACTCGGTAAAGCCTGGAAAAATTATTGCCCGCGACCAAGGCCTTGGGCAGTAATCTTTCTGAGCCTTACCTTGTAACTTTGACCTTCTCTCACCGGAACACAATTTCCTTCTAGTACTCACTATTCTGAGGCTGCAGGAAGTGGTACACTCTAAAGGCATCCAGTCCACGTAGTCTGCTCAGACCCTTTATGAGCCGTACGTCTGGGAGGGAGTTCAATGCCGATCTGAAGTTAGCCTTCATCCGACGAGCATCCGGCTTGCTCGTGTGGGACAATCGTCCTGAAATGAAAAGGATAAGTTCACATGCTGTAAAGTTACGTTTAGATTTGGTTCCACTTTATCCGACTTTTTATTATCCAATAGTGGAGAAAATCACAAAAACCAGACACAGAAATCTTGTATAAGTAGTTATTATTGAAGGAACCAAAGATTACAAAGTTGGTTGATTGATGGTATCATAGATCACGACGTTTCGCGCTAATTGATGGCCCTTCTTCTTTTTATTATCCACCTGATAAAAAATGTTCATAGGAAACACATAGGGAGTATGTATGGACATACCCGGAGCATACAGATATGCTGTATGCTCTGGGTTGCAAAAGCCGGCGCATGTACGGAAAAATTAGTGCATATGAACAAATATTGTGCACCTAAATTAATTGATATAAATACGCCACTTGTCAGGAAAAGGTGGATATTAAATACAATATAGACTGGTTTCAGATAAAAGCGGTCGTCTGCTTCTTAGAGTTGCCTCTGTGCAATATCCTTGCATACGCTCGTATATTACTATATACTGGTGCACGAATGTCTCACTTTTACACAAAAGGAGAAAAGATACAGTTCGGCCGCACCATGGCGTAAAATATTTTTACGCCACACTGTACCACGTGATCTGTTGACATTTTCGGGAAAAAACAAACAAAATGGCGGCCGTTCCCCTCGCTTCGTATCGATAACGGTCCGTATAAGCAAAGTAAGATCGCCCAGCCCTCCACACCCACCCGAGACCGACTAAGAATAAACAAACAAATAGTAAGCATTGTAAATCCATACCCAATAACGACAATATCACCTTAGAATATATGAAAAAACGACCCGCCCGTACACTTCGCTTTAGAGCAAAAGTTACTATATGACGTCATTACTACCGCTCACTCTCCAAGCAGATCTTTCGTTGCCCTTGCGCTTGCTTTAATCTCTGCTACAACCCCCGCTATCACTCTCCATAACAACGTTCTGACGTCATCGCACCCGTGAACTATCCATCAAGGTGAATTTTCGGTGATTCGTACCTGCCTTGCTTATTTCGGAGGTTGAAATAGGTTGATAACTTAAGTACATAAATGGCATTTTAATCGAATTTCGGCATATAGTAATAAAAAGACATAGTGAGTGTGTCTGAATTCCATCTGTTCCTCGATATTTTGATCAAAATATCTCTGAACAGATTCCATTCAGTCACACTAACCATGTATTTCTATATGACTGCGCGGCAACTTCCCGGAACATACGGCCGCTTGTAATACTGTGTATCCAGTTTTGTATTCCTGTGTTATCTAAGCTATAAATAAAGTATTATTAAGGTGATATGCATGTATGACACACCACATTGGAGCTGAAATACCATGAAATATGACGCAATCGCTATCATTTCACCGGGAATAACGCACACGGGTAGCATGACCGTATTAGGCTCATATACTCTGTGATCCAATGCTAAAGAATACGTTGCCAGGTGTTTGTCTGGCTGCAGGCATTGTGTGACCAACTAGATAAGCTGCGAAACCAGCCTATGGAAAAAGGCCTATTGGCTGAGAACATGACCTTTCAACATGTCACATAATCAAACTGGTACCGTCCACTCCACTAGATGATTCTGATAGCCAGTACGTTAAAGGCATATCCTACAATTCACAGTGGCGCCACCTGGTGATTTTTCAATAACGTTGATTATTAGTCATACTTAGTTTCTTGGAGTTCATTCTAATTCTATGTAAGTAAATTTAAGGTTTTGACCAAATTATCCAACCTTAATTGGTAAAATAGGCCAATTTACAATTGCCTGATTAACATAGGAAATGTAGAGAAAAATATGGTTTTTTTTAATTCATTCAAAAACAAGGACGGTGACCTATGATTCTTAAAACATAGATAAGTAGTACTATATATGTACTATATTCTGTGAAAGTTTGAGGAAGATGACATGGGTTTTACTATGTGAAAAAATACTTTTTAGAATTTCTATATATTCGTATATAAAATTAGCATCATGTTGATCTATAAATCAATAACTAGCATGGTGACCCCCAATTTTTAAGTTAGATATGTGTTCCACAACACTTGGAGATCATCATAGTCAAATTTTCAGGAAATTGACTTGGGTTTTAATTTTCAAGCCAAATTGTCCGATATGCCTTTAAGTCCGACACACAGGTTTGTGCTGCCACCTACAGAGTTATGACAGGGAAACCATGCGGATATGGTCTGAAATAGTTCTAATGATAGGGAGTCTTTCTATCTAAAGTGAATAATATCTTGATCTCCCTTATTTCATTGTCAGAACTATTAGATTTATGTATTATGATATGTAGTGGGATTTAATATGACACACTTTACCTTGTATTAACCATTGATACGGAGTCTCCATAGAAAACGCGTTGGGCGTGTGTAATTTGAAAGTAGGAGATTACAGTGGCCGGTAATCTCCCGATTCTAAAATCAGGAGTTTACGGGAAGATTGTTTCCTAAAAGTCCGTGGAATTATGTGTCGGCCTTGTGGCCTAATGGATAAGGCGTCGGTTTCCGGAGCCGAAGATTGTGGGTTCGAGTCCCACCAAGGTCGCTCTCCCAATTTTGGCAGTAATTTGTGGCATATGAAGCGAGACCCTCAAGGGTCCTTGAGAAACCTCTGTGTTCGAGTTGTTCCTTTAAGAAAAATGAAAAATTGAAAGCTATAGGATACCCAAAAAAACTGGCCGACGACTGTATGACAGAGGTCTATTGCCTAGACAGATAAAAAAATACTAAACAGAGAAAATGATAGATTGGTCCTGGTCACCACCTGACATAGTGGAACAAAACTGGGACAACTTCGACAAACATCCATAGAAAGAAGATGATCAAGGGGCACAAACGCCCAAAAAATGTCAGATATTACCTAGTCAGGGGAATGACCCTACTACAACCCTACGACCAAAACAAGACTAACACCAGAGACATGGCAGGAACAAAAGACCGAAACAAGTGCACCAAAGTAAACTGCAACTATTGTAGAGTACTCAGCATGGATGAGCAAATTACATCAACAACAACTGGAAAACAAAGTGGAATATAACGTGCAACAGCTCAAATACAATCTACTGCACAGAATGCAAAATGCAGTACGTTGGGCAGACCAAACGAAGGATAAATACACAATATTGACTGGTTTCAGATACAAGCGTCAACTCCGAGGAGTATACAACCGCTTTTCTCTGAGATCAGCCTATATTGTATTTATAATCCACCTTTTCCTGACAAGAGGAGTGCTGATATTGGTTTATTTAGCTACGAACTATTATTTTCTTACGCGCTATTTTTTCCGTATGATACTCGAAGCATACAACATATGCTGGCCATGTGTGTTCTATGGACACTATGTATTGTGTTGATAATAAAAGTGAATACACCGTTGAAGACTCACGCTCCCAAAGGCCTCAAGACGCTGCCTTTCATACGTGTCTCCGCGTTTTGCGCTATTTTATAAAGCATTTCTAGATTTCAACATACGTAGTTATATAGAACAACCTGACCATGCTTATCCCATCGGGTTTTGTAGCATGTACAAGCACGGTAGATCGTTCTATATATATTATATACCCCAAAATAATAAAATCTTACCGTATATGACATATAGATGACATGTCTGTGTGACATCTCACACGGTGCTGAGGTTTCAACCTGTTCAGTATAACAGTGTACTGCACAGTGTTCAGTATACAGTGTGTACTGCACAAGGAGCAGCAGTATATATAATCATCAAATATACTGCATGGGAATATAATAAAAAGAACGTACACGTACGTGCACGGGAAAAGTTTAGTAACGTCTGGAGGGCGTATTGGTTTCTTGGTGGGGAGGATCTTGGGTAGACCTGGGAAATGTGGCCTGCCATGGGACCAGTCAGATTTGTGCTGTAACCTGGTGTTAGTTCCTTAAGGTAATGTTTGTTACCTCCTCTAGGTGCTGCCACCTTGGGGGTGTTCTGAGCACCTCCCCGGCTGGGTGTGTGAATTCCCTGCCTCTCCTAGTCCTTTCAGAGGGACTTCTTTTCAGAAGTTTCGGTCAAGTAATCTCATCAGGCTTTGATTGGCTAATTTCCTCTACTTCCATACATGTTGTGGGAATTATGTCTAGCAGAGGAGCTAAGGGTTTTGTTGGGGGTTCTGCTGTTCACACATCTCAGACTGAAAGCCAGTCACCCTCTTTTGTAGCTGGGTGGTGGGGATGGGAGTAAAATTCCGACTGACATCGTTGAGTATTCCCTAGAGTCAACTACAAGGAGAATACGGCCACATTGATCAAAATCATGGTAATATTGTATCTAGTACCCACCCTTCGACTTGTTGATAGAGGAGAAAATCTCTTAATGATTAGAGACTCGATGTAAGTGTCTTGAATTCTTTTATATAAAATAGTTCCTAAAGTTCCCGTGAGGCGGCAGAAAAAACCGTATTCTACTCAGTAGAATATGGCCTTCCGTATTCTGCTCAGTAGCGATCTCTAGGCTCAATAGGTTTAGTATGGAGACTCCGTATTAGGTGGGTAATAAACGATTGTTGTCTCCATTTGTTTATTTGTCTGTAACACAGGCGATTATTGCTTTATGATACACATTAAATACATATGAATTTTATACATCATTGATAAAACTACTGCAAACTCATCATCTAGTCCTTGCAATCTACTGCAAAGTGGTACACAAACCTATCCTCTGATATTATTGTGTATTTTCGGTATTACATACGAATGTATATCTCTGATGATAGACCTGATGTAATGTCCAGGATCTTAGTTTTTGTAAACCTACAGCAGAGTAAAGAGTATTATCCTACCCCTAATATAAAATCCCATAGGCTTAACATTGGGTTTCCGTATGCCACGCTGACTGGCATACGGAGTTTTATATGCCACTAGTGGCATACAGCATTGTTATCACGTAATATTCCAAAATCGAGGAGACAGGGTAGGATAAAATCAAAACCTGATTCGTTTTAATCTTGGCCACCGTATTCCACGACTGGAGTTTGGCAAAGTGACTTCATGAGGCGAAGCCGAGTGAAGTCCGGAGCCAAAACTTCAGGAGTGGAATGCGGTGGCCAAGATTAAACCTCATCCAGTTTTACGATAGAACATAACAAATAGACATTGTCAACATCGAACTCTGATATCGTCTAGCAGTGTCAAATCACCTGCCAATATATATACTAATTAACAACTCAACTCTTCAGAGTACCTTGCAAATTGTTTCCGCTGTCAGGGGTGAACATTAAAAAACTATAATATCTATGTCTTGTTCAGTCAGAGTACTATATGTCGTATGTCTCTTCATTTTACAAGGAAGAACGACCACCATCTCGTGATTTTCAAATACTGTCTTGTACTGTCATGTATCGTCTATGTACTGTCATTCATGTGGCTACTGTATGGAAGAACGCCAACAGGCGAATACAATATGTCGTTACTGTATGTTTGGATTGAATAAAAAAATCAACAAAAAAATCATATTCAATTTTCATGAAAATCACCTGGGTTTTAATTTTCAAGACAAATTCCCCGTTATACCTTCAACTTACCCGTGAATTTAGCCCATCTGACGAAGAGGCAAGCGTCTTTTTCCATGGTCCAGTTGTGCCTGGAACCATGCTTCCAGGGAACCTTGAAGACTTGATCTTTCCTGACGAGCCACTCTAAGCCTGGCACCTCGTTACGGTTGAGCTGCTCTATGAGCCACTCCCTCATAGGCCGCCGATCTATGGGCCTTACCGGGTGGTCGGGACATGCATCATCATAGCTATGCTCATCCACAAAGTCTCCATCATCCTTATCTATGGCTGAATCCTCACGTTTATGTACAGATAAGAACCCTGTATTGTCATTTTTGACCAATGTCAACTGATTCTGTGATTCATTATTTATAGGTAGCAAGTGAAGGTTTGATGCCTGCTGTTTATTTATGTCTGTGATTTGATGATTGGATTCCTGTTTGCTGATCTCAGTTGGCAGTGTATGAGTTGAATCACTAGGAGCATTGTAAATCCGCGTGTGTTTTGGTGAATCTCCACCTTGTTCGTTCATAGCGTACGCGTGCGGTTCAGGTAAAGATTCAGTCTGCATTTCAAATGCTTGCAACTGATTTGGAGCCTTATCCTCAATGCACATAGCTGAGAACTGACCAGGCGAGTTCTCATACAACCTCACAGATGAGGCTTGCTGCCTTGTTGTATCCTCTTGTAAGTTAACCGTCGGCAGCTGGGAAACGGTCGACGATTGATCGCTTTCAGTTGTTGTCAGAGGGGAACCACGTTGTACACCTCCAGGGAAGCCACACGGACAACCCACTGCATCGTGTGTGTGTGAGCAGTAAGACACAACCCCTGAAGATGTGTCTTTATCAAGGAAGGATCGTAATTCGGAATACGGTCGTTGGTGAGTGGTGTGACTCTCTGATCGTTGCTGAGATGTGGAGTCGCTGGGATTAAATAAAGTCGACATGGTAGATGTGCATGGAACATGGGACAGAGACACAGAAGTATGCACTGATTTCACTGGAATCTCACATGACAGGGACATTAAGATATTCCGCGATGGGTGAAAAGTGTTACCGGTACTGTTACCGATCACATTGAAAGGCAGTTTGTGGTACGGCATTGTAGCCGGTAGATTATGACTAGAACATTGTAATTCTGTACCACTCTGTGGAGGTGAGTGTGTTATTGTGGGTGCGTGAGAATCAAAGGTACCATACGAGGGGATGCTTCCTTTCTGAACATGATATATTTCTGAGGGAACTTGCAGGTTACAATGTCCCTCAGACCTCGTAGGCCCCATTTGATTGTAGTCCTCAGATGCACTCTGTCTTTGCGTATCAGGTGACCTTGTGAAGGTTAAATTAGCATCATTTCTTCCATCGCTCATCTCACAATCGGGACTCGATGCTATATTCATATCAATCCTATGGGTCCCAACATGATTTAACATCGCATAGGAATTTTTCATTCTTTTATCCGGATGGATGTTAATCTTCATAATATCTGATAGTTCTTGTGAGGTATTCAAATGATGTTCCCCAGAAATAACCTTGTTTTCTGGGGTTCCCATTCCAAAAGTATACTGGGAATCCTCCCTTGACACCGTACCAACATCCGTGGCTTGGGTGTGACAACAGGTACACGTAGGTGTATGGTTATATTCATACGTAACGGACGACTGGGTATGAGGTAACCCGTCACACCTCAGTATACAATCAGACTCCTGGGTAAGTTTATCAGTAGGATAACAACAATCCTGTGATGAATTCTCTTGTATCTCTACTGGCAGGGACTGCTTAGTACCGTCCGCAATCACAGTTGATCTTCCTTGCATTCTAAACCAACTCCCTTCACCGGGACAACATCCAGTCCGGTTTACCTGTGTGGATAACACAGGTAGGGACCTTGGCATAGTAGATGTAGTATCCACTTGTCCCTCTTGTGAGGAGTTATAGTCTTCACAAAGTCTTACTTGTGACATGAGATGCTGCGTTAGAACTGGGTGGGTCTGAGTGTTGGCTCTTACTTTGGTGATGTCTTGTGTTGATGTCACTTCACCCGATACACTCACTGGCACATGCTTAGAGTCAGATCCTCCCTGAAACCCAATCAACCCTATTGCCTCACTCTCCCCTTCCACGTTGTATCGTTCACATCTAAATGCGGTCTTTGCTGTGGGTACAATGGTATCAATGATTCCTGACATTACCCGTCTCGGTTTAATAACACTGTTTGAGTATGGTTTGACAGCCAAATTAGCAAACACAAAAGCTCCTGGTTGAGTAACCTTTGGGTCTAGGAGAGGATTATCGGTTGATGCCACAGTCCACTCGTGTGAGTTCGGTACTCTTGTTTGGTTCAGGTGCTCTGAAGGATGCCAGGAGGACTGGAAAACACACCGATCTTGTGGGGGTTCTCTACCAGGAGGGGAGTGTGATTGACCGAGGATATACTCTGCTGGACCATAATCAGGACAGGTGTTGACGTTTGTTGCATTGTTGGTGTCCATGAATTCCGCTAAGCTTGGCTTTACTCGGAGGTCAAGGGCACCTGCTGCGTCCTCCGCCAGGCTAGTGTCACTGAATCTGATGCTTGATTGTGGAAGTAACTCCATCGTTTTCGACATAGCTACCGGACACTGAAAAGAATAGAATAAGATCAAATCAACCATATACTTATTCGTGAATGTGAGTGTCACATATATATGTTACCAGAACTATACATTCTACAGAAATGAATAAGGATGTAAACAAAAATGACAAATTAATAAACGTGGTAAAATGACAGTGAAAAAATAAACTGAATTAAAGATTCTTATGAATGATCCAATGATAACTAATGACTAAACAGAGAGCGTAGTATAATATATCGTATTTATTATACTTTGGAAATTTTATGCGTAGTATAACAATTTATGGATAGTAATATGGATGAGTAATACAAAGTGTGGGTATTACGAATTGTATTTAAATTGTTAATATCATGAAATGGAATACTGAAAGTATTCAAAGATGCATGGTAATTATACATGTAATTTTAAAGTTGATAAACAACATGTGATAATTGATATACATTAATTGGTGAATTTATGAAATACAAAGACCCTAGCAATTCACCCAAGGTGGGAAAAAGTTCATGTAGGGTGGGAGGGTGGAAATTTAAACGTGTTTCAAGTCTGAAGTGGAAACGAAGACTGCAGGTCACGTGACCAAAAGTGGTCTTCTGAACGTCCGATAGAGGGGGTGCGTGTCCCCGCAAGCGCCCTCTGCAGCCATTACTACTCACCAAGTTCGCTCTAATGAATATATTTGATAAAAGTATGCAAAATACATTTGAACCAGCTATGTGCTAGGAAATTAGTAAGAAATGCAATAAAGCTATCATTTTGACCTTCGGGCACTGGAGAAAACAGGACGGAAGCAAGGCCATGTGTTGGAAATACTATTGTAGTGTTCTAAGACCCAACTCCCCGATGCAAGGTTCCAAATACAAATTATGACAGGAAATTATCTGTTGTGAAAGCGAGCACAATGTATCAATTAAAAAGAAAATATTTAGCAACCAAAGCCAAAGAGTAATATCTCTCATCAAGTGGGTTTTTCAGATACATCAACATGTGCGAATATGCTCTATATGTATACACCAGTGCATATCTGTCTTACGGCTACTGACCTCTGCTCATTATATCGTAAATAGGTCATACTTTAAAAAAAAAAAAAAAATCATGTATGGCCCAGTGTGATATCCACGGCCCGCTTTGCCACTTCAGGCAAACTCACTTTCTACACCTCGCAGAGTCGACGGCGTCGGGGCAAGTATCTGCCGAATCAGTGAGCTTCTATTCATTCACAGATTAAATGTCAAATCAATTTTCCTACTTTATGACCTTAACAGTTTACTGCCTCGGTTGTAAATTGCCAAAATTTTCAAACAGAGGTGATGATGACAATAAATCGAAACATCGAGTTTCAGCTGCCAGTTACAGCAATTAATCTGGGTTCACCTTTTGAACGACTACTGTATCTCTATATGATGGTTCCCAAGCAACGCTGTATATCTGAGGGCTACACTTTTTTATTTCTTTAGCATCTACAGAACCAGCTTTAGCCGTTACGTGCACTCGGTGACCGTAACGTAAATCTCGGCATTTATTATCCATCGTATACAAAGTCCCCATTGAAAATGTATGTGGACTCAGTAATATATAAACCATTACCCATTGTATAAAATCTGTCAGATACCATAACAGTGGTATACGGATTCAAACCTGTGGTATACGGCCTCAAAACCATGGTATACGGGAAAAATAGTCCCCTTTGCTATAGAGCAAAGAAATAGTTCCTAATGTTATACCCGTTAATATGGCAATTACTGGGTTTAATTTATTCGAAAAGATGGATAATAAATGCAACAAACGATGATTTTGTGGACAGGCAGCTCTGTAAACCACTCGTGGTTGACCTCGTAATACACTTGCTAGCGCTCGTGTATTACTACATGTCAACCTCTCGTGGTTTACGGCTGCCTGTCCACAAAACCATCGATTATTGTCTATGTATATCGTTTCTGACACTTATGCTAGATTTACACCATCACCCCGACCGTCCCAGCAATGAATTTGGCATAAATCATATTTTGACTTGGTACTTTTATGGCATTTTTATGGTTCTTGCCTGCTCGGCCTCAAATATCCCGTTGACTTAAGCCGCACCACGTTGAGTTGAGACTATCGTATATTGACGTGGTCCCGTCTGGGTCTCGTCGGCACGCCACTGTGGCTCCGCCTTGCGTCCACTTACTTTCAAAACCCGACAGGTTGCCGGCGAGTTCAAGTCGATCTAAGGCCAATTACGACGTTCATGATTCAGGTCCTGTTCAGTTAAGATTACTTACGCCCACTTTTAATTTGTTCTAGGAAGTGAGTAAGAAATGCAATAAAGCTATCATTTTGACCTTCAGGCACTGGAAAAACAGGACGGAAGCAAGGCCAAGTGTCGGAAATAACCATATATCCCAACAGGAAGAACTGATACTGTATCATATGTTGAGATGAAAAATTTAAAAAAACAAAAAAACCCCCAAAAAACCACAGGTCAAGTTAAGGCGACTTAAAGCAAGTAACGGAGGAACATGGTACTTTCCGCCACGTTCCTCCACGGCAGCTTCCAGCAGCTTAATAAAGATGTGACCCTCGTGCACGTGTATATAATAAAATGATAAGAGGGTATTTAAGAACATTTCAATCACCAGCAATTAGCTGGTCTAGATGCTGTGGGACTGGCAAGTGCCCAAATGGCATACTCTGACAATATACACATCTAGCCCACTCCCTCAGTCAACCTTTTAAATATAGCAATGCAAGGCAATCCCTTCAAAAATTTCTTTACCACCCCGACTGACCCAGCTCATATTCAGCATCTAAACTTGTAAAAGAATCTTTTATATATACTGTCAGTGTTCGGCACTATAGTATTCTGGATTTCACACCCGGCCAGCACCGGTCTACAATATCCGCATCGAGTAGTGATGTATATGGCATATATATGGTTATTTATTACCCACCTGATACGGAGTCTCCATACTAAGCCTATGTAGCTTACAGATCGCTACTGAGTAGGATACGGAGCTGCGTACCTTCCTAGGAGGATACAGATTTTTTAGATGAAAGTAGTCCCATCGAGATGAAAGTAGTCCCAAACATAACTTCTTAACTATGTTGAAAGGTTTTCTAACGATCATATTTATTGCTTAAATCTAAAAATAAGTGAGTAATAATTACAACATTACCATGATTTCGATCTGTGTGGCCGTATTCTCCTTGTAGTATTCTCCTACGCAATACTCGTCAACTACGCGGAGAATACGGCCACTCAGATCGAAATCATGGTTATATTGTCTATGTAGCATAACAAAACAAAAACTACAATCCAAATGACAATGTTACAATGATGTAGGTAGACGAGGCGTATCTGTTTTCACCAAAATGACACTGTGACAATAAGATTAAAGAGACAGACAATAGATACAGGTTTTATCTCACCCCTGGTATTTTTTCTCCATAGACTTAACATTGGGAACTCGTATCTTACACCCATTGAGTATTTAGGAAAAATATCCAATGGGGGATTATTTCACAAATGTTAGCCTATCAGTCCATGTTAAGGGTGAGATAAATTCAGAAACCCATTCAAGTTTAGGGTCAGAGCTCGATCCCATCTCGTTTGAATCACACTGTAATACACGCGGCTTCGCCTTGTGAATTACTGCGTGATTCAAACTCTATGGGATACTAGCTCTGACCAAAAACTTTCATAGGTCTCCTCTATTAACCGCCATGTATATGTTTGTTATATGTAAAGTGTAAAAAGGTTAGGACGAGTAGGCGCGGCTACCCTGCATTAAGGGGGGCGTCCACCAACCACGACAAGGCTACGACAATGGGTTACCGAGGTCCACGACAGGTCTATGATTGGAAGGCATGTCCACGATTGGAAGGCATTGGAAGGCCACGACAGGCTGCGACATGAAGCTTGTCGGGGGCCTGTCGGGGGCCTTCCGACAAGGTTACGACAAAATCGAACATGTTCGATTTTGGAACCTTGTCGTGGCGTGTCGGGAGGTTGTTGCAGAGGTCTACAATAGAACATTTAGATGGAGCGTGCACTTCCCGACAGGCTGTGACAAGTGCTCACGACAGCTCCCCTCCTCACGACAAGGCTGCGACAAGGCACCGATTGGAACTTTCTTGTCGGCGCGTGTCACAGCCTTGTCATGGTTGGTGGACGCCCTCCTTAACGGTTACTGAAGAACTCGACCAGAAACGAACTCGACCCGTACATGTCAGGAGAACTCGACCCGTTTTAGATACTTATGTATAAGACAGTTAAATATAGAAGTAAAGTTCTGATTAGTTAGCATTTAGACAAATAAACCAGCGCCTATGGAAAATAAATCCCGCTAGATTAATGGGTAGGGTTAGGTTCAGGGGTAGGGTTAGGGATAGGGTTAAGGGTTGGGTGTTCTGTTTATTTTCTTCCCCAGAGGTCAAGATTACATATTAAATATACTATCTATTCACAGTTGAGATACTTGAGTAGGGAAGGTCATCGCGATGTGAGGTCACCGTGTCTTGATGACCATGCCAATCAAGTATAGTTCTACCTGAAAGCCTGACATAACCTGGGAGACAACTAAGAACCTAAGATAATGAGTTAGCTCTCTAAATGACTACTTAAAGGACAAAATATAAACCCCCACTTCAGCGCAATCCATCGTATACAAAGATACCATTGAAAATGTAGGGGGACTCAGTAAACCCTGACCCATTATATAAAACCTGTCAGATACCATAACTGTGGTATACAGATTCATATCTGTGGTCTACGGCATCAAAACCATGGCATACTGGGAAAATAGCCCCTTTGTGCTGTAAAGCAAAGAAATAATCCTTATTGTTATACCCTTCAATATGGCAAGTAGTGGGTTTAATTCATTCAAAAAGATGGATAATAAATACAACAAACGATGGTCATGTGGACAGTTGGCTCTGTAAACCAGTCGAGGTTGACGTCGTAACACACTTGCTGGTGCTTGTGTATTACTACGCATGAACCCCTTGTGGTTTATGGCTGCCTGTTCACAAAAGCATTGATTATTGTCTATGTCTTATTTATGTGTAAACAGGGGTTTCCCCGGGCACCACACAAGGGAACTGTGATCACAGGATGCTGTTTACGTAGCTGGGTCCCGTTGCTCCAGGATTACGACAGAGCTGCGGATCGCAGAATAGCGATCCGAGAGCCAAAACGTTGCTCCTGAAATTTTGCGGATCGCGTCCTAATCGCATGGGCGCATCTCAGCGTAAAATACGGCTTTTAGCGATACTTTTTATGCGGACCTTCACAGTACTGTGGATCGTATTGCTGTAGGTTAAATACAGCCTTGTCTGATATTTCAAATAACGATCCATGGTGGCACCACCAACCCCTGCCACTTGTTCTTCTACATATAGGAAATATTGATCCAAACCATAAGGTGTCAGCTCAATTTTAACTGTGATGCCATCTGTATTTAATTAAAGAACTAATTAATCTTCCCCTGTCTCATTTAATATGTGCCCCTAAATTGTTGTATCGCTATCGCATCGTAAAAACTAGCGAAACCGCGGTAATATAGCGATATAATCCGATATTACGGGAGTAACGCTGTTTCAGTCGGGTCGTTAAAGTAATCGTAATAATAAAATTGCGATCCGATTATAGCTAGCGATACCACAAAAAGTGGAGCAACAGGGCCCTGACATTCTAAGAGATATTCATTTCGCTAACTACATGTACAAACAAATAGAAAATGAGCCATTACTAATTCGAGATGGAAGAATCACTCGACTAACACAAAGCATTAACTTTAAAACCGAAAGACCTCTTGTTGACAAATATAAAAGTAGCTTGATACTGACCAAAAAAAATAGTTTGTTACAAATATGATTACCCGGAACCTACAGTCTGGGTAATTCCCACCAGCTTTATACTAAAACCTTAGCAGTATAAATAATTGTGCCAAATAATCAGTTGTTCTCGACCGCAAATCTTTGCCAAATGATCGGACAACCTTTTAAAACATATTTTAAGCACTTTCTAAGGGGATATTGTATTACACAATTACCGAATTTGACTGTACGGCCGTTCTTTCACTCGGGCCTTAGCCCCCTACTACTCATTCTAATGGAAGGTGTTAACCCGAATGGGCAGTGGGTAGGCGCTACCATTTTTGTGTCTTTGTTATGACCCGACCGGGGTTTGAACCCAAAACCTCCCATGCTCAAGGCGAACACCCTTCCCACTTGGCCAACAATCTTAAATTGAAATATTTCACCAAATATGTGACTGTGGGCTTCAGTTTATTTACCCTTCAGTTTCAATCTGATAACGATTGGAGTGCAACGTGACATCGATGTATCTACAGAATTTGATATTTCCAATAGATATTGTTTGACGTCAGTTTGTTATCAGTCAGGTGAATACATTATCAGCTTAGAAGACGGCACCCTTTTACCATGAAAATAACTGGTAGAAGGTATAAATAACACAATCAAAATCCCAATTTGTGTCGATTTAAATGTCACGCAGAAAAAAAACCTTTTGCTATACAGAAAATAAACGAACTTGTGGGAATTACCAATTTGTTCATAACTGTTTTCACAGTTCAGATATTTTGTTAAATTTTTATTTTTGTTGTATCTATCAGCTGATGCAGCGCTTTCTCTTTTTGAAATAACAATATCATGCTAAGCTTTTTGCAGTATTTCATAGTTTAGTAATTGCTAGAAGTCAGTGTTGTAGGTCACACAACAGTTGTATCGGATATATGTCAATTGGATCACATATGCTGAGACTATTCTAATGGATAAATATTGACTGGTTTCAGATACAAGCGGTCGTAGGCTCAGTAGTAATATCTTAGCGTATGCGAGGATATCTTCCAGTGTCAACTCCGAGGAGCATATAACCGTTTTTATCTAAAACCAGTCTTAATTGTATTTATCATCCACCTCTTCCCAACAGGTGGCGTTCTGATATTAGTTCAATTACGCACTATTTTTTCATACGCACTATTTTTCCGTATGCGCCTGTTTTTTTTCCAGCCCAGAGTATACACCATATCTGTATGCTCCGGGTGTGGTGATGGACATGTGTTTTCTGTGGACTATTTGTATTAGGTGGATATGTAGATACACACTCCCTATGTGTTTTCTATGGACATTTTGTACTAGGTGGATATATCCATATGCTACGGGTATGTAGATACACACTCCCTATGTGTTTTCTATGGACACTTTGTATTAGGTAGATGATAAGTCCTGAAACCGATATTGAAGACCACTTTTCCAAGTCAGTGGTAAAATCCCTACTTTATGAGCTATTATTAATCACATAGTACGGAGTCTCCATGCTAAGCTTATGGAGCTTACAGATCACTACTGAGTAGATTACGGACCTCCTAGGATCTCCTAGGAGAATACGGCTTTTTCGGCCACCTGACGGGCATTATAGGAACTAATTAATACAAACAAAGCATGGCGCTAGGGTCGAATTTCTTATTATATACAAGATTTTTTTCCTAATAATCACTCGAACAGGCGGCCGTAAACAACGAGAGGTTGACGCATAGTAATACACGAGCGCTAGCTCTTGTATTACAACGTCAACCTCGAGTGGTTTACAGAGCTGCCTGTCCACAAAGCCATCGTTTGTTGTATTTATCATTTATCTTCTCCAATAAATTAAACACAGTTATTTCCATATTAAAAGATACAACAATAAGGACTATTTCTTTGCTCTATAGCACAAAGGGACTATTTTCCCGTATACCATGGTTTTGAGGCCAAATACTACAGGTTTGAATCCGTATTCCACAGTTTAGGTATCTGACAAGTTTTATATAATGGGTAGTGGAGTCCCCATGCATATTCAATGGGGGCTTTGTATACGATGGATAATATCAAGAAACGTCACGAAATTTCATACAATTGTTTATATGGCGTGAGTTGTTTTCGTGGAATGATATCACGAAGCGGAGCTGAGTGATATCTGTAGCAGAAGACAACGAATGCCATGTAAACAATTATATGAAATTGAGTGACGTTTAGATTTTATCCTACCCTGTCGCATGTTTTTTTATTGCATATGTTACCCGTGGCATATAAATATTATATGGCATAACCATGGCGTGCATTCACACCATGTTAAGTCTATGGAGATTTATATGAGGGGTAGGATAATACATAGTATACGTGTATGTTAGTTGTACTCACCTGGTTCATGCGGCAGTATCCACGCTTGCCGCCTACACTCGCCCCACACTGGAGGTCGCCTGGAGGGGGAAGTAGACAGGAGGAGAGTCGGCCGGAGACTGCCTCCACACGGCCGACGAGTGTGGTGTCACCCGGCTCTCTGCCACGCCAGACTGGTGCTGACCTACATCCCCTACAGTGGGACTCACACGGTGGGATCCATGTACCTCACAGAGTGTTTGTCTGCTGAGACACTGAGACAAATCCTGTTGAAATTCGGTACTGGAACCTTGTCTGAATTATAGAGTTCCATTTTGCTGAAACAAGATATTTTTCCTTGCCATTGTCGGCGAGAATCATATATGGCAAAGAACAGAATCTCATGAGATTTTTATTTTAAGTGGGATTCACACGGTGGGATCTATGTACCTCATAGAGTGTTTGTCTAAGGCAAAATCTGTTGAGATTCGGAACTGGAACACAATCTCCTTGTCTGAATTATAGAGTTCCATTTTGCTGAGACAGGTTTTTTTCCTCGCATTTGTCGGCCATGACAAGGGACAGAATGTCATGAGATTTTGACTTTAAATCTAAAATTTAGAGGGGCATTTTGGTGAGACAAATGTTCTTCACACATTCTACCCCAGTCCTTGAGTCTAAGTGGTCCGAAATTATACCTATTCACAGGGGAAGTCCCTGGGCCCCGTTGCTCCTGTTTTTGTGGTATCGCTAGCTATAATCGGATCGCAATTCTATTTTTACGATTACTTTAACAATCCGACTAAAAAAGCGTTGCTCCAGTAATATCGGATCGTATCGCTATATTTCCGCGGTATCGCTTATTTTTACGATGCGATTACGATACAACAATTCAGGGGCACATATTGAATGAGACAGGGGAAAATAAATTAGTTCTTTAATTAAATACAGATGGCCCCATAGTTAAAACTGATCTGATACCTGGTGGTGTGGATCGCTATTTCCTATAGTTAGAAGAACAAGTGGCGGGGGTCGGTGGTGCCACCATGGATCGTTATTTGAAATACCAAAAAGGCTGTATTTGACCCACAGCGGTATGATCCGCACTGCTGTGAAGGTCCCCGTAAAAAGTATCGCAAAAAGCAGTATTTTACGCGGCGATGCGCCCATGCGATTACGACGCGATACGCTAAATTTCTGGAGCAACATTTAGGCCCTCGGATCGCTATTCTGCGATCCGCAACTCTGTCGTAAACCTGGAGCAACGGGGCCCTGAGTCGGTAACTGTGTACCCTGTGTACCCTTTGTAGGGGTTAGGGGTGTAGGACTGTACCTGCTAAATCTGCCCATGTGAATTAAATCTGCCATGTTTCCCTGAGACCAGCAGGAAATAGTCGGTGACTGGTAAAAAGTTGTGAAGTACACCCGTCTCAGGTACATTTGTCCCCACGTGTGAATCCCACTTAAAGCCGAGGCACACCAAGCGAGAAATGCAGTGATTTCCGGAATCGCCAACAAAGAATTGTCATTTCCAGTAATATCACCCACTGATGGTTTCACATCCCAGAAGCAATAAGCAGGTGAAATTGGAAATAATATATTTAAAAAGCTAAAATTCAGGCCATTTAGTGTTGACAATTCCAGAAATCGCAGCGCGTCTCGCTTGACATCTTACCCGGCATAAATAACCCTGCACCTCCGTTCCCACTTGTAGAGAAATCCACTGCACCACTTTCCTTTTCAGGCATGCCAAATAAAAAGCATCAAATTTTTTTTATGATTTACTCTGCATTCATAATTAACCCATTTCTATCGTCATTTAGTGCGTTATTTGTGCTAGGGACCTTAGTGACAGCCTAGAGGGCTAATGAGGGGGTATATATATATATAACATTTTGTTGAAAGGACAGTATTAATGAGATATATAACATTTGTATATTTATGTGTTCACTTTTTTTTCGTTAATCTCAAATACTGTTGAAACTACAGCATATCAAAGAAATTACCTTAGCTGGTTGTCATTCTACGAAATACCACTCACATACCTGAAAGTACAGTTGTGGTAACCTCTATATCTGTGTTTTTCCTAATTTTATCAATTTAGTAGCTGAGAATGTGTGTTGTATTTTATATTTAACCACAAAATATGTGAAGAATGTGTAGATTATCATAAAAATACCATTCACCTCTTGCACATAAGGGGTGGCGCTGTGGTCGCCGTGATAACTGGTCGCGCTGGGCAGTGGTCGGAACACTGTCTGTAGGCGGAGCAGGCCGAGCACCAGCAGAAGTAATAAAAGTTCAAAGTGAGGCGAGCGCTGCGGAAGTGAAGCCAGTAACATGGCCTGGGTAATAGAGCCATAGACCCTCATGCATAGTTCTACACAATAATCAGCTGAGATAATCATGATTTCAATTATCTAATTTTCGATTTCATTAAAACATATATAATGTATATATATAATTGTTCACTGCAAATATCTTTTAATTGTTAGATGTTTTACTCTATAAAGAACCAGATTTCAGATGCTTGTTTTATTTATACTCTTCTCTTCCCATATGTACATGACAATGATATAAAATGTTTTCTCTGACTAAAACCCTTTTATTTTAAGAAATATTCACAGAGAAGATTTCTATTTGTTTCCTGTACCATAATAATTTTATGAATCTACAGAAAATCACGTTTTTAGTGTTCTTTTAAACTATTTGTCATCTGATCTTGCGATGCCTCGCCCTCCCTCCTCTATCATAATCCTCCATACCTCAGGAAATATCTATCACAGCCTGGCAATATAGGTATCGTTTTATTTGTCTTGAAGGGCCTAAAGGATGGTTATTTCTATAGGTCATCGCGATAAATTTTTCATTAAATCACCGTGAAGACAGAAAGGTAACATGGTTTAGTATTTTTTGCCTAACAAATTCCGATGTTCAAGCTATTACAGGAAATCTTAGCCAAGATGGCGCGACTGTGAAGGGGGTCTATAGCTAGGAGAAAATACCATTTCTTTTAGTCAGTTTTTTTTCAGGAAATAAATATTTCCATCACATGCAGTTTTGACAGTTTTATCATTTAGTAAGTCAATGTCACAGAAATGGTTCATTGATATGTTGTCCCCAATAAGCTACAGTAGTTTTGTATATGATATGTAAAACTAAAAGCTCAATATTGTACAATAGTGTCATTTCGTAGAATGACAGGGCAATCTGAATGCTATGATGATAGCTAGCTATAACCTTATTTGTTATTTTATTTGCAAGAGATCTTTCATTTTGCATGTTTTGATTATAATACCTATGGCACAGATATAAAATGATACATTTAAGGTTATTCTTTGGATTTGTTTTTACACAAAATGACGTTTTCCTCAAAATAACTTTCAACTGAGCATATGTTTGAGTTAAAAGACCCCAGAAATATAATTACAGTAAACATTTCTTTGATTCAACTTACATCCTTTATATAATTACATCAATCAAAGCCACAAAAAGTGTAATTTATTGCTCTTTTATACTAGTTTCATTAATTAGGCTTGTCATGTTGTAGAATGACACGTCATGTTGTAGAATGACACCACCACACTATAACCAGTAGCATGAGTCAAGAATTGGGGCACAACTTGTGTAAATTTTAAAATACCAAATCTCCATGGTCTGTACTCTTATATTCTGTGATAAATTTTGAATAATATACCTGATAAATAATCATCAATACACTTTCATTGCAGTGAGATTCTAAAATATACATGGCTGTAAGAGATCTATTATGAAAATTTTCTGAAGTAAGGACCTTAGGGTGCTCCCAAAAACATTATTCTACATTAACAATAAGTGCATATACGCAAATAATCATTTCAAAATCAATTTGTGACCATCTGTAAGCTATTTATAGAAGATTTTCGTAGAATGACATGGCATTTCGTAGAATGACATGCCATGTTGTAGAATGACACAGGTGAAAACATACAATATGCAGTACCATGAGTAAGATAATAAGGCACATTCTACGATATCTAATCCCCACACACTCTTTCCTTGTATTTTATAACAAAATTATTGATTTTGGAGCTGAAAGTTTCTTGGGCACCTTTTATAGGAAAAAAGTAAACCATACCTATTTATTACCATCTGTCTATCTATTTAACTATACCCCATCCATCCCAAACACAGATAATTGGGTTACCCTTCATCATAACATTGAATGATGGTGGCTCTTCCACTGATTTATCAAGCTAGATTGCAGCAAACACAATATGGAGAGGTTCAAAAAGTGTCATTTCGTAGAATGACACCAGATGACACCATGTTGTTAGGGATTTCCATGTTCTATCATAGTCTGAATACACCACAACTAAATTATAATGTGATATTATGTTTGTCAATGCTATGAGGAATAATAATCTCTTACTAATTCCCATAAAATGAATTTAAATGGACATCATTATGTGGCATTTCGTAGAATGACACCCTACTATTTTACAACACAAGGTTTCATTGTGGCACATTTATCATAACATATTTCCCTATTGAAGATTAGGCATTCTCCCTTTGCTATTAGGGAGTTCCTTACCTTAACATTGATATATTTGCTTTTGATGAATATTATATTTTGAAAGTTATATATGCATTCAAAGATTGTCATTTCGTAGAATGACACAATTTTCATCTTTTTCAAAACAGAGAATTTCCTCCCTATTTGTTCTTGAATGATATTTGCATTTATTTCAAATTATGTGTATTGGACAGCATCGTTCAAAATCACAAAGGTAATTTCGCCTCAGCTTCTATTTTTTAAGAAACAAAGAAATCCCTAAAACAGGCCAAAACAGGCCAATTTGGGCCCCTTTTCCGGGATTCGACCATATATATATATATATATATATATATATATATATATATATATATATATATATATATATATATACGCAAGCAGTATATATGTTCATTATATCTCTATGTGTTCAGTGTTCTGACCCTCTAGTGACCACCTATATCTTCTACCTGGGAGCTGTTTCAAAACGTGGGTTAAGTCTATGGTTTTGAAACAGCTCCCTGGACCAATACCACCAGGGACCTGTTTCACTAGTTTTGTGACATGTCTAGATGGCATCTAGATGGTGTGTCTGGTTTCATAAGAACTAGACATTAGACTTCGTTTTGTCCGTTCTTGCTTGCACTGTTGGTGCTGCTTTTCATGTCTGTCTAACACTTTTGTCACAAAACTAGTGAAACAAGTCCATGATGTGTAGATTTGTATAATTCTTATGTTTGGGGTCTGTCTTTTCCTAAGGGCAGCTACTTGTGTTGTCACGAAACTAGACAACCCCAATGTCTGTATGATGTCACAGACATGTCACGAAACTAGTGAAACAGGTCCCTGGTCTGACTATAGGCCCGTTTCCATTGGCCGACGAAGATTGCATGGACTTTTTGAGTTACACAGAAAGTCTGTCGGTGGTGCCACTGACTGTGCGTCGGTATAGAAAAATCGCTGAGGGTAGTAGATTTCACTCAGTATCCTAGCTTTCACTCAGTGGTGGGTGGTGCCACATTGCACAATCTAAACAGAAAAAGTCGTGGGGCATTTCACGACCTTGGTTGTTTCCATTGACCGATATTGGATCCACAGTGCCAAAAGCCCGTTGGTGGTTCCTGACTGTAGATCGGTAACGGGAAATCGGCCAATGGAAACGGGCCTTAAGTGTACTCAGCCCTACCAGTACCTCGCTAAGGGTACTCAACATACAGTAGTACCTCTGGGGACTCATATGCGGATGATAGACGATTCTGAGACAGCCAATGCCTGCCGGCGCCTGCCGCCCCTGCAGCTTAGTGAACAGGGTCCTTGTGAATCATGTGTGTGTGGGGGGTTCTGCCCCCTGACACACCAGAGGGTGTCAAATCACGTGTTCGCTATGTAATAAACATCCACCTGGAGATTTTGCTAGACTGCCATGTTCCGGTCTGTTATCCTGATGTCGCCATGGATTATTGTGTTATTGTTCAAAGTTCTTGTTACAACCATTGAGGGGCCCTCAGGCCTGTTGTTTCTGGTCTCATTGTCCCAGAGTGGGGAAAAGGTCTTTGCCATTATCACGACTGGGAGTTGTGTCCTTTCTTGGAATACGGATGGACTATTGGTTTTAATTCTACACTGTGGCTGTTCTCTACCTACCACAACCATCCAAGCGTGAGGGTCTGCGCACATGATCTGGAAGGAAGCTGTCATTTCAAGCGCTGGTAGACCAGTTTATATCTCTCCTGTTTGGAGCTACAACTCAAGTTTCTCCTTTGGTGACACACCCAAAGAAAGGTTCTGATGAAAGGAGGGTGATTGTGGATTTGTCATATCCTCTGGAGGACTTAGTCAACGATGGGATACCCAAGGGCATCTCGGACATCCAGCAAAATATTCTCCTAGTAGAGGTGGAGAGGATTGTACAGGGTGCGTGGCTATGGTCAGCAGATTTAAGCTGTGCAATCGTCAAACGAGCTTGGACCAGACAGAGAGTCCCCACGAGGGATAGCTCCACGGAGGATATATTTGAGGAGATATCCTCAATCTCGTTCGATTTACCCTGTCCTCGGGAGGGAGAGAAATCCTCGTCATTGGAGTTGCTTCCTCTCATCTAAGACCATCTCTGCTGCCACGCCCCCTCAGGTCATCAAGGTTTGTCCTCAGCCTAACTCCAAATATTGTCCAGTAGCGAGATTGGGATATTCTAGAGCAGGGCTCCTGCGGCTCCGCTAGACCCCATGTTTGTCATTAGGCTGAGAGTTCCATTTACAGGGGCTCAGTTTACAAGTATTCTTCGTCTTCTGTTATCTCGTCTGGGCGATGCCAACTCTTCCCCCTACACCGCCCGAAGCTATGAAAGTTCAAATAGCAAGATAAGGAGCCATGGCTCTTGGGGATGACCATGTACCGGTCTTCTGTACTTGTTGCAGAGGAACCCCTGGAGAGACGGTGGATTGAGCTCCCACGTTGGAATGAGTGGGCAGTGTAGGAGGCAGCATCAAAGACTCCGAGACGAGACAAGAGCAGACATAACAGTAAATTGAGCTGCTGAAAACGGGACTCCTGGTCTGACAATGAATATGGGGTATAGCGGAGCCGTAGGAGCCGCCGCTATATAAGATCCCCAGATCGCAACCGGACACAGAGCAGGGTTTGGTTGAGGGGTTAGCCTGATGACTTGGGGGGAGAAGAGAGTGAGATGTTCTGAGGAAATCCTGATATATAACTCGCCTGGTCTACGTCCGATCTCGTGATGGTATGATTGGAACGAGAAGACGTGTAGAACATTTCTTTGAGATGTTGGAGCAATTTCAGACAAATGGAATGCTCAGTGTCAGAGTCGTCGATCATGCAGATCAGTCCCCACAAATACTCCTGTATATTTAATAATCCCAGAGACGTGCGCTCTTTGGGGGGGCTCTAAAAACGTTCTGGTAGGGTTGCGTGCACTTACCATGACCAGGTCTCAGAACGTGTCGAATCCTGCAGAATCCGGCACATCTGTATATCCAGGGGCTCATCATGGTAGGAGGGCGCGTAAGATCACCGGGGCTACCAGTTTGTGGCGCTCACCGCGGTCCCGGATGACACGAACTCCCTGGGAGCCGCTGTGATGCGAAAATCGGTTACCTTGCGAAATTCCGCTTTTATCGCCCACTCTACTCGCGCATGCGTGTGGAGATGTTCTTCCGCTCAGATTCCACGGACTATTCTGGCTACACTGGCCACCAGAGCAGACGTTTATTCCCAATCTATATTCTGGCTGCATATCAGCCGTCATATCGACGTCATATGACGTCATAACTTTATTATTTAACACTGGCCACCAGAGCAGACGTTTGCTACGCACGTTAGTCGCAGCTTAGCGAAGACTGGGGTTGGTTGCCAATCTTGCGCTAGCGCTGCGAAAGATCTGGGGGAGAGTGTACAAACTAGGATGAGAAAGCCCGATGATTTCTGCACTCTCCAATCGTGAAATTCATCACTGCGCATGCTCATGGGCGATAAAAGCGGAATTTCGCAAGGTAACCAATTTTCGCATCACACCGCCGTGTTGGCGCGCGCAATCCCAAGCGCCGCCCTGGACACACCACCATCTTGGGAAGTCGCTCCATTCATGAACGGCTGCAGCAGGCAGTGGGGAAATAAAATCTGTGCAATCGACACTGACTGTCTCTGTAGTCATCGTGTTCGTATTAATCCCTTCTGGAGTGCTTGCAACTGCATTCACTAGTTTTGCAGACTCTAGCTTTGGATTTTGAAGGAAATCCATGATGGCCTCCATCATTGCAGAGACCTGCACTAGGACTTCGTCAATTCGTTTGTCCGTTTTAGTTGCCTTCCCTTCTTTCACCGTCGACGTTTTTGTCGCCCTAGTCTTAGGGCCGACACTTGTGCGTTTTGGAGGCATCTTGGAAGCAGTGTAGTCGTAGAAAGTCAGAGTCCAAAAAACACGGAGAAAAAACTTTTGGTGTTTTGGCGGTGAGAGACGACTCGAAGCTGTGGGTCACGTGATCTGACCAGGTAATGTTTACAAGACCGCCTGCGGGCGCGGCGGTCGTTCCCGCGCTTAAGACGACTCCCAACGCCATTATTGTTCATTTATTCTCCACAATTACCATCAACAAATTAACACTTACAGTTACATAGTTTTACTTGTTTATTTAATCAGACCAGAATAAGAAATTACCAGGCCTTTTTCTTATAAGGTTTGGTGGAGGTACATAGACGACATCTTTTACGTCTGGGAACATGGAGAAAAGAATTTGGAAGAATGGGTAAATCACCTGAATTCAGTAAGAGATTCAATCAAATTCACCAATGAATACTCGAAGGGAGAAATAGCCTTCTTGGACACCAAAGTGAAAATGGAGAGTGGGAGGCTGTACACAGACCTGTACTGCAAACCAACAGACGCGAATACGTATTTTAAATACAACTCCGCACAACCTCCAGCAACAAAGAGAAGCCTCCCATACTCACAGCTCCTACAGATAAAGCGTATCTGTAGTAAGCCTGAGGACTACGAGAGACACGCGGCAGAAAAACTGTCCCAATTCGAGGAGAAAGGCTATCCCAACGCAACATTGGGAGAGAGCAAACATAAGGTAAACACCTTACACCACAATGAACTCCTCATGGGAAACAAGGAGAAGACCAGGGAATATGGTTTAGAAAAAACCTTCCTAATCTCCACACACCAACCTGGAAACAATAGACTAGGTGAAATAGTCACAAAAAATTGGGAACTCCTGGGCAGATTGATGACCACCAAGGACATCTACAGGACGAGCCTAGTAAAAGGGTACCGGAGACCCAAGAATCTGGAAGATTCACTAGTCAGGGCTAGACTAGACTACCACCCAGAAAAGGTGGTCCGAAAACCTGGAGAACCAGAGAAAGAGAACAAAAATGTCTGCAAAAAGAAAGATTGCAGATACTGTGCAAAAATCTACACCAGTGGGACAGTACAATCCCACGAAACAGGCAGAAAGTACGAAGCAAAAAGAAACGTAACATGCAACAGCTCAAACATCATTTACTGCATAGAATGCAGCAAATGTGGCTTGCAGTATGTGGGCCAAACAAAGAGAAAACTCAAAGAGAGACTCTACGAACACCTTCGCAATATCAAGAAGAGAATCAACCAAAACGAGGTGCCGTTGCACTTCAACCAATGCAACCATAAGGGTTGGGACGATGTGAAGATCCATGTACTGGACTTCATATACAAACATCCAGACAGTGAAAGGGCGAAATACCTAAGGAACAAGATAGAGTTCAACTGGATCCATTGCCTCAAGAGTCAGGCCCCAGGGGTCTGAACACAATAGACAACTGATGTGGTTGACGGATACTGAAACGCCACATAAAAAAATTGTGGATAAAATTGGGGCGCCGATTTCCGAAATTTTATTTTGGATAAAATCGGGGACCGATTGACACAAATCGGGGTACCGTTTTATGCCAGAAAAGTTCCCACACATATTCACTCACACCGGTATCTGAACACCAGACCAAATAACTAGTCTCCCCGAAAAGGTAGGAACTCAGAACAATAAGACCTACACCTGAAAAGTGTATAAGATACGACACTTTCTCGCACCCAAAATTGTGGCAACTAAGGTTATCCACATTTTTCCCACACACTCGAGAGGTCAAACTTGAGAAATCAGTGGAAATAACGCACCCACTTGATGCGGTAGCAGAAAGCCTGATGAGATAACCACGAGCATAAAACGATCCCGAAAGCAGCCTGTACGAAACACACAGCATTCCATTCGGTGTGCAGATTGAGAAACAGGCCCCCGTTTCAGTGCCAGTCACATGTGGCTGACGTAGACACACCAGCCGTGGCCATGCAGCCGCGGAAATAGGGCATAAAACAACCCACCCTACACCCAGTCGGGTCAGGTTGCCAGGCAGTAAGCGACATGGCCGAAAAGTGCATTCGAGTCAGCCAACCACAGCGGCCGACGCCGAGAAATCGAACCAATGGTGTGAGGGCAGAGGCAGGCTTCAAAAGCTGATTTCCGAGTAGAAAAAACCTACAGGGGTTACTCGTGGTCGCTACATCCTACCCGCAACGTCTAACCAACAAACTTTTTCTTATGCAGACCTAATTGTATTGTAATCATTTTTGTATAAAAAAATTAACAGTTTTGCTCAAAATATTGTATTTGTTGTTTTTTTATATTTTTTTTATAGCATTTCTTTATTGCATTGCAAGGTTACAGGAATTTCTTTTCTTCATGAGAGTTCTAGTTTGATCTGGTACAACAAGCGAGTAATCCGTCAGCTAGTTTACGGTAGCTGGTCTCAACCGGATTCCTTAGTGAAATAGTTAACAATTGATTTTAGGGGCAGGTATTTCCCCGTGGGTGGTATATAGGTCAGTTAGATATGGTTACCATTGGCTGTCTTTTTATACATAAACACCCCATAATCATTTCATTACAGTATGGGTGTTGAAAAACTACTCAGAGTAACAAGATCGGGTATAGGATTTATATAGACAGGTTACCTTTTTGTTTCACTCATTAGGTTATACACGGAGGATTGGGACAGTCCCCATCATTGTTTGTCTACTCGGACTCTTGAATTCTTCAGTGTTTCAGTATTTCGTAATGATGGCTGTAGGCTGTTCCAATTCACTCCACACATATACTCAGTACTTTTACAATACGCCTGTGTATTTGGTGTCAGAACTTTTAAAGTAGGGGCATCCATTTCCAGAGTTCTGGCTACCCTTTTATCCAGGTTTGTTGTTTTGTCTATTTCCAGTAATGCATGAGTTCTCATTAGTTCCTTAATGAAAGGTGATACACATTCACCAAGCTTTGCTTTCGACATGCCTGGTACCCATGTAAGACGTGACCTAGTGTCTAGGTTTAGAAAATATATCTATTTTGCCAGAAGAAGTGTGTGAACGTGTAATTTTTTCAACTGAACGCGTTCACAGATCCCGCCAGATCGCGGAACGCACACACGAGAAAGAATTTTACCTATTTTGCCATAAGATACGGTTTTAAACAAGTAGTGTGTGACCCAAATCATTTTATATATATATATGATCTCTATATATCCTTTTTTATAAGAGCGTCAACGTAATCAGCCTTTACAGCGTTTTCTTTGGTACAGATCACTGTTAAACAGCCATTATTATCATATACAAAGCCCCCATTGAAAATGACAATTCTTTGTTGACCACTACCTGTCAGATACCATACCTGTGGCATACGGATTCACACCTGTGGTATACGGCCTCAAAACCATGGTATACGGGGAAAATAGTCCCTTTTGCTATAGAGCAAATAAATAGTTCCTATTGTTATACCATCAATATGGCAATTACTGGGTTTGATTTATGAAAAGATGGATAATAAATGCAGCAAACGATGATTTTGTGGTTTACGGCCGCCTATCCACAAAACCATAGATTATTGTCTATTTCGTAGCTGTGTGTGTTGAACAACACTTGTTGTGAAATGGTCAATTAGGATTTATATATCAATATTACATGAATGGAATCTCGTCAATGACACTTAGTTATTGATCTACTACAATCTTCTCATCAGTATACGTTTATTTTGTTTCTTTTACGGTTTCTTTATTGATCTTCAATCATAATACATTTTTATATCCCGAGTATAGCGGTTCATTCTGTTGACAATAAAGTGGGCAATCCATCAGCCATTTTGGAAAGCTGATTTCAATCGGATCCCGACTTTTTTTCCCAGCAAACTCGATGGGGGTGCTACAGGTGTTTCACCGGAAATTTCTATGCATAAGTACAGTAAATATTGGTCAACCATATCACATTATGTCACGATGTAGTTCATAGAACTACACATCCAATAATAGTAGTCTATAATTTCTTTTCTTATAAAGCCAGCGGTTCAAAATAAGGACAGGTGAGACGTTAGTGCAGGTACACGCAGCAAGCTGCCATTTAGGGGTAGAGGGGCGGGATGGTTCCCAACATTGTTTTTTTTGTTAGATTTTTAAATTCTTTCAAAGTTTCGGTATTACGAACTAATGAAGGGAGAGTATTCAATCCACTACCACAGATATATTCCGGACTACGCATGTACATTTGTACGTTGCATAAAAACGTACAAATCACAATAGAATAAATCAATGACTATTATCCTTTTAAACCTCATAGCTGTAGATAGATGCTCATCATTCCTTGCACTATTATTGCGCGAAGTAAGATGAATACAGAAAGTTCTTAATGACTGCGTAAGAATTTAGGTCACCCGTGGCTAGGTATACTGATATAAGTATTCAAAGCTGAAGGTAAAACCATTTCATCAGAATCCGAGGAAACTTTAAATGTGCTGTGAGGACGAAAATTATCCGAGAGAGTTTCCGATCTCGACCCATTTCTTAAACCTGTATGGAAAGAGAAACTAGAGGGCATGCTTCGGTAGGTTTCCGGACTCGCATTCTTTTGGTTGTAGGCCAACATAAAAAGCTGACCTCGGATCACATCACGCTGCTACAGTGCCCTACATTTCTTGATAAACTATGGAAACAGAAACCGAGAGTCTCGAGGATAGATCTAGACGAAACACAGGCAATTATGGTAGCTGTAACACCCCATGATTTCTGAGAAAAGGAGGTAAAATATACATTGAAATTGTATCTGGAAGCAGAAGATAACTGGAGAGTTGACAGATGCCGATGCATAACACCTGCTCTCAGACACATCCAGGCCTTTACTATATACCCATGCCGTATATACTGTATATATATATATATATATATATATATATATAATATATATATATATATATATATATATATATATATATATATATATATATATATATGCACCGTTTCGGCATATGACGTAAAAATACTGTACGGCCAGCGGTCCTTACACTAAAATAGGGACCACCTTGCCATACACATTTATTAAAATTTTGGCTGTTAAGAAAAATATATAAATTTTTTTTTTAATTTCGGGCATATAATAAATATATAACGTCCAACCATGCTTGTACAAGTCACAGAACTCGATGATAATTTACAGTTTGAACGGAACTCGGGGTAAACGCATGGTAAGGACGTTCTATATAATTATCTTTGCCTGGTATATACGTCCGTATATACTGCTGCCAATAAGAGGCTTGGTTGGGCTTGCATATATATAGACGTTTAATGGTAAAGTTTAGCAGAATAAGTGTTTACCGTAAACTCTTATTCTGCTACTTGAAACACTTATATTTTTACACACTTAAACGCTTTATCCAAAAGTGTGTAAACGCTAAACAGCTAAACACTTTTGAACAAAGTGTTTAAGTGTGTAAAAAATAAGTGTTTAAGTAGAAGAATAAGTGTTTAGAGTATGATGATTTAAATATTTGCGGGAATTAAACGGTGTTTAGGAAATCTAGTGAGTAAAACCAAACACCGTTTTTACAGTGTAGGCTTAGCATTAGTTATATAGAACTGCAACGAGAATCGTATAAATATACAATACTCCATGAGTTTGGATGCTCTTATATATTCATCGAGGCAACCCCAAGTGATGAGTACAGTGCATCCAAACAAGTGGAGTATTGTTCATTTTATGATTCAAGTGCAGTTCTGGATTTATCTCACCCCTTTCACTGACAATAGAATAGCATTGCAATATCAGTATGATTCAAATTACTTCGCAAATCCAGTTAGGGACATTTAGATCGCCATGTTGATATCTTGTCTTCTCTCTGAAATCCTGGCAGTTGATTGGCGAATCACTCCACCATAACCATGGTGTATCATTGTCCCTTTACGCGGGTGATTTAGTACTTTTTTAATGTTATTCTTATGGCTTAACTGGTACCAGGGGTGAGATTAGAACTCATACTCAACAGGTTTACAAGTATGGTAACTCATACTTGATGGGCGACAAACCGTCAAAGGCTAAATGGGGTATCCCACTATCACGATTTGAGCCTCCGACACGCTACGATAGCGTTATGATGACAAAAATGAAATTTTTATCGGAAGGAATGAGTCTAGCTTTCACGATAGACCCGTTCCTTCCGATAAAAATTTCATTTTTTCATCGGAACACTTGTCGTAAGGCTATCGTAGTGTGTCGGAGGCCCAAATCGTGATAGTAGGATACCCCTTTAAGATAAAATCAGAAACGTATCATGTTTGGTTTGAGGCCCTGTTCACTTTCTTGTTTGGAGCGCTTCGAACTATTCACTCAGCCATCCCCTCATTGAAAATACTGCACGCTCAGAGAATTAAATATGTTCTCTGAAAGTGACATCACACAGAATATTATGTTGATTGATAAATTTACTTAATTTCACTTAAACTACATACATGTGCAACTATTACAACTTCATAGGTTTGAATCCTTGTTGAAACTATTTTGTATAAACAAATACAGATGTATTCTTTTAATATCACATTGGAAATAGTTAGATACATAAATCCAATGGCGCTGTCATGGTATATTTTCAAGTCAATAGACCACAGAAGTGAATAGTAAACTATTCCTATATACCTATGGCCGTACACTCTATGCTTACATCACATTCTGGGGAGTGGACTAACTTGTGTATACTACCCAAGGTTTACATTTAGACCAATAAGATCGTCTCTTACAAAATCTATATGAAAAGCACAGTGGGGAGAATACATAGAGTGTTAAGTTACTCCACAAGGTTGGATCTGGCTTCAGGTTTGATGTTGGGTGAGCATATAACGCTAATCATCATTATTAAACCAAATTTGAAGGTATATAGGAATAGGGATACCAAGTTTCCGGAGAGAGAAAGTCAAAGTTACTCGGTAAGGCCTAGAAAAATAACTGCCTGTGGCCAGGGCCTTGGGCAGTAATTTTTCCAAGCCTTACCTCGTAACTTTGACTTTCTCTCTCCGGAACATTTGGTATGAAAAACAAAACCCATGTCGATCTCCTGATGATTGAATACAATGAACTCTGAATGTTGTAGACCACATATCTAATTAAAAAATCAGAGGTCATCGTGCTAGAAGATCAATATAACAATAATTTATTAAAGAATATATAGACATTTCAAATGTTGCATTTACTTAGTGAAACCCATGTCATTTTCCTTGAACTTTCACAGAATTTAGTACATGAATAGTACTACTATTTAAGTCATAGGCCACCATCATGGTTTCTGAAAGAAATGAAGAAAACAATATTTTCCCCTACATTTCCTAAGTAAATTAAGCAAATGTGACTTGGTCTATTTTACTTAACTGGATAAATCTGGATAGACTGGACAAAACGTTCAACTTACTCGTTTATAATTAGAATGACACTCAAGAAATCAGTTCTGACTGATAACTGACATTATCAAAAAATCACCAGATGGCGCCACCGTGAATTGTAGGATATGCCTTTAAGTGAGGAATGTGATGGTGTCTCATAAGATCTCACACTCTCTAAGTGGTATTCTGTACAAAGTTCTCACTATGCTCTATGGGAGAATAATTCTTAACAAACTAGGCTTAGAGCCTTGAGAATCCACTGGCCTGCCTCCCGTGGTAAACACGTACATCAATGCAACCCAAAGATTCCTATAATCTCAATGATGCCACCTAGCGAGAACACTGTTTACTTGGCGCCCTAGTGGCTATATTTGGACTGGAATACAGAATACCGCTTAGAGAGTGTGAGATCTTATGAGAGGGGTGCACCGGAATATGGAGAGACACCATGAAAGGCTCAGTGATTCAAAGAAAACGCAGCTGACTCAGTTATCATATATATTTTTGGAATATATAAGCAAATAATTCTAATCAATTTAAACTTTTTGCCTCTTTAATTTATAACCTCCACTCCCTGTGATCTAGTGACACTGAACATCTATTTAAACTGTCTTTTAAAGTGAGTGATAACGAGGGTAAATATGCCATTCACTACATGGCTGCCATACAGTCAACATCAAGACAAGGAGGGGGCTACTACAAGATGGCGACTGTCCTAATGCTGTCATCTTGGTACTAATGAATATGGGCAATTTGGATGACTTAACCTATTCGCATAGAAACCAATATATTCTGAAAAACTAACCCTGGTGAGACGACACTCTTTGCTCAATAAAAAAAAAAAAAAAAAAAAATGGTCACGATACGAACTTTACAATCTGTTTGATACAACACTTTTTATAATATAGTTATTGTTGAAGATTTTTTTTAAATTGTATTTATTTATACTAAGCTTGTTTTGTCTGCACCAGAGATTAGCATTATCCATTCAGTTTGTAGATCCACATGTATCTCTTCGGGATATTACTTCTACTCATACTCCAATTACTTAAATTCTGGTATGATTCCTTGGTAGTCTAGTTTTGTTTGTGTTCTGTGCTCTAACACTGCACGAAAACCACTATTTTATTCATATATACGCCATCGCGGAAGTGCATGTATTGGCTGAATATTGACTTGTTTTCATATATATGTATACATATACACCCAGGCCTTATATACGGACGCGTCTTGGCTCCTGCCCGTTTGTGTTGGTAGAAGTACAGGTGTCCTCAGTAGGAAGCCCTCCCCCGCCCCCCCTCCCCAACCTCCCCCCGCCTGCTCTCAGTGAAGCCCTCTTCACTGGATGCTTATATATGCCTACAGATGAGGTGTATACACACGGGAAATTTGACGACCTTGTATACGCAAAATACCTACTTACATACGCCGGGCGCACCCATATGTAAAATAATGATGTTCGTGCAGTGTAATTGATGTGAAATATAGCCTTTTTAGAGCGTGCTTGCACATGCTGTAGACATCATCAAGAGGGGAGAGGGGTCCATATAGACTTTCAGGGTACTGCATACAAACTATTCCTTCACTATCTGTGTGCTATTCACTGTGATATTGAGAACAGAGCAGGGAGCCAGTGTCACAGCTTCTTAGAGGCGTGTCCAGCTAACCATGACCAATCACTCTAGACCAAAATACCTCAAGACCCACTGGTGCTTGATGTGTTTGGATCCTAGATAGGCAGTTGAAGAAATGGCAAGTTGACTGGGTGCAAGTCTGTTATAGAGAAGGATCTGTATACTGAATCTAACCCAAAACCTTCAATTGTTATTCACTTATAATTGCATACTTATTCATCAATGATGAATATACTATCAGTATCGTGAGACGGGGCGTGTGTCGAATCCGAGTATGACTGCACATCTGACCAGGTACGTGATTTGAACCACGTAAATTCGCGCATTTTGGCTTTATTTCCGGTTTTTCTTCCACCCTCATTGGGTGAGACCGTGGTTGTCTGTGGTTACATGTACACATTGTTGTTTGGAGGATTTGGTTGGTTGAATGGAGGGGTGTGTTTCCTCTGTTCAACCTTCACCTTGAGCCACTGTCATGGTGGTACATTGATTTCACTTTCCCCTCTCAATTTTATTAGAGCGTGTGCTTGCACGGTAATTACATCATCTAGAGGTTAGAGTGGTCACATTGAACTTTCAGTCTGCTTCCAGAAAACTATCCCTTTACTATCTGCATGCTGTCCGCTGTGATAGTAAGAACAGAGCAGGGAGCCAGTGTCTCAGGGTCTTAGAGGCATGCCCAGTTGACCATGACCAATCACTCAAGACCAAAATACCTCAAGACCCACTGGTGTTTGATATGTTTGAACCCTAGACTTAGGCAGTTGCAGAAATATCAAGTTGACTTGGTTCAAGTGGGTTACAGAAAACTATCCATCGACTGAATCTAACCCAAACATTTTAATTGTTATTCATTTATATTTGCACGCTCATTCATCTATGATGAACATCCTATTTGCTCCTAGTTAATCTGTGCAGTTTTTCCATCATCTGGCTCATCAGATATATTTTTGACCTGTACTGGTAGGTGAGTGTGTTATCCTACTTGTTAATATTATTTGTGTATGCCTGTCTTTCATTTTAGACAGGTTTATGTGTGTTTTGGGTGTGTGTGGGGGTTGTTCTCTTCACACATAGTGGGCAGTGTTATTGTTTTGTTTTCCCACTGGCCATGTAGTGTACCTGGTCAGTATGGGAGTCTAGATTGAGAGGCTTGTGAAATTATTGTTTCTAAATTTCTAGATGCCTGGTTGCAGATAAAGATCTAAAATGTTTTTAGATCATCTGGAAGTAGATCTTTATCTGCAATCAGGCATCTAGAAATTTAGAAACAATGAATATGTATACTATCAGCTCCTAGTTTTATACAATGATTCTAGTAACACAACTTTATGGTCTATAGGTTTTTTTATTGACAAGGACATCAACGGCGATACTATGCGCTCTGAAATGACGCTAAATTATCACCTGCAAGATCACAAGGATATTTTGGTAATAACCAAAGGAATAATACATCGATGGCGTTTTTAATACAGAAAATAAACTTATGTGGAGTCCTCGTACGACGCGAAGTCGTCTACAAGACCACACATCTGAAACAAAAAAAATAACCGACACCAAATGATCATTTTACATCCGATAGGTTAAAAACAATATAGAACTGGCTGAAGATTGCCTAAGGTGATATAATGAATGTATTTTCTTACTGAGTACACATAAAGCATACGTTGAAAGACAGAAAATGGACTAAAATAGAACAAGTAGTCTGTGGATCTATCATACAAAAGTCTATTACAGTTTCAGGAAGGGATAGTTGCATAGATACTTTTCTTCTCATTGTCTTTCGTTTCCTCTGTCAAAAATGATTCTAGTTATTCAGTTCCATTTGGGTGCTTACTCGACCCGGCTTCTTTGTTACGGTGTTGTTGCCAGCCGTATCACCCTAGGCTACTGATATTGCTGATATGCCACAGTACGTCAATACGTGATACAAACGAACATCGACTGGAGCCGCTAGTTTGACCCCTGTTTTTCCTTCAATAGTTCACTAACAAGTGTACTCCAAAAGCATAGTACAATGCTACTGAATGGCAAATCCTATATGAAAAGGCCAGTCTACAACAATGGGTTTGTGTGGATACTTGGTTCCATGGCGAATTGTGATTCCATGCTTGCCTGATTCAGAAACCCCTCAGGGCCCCGTTGCTCCACGTTTACGACAGAGTTGCGGATCGCAGAATAGTGATCAGAGGGCCTAAACGTTGCTCCTTAAATTTTGCGGATCACGTCGTAATTGCACGGGCGCATCGCCGCATAAAATACTGCTTTTAGCAATACTTTTTACAAGGACCTTCACAGCACTGCGGATCGTATCGCTGTGGGTTGAATACAGCCTGATATTTCAAATACCGATCCATGGTGGCACCACCAACCCCCGCCACTTGTTCTTCCACCTATAGGAAATAGCGATCGACACCACCAGGTGTCAGATCAGTTTTAGCAGTGATGCCATCTGTATTCAATTAAAAAACTAATGAATCTTCCCCTGTCTCATTCAATATGTGCCCGTGAATTGTTGTATCGCTATCGCGGCATAAAAGATAGCGATACCATGGGACTACGATCCGATATTACAGGAGCAACGCCTTTTCAGTCAGATCGTTAAAGTAATCGTAATAATAAAATTGTGATCCGATTATAGCTAGCAATACCAAAAAAGTGGAGCAATGGGGCCCTGACAAGCTAAAATAACCTTTAATAAGGATAAAAAGTACCTTTTAAGCATGCGGCTTACATCTTAAGACAATAACAAACAGGGAGACTCGAAACTGAGTCCTTGATATAAATTACGTGGTCTTTGGGGCTCAAGGATAAAAGATAACACGCATTTTATAGACTGTATTGCTCATTTTTTTCTGTAATGCCAGAGTATTAACATCTCATTGTGACAGTAGCAAAACGTCATAATAAGTGGCAGTGTTAATTGTCAATATACACCGAGTAATTCAATAAGCATTCGGCATATTGTTTTAATATCAAATCTTCTCTTTGTAACATGCACCCCAAGTCCCTGTAACGAACGCTAGGAAATACTCAATAAATATCTCTCAAATTCTACAACGATCTAAATACACAATTTCAAATATCATCCGAGGTTACAAAGGCCAATGGAACTCTAGGATTGGCTATTTCCTGTTTCTTGAGGGGTTTTACAACACAAGTTGAGGCAACAAACAATCTAGCAATCTTTCAGTTTCATGTAATTATTGCCTTTTGGGTCCTGGTGCCTTTGCTTGTAACAATAACATTAAATTCAACCTGGTACCAGGCCATAGAAGCGGCTCACTGACAAATAATAACATTGACAAGAACACATAGACGATTTCAAATCCTAGTTATACCCTGCAGTATACGACAGCCCCAAAGCTCTGGCTTTTTCCCCTTAAAAACCATCGCTGGTTTCATTTCCAGAACCCGAACATAAATGGCCGTTCTGTCATCCTGGTCATTATTACACCAAGAGATCGGCGGCCCTACCTTAAAGGACCAATGTCCTCAACAACAAAGAACTAACCCAGTAGGAACATCTACAAATACGTGTGAAATCTGGTATTAATGCTATTATTATTATTATTATTATTATTCAGCAACAATAGTCCAATAAATGACGGGTGGAAGCACTTGTCCTTTGTGGAATCACGCCGAGTTGGTCATGATAAATTCTCTGGCGTCTAAAAGAAAAATTCTTGAAATCCAACGTTAATATGCAAATTGTCTTATCACGTTTCGCACCGGTGGTTGAGAACCTTGACCTTGGGTCAAGTCTGACCTTGGCCCCGGCAGTTGTGGCGACCTTGAAACTTGGTCGAATAGGTTTCTGTTTATGTATAAGTTAGTTAGTGTCCACTTGGAGGAATTGCCGGGGCCCTATAGGTTCAAGGATACAACTAGGATTGATCTCAGTTCCGGTTTAGGATTCCTCGGTGTAGCAAAACTTAAGGGCTCGTTCCACCAACACGATGGATTTGCCGTGGTATATCTTGGTATATATCTTGTAATATCTTACAGTGTCGCAATATGTCTTACCTCCTATGTCTCGATACGTAGCGCACGGTGTCATGTATATATTTTGGTGCTCCACTACCGCGACACCTCAAGATACATCACGGCAAATATGCATGTACATGATTATTCAAAACCTAGCAAGATTTAGCAAGACAGCCAAATCGTGACTAATCTCGCTATATCTTTTATGTCGGTGGAATCAGCACTTTAAAGAGGTTCTTCATGATTAGTCAGCTCTCAATCCTATACTTCTGTTTAAAATGGCGGAATCACACGGATATCTGCATTGTCTGCAATCGTCGGGGTATTGCACTAATTAGGCACATCTTGTTGGTATGATGATAACAAATAGTCAGATGTAGTATCAGTATTCATCTATGCGGTCTAGAGGCAAATTGAATTGTTTACAAATGTAGGTCTATGCTGAAAACGCCTGTGGATCACCACAGAGGAATTCAGCGATGACGGAATAAGGTCCTAAGGGCTGGTGACGTATTTTCAACGACTGGCCCTGAACTATATGTACATCGATGTCACCCAAAGCACCGGTTTTTACTGCTGTAGATGCAATGCAGGACCAGATTCGACTCCCAGTCGGCAACGTTTCGGGAAGTGTGCAACTTTGTGCATCGCTGATCACATGCCGACTGTCGCCTCCTCGACTGCCTCACATCTTCTTCTTCTTCTTAGTGAAAGAATTCCACGTTACCAAACGGTCATACAGACATAGATATATAATTATATATGTATTCATCATCTTTTTTTTTGTGTATATATAATATATGTATATAAAATCCTGGAGGTTTGTCAAGTGTTCCGAGAGTTACTAGGTATCCCTGTGGTGTGTAATTAAACATACAGCTACGCGTTGCAGTGGGTTCTTTTGTTATTTCAACTGTGTGGTGCGAGTATCTCTTTGTGCATTGGCTAACGTTTCCTGTTTTACACTAAAACTGGAAGCACTGGACGGTCGCTAAGAATTCCTAGAGCAGTCGCAGCTGGGAATCTCCGTCTTGGGATAATTCGCACCACTCCTGCAACCCTATTCACGTGTATTCACTAGACACGAACTTCATCTTCTTACAGTTATCCCTGTGGCTTTTGCTTTATATTTCTCTTGTGAGTTTCCCATCGTCATGTGACCTCGGCTCCAGGTCGCCATCTGCCGGCAGTGGGACGTACCACTGCGGATCTCTGACCCCTCCCCGTGAAGGGCCCCTCTTCCGGAAAGGGCTGCGGCCCTTAAATCGACACCCCATTGCGGTGGTGGATCAGGCCTTAAGCTGCCAGCCCCTCCTCTCTGCTTTTCTTGTGCCAGCAGTGTACACCAATAGACTAACAAAAAAGGACATGTGTGTATTTTTTTGCAGTGCAACTGATGAATAAAGATGGGGGAGATGTGTGTCTCCCTGTCAATGCTAGCGCTATACCTCGGAGTTCTCCATGTCAAGTGTTGTCCGGTCGAGCGAGCGCTTCGTTACAGGCGGCGCTATGGAGAACGTAGTGTTCTGCTTCGTCTCCAGCAGAATGCTTTGATTGCGAGTCTCCTCTTGGATGGCTGCTAGGACGGTGACGACAGTGTGTAGGAGTGTCTGGTTCTGAGACATCACGCGGCGGACGTGGTCGATGTCGTCCTTCATCTTCTCCTCGTCCTTGGCGGCCGCCTGGATGTGCTGAAGACGTACGTCAACTAGGCGCAGCGTGCGTGAGATGGCGTCCAGCTGTGGAATCTGTAGGAGCTGGATCTGTGTTCCCCCCTCGCCACCCACTGAGGGAGGTCTGGGGGGCCTAGCCCCGCGCCCCTTCCCGCCACCACCACGCATGCTCATGCGCCTGCGTAGACCACGTTTAGCGCCGGAAGAGTCTCGACGAGTCGTATCGGTGTCCTCGTCTTCATCTGAAAACACATACAGGAGTTCATCGTTTTATTGTTCATGGAAGAACTGTATTTCGTACAGAATAAATAAAGCTTAACTAAAAAAAATTTAAAATAAATTTCATTTATTTTCTTCAGGAGGAGTTGTGGTGAGCTCATTTGACTATTATTTAGTTCATACATTTGGTGATCATGCTTTGTGATTTGACCTTGTGCTGTTGGTGACTTGGTTGTCATATGCTGTGAGTTGATGCTTAGGTAGTGGGGATGTCTCTTTAGATGAGTATTAGCACCAAGTCTTACCCTAGATTTGATGTTAATATGCTTGTTTCATGAAAACATAAGAATCTTACCCATAATACTAGGATATCAGAGCAAACGACATGTAAGTTTTTTTTTAAAAGAAAAATTCTGACAATCTTACCTTATTGTAATTATAGAACAGTGCTATTTACTAAAAGGCTTCAACAGTATCCTACTTACATTTTTATCACTATTGGATATAATAGCAAGTAATGGGTTCTATATTGTAAATGTGAATTCTCTTTAATTCACTGATTGCCTCCAGAAAGCATATTTTAATAGTAAAAACACAGGAGTGTTTCACAATACAGAAATCAATAGTGTCACCATCCTTGCTGTTTACCCGTACTGATGTCAAGCGTTACGGTAGGCAGAGAAAAGCTGAAACACTAGTTAGCACAAATTAATGACATACAATCACATTAAACACAACAATATGTATTTTATCTAAGGTCATAATATTACGATCTACAACACATATTAATTCTATTAACTCAGAACTAGAATAGAGCACTTCTGATGTCAAAGTCATCCTACAATTTTACTATAGTCTTATGCCCCAGTCACACTGGCGTAAAATTCGGCAATTCTTCTACGTATTTGAATTGTTGGAGACCACGTATCAGCTACGGATTTGGAACGTATTTGTTTGCTTTTCTTTAATATTTTAGTATGCTTCTCAACGTTCATCAACGTTCATCAACGCTTTTCTACGCTTCTGTACGCATTGTGGCGTTTTTCGGCGCATTCCAACTTTCCTTTACGCATCTCCGCGTATTGCGGCGTTTTGCGGCGTATTTTGAGATTCCAAAATGCGTAGAAGAATGTAGACGTGCGTACACGGAAAAACGCCGTTTTTTACGCCAGTGTGACTGGGGCATAAGGCATGAATCCCACTTACTACGACGCATGCTGATGCGCTACGCTAGACCTTCCGACGCGCTATGTATACGTTGAAGGCGACATGCATTGCCATCATTACAGTCACCGGCGACCAATCTCAGAAACCTGACTAATTGCGCTTCTCGCATTGCCGAGCTCTGTGATAGGCCGCCGGTACCGTTACGACACAAATGTATGTGCTACGAAATTCAAACATATCTGAATTTCGTAGCATGTCGATGTGTGTCAGTATGTGTCATATGGCCCATTTTCAATGGCCGACGAAAACCCTGTACATTATTTGAGTTCTCCTAATAGCCTATACTTTTTGCGTCAGCAGTGCTAAAGGTCTGTAGGTAGCCCCTGACTGTATATTGGTGATGGCCAATGGAAATGGCCTATTAGGAGAACACAAAAAATCTACACCGTTTTCGTCAGCCAATGGAAACCTAATAGATGCCGAGCTCCATGATTCTACCACAATTTTAATTTGCGCATCGCTGAGCTTGGCAGTGAGTGAATCGTAGCAAAATCGTAGCAGGTGGAAACCCACTCTTAGAGAGGGGATAAAAAAAAGCTACAAAAACTGAAAATACATTGACAAAAAAGAAAATAATAGGGCATACGAAGGAGGGCATAAGATCGATAAGACTCAGAGCGGAAATCTAAATGATGTACTGGGAGCTTTTAATCTAAAGTAAAATTCTCTATTTAGAATTAGTATGAAAATTTCTGAATGCTCAAATCACTCTCAGTATGCTATGAAATGACAGACGAGAATGTCTACTTTTGCATTTCATATTACAATTTTATGAACTCATTGTGTATTTGTAGTCTGACAGTGTCGATACAGGAGCTAGGATACATGCCATATATGTAGCTTTCACTAAACAATATTACAACGAGGCAAAGTAATACTTGAATTCGAAATATAGACACACGTACATAGATATATAGGGCACATGGCTATTGTGCTTTGGGGGCACCCATTTTGCCCTCCCGACACTAGGTGGCATGGACCAATTATCAATGAATTTTATATAATATATTTTCTAAGGCTTGCCATGAAAGAATTTTAGTCTTTTCTCAATATTACCTAGAGATTATAACAACTGAAATCATTGCTGGTTCCCCGACTATAGTGGCGCTATCTTACAATTTCCTTGCGAATGATGGTGGAATTAGCAATCACGCCGTTCCCTATACGTTATCCATGAATCTTAGTGCCTGGCCACCTGAGTGAGTACTACATCCGGCAGCGCCCGTTTATCTGACCGACTTAAGACAGGACGCGTCCACTGTGTAGCTTTCTCCCCTACAATACTATCTTACACTCCAAAACAAAAGTAGAAGGCTCAAATACAAGTGAAACCAATCCCCCCTGAGCATTATTCTCTGCACGGGCACGAACAAACGGACGTGCTGCTATCTCGATACTCGATACTGCAAATATATATACAGTATGACCCCGCGTAAGGGGACATCCTCACTTCCAAACAAAGCGGGGGTCCCCTTAAGCGGGGTGTCCCCTTAAGCGGGGTGTCCCCTTAAGCGGGGTTTTCAGTCTGCCAATGGTTAAGCCATGTAGTATACCCCATAAGCGGGGTGTCCCCGTAAGTGTCCTCTATTCGATACTGCAAATATATATAAAGTATTATCCCACTTAAGGGGTGACGCTCCCTTCCCAACAAAGAGTCCCCTTAAGCGGGGTGTCCCCTTAAGCGGGGTTTTCAGTCTGCCAATGGTTAAGCTATGTAGTATACCCCTTAAGTGTCCCGTCCGATATGTTAAGCTGTCCCTCCAAAGTGTCCCTTTAAGTAGGATTTTGAAGCATTCTATACCAAAATAACTGTCCCCTTAAGAGGGGTGTTTCCTTAAGTGGGGTGTCCTCTTAAGCAGGGTTAAAATAAATTCTTAATGGCCCGTTGAACGGGGTGCTCCCTTAAGCGAGACGTCCCAGAAGCGGGGTTTTATTGTAGTGTAAGTAACTTGCAGACATATTCATATTTTGTTATTTTGTCAGGGATGATATATACTGTATACACTGGCAGGATGCTGATATAGGCTCAAAGCTAAACAAAGCGGCAAAAATACACTGTTAATGGTTGAGTCCTGGTACAGATCTGTCTTAGTTTCTGTTATGGTGACCTAGAATCCTCCAGGACATCCGTAACGTGACCTTGCCGTGCGAAATGTATTATCATTTTCCTTTTATGCCTACCATCTGAAATTGCGCATCTAAGGAGAATATCATGATTTCATATTTTGCGCTTTCTATCATTACTCCTCGAGTAGTTGATTTTCAGAAAATAAATGACAAAAACTTTAGCAATCGTGATTATATATACATTTTCATACTTTCAGTTTCTGTCACCAAAACGCTTTTGATCAACTTAAATAAGATAGTAATATATCCTTATTTATGCTGATAACTTCATGTTGTTTCCTATTAAACCCAATGGAATATTAATCATGTTAAAATGTACTCTCAACTGACCATATTGGTTAATATAAGCCAATGGGCCTTATTCTTAATGACATACAAATCGCACTTTAAGACTCAGATAGCACACATCGAACGACTGTGCCCTTCCTAATATAATTCATCCTGCCATTAGATTAAAACCATGTAATATGTTTGATAAAGCCCTACTCGACCCTCACTACACCAATATTCTATTACGACACTGCAACACTACAATATACTCTAATCCTATTTCACTATTTTCACCCTGACCAAGTGGCATTATGGACAAGTATAAGGATATGCTAGAAATATTACACCATGACATGTATGTGATGGATCATAGTTGGTATATTCCTAGTTTCCATTGGCTGACGAAAACGGTGGCGATATTTTTAAGTCACCCTAAAGGTCTGTGGGTGGTGGCACTGACAGTATGTCAATATCAAGGAATTGGTGATTTCTATGCATTGCTTCTACTTATTTCCCGGGTACACACAGATTTGTGAGAAAATCTGTCGGTGGTAGCCTTGTTACATTATCTTTACTGAATTAATCAGTGAGCATTCTCTGCTGGGATCTGTTTCACTAGTTTCGTTACTATGGAGAAACCAAACAAGAGTTAGTCATGTTGTTGTTTATCGCACGATGGCAAGATTGCATATTACTGCGCGAGGCAAAGCCGGGAGCAGTATTACGCGATCTTGCCGGAGTGTGATGAACAATAACACGACTAACTCGAGTTTGGTTCAGAATTTATCCTACCCCGCCTGTCTAAATTACTTCTACATTAACAAATGATGTCATTTGTCAAGTGTATCCCACTAGAGCGATAATTTTCATTTTTCTGAACTCCAGACTGACTACAGTGACCCAATGCTAAGCCTATGGAGTTTTTTTATTAGGGGTAGGATAAATGTCTAGATGGCGTCTGTGGTGACACCATACAGACAGATTGGGGTTGACTAGTTTCGTTATAACACAAGTTGCACTGGCACAAGTGGTGCTGTTGTGTCACTGTTCGCAACACTGACATTGTGACACAACATGCGACAATAGATGTGAAATGCGTCATTTGTCCGTTCTTGTTTGCACTGTTGGTGCCGCTTTACATGTCTGTCTAACACTTTTGTGTAGATTTGTTTATTTCTTATGTTTGGGGTCTGTTTTTTCCTAAGGGCAGCTACTTGTGTTGTCACGAAACTAGACAACCTCAATGTCTGTATGGTGTCACAGACATGTCACGAAACTACTGAAACTGGGAGCTGTTTCAAAACGTGGGTTAAGTCTATGGTTTTGAAACAGCTCCCAGGTCCCTGGTGTCAGTTTACCCCAAAAATCTATCGGTGGTTCCCGACTGGAGATCACTGCAGAATAATCGGCCAATGGAAACAGGCTTTATCGAAGGAAGACATAAGGCCTGTTTTCATTGACTGATTATTTGGAGCTGATCTACAGTCGGAACCCCCTGAATGGTCATTCAAGATTCCCGACGCAAGATTTGTTAATGGAAACAAGATAAAATGAGAAATGGTCACTGATTATCTAACGATAATTTATACCGACATGCAGCCAATTGGAACAAGCCTTCTAGACACTGAACTGTCCTATCCACAGCTAGGCTATCGGATAGAAGGAAACTTTGCTCTAGACAAAATGATACAAATGTATAAGGCACATAGCCATTGTGTTATAGAGGCAGTCATCATGCCTCCAGACACTAAACAAAACACCAGGTGGTGGGTCCAGTAATCAATGGATTTTATCACAAATGTGAATTTTTGTTTGCCATTTAAGAGTTTGAGCCTTGTCTCATGATTATCTATAGTTTATGACAGCAGAGAATAGTGTTTGTCCCCCAACTACAATTTTACAATTTCCTGGCGCGATCGTACAATATCCTGGAGGATGATGGCAGAAATAGCAATCGCTCTGTGCCCTATATAGAGGGATACGGTAAAACTGCAGATACATGGTCCTATTTTATAATCTATATTATATCTATTTTATATTATAGTAGATGCCAGTCAACCTACCCTCTTTATTTACCGTAAATACATGTCTTCGCCAACCCATCCACACTAATTGAACGTTCTGAATCATATTTCACCTCTTTTATTGTGAACTTTTTATTGGTTCTTCCTCAATAAAATACATGTATACTTAAAACTTAAAAAATCTGTCGAGTTTCATACGATGTTTTGAACACGGCTCCATTAGTGACATACCATTACTGGGGACCATGAATGTGCAGTTTTACTATAGAAACTAATTCATGCTGATATACCACATTAAGGCCTGGCGTCCACCTACTACAATAGAAATTTAGTCCTCCCGATATGGCACCGATACAAAAAGCAAATATCCGAGACATATTGGGAAGGTGCAAAATCGTAGACATATGTCTAGACATGCCAATTCACCATGCATCGTAAGGGGGAGACCCCCATTTTCATCAGTGCCTAATTGCAAAGACATGGCCAACTGCCCCGAAATTAGGTGACCTTCCGACGCGATTTTGATTTTTTATCGGGAGGTGCATAGCAGACCATATCGGAGCCATATCATGATGGTGGACGCCAGGCTTGAGTTTGTACAACTTTAAGACATTGAATCGGTGAACTTTGCACCACACTTTACCCGCAAACTCCGGCTCCGTATTAACGTTCATCGTCTTCACTTCAAACACACCGCCGTCACCCATATTGACAGAGTCTTTCCCTGCAAAGAAAAAATGAAACGTGATACAATATCTCACCCCTGGTGCAAGTTTAGCCATAGGAATAACATTAAATAACAATACTCAACGATCACCCAGGTAAAGTGAAAATACTACGCCATGGTCGTGGCGTAGTGAATAGGAGATGTCGTTATAGGTGATTGACCAATCAGCGGCCAGGATTTCAGAGAGAAGAGAAGACAAAAGATTTAAACGTCACACATGGGTGAGATAAATCCAGAACTGCACTCGAATCATATTATTTATACGATTCTCGATGCAGTTCTACATTGATATTTAAATACCACAGGACCTTATTTCAGGGTGGGCCTCATACCTAGGTGTGGCCCTCTTGAGAATAATGTAACATATTATCGAATGGGAAGGATTTTTTTTTTTTCAAATAAAAGAAAATTATTTTCTTTCAAAAAAGGTCAAGGTTGACTAACTGGGAGTTAGATCCCGGAACTTATCGCTTTAAAGTTTCCCACATGGTGTTCATTTGTTGCACCAACTTTCAGTTTCGAGTAATGTTTATAAACAATCTAAAATGCTGAATCCGGATAAATTAGCACGGTCTCCGGGAAAGGAACAAATAAAAAAAATAAAAAAATAAATCACGTTATTTCTTTTGGGAGGTGGGAATGTGGTATGAATATATTCTGCCCCATGAGGTTGGAGAATATAATTCCCCACTTTGATTCATGTGTTTGACATAAGCTGTTCAGGGTTCAACAGCATGTGGTCTAACTAGGAGCAAATCGAAAATTCATTATTGAAGCATGAGTATTGAATTATAAATAAAAAGGACAGAACTGATTCTATGACGCAGCGATTCTTGAATTTAGTGAAGAGATTTTTCTCTGTCTTCTGAAAAGACCCTGTTCCGCTTCCCCATGGGGGTGTGGGTTTTTTTTTTTAAATTCTTGAATTTAGCACCACCTGATGACTTTCCGATGTAAAATGCAAGAAATCGTCCAGTGTAAACGCCAAGTGCCTGGCGACTGCAGATCGTCTGATTGCATCCGATTATGCACTTTGGCACCACCTGGCAATTATGTAGACTATTTTAGGGCCGACCAGAGAAAGTGTGAAGCCCAGCGCCCCCTATAGCGACCCGACTCATATATGCGATCGCGGCAGGGTTCAAGGCGCCACATTCAAACCTGCCAGCATTGGGGAAGGAGCTCTTGACAATGGACTGTGTGTGGCTAGTAAGCCCTAGCCTATGAGAAATAAGGCTGTATTCCACAACACCAAACAGCCATAAAACGTGGAGCTCTATTGAGCTATTGTGGTTTGGAGTACATTACATATCACTCTATCAATATCTGAAAACATTTTTGATAGAACTCTAACAGTTTGTATGTAGTAGCTGTTACTAGTTAGCCTATTTTTGTATAGGAATCTGCATCAGCTGCCATTTGAGTACATGCCAAAACGATAGGGGGCGCTGTGCGTCACACCTCCTCTGAGGGCCGACGACTATTTCAAGCATGCTTGAATTACTTTTCTAGACCGCTGGTAATTCTGTAAAATAACTCAGTCTTGGGTTGATGACTATTATCCCAGTGGAAGATCTAACTCAGGTTAGAACTGGAGACTTTTGAATAAAAAAAAATAAAAAATAATAATAATACTGGGGACACACCAAGCGAGTGAAGGCAGCGATTGCTGGAATCGCCAATACAAATTGGCATATATGTGAGATATTATTTTATAGGAATATGAAATTTGCAGAGGGCTTTTTTTTCTGAATCTTCTTCCGGAGATTCTGACGTGCCAGAATCTCTGGGCAGTGAATTCCAGGCACTCTATACATTACCTATGAATACTCTGTAATAGGTGGGTTAATAGGCCTTTTTCCACAGGCCGGTGTCGCACCTTATCTACTTGGTTACACAATGCCTGCAGCCAAACAAACACCTGGATACGTATTCTTTAGCATTGGATGGCTGGTTGTATGAGCGTAATATACAAATAATACCCGTTTGAATTATCCCCAGACAAGGTAGAGTGACTGCATCGTATTCTGGGGTCTTAACAAGTAAAACCCTTGTACTGAAAAGTAGGTGGAGGAGTACAGGGACTGAAGCCAGGGGTAAACCTAGAAAGTCTACAAGTAGATATCCCGACCAGTAGCCTGGAACTCTGAATGGAGAGTGCTGGTCGAGCTTGGCGCTAACCAGCGCCAGAAATCGGACACCATTACCGATTTGACCAGTCTCTGTATGGAGGAGAGGAGGGATATGGGGCCAGTCTAGGGAGACGAGTGTTTGACCTCGCGACGGCCTAACTAAGCTACCCACCGCTAGGCGGTGCTGAACGGAAAAACTGCAAATAACACTCACCATCTTTTTCCAGTTTTTCTCGTTCGAGTTTGAAGAGGTATCGCCTGACAAGACGTTGGAGAATGTCGACATATGAAGTCTCCGGAGCCTCAATGTTCAAACTTTTACAAACATTCTCCCGTCGGATCTAATCAAGATCACAAAAACAAACACATATATTAGGATTAATACCTCCTTCTGTTATCAGATTTAACAAAAAAACAACACCTGTCAATGCACATTCACACCAATAAGACACTTTACGGTTTTGTTGTACAAAAAACATCTGGTTGTGACTACTAAGTAGTTAGAACTATTTACTTGTGCGTAGGAATAAGTGCAGAATGATACGACATGACATGACAGCACACGAGATATATACATATATACACTGTATATATGAACTCACTTTGACTAAATCTACTCCAAGGTTTTAGTTCACTAGGTTATGACATGACTTGTTATCCATTATCTAGAGACTAAACTATATCTACTATATAACTGCATTATTCAATGTTAGTAAGATCATTAATATTAGATTCTAGTTATCTAATAAGATTTACCCCATTAGATAAAGACTGATAAATGGAATAAATGTTATCAGGAAATAGTTGTATCAATTGATAATTAGATATGATATATACACATATATATATAAGGTTTATCACAAACATTCATCCTGAAAGTAAGACATAGTAGAGAAAAAGAGCTAGATCTACTTGAACAAAGAATGAAGCAGGAGATACAATTATGATTAACAATAGACAAACTTACACTTATAGGACACAAGATTGAATATTTGATTCACCAAAATTATCAGAAAAATTGTGTAACATGCTCCTTTGTGATACATCTTTCGGTTATGAATAAACCATTATGTCGTATTGATGAAGAGTCTCTCCATTAGGAGTTTTCAAAGTAACGAGTCAACAAAAGTTACACCCTCAGGTTATATCGATCTAGAAAGAAGATAAATCAAGACAAATAAGATATAATGTTGTGAAACTTATTGCAGAAATTATAAAATGAAAACTTGGCCAACGTTTATTGATTGGGAGAACCTTTCAATTGAAGGTTCCCCTCACTATATTTTATTAACGCTGGAGTATGTTTCTAGAATCTCAAAATACGTTAGAGAGAAAAAAAATATCAAAATACGCACGATCGACAGACGAATGACGACAGAGACCGGAAACAGATTGCTCTGGCACAAAGTCACACCAGGCAGGTCACGTGTTAGTGGAATGGGGTCATAACGCATGCGTAGTGGTGCCTCGGGCGCACACATTGTGTTCTATCTAGAGCAGACGACATTCTGCTTAACAAACATGCCACACCTCCATGAACCTACATAATCTCCCCCATTATCGCCCTCAAAAACATAATATCCACCACATCAAGATCAAAATCTTCATTCGCTCTAGACATGAGACTATATACACAACTGTGACATACATACTGGTTACTTTGCCAGTCAGTATGTATAGCCACGTCACAATACGGAGTGAATGATAAAGCATAATCATTATAATAACGAATCGGTTATCGCTATCGCGGAACCTAATGATTTTATTTCAAATACATTGTAAGCTCTACGTAATATAAGTACGACACTTCTGGAGAATATTCTATATATCATGACACTTGTAGGTAACTCAACTATCTTTTTTTTTTAAAGAAGGGATCAAATACTAATCTACTTACATCCACGCCGGCTCTCCTCTTCCTTGTTCGTGTAAAACTTGCCGTGAGTGGAATTATAAAGGGCCCAGCAAATATATGCCGGTAGCTAGTTACTAGGGAATACATTAGGGGCCCGTTTAATAATCTAGGATCGTACATAAAGACCCTTTTCTGTAACTCGTACAAGAGTAATCGTTTAGTAATAAAAAAAAAATAATAATAAAAAAAAATATTCAAGCCTGTTGGCTATAGCTACGACAGTCTTATCTGTCCAGAAGGTCGTCCCTAAGTGTTGAGTTAAGTTGACCCACATCGTCCCTGGGTCTCTTTGGCGTACAGAGAAGGGTCTTCATATACGAGCCTAGATTATTCAACAGGCCCCAGGTCCCTATCTACAATACCCACTGGTCTCGCAGAATTATAGTTCGTCCACCACCAGCTGGCAAAAATTAAATCTGCTTCAAATACCGACACAGAATAGAAGAAATGTCTATAATTGCTCTCCCAAGGTATACTGTAGGTTTCACAATCTCAAACTGGGCACGTACCTAGTTTTAGATAAGTAGCTCTGGATTTAGATGGACCCTCTGACCATTAAGGATATATGTGTATTGGTGTGTCTAGCTATGTCTTACAGGAGAGGTAATACCCACTGGAGCCCAATGAAAACTGAACACGATTCATCCTAGAGGTAACTCCAGTACAAATAAAAACGAATAGATAAGAAATTCCAGATTATAGCCTTTTTTGTATTTTAGAAACCCCAACTCGTGTTAATCTTAAGGAAGACTTCTCACCATGGTGCCTGCAGTTTGATAGTTGAAGCCTTTATATAGGACATTGTATGTATGTATGTATACATATATGTATGTATGTATGTCCCTGAGTATCATACTGCACTATTTATATTGTAACACGGTGCTATGTGTGCCCCCCGCCCTTCGAAATTTTGCATTTTTAAAATTTGGGTTTCTATTATCAAAACTACAAAGGTTATGATGATAAACAACGATCTTTTTTTCAGGGAGGAAAAATAGTGCCATACTGTAAGGCTATTTAGGGAAAGCAAGGGGAGCATACATATACTTCGCAAGAGGGGGATGGTGCAGGTAGTCCCATGGGTGTCCCCCAAGAGAATATCCCGTATACCCTCTCGGGATTTCAATATGTACCCACATGGACTGTGAATGCTCTATGAAATATTTCAGTTACAGCTTTCATCCCACCAAGTTTGAATAGCGTAGTATTTCACAAGGCAAATCCGTGCGAATTCTGTCGCGTAATTCAAACAAGATGCGATCGAGTTCTGACCGTAAATTTGAATAGGTTTCTGAATTTATCTAACCCCTCACATTGACTAGTTGGCTAACAATTGTGACATTATCCCCCATTGAGTAGTTTCTTCCTAATGGGTATTGCGTATGAGTTCCCAATGTTAAGTCTATGGGGAAAAATACCAGTGGTGAGATAACATCAAATATCTTTGTGTTGTATACAATATGAAACTTAGGCCCAGCATCCACCTTCTACGATATGGCTCCGATATGGTCTATGATGCACCTCCCGATAAAAAATCGAAATCGCGTCGGAAGGTCACCTAATATCGGGGCACTTGACCACGTTTCTGCGATTAGGCACCAAAAATAAACCCCTCACAATGCGTGGTGGATTAGCATGTCAAGACATTTGTCTATGATTTTGCTCCATCCCGATATGTCTCCGGTATTTGCTTTTTGTATCTGTGCCATATCGATAGGTCTAAATTTCTATCGTAGTAGGTGGACGCCAGGCCTTACATCAGTGAAACCACTTTTAAAACATGACACTGACGGAACACACATCTACGCGAGGAAACAAAGGACATGAGACAGAGACTGTAAAGAAATAACTAATGATCAACTTCAATCTTTAATTAATTAAACGGTGGAATTACATAAGGTACTATGAGGACTCCTGTAGCTTTCACTGCATGTGTGTGTGAGATTCACATAATGGTCTGCATAGTTGTCTGGATGCCGAAGATTGACGCTTCCAAGTATTGCCCTTGTCATTGCTGAGTAAAACCGACCTCTACATAATATAGTCTGTCTTTGTTTTTGTTCTGGGGAATAGGGGAACAATCCTAGGCTGGAGCCAACAAGAAAATAGATGCTCATGGGAAGTTTCTCTCACGTCTCTTCATATCAACAGTCGTCCTTTAGCTGAGGAGTATATACAGCGAGCTGTGTGCACGGACGCATGGTGTTGAGTTCTTTCAGATTAGAGATGGGGAGAGGCAGGCAGAATACTTACAACGGTATGATCTCATAGAGCACGTGGACATGAAGGTCCCTCTGTGGACTGGGATGAGTGCTATCTTACAAAAGGCATGGTTGTATGAATGAGAAAGGCCATTAGTTGCAGTGACATAGTCATCAATAGCATGAGGCATGTTCAGGGTTTGTATACACCAGAATAGAGCACGGGCTATATATATATACATATATGTATAGATATACATATATATATATGTATATTTATATATTTATATATGTAAGTATATATACATATATATGTATATTTATATATATATATGTATATGTGTATGTATATATACATATATATGTATATTTATTTATATGTATATGTGTATGTATATACATATATATGTATATATGTATACATATGTATATACACATACATATGTATAGATATATGTCTATATATATGTAAATATATTTATATTATCACATATACACATACATATATATACATATACATGCATACATATCCATATATGTATATATATATATATATAATATATCTTTGATATATCATATACATATATAAACACGTATACACCCGTTTCAACTTCCAATGGAGAACCGACATTTTTTCACGCCACGCTCACTTTTGGACTACTGACAAGAGGGGAGGGGAGTTGGGGTCGAGGGAGAGAGAGAGAATAAAACAACCATATCCAACAACGATAAGAATTCAATCACACATATAAACTCGTTGGGACTTAGACGGAGATGGTCAGGGCGGGGGGTATGGGAGGGAGGGGGAGATTGGGGGATTGGACAAGGAATCAAGGACATCACGTGACACACCAATCAACAAGATCAGGCCCCCTGGTGGCACAAAAGAACACTAAACCCCTGTCGGTATCGACCCGACGAAACCGGAAGTGACGTCAGGTCTGTGAACACCTTGATGAGATAATGGAAAAAAGCGTTCATTATCGCCCACCCCTCGCTGTGTGTACAGGAGAGTCCCCGATGAGGAGAGATGGGCATTAGTCGCTGTCAGTTGCTGCTCACAGTGTATATTCTGAGGGCATCGCCCTGGTATATATATGTCTGCAGCTAGGAGAGTTGTGTATCGTGGGACACATCATCCTGACATCAAATGCTGCGCGGATGCCAACTTCTATAATTCTTCATCGGATTAGTAAAAAAAAGAGACACGGTCGCTCGCGTGTATCCGGAAGATCCTAGGAGACGACGGCGCCGCCGCAGAGTAGTACTGAGGCTGACTTCCGGCGGAAGTGACGCCATTTTGTATTTTAAACCTGCAGTATTCCAGCCCCTGGAGTAATGAATGGTGGTAGTCATGCTACCACCATTATAATACGAGCGTGATGCATCGTTGAACTAAGAGGATCAAAACCCTGACCCGTAGCGTAAAAAATGATCCAAAACTTTGCCTTTTTTTTCACCATTAGACTCACTTTCATCTAAAATGGACTAGAATTGCTTGACAGCTGTGTGTGTTGTAAGAGGACCCCCTAGACAGGCGTGTTATCCATGTCGACCACGGACCTCTCAGTGGAGCGCTTTCGCTGCGGCGCGGCGATGGAAAAGGTGCTCTGCTGCTGTTTGTGGAAATGCACACTTAACGCCCGCACTTCCTCCTGTATAGACGACAAGACGGTGACGACGGTCGACAGAGCCTTCTGGTTCTCCGACATAACGCGTCGAATGTGCTCAACATCGTCCTTCATCCTCTCCTCGTCTTTGGCTGCACTCTGGATGTGCTGGAGTCGCACGTCTAAGAGGCGCAGTGTCCGAGCTATGGCGTCCAGCTGCGGGATGGAGAGCAGTTGCACCTGCGTGCCTGCAGGGGGCTGGTGGTGGGAGACGGACGGACGACGCGACCGGTTAGGCCGCGACCCACCACGCATGCTCATGCGCCTGCGTAGTCCATGGTGCATGCTGCTGTCTTCCTGAGGGGGAGGCGGGGGTGCCAAGTGCCGGAGGTGACTGTCCTCTGTTTCTTCCGAGTCTGAAAGAGAACCGTTTTGTCAATGTATTATTGCCCCGATGTATCGGGGTACTAGGGTGTATAGGGGACAGAGTGATTGCTAGTTCTGCCATTACTCACAAGGAAATTGTGCCACTAGAGTTGCGGGACAAGCACTATTATCTGCTGTTATAATCTATAGATACTGAGACAAGGTTAAAACCCCTCGATGGCAAGCCAACGATAAAATCCATTGACAACTGGAACCGACACGTGGTGTATCATTTTGTTTCGGGAACAAGATGGCCACTTCCATAACATAATACCTGTGCCCTATAATGACCCGATTGACACAACTGAGAAAGGCGAACGGTGTCATAGCTGTGCCAAGTGAGGTAATGTCCTCGTAGTTCTTATTGATAACTGAACATAGGTGCTCTTAATAGCACAGGTGGCTTAGCAATAAACACCATCAGGAAATATACAATGTCTCAGAAAATGTCACTGGGTTGAGGTTATTTATTTTAATTGATGACTTAGTTCGTTTCACTTCTCTGTTTAATGTACATACAGTATTCTTTATTGACTTCAATAAAATGGCTATTTGAAAGTTGATTTTCATCACTATTTGAGTGTTTTCTACAAGTATACTAAAGAATAAACCAACAGGTTCTGGTCAAAGTCGTTGTTCTCCATGAGTTTGGTGCGGAGTGATATGAACGAGGCGACAGCCAGTGAATATCACATAGCATTCAAACGAGTTGGCGAAGGACTTCTTTGACCCAAACGAGTTGCTTTCTGTATTAATCTCACACCTGAAGAATGGATGACCCACAGGATATAAACCATGGAGAACGAACTGCAATACTCCATGCAGGCGTGGAGAACGAGTTCCCAATGTTAAGCCTATGGACATTTATTCCAGGGGTGAGATAATGAAATGTACCCACATACATAACATACGTACGCGTATACATACATACAAACATATGAACGTATACATATGTTTTACTCCATATAAAAATACAGACCGATTCTTATAAACATGTACATGGTACATGAAGACGCCTGCATCTATGGTGCTAGCGAAATTTGAAAAGTTTAAAAGGAAAACCTACCGGCAAATGCTGGCTCAGTGGAAACAGTCGTTGTTTTAACCTCAGTGGCATTGGCGAATATACTGTCGGAACCTAGTTGTACACCCTCCTTGCCTGGAAGAAGATATTCTGATAAGGAAGTGACAAAAGGCGTAGATTGATAAATTGAATTTGATACATGTCAAAATAATTGGAACCTGGGCTTTGCCGATGTGATGTATAAGCACCAACAAAAATCATATATGAAAAAAAATATCATAGTTTTAACTGAAGGAAAGGGTGAACCACATGGATTGGTGTGGAATGAATTAAATTAAAGAAAAAAGCTAGGTGTTCAATTTAACCCTTTCCTTACCAATGATGCCTCAAGACACTCCCGTAGCAAGTGCAAATGATTTCCAAGGCATCATTTTCCGTTTTTTTGTTAAAATGTCATTATTTCAGCTGATTCAACATGAATCTTTATAATTTGTTCAGAGATTTTGTAAAACTCCTTTATAGTGATAGTTAATCAGTAATTTTATAGTTATTACCATGGAAACACTGACATAAGATTTTAGATACACAGGAAAAGAATAAATTTTCTCAACAATTGTAACATAGGCCTGCACTACAGAGTTGGTCTTGTGTCAGGCATGCTGTATTTGAAGATGTGCACCTGCGACCAAGCCCGGTCAGGAAAGGGTTAATAAAGTAATGGATACTCTTAAGCCCTGTTTCCATTGGCTGACGAAAACGGTGTAGATTTTTTGTGTTCTCCTAATAGCCTATTTCCATTGGGCAGCACCAGTATACAGCCAGGAAGCACCGACAGACCTTTAGAACTGCTGATGCAAAATATAGGGCCTGTTTTGATTGGCCGATTTCCTGTCACCGATCTACAGCCAGGTACCACCAACAGACTTTTGGCACTGCTGACCCAAAATCTGTCAATGGAAACGACCCAGCTCGTGAAATGACCCACAACTTTTTCTGCTTAGATTATGCACTGTGGCACCACCCACCACTGAGTGAAAGCTTGGTCACTGATTGAAATCTACAACTCTCACCAATTTTTCTTCACCTCCGCACGGTCAGTGGCACCACTGACCGACTTTCTGTGTAACTAACAAAATCTACACACGTTTCGTCGGCCAATGGAAACAAGCCTATAAGGCCTATTTCCATTGGCCGACGAAAGCGTGTAGATTTTTTGAGGTACCCAGAAAGTCTGTCGGTGGTGCCACTCACTGTGCGTCTATATAGAAGGGTAGTAGATTTCACTTAGCTCCCAACCTTTCACTCAGTGGTGAGTGGTGCCACATTGCATAATCTAAACGGGAAAAGTCGTGGATCATTCCACGAGCTGGGTCTTTTCCATTGACCTATTTTAGGTCAGCAGTGCCAAAAGTCCGTCGGTGGTTCCTGACTGTAGATCGGTGACGGGAGATCGGCCAATGGAAACGGACCTATAGATGGACTATTAGGAGAACACAGAAAATCTACACCGTTTTTGTCGGCCAATGGAAAAGGGGGTAAACTGTTGAGTGGCTGTTGGTTATTTACATACCGTCATTTTCTAGTTTTTGCCGCTCTAGTTTGAAGAGATAACGCCGAACCAGGCGCTGGAGAATGTCCACATACGACGTCTCCGGCGTCTCAATATTGAGATTCTGGCACACATTCTCCCTGCGTTTCTGAAAGAATTGAGAGGTCTAGGTAGTGTGAAGGGTGACACTCACTGAGACACGGCTACACATCCCAGCATCCCCTTCAGGGTGCAATCCCATCCTTCCGAGCGCAGTTCCGGATCCGGTGTGGCGTTGTGTGTCGTGATTCGGTTTTACGACATGTCGTTGATCGGTTTTTACGTCATGTCGTAATTCGTTTGTATGTCAGTTCGCGATTCGATGGAAACGGAAATATCGCAGGTCGCTTTGCAGCATCTTTAAAGATGTATTCATCAACCTAGACGGGTATCGGCGGAGCATGTGTTCATTTTGGAAAATGCGTTTTTATATCCCAAAAATAGTTCAGTCCACCGAAGTGGGAAATAGGAAAAGATTGGTGAATCATGAGATTGGAGTGTTATGCATCCTATATGTATAAGTTTATATTCTAAGTTGGAAAATAGTCTAGACTAAAAATGAATATTATCTTAATCTATCAAACGACTAAAAAGTTTGTTTAGATGCAACCAGGCAATTTGTATGATGCAATAAAGCGTTCATGTAAATAATTGGCCCACGTCTAAGAATGCAGCTAAGGAGCAAAAGCTAGCTAGAAAGGTTATCATAGGAGCTTAATTCTGTACATGAAAATGTTATTTTTAACGGAAAATGATAAAGCCCTAAAGCTAAAAAAAGTAGGATAATTTACAAAGGAAGAATAAATTGCAAAATTGTCCAAAATAACATACAATATTATCCTTATAAAATTATATGATGGAATGATATCAGATATTCTATATGATAATATGATAATTTATATTAGATTTCTTTATATGAATATCAATACTATATTTTTCATCCCTGGTAGTATGATATGTTATGCCTACTTTCTTTTAGGAATGACTAAACCTATGGTGTTTGTTTGGAATTATAATTTTATTATATTATATTAGGGTACTTCTTTTTCTGTATGTATCCCTATATAATTATAAATGGTTATAGAAAGATATGACACTATGTACAGGTCGGAAGACGTTTAAAGAGATATAAATAATTAAGGTAATGAAGCTTTCAATCGGAGAGAAATATCACCATAAAAAAATGGCAATTCAAAAGAAAGAAGAGACTCAAAAAGACAACCATAAGCGTGAAACGGAACAAAAGTGAACAATGAGAGAAACTGTGTAAGTTGATTTTATAAAAGAATGATTAAGTAAAAAATTCTCAAAAGAAAAAAAGGGAAACCGCTGCTTGAAGTCGAGGGAAATAGTAAAATCTATCAAACGCCATTTCGTTTCCTTGTACACTCCTTACCTGTGTAGAGGGCTGGTTTTGTGCAAAGTTTAGAAAACTTTTTGATCAGTAATGAGGAAATAAAGCCATTGTGATTGTGATGGTATTTTACATTGAATGGTCTAACATAATAAAGCGCAGACCCAAAAGAAATTGTGGTGTCAAGAAGTTCGAGAACTTCTAGCTTGCTGAAATCTTTAAATTGATGTGTAGAGGAGTGGGGATTGTGAGTTGATCGGAGTGAGCATCTGTTTAGTGCATTGAGTGAAAGTTTCAACTCGTATATATGCATGGATCCGAACCAGAGCGAATGATGCCTGTGACCAGATTTAACCAAAAGAAAGTTATAAGGAGGAGAAAGTGTCTCTCTGTATCATGGCAGTACTATGATGCCCAAGGTGTGTTAACATGGTGAGGGAGGGCAGGGTGCAATCTGTGGGGCAATCAATGATCTCATTGTGTTAGTAATGCTGGGGACACGCCAAACGAGAAACGCAGCGATTTCCGGAATGGCCAACACAAAATGGTATGTATGTGAGCTATCATTTCATATTACACCTGATAATTTCTTCAAAGACACTAATTGACACTGATCAGTGAGAGATATTTCAGTAGGACCTCGTGTAAGCGAATACCCTCCATTCAGGTCCAAAGTGTCCACTTATGTGGGGTGACTGCTTACATGGGGTTGAAATAAACATCTAATAGAGGGAACCGTTCTGAACAAATGTTTCCGTTGACTCGGGGTGACCGCTTACGTAGGAAGCTCGTTACGTAGGTGGGTTTGTACTGTACTATGAAATAACATCTCACATACGCGCCATTTTGTGTTGAAAATTCCAGAAATCGCTGCGTTTCTCGTTCGGTGTGTCCCCAGCTTGATGCGTTCCATCCATGACCGGGGTTTATACCATGCAGTTCAGGAACAACAAAGATCAGAGGAGACAGCACATCCCAGTCAAGGCGTCCGGCAAGTGGTTTCAGCCAGCGGGTGTGCTCAGCAATTGTTTCTTAACCAACAAGTAGGCGCGAGAATAATTGTCAATCAAAAAAGAGCAAGATGAATTTGTTCAGGCTCAATTAAGGTGTCGGAAAGAATGGGGTGGTCAGTAGCATTGGGAGAATTCGTCTATCAAAAACCGTAACCAGAGAAACGGACATTCTGTTGGATGGGGGTGTTTCATATCTTACTCTTGCTTTGCTTATGTTCAGTTGCCGAGGGCGTCCGCCGCCAGCGTCCTAAATAGAAACATAAAGCAACCAGCGACGTTAAAGGCCGCCATTTTGTATTTAGCAAGGTCAATGGCGGCCATCTTGAATCCAGCCAGTTTGACCACAATTGGGTGTTGGCATCCCTCTTACCTTGTTGTCAAACCTGCAGCGGGCAATTAAAGTTTAAAAACCTCTCGGACAAGAAGAAAAATATCATATTTAAAGGAGAGCAGATTTCATCACAAAAGACCAATTAGTCTGATTCATACGACACCACATTGAAGGTGTTAAAGATGCTAAATCTGGATTATAGATAGAATAGTTAATATCATTATTAAATGATCATTGGATTTCACTTTATGAGTAATTAGATTTATGATCGTATAAAAGCAGAAAAGAGGGTGATCAAAGATGAGACACAGACGCATGAAGGAAAATGAACTTTCTTGACACCATAATTGATATTCACATTTTATAATTTAATACGATATTGCTATAGCAAACAATACAGATGGTAAATTAATATATGGGGTTTTTAATTACAGAATAAACATTTATGGTATAATAATGACATCAACAGTCTAAGGAATTTATCATTTGAGATTAAAAAAAACGAGCGGAGTCACCAGTAGAAACCTACATACCTGTTGCCAAATGTTAAACATTTGCCGTCAGTGAACTAATCTCTAGTGTCTCTATTATTTGTAGCATAGTAAAGGCGTTCGGTTATATGTGGTTAGTGCTTCAAGTCTTCTGCACGAACATAACGGTAAGCCTACATTGTGTTTGAGTGTCTTAAGTGCTTGGTTTAATAAGTGCTATATAAACACAAGCGTCATGAGTGCGCACAACCAGTTGTAAACAACCGTGAAGTTTTTTTGTTTTGTTTTTTTTTGTATGTGAGCCCTGTTTACACACCAACACAAATCAATCGCAGATCGACTGCAGACTGGTCGCAAGGGGTGGAAACAGGTCGTAGACAAGTATGCTTTCATCAAAAGTTGAGTTTTTTTAACGGAAAAGTGCTTAAAACATCATTAAGTGTGTAAATATTGCTCAACATATTGGTCCCAGATGGGTTCGAGGCCATCTTTAACTTGAGATTTCCCAAGGCTATGGTTTGAGTAAGGTGGAAATTAAGATGCGCGGAGAGATAAAATATCAACAAATTTCATGATCTTACGGAAAAAAACCCCATGGAAAACCCAACGTTCTGATAAATGTTCTGTTAACATCATAATCGTTCTCCACATTTTAGCCCTTTTTGGTGAGATGGCATCTTAATATACACACTGTTACACATCTTTGTGAAGCAGAGATTTTCTTGTTTCTTGTATCATACATAAAAGATGTATTGCTATGCTTAGCACATGAGGGTTTCGTTTTGTTTCTTGGTAGAATTCATGTCTTGCTTCATGATTACAATGTTTTGTGATTAAAATATATGTAAACATCAGTGGTATATTTAGAGTTAGAAGGGGGTGTTCCTCTCCCATGAATTACTAAATCTTGGCCTCTTTAATAATCTGGTCTTACATGACAACCATTTTCTCTACCTTTTACAAGGGGTATTGTTTGATAATATCTATTAGACAGTCTTATCCGTTCATAAGATCGTCCATAAGTGTTAACAAAGTTGACCCACATCGTCCCTGACCCGGCGGTTACATTAGACGACTAAAAACATGGCGACTGTAGATCGTCAAGCCAATAACTTCAGTTGGTGGCAATGTCCACTGAAAAAGTCGTCAAGCTCAGAATTTCCTTGAGCGTTTAAACTGACGACACAGAATCGCTGCCTGTTAAGACGACTAATTCAAGGTGGCTTGAAATAGTCGGCGGCATCAGACCACGTTCAATAGTCGTGAGGTGGTACCAAATTGCGTTATCAGACATAATCAGACGAGCTGCTGTCGCCACGTGCTTGGCGTTTACATTAGACGATTTCTATCATTTTACTAATGAAAGTCGTCAGGAGCTGCAAAATACCAGAATCTCCAGCCAGAATCGTCTAGTGTAAACACCGTGTGAGTCTCCTTAGAGTACAAAAAATGGTCTCTATGGATGATCCTAGATTATCAAACGGCCACTGATATCCCTTTGAAGTCATTATGTAGATTTATGACCACATGCTAAAACAATTTCACTGTGTAACACTAGTGGGACATTAGTTTTGAAAGCAAATGTCTATCGATATATATATATGTATATATATATATATATATATATATATATATATATATATACACACACATATATGTATATATATATATATATATATATATATATATATATATATACGTGTGTGTGTAGGGATACGTTATATTGACATTTAACAGTAGTGTATTATGATACCATCTATCCATCATTAAAGGGATTAAGTGACTGAGCCATGTCTTTGGTATAGACAAAGTGAACCCGCTGAAACCGCAGATACCCGTTCACTAAACACCATTTCCGGATACAGGCGCTCAGTACTTTGACTATACAGGTTTGTGAATATATATGTCATTCTCCAATCTTTTTAATCCATATTTTTGATGCACTTGACAATTGTCATTTGAGCTTCGAGACAGACTTATTCAGAGACGATAGCAACAAACAAGACCAAAAACAATATTCTAGCATCAAACCCCCATAGCTTTAGTACTAAGCCTCGTTCTTATTGGCCTCCGGAAATGGTGTTTAAGCACTGGTATCTGCCGTTTTAGCGGGTTCGTTTTGGCTCCGTATGGAGGGTGCGTCCCTCTCATAAGATCTCACACTCTCTAAGTCATATTCTGTACTCTCACTACGCTCTATGGAGAAGAATTCTTAACGAACTAGGCTTAGAGCCTTGAGAATCCACTGTCCTGCTTCCCGTGCTAAAGACATACATCAATGGAACCAAAGATTCCTATAATCTCAATGATGCCACTTAGCGGGAATACTGTGTGCCAGGCTCTAAGCTTAGTTCTTTTAGAATTCTTCTCCCATAGAGCGCAGTGAGAACCTTGTACAGATTACGACTTAGAGACTGTGAGATCTTATGAGAGGGGTGCACCATTGTGTAGACCTGTCTACGACCACGAACCAACATACATGTAGCTTCTCGTGTTTGTACTGCCACTACCCATGTGTATCCAAGTGTCATCGAATGGAAGGACCTGCCGTTACCAACTCATATGTCGGTGTTTTATCCAGAAACATTTAGCAAGAAAAATACAGAGAAGTAACATCAAATGCGAGCATTTTAATAAATATGCTTTGCAATCAACATCAATAATATCTAATCAAGATGAATATATATATCCTGAACAAACTAATCGCCGAAAGTTAACTAATTAGCAATGGATTTCCATGAAAGCCTGTAAACACTATATTAAATATTTAAATTTTCAACTTGGTTATAGCCTCATGAATGAGTGCATTAGTCAGTGATTAACTATTCCAAAGCCATTGCAATGTACACCTTGTATCACAGGAACAATTACCAAAAAATAATATAAAACCTAAATAGCTCGCATCAGATAAGAACGGTTAAATAGAATAGGCTGGGAAGGGGACGGAGAGATTAGAGCGAGACCTACCTTTATGAAAGTTTGCCTTTTGCCCCGCTCAAAGTCCAGAAGGCCATCGCCCTCTTTCCTGAAGAGGTCTTTGAGCCAGCGCCAGGCATAGCGGCATGACTTTGGAGTTGGGATCATGTTGAACGGAACGGGCAGGGTACTGCCCTCGTCGATGTAGTTCATCCAGAGGCGTGTGCGGGCGAACTTCCATTCAACATCACAGTCACCCTGTGAAGGAAGAGAAACAGGCACATCCTTTATCCTACCCCTAATAAAAAACGCCATAGGTTTAACATTGACTCAATGTATTTGACGGAGCGTTGGATAAAGTGTTATTTATGCACCGAGGTGAATAAAAAAAACGGACCAATCAGGGACGAGATAACGAAAGTAGATCCGGCAGTATTGATAACTACTAACATGGATAATTACAAATATTCTCTGCATATCGGTGAGATGGGGTAGGATAAATACGAAACTGAACTCGAGTTAGCCTTGTCAATGTTCATACCACTCAGGTCAGGTCTGCTACTCACTAAACTCGGCTAACGCCTCGTGTAGTAATACACAACCTGCCCATCGTGGCATAAACATTGACAAGGCTAACTCTCGTTTGGTTTCTACTAATTATTACCTACCTATTATTTTATCATCCATCGTATACAAAGCTCCCATTTGAAATGTATGGGGACTCAGTAAACCACTACCCATTGTATAAAAACTGTCAGATACCATGCCTGTGGTATACGGATTCAAACCTGTGGTATACGGCCTCCAAACCATGGTATACGGGAAAAATAGTCCCTTTTGCTATAGAGCAAAGAAATAGTTCCTATTGTTATACCCGCTAATATGGCAATTACTGGGTTTGATTTATTCAAAAATATGGATAATAAATGCAATAAACGATGATTTTGTGGACAGGCAGCTTTGTAAACCACTCGCGGTTGACCTCGTAATACACTCGCTAGCGCTCGTGTATTACTACGCGTCAACCTCTCGTGGTTTACGGCCGTCTGTCCACAAAACCATCGATTATTGTCTATATATATATGACCTACCCATACTGTCCGGTGCTACCACCATGGAGTTGTCCCATTACCTTAATTCCATATAAGGAATACAGTAGACCGAGTAGCCAATGACTGCATTTGCAGCAAACCCCGACCTTCACCCTGACCTCCTTACATAATATTTTATAGCGCCTTGGGACGGCTCTGCAGTCGAGAGTTGACCTACAATCTAATGGGCAACAACTACCCTCCTACCCATGACGTATATATAACCATACGTCACACTGTGACGTACGGGGTATGTGATCACGTGACTGGCTATGATTTCGCCATTTTAGGTATATAATAATACGAAAACAGGATGATTTTCTTAGAACGTCAAAATACTTGGTAAGATTATTGATCAAATATATCCCTCTGCCTTTAGCATCGGGATGTATCTGATCAATAATTTCACCGCATATTTTTGACGTACGAAGACCGTTAGCCAGTTTCCGTATATTATTATATACCTGTGGTAGGATATCCTACACATACGGCCCACTCCTACCCATGTTGTATTTATATCCGTATGACACCTAGATGATGTACGGGGTATGTACGGCAGAGAAATCCAAAAACTCGCCCAGAAGCAAAGTTAAAAATTGGATATTCTAAGGTATATAATTAACTAATAATAGCTTAGGTCGCTCGAAAAGCATACCAGCAGTCGCTGAAGCCATAAGTCAAGCATACTAAACATATGTCCTGATGTCTCAGCGGATCTTGATATATTATATATATTCTTAAAATGTACTCCCCCCTCAATGAATACAGGTGGGATCCCAGGGTAACCACAAAAGCATTCGTGACATATATCATCGACCTATAGTATTTCAAAGATGTACTACCGAGTTGACATTATCTATGTTTAAAATCACCCATCTCATCACACCCATAAAAAAAGATCAAAATTCGACCACGATGTAATATGTTTATATAGCTAGAATTTGAAAGAATGTATTAGCGCCGACTCCTTGTAGTAAATCTATGTACAGGAAATATATTGTCATTATCATCCCAAGAGGGACCAGACGGCAGAACAGCCCTGGCCGAATCTGGGTTATCTGTACGAAAATATATATATATGTGTAAAAAAAAAAAATAAAAAAAATATATATATATATATATATAAATAATAATAATAATAATAATAATAATAATGATAATGAAAAACAAAAAAAACACTGAGCTGCTCACTCACCTGAATGTCCTCAAATGAATGACTCATCATAGCGATGAGCATGTTGACAAGTACGATGATAATGGCGACGTGGTAGAAAGCGAACAGGAACATACCCACGCCTTCAACTATAGACGTGGCGTGATTCCCGCCCGGGAAACTATACGACTGGATTTGGTTCTTCTCTGAAGACATGAGGGAAGAGAAAATTAAATAGTTGTTAGATTTCTTCAATTCATTCAAAGCTTTTCTTATTTAGTGAATAGAGATGTGTGGGTAGTTATCGGTTGGACAACTACGATTTGGTGGGTTATCATTTGAGGGAGACATGGTTAAATGATATAAATACTCTTATATAAAGACCTAATTTGTTTTAACAAATTGTTCCTGCAAGACATGAAGAACATCTATGTGCAAGTGGAATAATGATCAATCCTCCTTATATAATAAATGAATGGTCATATACATATATATCTATATCTATATCTATATATATATATATATATATATATATATATATATATATATATATATATATATATATATAGGCTATCAATAATCCACTTGATAAAGGTGATACACTATATGAATATAATTTCCAAGGAAGACAAAAGTCTCTATATATTAGGCCTAGTATTATTGTGATTAGTCATCAATTACTGCTTTAACACTGTGACTTGGAATATGATATATATTTCAATTTGATAGGATGAGTATGTTACCAAAGAAATTATAGCTGTCATGTATTTTTGAAACCATACAAAAAGCATAATACAATGCTGTAGTTTACTACTGTTTGAATGGGCTATATCCTTAATTATCAAGGTACTTCCGATAAGCGGAGAACATTTGCAAAATGAGTAGTGGATCACACTGGCTACTTACCTTTATTTGGATATTTTATCTCTACGCTATCCGTACTTACTAAACCGAACATAGACCAAAAGAGACTATACAATGTTCGGGGTAACCTGCAATGGAAGAAATATACGAGTTTCAACGACAAACAACGTCACAGTATTAAACTCCTTTTAAATACAGCCATGCCTCGTGTCTTAAGGCCTGTTTCCATTGACTGACGAAAACGGTGCAGATTTTTCTCCAAGAAGCTGATTTCCATTTCCCATTACCGATCTACAGTCAGGAACCACTGACAGACCTTTAGCGCTGCTGACACTCAATGGAAATAGGGCTTTAGGAGAACTAAAAGAATCCACACCATTTTCGTCGGCCAAAGAAATGGCCCTTAAAATTTCCATTACTTTATTAACTCTTTCCTGACCGGTCCCAGGTGCACGTCATCAAATGCAGCATGCCTGACACCAGATCAACTCTGTAGTGCAGGCCTATGGTACAATTGTTGAGAAAATTGATTCTTACAATACTCGACTGTGGAGACACCAAGCGAGAAACGCAGTGATTTCCAGAATCGCCAACGGAAAGTGGTGTGTATGTGAGCTATCAATTCATATTCTACCTGAATATTGCTTCTGAGATGCTATCTATTAACAGCGGGAGATATCTTTATGAAATATTTTCTCACAACACGCCACTTTGAGTTGGCGATTCTGTAAATTGTTGCTGTTCTCGCTCGGTTTGTCTCCGACTTTAGCAACGACTGTCCACCCTTTAAACTCTCCGATTTGTAAATGTGGAAATCAGATGAATACGTTCAATAGCATTCAATCTATATCCTCCGTTTAATCTATGTACTTATGTTTGCTATTTGTACTGTTACCCTAAAACGCAAAAACCATATGTAAATAAATAAAAATAATATTATGGAGAAACCAAACAAGAGTTAGTCATGTTGTTGTTTATCGCACGAAGGCAAGATCACATATAACTGCGCGAGTCGAAGCTGAGAGCAGTAATACGTGATCTCGCCGGAGTGGAATGAACAATAACACAACTAACTCGAGTTTGGTTTAGAATTTATCCTACCCCGCCCGTCTAAATTACTTCTACATTAACATATGACGTCATTTGTCAAGTGTATCCCACTAGAGCGATATTTTTAATTTTTCTGAACTCCAGACCGAATACAGTGACCCAATGTTAAGCCTATGGATATACATGCAGACTTACCCTTGGAAGGCCTCAGTAGAATGTATCACTTTGTCAGAGTCCGGTCCAGTGGAATTCTTTAGCGTGAAGGTTTGCGAACCGTAGTACCAGTATAGATTATGAAGCCCAACCATGAATGCAAACAGTACCTACGTGATGAAAGGGTGAAAAGTACCAGAGCATTAGTTTGTTAGGAAAAACCAGGGGGGTATTTTTCAGTAACCTCGGGCCTGTTTAATTATCTAGGATCTCACATGAAGACGCTTTTCTGTACCTCGTACGAGGATTATCGTTTGATGAAATTTAAGTCAGTACGCTAAGACAGTATTAGCCGTCCATAAGGTCGTCCATAAGTGTTGAATACAATTGACCCATGTCGTCCCTTGGTCTCTATGGTATATAGAAAAAAAGCTTTTATGTAAGATCCTAGATTGTTAAACGGGCCCCACTGTTGTAGGTAACAATAGACTAAGATCTCCCAATGAATGTATAGCAGTTTGGACGAGAAAAGATAGGTGTTCAAGAGACACAATCGTAGCGCGCCACGGGATATCGGTGCCAAAACAGTAGTTATTAACAATTGTCTTAGAAAAAGCATAGTAGTAGGCATAATGTTTTATACTAATGACAATCGTAATAAACAATGCTTACATATATGGGGAGCACTGCAGTAGGTTTAGCAAATGCAGCCGAGTGGTGCAGTGCCCACAGTTGTCAACTAAAACATTGTGGTTTAGAAAGATATTTCTCATGATCGAAATACCCACAGGGTAATTATGGATTTCAGTATAGGTAAGCCATACATATAGAATCCACTCCTAAAATAACTCTAAATTTCAATAAGTTTTAGCAACATTTTTTTTCAATAAATATATCAAACGATCTAGTAGAGCAAGCTGAATATTCTTATTAAAAGAAACAAGGTGAGTTACATTCAGTGCAGGCATCATTTCGTCATCAGCATTTATTTTAATTTAACTTTACTTTTTCTAACTATGCTAACTTCATTGTGATAGTTCACCACATTTATTTGGGATTTAAAATTATCCCTACTGACGGTCCTTTGTATTCCATAGTCTAGCTTGTTCCAGACAACACAGGTATATACTAAATGAATATCAATTGACTTACCAAAAAGAAAAGGACAAGGAAGCGCGTTATGTCACCGAGCATTCTGCCCAGTGATATCTGTAAAGGGCCCAGCACTTCGAATGCTGGCATGAGGTACGTGGTTCGTGCTATCGACATTACGTTAGCCACTGCGAACAGCACGTCCGACACGATCTCCGGGTCGTCCGGCTTCCACTCAAAACGGGCTGCAAAGACACAGTACTCCAGTCAGTGAGCATACGCAGGGGAATGGACCCAATAAGGCCTGTTCCCATTGGCCGACAAAAAGGGTGTAGATTTCTTTAGTTCTGAATGAGGCCTGTTTCCATTGGCCGACAAAAAGGGTGTAGATTTCTTTAGTTCTGAATGAGGCCTGTTTCCATTGGCCGACAAAAAGGGTGTAGATTTCTTTAGTTCTGAATGAGGCCTGTTTCCATTGGCCGACAAAAAGGGTGTAGATTTCTTTAGTTCTGAATAAGGCCTGTTTCCATTGGCTGACAAAAAGAGTGTAGATTTCTTTAGTTCTGAATGAGGCCTGTTTCCATTGGCCGACAAAAAGGGTGTAGATTTCTTTAGTTCTGAATGAGGCCTGTTTCTATTGGCCGACAAAAAGGGTGTAGATTTCTTTAGTTCTGAATGAGGCCTGTTTCCATTGGCCGACAAAAAGGGTGTAGATTTCTTTAGTTCTGAATGAGGCCTGTTTCCATTGGCTGACAAAAAGAGTGTAGATTTCTTTAGTTCTGAATGAGGCCTGTTTCAATTGGCCGACAAAAAGGGTGTAGATTTCTTTAGTTCTCCTTAAGGCTCCAGTCATAGCACGCCACATCACCAATTATCATCCACATCACAAATTGTGGTCTACATGCTGTGACATGTAGAACATGGTGAGGATTGTGGAGACAAACTCGGCGTTTACACTAGACAATTATAGGTGGCGATTCTGGCATTTTACACCACGTGACGACTATCAGCCGTAAAAGTCTAATGTAAACACCAAGCATGTGGCGACTGCAGACCAGATTATACAATTTGGCACCACATGACAAATATTAGTTATGATCTGATGCCTGCGACTATTTCAAGCGGGCTTGAATTAGTCATCTACACGGGCGGCGATTCTGTGAAAACATTTAGGTCCGGCGTCCACCTACTATGATATGGCTCCGAAATGGTCTACGATGCACCTCCCGAAGAAAAATCAAAATCGCGTCGGAAGGTCACCTAATATCAGGGCAGTTGATCACGTTTCTGCGATTAGGCACCGATAAAAACCCCATTCAATGCGTGGTGCATTGGCACGTCTAGACATATATGTCTATGATTTTGCACCTTCCCGATATGTCTCCGATATTTGCTTTTTGTATCGGTGCCATATCGGTAGGTCTAAATTTCTATCGTAGTAGGTGGACGCCTGGCCTTAGTCATCTATACAGGCGGCAATTCTGTGAAAACATATATTCGTCAGGGTAAACGCACCACATGACGATTATAAGTTATGCTCTGACACCTGCGACTATTTCAAGTGGGCTTGAATTAGTCATCTACACAGTCAGCGATTCTGTGAAAACATATTCGTCAGTGTAAACGCTAGTGTACATTCTGAGGTCCACGACTTTTGCAGTGGACATTGCGACCACCTGACAACTATTGACTTCACGATCTACAGTCATTACCTTTTTAGTCGTCTAGTGTAAACGCAGGTTACAGGTGAGATTCGAACCCCCATCCCTTGACTTACATGCCCTCATGAAGTAACTATGCGGACTGTCGTGCATCCCTATGTCGTTGATGATCAACTCAAACATGGTATAGTTGCGGTTGAGTAAAGCTGCCCTCGCCATTGACGTCCCGTCAAAATATTGGTCTGCTGCCTTTATCCAGTGGTCCACAAGAAACCGCAGCAGATACGAAGCCAAATAGAAGGATAACAGGGTGAAGTCCATCCAGTTATAGTTGTCTAGTAAATACACGCGTAAACCCGAGTTGTACATCTGCTTGCACTCCATCCAAAGAAGTCCTGCAAACAGAAAGTATTTCATTTAGAAATATCATAGAGGAGACCAAGGGTCAGAGCTTTTATCTCACCCCAGATATTTTTTCTCCATAGAGTTAACGTTGGAAACTCGTATTTAACACCCATTAGATATTTAGGAAAAATATCCAATGGGGGATAATGTCACAAATGTTAGCCCATTAGTCAATATTAAGGGTGAGATAAATTCAGAAACCCATTCAAGTTTAGGGTCAGAGCTCGATCCCATCTCATTTGAATCACATAGCAATTCACGCGGCTTCGCCTGGTGAATTACTACGTGATTCAAACTCGATGGGATACGAGCTCAGACCCTACACTTTCATGGGTTTCCTCTATAGTATCCCATAGAGTGTATTAAAAATATTTCGCGTTGAAACAAAAACAGGAGATTAGTCATTTCTTGGACAGAAATTCTCGACAGAAAGCACAGTCTTTTCACCTTGTATCCCATCGAGTTTGAATCGCGTAGTAATTCACAAGGCGAAGCTGTGTGAATTACGTAGCAACTCAAACAAGATGGGATCAAGCTCTGACCGTAAACTTGAATAGGTTTCTGAATTTATCTCACCCCTCACATTGACAAATTGTCGAACATTTGTGACATGATCCCCCATTGAGTTTTTTTTTCTAAAAACCCCATGGGCATTGGATACGATCTCCCAATGTCAAGTCTATTTGGAAAAAATACTAGGCGTGAGAAATTAAGTAGGACTTGTATCAATGAGAACACATGTGTTATTTTTACGAACATGAGAAAATAGTGAAAACATTAAGCCCTAGAATATATTTTTCGGGCTATTGTTCCTTTTATTGCAGTCACAAAAGTTTTCTTTTTTTTGACATATTCTTTGGAATGATGTTCTATACAATCCAAAGTTGGAATGAATTATTTTCATTTCTGTTGGAAGGTAAGACTCCAAATTAAAGAGGAAAAGACGCAAGATTGGTTAATGGGAATGAGCAATGCAGAAATATAGGGAACGATAATGTACCAAGAATGACACAAAAACGAAATAATCAATTAAAATGATTAGATTCTGATGTATATAATATAGTTAATAGAAACGCAGAGATAGCTACCAGATATTATGCGTTTTTCCCATAATCCGTAGCCACAGCATTGAAAATGGGATAAATTTGAAGTATCATCAAAGAAGGAAATCCTATGTAACATAGGGTGGCACCTTTGTACAGTTAAGGGGGCGTCCACCAACCACGCCAAGGCTATGGCAATGGCTTCCCGACATGGTCCACGATTGGCCTACAATTGGAGGCCTTGTCGTGGTTGGTGGACCCCAGTTCCTGACAAGAGTCTACGACAAGGCCACGTCAAGGCCACGATTGGAAGCTTGGCGGGAGCCTTCCGACAAGGCTACAACAGCATAAAGCATGTTCGATTTTCCCCACAACTGGGCCCTTGTCGTGGAGTGTCATGGCATGTCGGAAGCGTGTCACAGAGGTCTACGATAGGAAATTTGGTGGAGTGTGCACTTCCCGACATGCCCCGACAACGTTGTCGTAAAGCCCCCCTTTTTACGACTTCTTCTGTCGTGGTTGGTGGACGACGCCTTGCGGTTCCTGCACCTTGATATGATTAGTTGATGCCTATGAGGTCTCTCTCCCTCACAAATGTGACTCGCGCAAGTTTAATCCCTAAGGCCATGCAAATTGTACACACGTTGGTGTAACATGATTCCTGTACGTTGTCAAATGTCAATAATTAAATAGTTAGCCTGAGTAGTTTTTATGCCACGACGGGCAGGTCGTGTATTACTACACGAGGCGATAGCCGAGTGTAGTGAGGAACAGACCTGACCAGAGTGTATTTATCCTACCCTAATCTTTGCGCTTTTGGATTACTAAAATATAAATATCGACTTAACGACAAAGCTTAAATGAGTGCCGGATATCCGTTTACTACCAAGTACTTGTTATTGTCGGAGCAAGCCACTAAGCTGACATCCTGGTCTCTGATTGGTCAATTTTTTTTATTACTCTAGTGGCATAAAAAACACTTTATGTCATGGCCTGCCACATAAAATTTGCCAATGTTAAGCCTATGGCGTTTTTGTTTATTAGGGGTAGGATAAATGATTGTACAAAAAAAAAGACTACAAATAGAGCAATTCAACTGACACAAACAACAGCAACAGAGCAACTCACCCAGCACCCAGAACATAAGACAGATTTGGACGTTAGTGATGAGCGAATTGGCAGGTCTCAAGGTGCCCTTCAGGAGACTCTCCACTTTGTCCTGATGTATTTCAGAGTCGTAGGGGTCGTCTCGAAGGACATTCACTGACGTCACATGGTATCCTTTGTCCTCGATCCGGAAGGTGGCAGCAGCGAGCAGAATGAGGAAGGTGATATGGGAGAAGGTGTGCGTGATGAACTTGGTGGCTGGACAGCGCATTGCGTTGCCGATCTGTAAAACATTGAAGCCAGTCGGCGCTATAGGTCAGGAAGGCATATTAGGGACTATAGTGGGATGTGAATCAAAATAGTGTTTCCCTCAAAGATCTTATAGATTTACTTGTGCTGAATATATAATTGGTTTAAGTAAGCATTTGTTTATATATAACAACTAAAGGAAAGACATTTATTGCAATTACAAGATAAAATACTGCATCTTTCCCAACCAAGCCTTTTTTCTCCATTTTTCACCTACCTTGACAATGCTTTGATATATGGCAGATATCACAAAAAGGGGCTTTTTGGTACTTTTATTTTTTCATAACAAAACAGTCCATTTTGACTTCTACTATGAGTACAAAAAAAGTTAAGGTATCAAAATGATTGTAAAATAATTCTCTACTTAATCAAACTAGGTTTCGATTTTTGTTCCACATGGAATTCTATAGAATCTTCACTCATATTCTAGGAGTCAAACATTTTGCCAAACTTTTAACATGGTTTCTGAGAATATACATAAAAAATGAAAACAGATCAACTGCCTGAATAAATTCAATGTATACATGACAATAAAGCCCATAATCTTAGGTTTAATATGCTACCTTTTGCCAATTTGTATATTGTTTAAAACCTAAGTTATGAGAAACTTTGTAAACTAAGTCAAAAATAACTAGTTTTCAGTCCCCAATATGGTTGCACGGCCTTTAGTGCCACCAGTAAAAGGTGTTGCTATCGGTTGCGAATAGTAAGCTGAATGAATGACTCCAAGGCTTCGTCCCGTTACAAGCTTCATTGCTGGTGTTACTGCAATGCGCTACACTGTCCGACTGACTAGAATACATCGAGATCAGGCGGTGTCGGGCCGTATTTTCATCATCAAATGACCTCGAACGGCCATCCGTACGGGGCTCAGTAACCACGTTTTCTCATAATACTGTTACTATCAGTTGTGAGCTGAATGAATGACTCCAAGGCTTCGTCCCGTTACAAGCTTTATTGCTGATGTTATTGCAGTGCACGGCACTGTGCTGACCGGACTGATGAGAATACATCAGGATCAGGATTATATGCTGGCTCTGTGTTTACCGCGTGGGGGTGACCCTGTTGATTGTAACAACCCCAACCAAATATGGCCCTGAAAACATTGTATAATACATTTTTATATATTATAACAGTGAATTTATTCACTATATTCTGGATTTACTCATGAATTCTGACATACAAAAAGAATTGTTTGCTTACCAATGACAATACTAATATGTGAGTAATGTGTGTTGTGTTCTTTCCTCCTTTTTTCTGTTCATTTATTCTCGGTTTAATTCATTTATCTCTCATTTATAGAGGATAGAATAGGCAAATAAATTAAGAGAAAAAAAAATCATTTCATAGGAATAACTCCTGCCTATAATTTAGCATATTGGAAGGAATGATCAGGTGAAATATGAAATAATAGCTCATATATAAGCCATTTTGTCTTGGCGATTACGGAACTCGCTGCGTTTCTTACTTGGTATGTCTCCGGCTTGATGGACACTATAAATACCCATAACATTATTAAAGCAACCATGGACCCGTTTAATAATCTAGGCTCGTACATTTAGACTCTTTTCTATATACCAATGAGAACCAGGGACGATGTGGGTCACCCTTTATTCAACACTTATGGACGAACTTATGGATGGCTAAGACTGTCTTAGCGAACGACCTTAGATATTATTAAACGATAACCTTTGTACGATCCTCGATTATTCAACGGGCCCCTGGATACCGTTTTTCTCTCTCGACCCCTCAATAGAGCCAACCGCGTTAATCACCATGGCATGAAACTGTACTTCGTGTTATTTTGCATGGGAAAGTAACCTTTCTGTTGTGTGACGTAGGATGAACCCTAACTGCATTTATTTATTTATTATTTTATTTTTTTATTCAGGTATGATTCGATAGTACAGAAAGACTCCGATTTTATCTGAATTCCCTCTTTAAAGTAATTCAAATGGTCACAATAAATCCTGGTTAAGGGTCATGATTCAATAAATGGCCGCCTGTTACATTTTAGTATGACCTGTGACAACAAAACTACCTGGAAAATTCGCCTTATTTATTTAAACTGTCAATTATCCCCGTATGATATATACGCGGTATATTTAGCCAACGAACAAACTGATATCATTAACATACGCATCTCCATAGCGCACAGAATTACTTGCACATATGCATTGCCTGTTCTGTGATTGTTCGTCACACCATACTTTGAATGATACATAGTTTACTTTACTATATACTCATGCCGTATATACTGTAAATACCCAGCGTTTTGCCATATAACGTAAAGATACCGTACGGAATAATGTTCCGCACTTCCTCATACGCCTCGGTCCGTATAAACCATAAATTGTCATCTCGTTTTGTAGCTATCAAGTCTTAAAAGATTTGATAGACCTTGGCACACAGGAATATGATGATATTGGATTGTTTCGGTCCAAAAAGAAATCAAAAGTGAAAAATTAAATTCATATACATTGTGTATATGCGATCGCGGAAGTGCATGTATCGGCTGTATATTGACTTCTTTTCATGCATATATAAGAGGAAATATTCTCTGCGCGACATGCATACGCCGGTCGTATAGATGTTATATACGTTTGGCATATATGTATACTGATAAAGAAAACAAAAAGAATCGCGACCTGTAATTAATGAAACGATAATAAATAGGGTTTTAGAACGATTCTATAAACAAAATTGATAATATATCATTGGATTTTCTATATACATTGTACCAAGGACTTGATGACTAATGGCAAATAAGATATACTACAGTAGTGTCCCCTAGTTGCAGAGATCAGAATTATTGGATAGTGGCGTAAATACAACAGAATAAGGCGTATATATATGACATATATATGACTGTAAAATGGACACGTATACACGCCTATAGATGAAGCGTATACACAACGGAAAATAGGACTACCTTGTATATGCAAAATGATACCCATATACGCTGGGTGTATACTATAGAGGAAACCTATGCGAGTTTAGGGTCTGAGCTTGTATCCCATCGAGTTTGAATCACATAGTAATTCAGAAGGCGAAGCTGCGTGAATTACGTAGTGATTCTAACAAGATATGATCGAGCTCTGACACTAAACTTGAATGGGTTTCTGAATTTATCTCACCCTTAACATTGACTAATGGGCTATTATTTGTGACATAATCCCCCATTGGATATTTTTCCTAAATATCTAATGGGCGTTATCCCAATTTTAAGTCTATGGAGAAAAAATACCAGGGGTGAGATAAATATGTAAAATGGGGGTTTATCGTGTAGTGCGTGGCACAGACTTACCTTGGAATCGGGTGAGAATATGTAGACGATACAGAAGATGGGAACGAGCGGTATACACAGAGGCCACATGATCAGCTTTTTGCTCCACGTCAGAGATTGCATAAACCCCATTTCGGGGCCATACCAGATGTTTGTCAGATGTTGCTGGCAGTTGGGATGTGCCACAAACTGAAAGATATATTCACAGAGTGTACATGTTTCACCAATGCCTTAGTTAGAGGACAGGCCCCAGTCATACCTCTGGGGGACCTGGTATCAATATAATACACACAAAAAGCCCACGAATCATTCCTTCCCGGAGGAAAATCTAGAAATTATTACTGGTTACTATTAGAAGTGCTAAAGGAAGGTTATATAACTTTAAAGTTGGTCTAGGTTATACAGCTATAAAAAGGGGTAATGGTATAAGAATACAATAAAAAACATTCGTACGCAAGGCAAATTGTGGTATGACTACAAGGGTGTTACTAATTAGTCTTTTATCTATATGGAGTTATGGTTTTAATTAGGTATCCTAAAATGGATCAAAGTCCCTATAGTAATCTGCTATGTCACTACCCTATCTAGAATATCAAAGTGAAACTATAATAAACAAGTCACACCTTCACATTTAGTTTTCATATGAAAAGGACTGGTGCAACTCCAATACAGATGATTTGAGTGTGAAATGTTTACATCGGTGGGGTATGAAAGAACCAAAATAACATAAATAATCTTGATCTGAAACTAGACCTTTCTCCGTCTCGAGACAAAAACAGGTCCCGGCAAAATATGAATGGTGGGTAACTATGAACGAACATACCCATTTAGAGATTATATTGGACTAAATGAAGGAAACCTACTGGGCATTTAACCCTTTAAGGACGGGTGCCTGCGGCTGGGCTACCCCTATAAGGACGGGTGCTGGTGGCAGTGTGTCTGGCTAGAGGACGGGCATATAGTCAGCAAAACTCATAATTTGAATGCGGAATCATGTGATACAATACATGATCTTAGATATTATATTTTTTCGAAATAAAAAAGAAAATGATATCATATCTACAATCGATGAACATTTGATTCATATTGATCTGTTATTTTTGTGTTAAGACAATTTAATGAATATTTGAGAAATGATGCCTCGCGACATTATGTGGGATGGTGCCTGGACTTCGTGTGACAATAGCATGGTGATGCATCCAGGCAGCATGCATCTTGAAATGGTTACAGCCTGCTTCGTTCGGTATACAACTGATTAGTAACTATTTATTTCACAAGATTTACCATGAGACCAACGATAATTTTACACAGGTTTATAATAATTCTTTTGAAATCAGAGGATCAGACTCTTCTTCTAGTCCATTGTGTCTATCATTTACATTTCAAAAACTTAAAAAATGAGAAACGAATTAATTCTTAGCCTACTATGAACAATTGCGCATGCCTGTTTGTGTTTGTGATATTCCTCAATAGATTTCCATACACCTCCTAGAAAGCTTTCAAAATGTCAAAATTCAAGAACTTTCAGGGGCTTTAACCCATTTGTTCTCTACAGGGAGGGCGCACCGGCACCCCACTGGGGGACCTGCACACCCCCTGGACCCCCCGCGGTCCTCACCTGACAAAATACCAGTCAAGACCATTGCCAAAATTTGGTAGCCCTGCTCTGATGAATTAGAGGGAATGCTCACACCTATGGGTGTCTATTCTACTATAACACATTGCATGATACATTGGTTCATATGCTGTTTCAAATACACAGGATGCCTGTAATATTATCATGAAACTTCACGAAATTTCATATGATTTTCTATACGGCATGATACCATGAAGCGGAGCTGAGAGATGTCTGTAGCGGAAGACAACGAATGGCATACAAACAACTATATGAAACTGAGTGATGTTTAGATTTTATCCCACAATGTTACTTGTTTCTAACTTCATATGTCACCAGTGGCATATGAATATTTTATGCCGTAACCGTGGCATACAGTCACACCATGTTAAGTCTATGGAGATTTATATGAGGGGTAGTATAAAATACTGGAATGCGGCGCCGGTAGCACCCTCCCTTTGGCAGTTACGAAGAAGCTGTGCCTGCTATACAGACATTTTCTACTGCCCAATGAAGACAGCACCAATTAATTGAGTTCTCCATGAATTCAGTTGGTGGTAGCCACTGCTTGTATGTCGGTGTCTAAAATGGCTTGTTTTTGCCGCATTTGAAGGTCTAAATCATCCAAACTCAATGATGGTCAACGTCGATTTCAAACCCCTTTGATTCTGTCAGAGGGTAAAGAAGTTGGTTGGTAGCTGTGCATGGATTATGCAATGAGGGCGTTGGCCTCATTGTATTATCCATGCACAATTAATAGGTTAACTCTGCATGTCCGTTTCCATTCACCGATCTGATGTCGGTATATCGAAAAAATCTAGCCGTGGTTCCCGGCTGCAGAATGGTAGGGTATAATCGGCCAGTGGACAATAGCTTTATGATATAATACGGGTCATGGTTGACTGGCTAAATAGGTCACATTAAATTCACTTCGCCACACCTTCAGTAGACTCGGTCAAGCGGAAACTCTCCACGGCTCAGTAACTTTGGCCACTATCCCTCTCTGGATTGCGAGTTCTTGTCTTTTGTACCAATGGTTTTGTTCATACTGACTATTCAATTGAAAAAACCCAAGATACATTGTGTGAACTTATATGGCGATGGAACCTTTCAGCTGAAGTTTTAAGAAAAGCCGAGACCACTACGGTTAGTCAGCATATCAACGTACATCGTTCCTCGAAATCTCCCAACGTTCCATCTCCCAATTAAGTAATAGCATAAGGGATTGGTTTTATACTGTGAAAAGCATAGTAATTCACAAGGCAAAGCCACATAAATTATGTAGCGATTAGATAAAATTGGGATCGAGCTCTGACCGTAAACTTGATTAGGTTTCTGAATTTATCTCAGCCCGCACATTAATTACAGTAGAACCCCGCCTAACGGGAACCCGGCGTAAGCGGGCACTCCGCGTTAACGGACACCTTTGCTCGGAACGGTTCCCTCTATTTGATGTTTATTCTAACGTCGCGTAAGCGGACACCCCGCGTAAGCGGAAACTTTGGCCCAGAACGGAGGGTTCCCGCTTACTCGGGTTATACTATAATTGGCTAACATTTGTAACATAATCACACATTAAGTATTCTTTTCTAATTAATCAATGGGCATTGTATCCGCTGAAAATGACAAGGATGGGGGGTTGGGGTTGGGGGCTGGTGGGGGATTGGGGATTGCATCTTATAGGATTTTCTCAGAGTCGAAGGGGTTCTCATACGCGGTTTTTTTTTTATCCAAAACACTGAATCCCCAGGTGCGTTTCGTAGGATTTTCCCAGAGTCGAGATGCGTCTTATACGCGAGATACGTCATGCAACGGGAATCTATGGTATCATAAAATTGAATGAATGAAACACGAAAAGATGTGAATGCTGTCCTTCTGTCAGTCAGCTAGCATTCTATTTCTTGGTTTTCATCTATTCTATTAAAGTTTGCGGTCAGAGCTCGATCATCCCATCTCGTTTGAATCGCTATGCTAATCATGCGGCTTCGCCTTGTGAATTACTCTGCGATTCAAACTCTATTAGATACGAGCTCTGACCTAAACCTTTGCAAGTTTCCTTTATAATATCACAATGCATGGTTTCTGCACATCTTATAATAATAAAACTATGAAAATATATCAATACATTCTCTTTAGACTGATACGCAGCGGCAACTTCATCTAGTCTATCAGACAATGATTTACTAATTTCCCCCTATCTTATTCTAGACAACGAATTTGTCTTTTCAATGTACGCACTTCACCGACCATATTAATTGCCCCACTGAGATCCGCACTAATAAGACAATCAAGTTTATTCATAAATAGCACTACCACCGATCTTACACAGGACAAACTGTAGCGTAGATACTACGACAGGTCGCGTTTTCTGGTATTTTCTTATACATACGCCCGGCGTAAAAGGCATATTTTAGCGTGTTTCAAATTCGCTTGGTATGCCCTCCCCCCTTCCACCTTAACGCTTACGACCACGTTTGAAGAGAGAGTGGGGTGAAGGTCACGTTTTGCGTGCCGTCTGCATACCCTTGGGTCGACTGCTCCTATTGGTTGAAGCCAACACGTTAAGTGTTCTAGCTTCTTACTGGTCGGGGGCTTCCCGCCAGCACACAGTTTGGCGGGAACGGTGGTTTAGGCTCACCCGTGTTTTTATGGGGTGCCGTTTGTGTAGCACACGGCTATGGGGTGCAAATAAGGTTTTCGCAATATTAATGTAAGAAAGAAATGTACGGAATATAATACATTGGGTTTCTTTCTTTCAATCAAAGCATGATATATGTATAACAAAGGCTCGCCAAGTTCCATAATAGTAAATGAAATGCGAATTGGAAATGTGTAACAGTCAAATTCTGACCAGAACATGAACGTAAACAAAATGTAGCCCAGTGAAGTGACATACCAATACTATGAGTGTCGCAATGCATGCGAATACATACACAATATTATGGGAAAACCAAATGAGTTTTAATCTTGGCTCCCGTATGCCACGGCAGGAGTGCGAGGGTACTGCGCAGAGGCAACTCCGAGGAGCATACAACCGCTTTTATCTGAAACCAGTCAATATTGTATTTATTATCCACCCTTTCCTGACAAGTGGTGTACCCATATTAGTTCATTTTAGGTACGCACTAATTTTTCCTGCGCCCTATGCGCCAGGTTTTGCAGCCCGGAGCATACGACATATCTGTATGCTCCGGGTATCTATACGCTACCCATGCGTTTACTATGGACATTTTGTATTAGGTGGATGATAAAAATACCCTTACCATCGCTACTCTGCCTACAATATGGGCACCGATTACTAAGGCCGATGGGGGTTCTTCTTGCAAATCTATCACTGCCAATAATCGTTGAATCTTAGAGCTGACACAGCGTTTCCACCTGGCGACTGATTATTGGCTCTAGGCCAGTTTCAATCCACCATAGATTATTTTCACCGGGAGACATTTGGTCGGTGAGCCAAAATGTCCAACAGTGGTGACTGTTTTTTTTTAATTCAGGAAAAATGAGACAGTGTATATGTCTAGAATACTTAGTAGCCAGCACGTTTTGAACGCCCCGCCTCATAAATTGGACGCCCTGCTTTGTTTTCCGGAGCTGACATTCGTGCACTCGCGCCGAACCGCGTAACAAACAATGACAATTAATCATATGTTACCTATCGTGAATCAAAATATCATCTCACGAACTGGTTTACGCACATATTTAACTATCTATTGATGTTTATTGCAAGTTTCTACGTCAATTATTGACAAAGTTATGGCATAAATTGAAAAAAAAGAGCGTAGAGTCCGTCCGACACCCGCCAAAAACCGAGGCGTGCTGGCTACGAAGCGGGGCGTCCAGATACCATATATTCGCCTTACATTAAAAACGCTCTTCCATATCCATATATAGATAAATCGTTGACCTATCATGTTTACCTCCGATTTACCCGATTATATGACTAAAAGTGTCATTGGGTGAGTCATGCAAAATGCCATGATCGTTGGGGGAAATCACCCGGTGGTAACCCTGCATAAGGCCCACCAAGCAATAGTAATTTAACACCTCCCGACGCACTACAATGCATAATGTCAAAAATCATAGACAATCGGGAACATCTTTATCTTACACAAATGTCTAGACTCATATTAGGCTAATGAAGTTGTGAATGGTTGTTTGTGACAGCTTCACCTTTTTCATAAATTCTCACCGTCTCTAAGCTGTTCTCTTTATTCATAGGATTCTCACTACCTATCAGCGGTGAGAAGAATACACCACCTAGTGGATAATAAAGAAGAAACCAACATGTTTTGGTCAAAGTCGTTGTTCTTCACGAGTTTGATGCGGAGTGATATGAATGAGGCGACAGCCGAGTGAATATCACATAGCATTCAAACGAGCTGGAGAATGACTTCTTTGACCAAAACGAGTTGCTTTCTGTATTTATCTCACCCCTGTACACACTAAAAGAATGGACAACACACAGGATATAAACCGTGGAGAACAGACTGCAATACTTGTAGGGGCATAGAGAACAAGTTCCCAATGTTAAGCCTATGGGCATTTATTGCAGGGGTGAAATAAACTCTGGATACAATTAGAAGCTAGTAAGCAGTTTGCCATTGCTGTATGTTTCTTACCAGCTCTAGGCCATATAGTATGAAATCTCACTGCTTATAGACTATACAGAATTCTTTCATCAAGTGGAGTCATAAGCTATTAAGACAAATGACCCAAGGTCAACATCGGAGTATGATTCAACACGATGGAACCAAATATTTAGTGCAATTAGATTGCATCGATGAGGTGCATACATCTAGAAGAATATCACCGATTGTCACTAATCTGATGAATTAAAGCCCATTTCCATTGGCCGACAAAAACGGTGTAGATTTTTTGTGTTCTCCTTATAACCCATTTCCATTGGTCATCACTGATATGCAGTCAGGAACCACCAACGGACCTTTATGATGCAAAATGTAAATAAGCTATTAGGAGAACACCAAAAATCTACACCGTTTTTATCGGCCAATAGGAAAGGACCTTATATCAGATTGATGCCAATCGGTTGGTCAGTGTATCGGAGGCTTTACAGGGAGACGCCCAGAGATTACACTGGCAGTATGAAGAGGTAGAGAGGTAAACTTGAGGTCACGTAGGCCCGGAAATTCACATCAACTAGCGAGGGAACAGAGTATAGGAGTGGTTTGAGTCTTGAGGGTCTCTTGCTGAGAATGGAGCTTATTAGGAAGGGGCCATCCATAAAGTACATACACAGAATTTCTGAAATTTTGGACCCTCCACCCCTTCCCATTCTTGTACGCAATAGAACAAAGAGGGAGCATACGCAAAATCTTTAAAAAAAATTGGACCCAACACCCCCCACCCTCAGTGCATATGTACTTTATGGATGGCCCGGAAGACGATCTGACTCGATTTAAATCAAGGAACAACAGTTCCCCTCATAGCATATTAATATTCAGGCTACACGGTAAACCATGTGGACCATCCTGAGGTGCTAATCTTCTTTGCTCGTAAACAATGCATGCCAATTTAGAAGGGATCAATAGATAGCCCTTGGATGAATATTCCAAGTGAATATCAACAATTATAGTATAACATATATTAAATCGGGAAATGGGTTCTGGTAGATCTGGGTGCACCGCTCTCATAAGATCTCACACTCTCTAAGTGGTATTTTGTACAAGGTTCCCACTACGCTCTATGTGAGAAGAATTCTTAATGAACTAGGCTTAGAGCCTTGAGAAACCACTGGCCTGCCTCCCGTGCTAAACACATCAATGCAACCCATAAATACATCAATGCAACCCAAAGATTCCTATAATCTCAACGATGCCACCTAGCAGGAATACTATGTACTTGGCGCCCTAGTGGCTTTATTTGGACTGGAATACAGAATAGCACTTAGAGAGTGTGAGATCTTATGAGAGGGGTGCTGCCTTGCAGTTGGTTCATCCTTTTTTGATGTGGCGAAAAATACTGAATATTATTGGTATCATTTTTATTATCCTCTTAAAGCCACCAAGACTCCCTCTTAGACAAATGATATTGTATTCTTTAGTAACTGTGACTTTTAGGTTGTTCACTAGGTGTTTTTCCACCACGAAATATACTGTATTTCCAACAAAGATATTATATCACAGAATATTTCATATAAGTCATATACCACAAAGCAGAGGACGGACAATCATGTCTCTATTGGATTCCCTACTGCTGAAGAATAATCAGTCATAGTATATTGAGAAGGAGATAGCTTTAGTTAGCAAAACAGGGGTAGAGAGGAATGTATGTATGTCAGATAGTCATACAGGGGAGCTGGGGTCAAGGAGGTAGGTCTGAGCTTAACTAAGACGGGGCGTCCACCAACCACGACATGGCTGCGACAACGGCTTTCCGACAAGGTCCACGACAGCTCTACGATTGGAAGCCTTGTCGTAGCCTTGTCGTGGTTGGTGGACCACAGTTCCCGACAAGAGGCTACGACAAGGCTATGACAGGCTGCGACATGAAGCTTGTCGGGGGCCTGTCGGGGGCCTTCCGACAAGGTTAAGACAAAATCGAACATGTTCGATTTTGGAGCCGTGTCGTGGCATGTCGGGAGGTTGTCGCAGAGGTCTACGGTAGAATATTAAGGTGGAGCGTACACTTCCCGACAGGCTGCGACAAGGGGTCACGACAGCTCCCCTCCTCACGACAATACTGCGACAAGGCACCGATTGGAACTTTCTTGTCAGCGCGTGTCGCAGCCCTGTCGTGGTTGGTGGACGCCCCCTCTAATGGTTTCAGTGCCATACCGGCGAAAATTGGCAGGTAAACGCTAAGGAAATTGCAAAAGATTATCTGTAGAGGCATCATAGGTAACGAATGGATACTAATTGAGGTTTGGATATACCTAAATTCTTAGGAGATCAAAAACAGAGAGGAATACCAAAAAGGACGAACTGAACCCATTACAAACCGCACTAAGGATGAATAAAGAAATAAATGGTTCGGCAGTATGGTTTCAATATGGTATCAGAACGTGTGTGGTATTGTGGATGATATCTGGTCTGTAAGAATAGTCTTTTGATTAATAATGTAATGGTAATAGAGTGTAGCTGGGCCATATTCTGAGGTTTCACTGCTGGTACACAACTGGCTCATGCTCTATGTCCATTTATGATCAACATGGCTATTTAATGATATTGTGTGCTTGAATAATTGTCTTGATGAAAAGAAGTTTGTTAAATGCAGCCTGCATTTTACATATGCCACTCTCTCTCCCTTTCACTCTCTTTCTTTCTCTCTCTCTTTCCTTCTCTCTGCCTCTCTCTGTGTCTGTCACTCTCTCTCTGTCTCTGTCTCTCTCTCACTCTCTTTCTTTCTCTCTCATTCTCTCTCTGTCTGTCTCGCTCTCTCTCTCTGTTTCTATCTCTTTTTCTTTCTCTCTATTTCTGTCTCTCTGTCTCGCTCTCTCACCCTCTTCTGTTGTTATTTTACTCTATTTCGTTCAGCATTGTCCTTTCTCTTTTCTCCAATGAATAATATTTGATTGATTTGTTTTTTTTATGTATGAATAGCACCAAGCCTGTTGAGTATATAAATATATATATGCGTTTGTTGTTTCATCTGTATAGATGCTGGAAGCTGGAGCGATCACTGCCAACTGAACCTATGCCTGCGACTGGAGAGTGTGCCCATGCGCAATGGAGCAGGAAGCCATGTCTGGAAGCCAGAACAAGACAGCGCGTTGTCGCCGCAGGCTTGGGGCTGTTGCACCTCAGTGGTATGCTTTGTGGTTTATACAGTGGTTAGGGACAGGCATAAAAAAAACACTTGTAGGAGAAAGGATGACACTGCAACGCGTACTACGACATACACCAGACTAAGAGGGCTACAGACGCATGTACCAGCCATCTTGCAGAGGACTGGTGTCCCATTTAGGAGTTGCACGGTAACTTGACTTCTATGGCAAGAAAGATTGGAACAAAACTTACGTGACAGACCTGATGTCATCCGAAAGTAGATATAAAATGTGAGTAAAAGGGTTTAGCTACTGTAAAAATGCGATCGTCTTGAGGAATAAATTGTACTTTCTACAAGGCTTATTCACAGTATCCTAGATTGTTTGTTTTTTTCATCTCTGACACATCATGTATTAGCCGAGTCATATATTTAGTCTATACAGTATGCATAGAACATGTTATGTGCTGTTTCGATGGCATTAAAGCAAATTTAGTTAAAATAAACATATGGATGTTTCCAGATTAGTATCATCTTTTACGGAATATATATTTGGTTTTTAATAAACCATTGTCCTTCTCTCCATTACACTTTCCCTCGGATGCATACAGTCTATTTAATAGAAAGAACAGGTTTATGTTTGTATTAAAGAAATAAGTGGCAAGTTCGACGGCTATAGCAGAGATCACTTGTAAGCTTTGAGATATCGAGGGCTACTATTATTAGCAGCCATAGGAAGCCCCCACATTTAGTTAGCGGTTGGTGCACTAGCTCGGTCTACTGAGGCAGACATTGACAGACAGTCTGTAGAGGAAAAAAGCAGTCTCCAACAGCAAGCAGCCATTGAGCAGATCCTGAGTAGATCGCGAGCAGTTTGCATGCGCTTATAATGTAGCTCACAGACTGGTGCCACCGGTGTGGTGCCAAAATTGGTTACCCTGCTAAAAGTGGTAAGTATCGCTCACTCGATCCCAGCATGTCTCTTCCCGTCCATTACCGCTTAGATTTCACGGACTATTCTAGGCTTCAATAGTGCGCATGTACAAACTAGCACTCTCCCAGCAGATCTTTCATGGCGCTATCGCTTGCGCACGGTCACAGGAAGTAGAGCGCTGGATTTCTGCTTGGAGAGTGACAAACTAGTGGTTCGAGGGCCGATGAATTTATCACTCTCCAATCGTGGACTGCAAGAGCGTGCATGCGCCACAGACAATAGTGAGCGATAATTACCACTTATGGCAGGGTAACCAATTTTGGCACCACACCGGAGGTATAGCATAGGTTACGAGACAACAGCAACCATATAGTGTCATGTATAGGCATTGCCACAAGGTGTTCAGAGTAAGTAGAAAGGTACTGATAAAGTGGAGAGTAATTTGTATCTGGATTGAAATGCTGTTGTGCAACACTGTAAGCAGACAAAGGAGTGTGTGCCCTAAATCTATGCCACTTAAATGGATGCCGAGTGAGGTGAACAAATAAAAATCACAAAAGATGAACATAAAAGGAACTTTAAAGGAGTTGATTTGAAATTAGTGTGAAAAAGGTGACTTAATGCGAACCTATAGAGTAGAATAGCCAGTGTGTGGTTCAAACTAGGTGTTGGTTAGTTTATATATTCATATTTGGATGTATAATGGAACCCTATTTGGTGAGTTCAACCAAAGGTAACCACGATACGTGAACGATGATCATACTAAAGTATATGATTGGACGGCAAGACTAGGTAGGAGTTGGAAGCTAGATATTAGTGCCTGTTAACGCATTAGGTTAGTATATGATAATATATATACATCATTTCTGTAGAACAGAACAAATCAAATCGGACTGTAAAAAGCTCTCACATCGATCGCAAACTGACAACGATTTCGGAGTAGTCTCACTACAGACGGGACGCTAAGCCACAGAAACTGCTACGTCACATCCGGCCTGTGTGGTTGATGACGTCATAGAAGGCAGCAGCAGCAGTAGCAGCAGCAGTGGTAGTAACCGTAGAATACACCAGGGGGGGAAACGGCGCTGTGGTGAACACGACGGATATGTATATATATATATGGCCACACTAAAAGTCTCATACTGCACTGCCACCTAGTGCGCACGTCAAGAAGTACCCAGTGGACAATATGGAGAGCGGAGTGCGGTGGTGGATGTTGTAAGTCTTACCTTCTTCTCCTCATATTCTATGGCCATTTTGAGACGGGCGAGAGGGTCGCGTCCTCCGTTTTCCTCGCCGCCCTCGCTGAGAACCGCTTCTACTTCTTGTGTACCTCGGCATAAATCCATCATCTCACAAGCGAAGTCCATACACTGCTCCACCAGACTCAGGTATTCGTTCTGCAAGAAGAGAGAAGCGTACGATGATTACCTACCACATATAAAACGTTAGAATTCTGTCGGATCTGCTTGGAGTTCCTCTGCCACATAGAAACTAGCCTGGAAGCCTGGCCTAGTTAGACTATAGGCCAGGTAACGGGTTCCATTTTTACAGTGCATTATTGGTAACGCCTCCTGGTTCCCCGGTAGTCCGCTAGGGGACTCGGCGGAATTTGTTAGGTAGCCAGCGGCGAACACAGGCGGGCACCAGCCAACGGCGGAACTAGGTGTATGACAAGCGGATACCAGCCATACCACAAGGCTGGTTCCTGGGGTATCCCCTAGTCACAGGCGGGCACCAGCCAAGGTTGAAGGTCATGCCTGTGGAACCCGTTACCTGCCCCTTATTCATATGGGCAGGGTACCAGTCCACATAGAAACTAGACTGGTTCCTTGCCCAAATGAAATAAGGGACTGGTAACTACTTCTTACGTAAAGTAGAGAGAGCTACCAGAGAAAGACCTTGAACTGACAGTCGCGCCACCTGTCTTGGCTCAACATAGACTTGAACAAGTCTTTTTTTTTCTTCTATTCTCCTATACTAGCGATTTACTACCTTCAGAGCTTTATTCTGAAGAAATACTGCTGCTGAGTGTTTTACAGCAGTTCGGTTGTACTGGCTGTAAGGCCTGAAGGCCTAATGCAAGTCCAGATAGAATAAATGAAATAAAAAAGAAAAGAATACAGGGACTGAGACCAGTCTATGCTCTACAGTCTCAGTGCCACTGTGGCACTCTCCCAGCAGAGCTTTAGCGGAAGTACAGTATAGGATCTCTGCTAGGAGAGTGCAAGAAATGGAGGCGTTACCCATAATGCACCAAAAAGATGGAACCCGTTACCTGGCCTATAATGTGACTAGGCCAGGCTTCCAGGCTACATAGGAACAGACATACCAGAACTGTGTATGGAGAATGAAGAGTCATGAGAGCGAGAATATCGTGGAGAGAAAAACTTGAACCTGTTCTTTTTTTCTGTAGATCTATACAGAAACATACTTCTTCTTTCGAGCCATACTGAAATCATAGTTTATTATTGTAGTTTTCTGATCTACTTTCCTCATGAGAAACCAATGAGATCCGAACTTCCGCTGGTTACTACAAATGATGGACCACATAGTTGACTAACACTCCATGCCTATCCTCCCATATGCATGAGATATGACTTATATAATTATAGTATACTTATATTTTATTTGGTGATCAATATAAGTTAAAATTATATCAAATGAACAAAATATTTCTCAGTCCTATATTTTGCTTTATAAGGTCAAAGTATGTGTACAAAAAATTATAAGCGAGACAAACATTCGTGCCATTATATAAAAGAGATTATAGGACAATATACATATATGTGATTCTTTTAAATTCCTCATAAGCATATGCTTTGTAATTTTATATACTGTATCTGAGTAGTACCATCTATTCCATTGATCATCCCCTACGTGCAGAAACGAGTGATAGACAAAAACCAATCCCGACCGCCTCGTCTGAAGCCCTCCAGAGCCACACTACGTTAGCTCTGGTTGGGTTAAACCCGCGGCCACCTTCACCCAGTAGCGGGAACTGCTACCTTTTGTACTGCTTGGAGAGTGTGTTATGTGATAACCCCGAAGCCAATTTTCCATTGTATTATTTAATTGTGTGTATATTCTTTTTTTAGAATCACATCACCATAAAGCTAGGTTTCATTATCAATTTGTTAAGCCATGAATTCTACTTATTGAGTATTTCTGCTTTTAGCGCCTACATAGATCAAAATTACTTGGTTTGAGGCGTACACAGAGTAATACTGTATGGGATTTAAAGACAAATGCGGGTAGCTATCGAAGCGCCCCCTGTTTCTACTCAATTAACACTGGTGCTGCCATCTGGCTTCATGAAAAGGTGGCAGTTTCCCATAGACACTTACCTTCTTCAGATGGCCTTCCCATAGAAATTAGCATGGTGACATAGTATTTCTTTTAGCATTTCTCATTTGTACATGTTAACAGCTATCATAATCCAGAATTATTTCAAGATAGCAATAGACCATCAGTGTCATTTAGCAACAAAGTCAGAATATTGCATTTTACTATAGACAGCAATGGTTAAGCACTTACATTTTCAGATGGCCTTTGCATAGAAGTTAGCACAGTGACATGCCATTTTTTTCATTTTCTAATTGCTGATATGTAGAACTTATATTATCCTGAGTTATTTACAAAACTCAATAGAATTTTGAAATCGCCCAACTACCAGCATTTGTCTTTAACCCGACCAACCCCTATGTCAAAACTCAGTGTAGGCAGGGGTTGGTTGCCAAACTAGGAGGGTGTCAAAATGGCGGCGTCTATAACTCTCGGTGGCCCCACTAGGGGGCGTTATGTTTGCGCGTTCACATTCACGTCTCTTGTTATGAATAGGCTTTCAATAGGCTTATCATGTTCTCACTTTGATGTATGACTCCACGGTCGCCTTAGGCTGGAGTGGTTTTATGTTCGGCAGTGAAAATCAATAGGGGGAGAAAATGGGGACAATAAAGAGGGATGAAGAGGGAATAAATATCGTTAAATAAATCTTTTGAATCTTACCGTAATTCACACGGCTACGCCATACGCCAAACTCGATGGGATGCTAGCTCTGACCTAAACTTTCATAGGGTTCCCCTATTGTATCTACATGCACATAATGGCTGTATTGGAAATCCAGTGTAGATGTGTATCTACATATAGTCATCTACACCTCCAAAAATATTAAAGATAGAGAAAAGGTTCAATTACAGTCCCCTAAATCACACAACAAGCCAATAGATTTGCACCAACACCGACCTGGCCACCCGTGCCTCTGACAGAATAATGATGATAATGATAATAACGATAATGATAATAATGATAATAATGATAATAATGATAATAATGATAATAATAATAATAATAATAATAATAATAATAATAATAATGATGATAATAATAATAACGATATATGCCATATACAATTCTCAATCTAGTTCTATGCAAGGCCCCCTACCCCTTCAACAAGTCAGAAGTCTGTTCAGCTACACAGGGTGAGTATATAAGTAGAGGTTACTTGGGTCAGTGTTAAGTTGTAGACACTCACAGGTAGCTGGTCCAGTCACAACATGATGAGCAGCTGAGAGTGTGGATACACACTGCTGTTTGAGCAGCTCATTGTGCCTGTGGCAAATAGGGGAGCGGCGCAGTGTGTGTACATATTGGCCTACATTGAATAAGTATGTTTGTGAGAGTTTCAGAAGTGGGTGAGCAGTTTATTGAGTGTGGTCTCGTGCTCAGATAAATTGCAATGGTAGCTTAGTAGGAGAAGGTTGGTGGTGTATTATCATAAAATATCACGAATTTTCATATGATTGTTTGTATGGTTTGAGTTGTCTTCGCGGAATGATATCAAGGAGCGGAGCTGAGTGATATCTGTAGCGGAAGACAATGAATGGCATCTTAACAATTATATGAAATTGAGTGATGTTTTGATGTTATCCTACCCTGTCACATGTTTTTAACCTCATATGTCACCAGTGGCATACAAATACTTTTTGGTATAATCGTGGCATACAGTCACACCATGTTAAGTCTATGGAGATATGAGGGGTAGGATAAAGCTTGTTCACATGCTGGGTTTGTTTATTGTATCCAGGCCAACCCCTGGATGGGTATGCACTAAGTATATGAGCTTCACAGGCTTCGTTCAGGTCTACAATTTTGTAGTCTTACTGATATTGAACACTAGACTGGTCTCATCCGTAATCGGCCGTGTAGACTGGCTAGATTTTGTGCCACACTCCCCAAGCAGAGGTCTAGCCACTGGTTAGGATATCTGCTGGAGATTGATACCCTCTCACATTGATCTCATTCGAGACATAGTCAGGAGTAGGCGAAATTTATTGCTATGACAACACAGGCGGCCAGGGAACTGGAGGAGGGGAGGGGGGAGGGGTAGAGGGAGGTATAGGGTTACAGGGAGTGGCTTGAGGTCATAAACAGGAGATTCTGGTCAGAGTGGACAAGTCTTTGATTCATGGGCCAGTCAGAGAAGGACACATGCTATAATGAATTGTATTGTGATTTCATTTAATCATTTAATGAATGTTCATAATCAAAGATTTGCTCAAATCTTATTGAGCACGTATCCCATGGTACAATCTTTACAAGAGTTTCCTTACCAGGGTCATACGCACGACAACGTCTTTAACCATCACTGACTATGCTATACGAATTTCAGTAAAACGATGGGAATGAACTTGGAGAAAATTACATTTCATCCTTTTTTAATAACATGCTGAAGCCGCAATGATTTGACCTGTTTTAGCACCGGGGGGATTTTAGTCAAGTAAGTGCCACAGGGAAAGAAATTGATATCATTTACATACAAGGGCTGTTCATTAAGTACAAAGGAGGGAGAGCGAGTGTCTCTAGATCTGTGAGCTATTAGAAAAATACAGGATACGGTGAGCATACCTTGAGTACATGAGCTACTCCAGCAATGGAATAAGCACCATAGGTACACAGCTACCGAGAAAACAACTATGGTTGAGGCTTCCAATCAACATCCTAGAAAACTGTTCCTCTAAACAGTTTAACCAATAACCAAGTCGTGACAACTCATGCCAGAGAGTAGGTAGACTCTAGTCCAATCTGTTGTCGCCAGGGCCAGGGCACACAGGCTCAAACTAAGACTGTTATGCGCTGCCATTTTGAGTCAGGGATTCCTACCTCCGCTGGTACTAAGCTGCCCTGACTGATTTGCCAGTAACAAGTGGCTAGAGTTAGAACAGCCAATCATGAAATTCCTTTCTCCCATCAGGCAGAGGGAACAGGCAAATGGGAACCGTGCTCTGTAAGCCTTCGGCGGAGTTGTCTGGAAACGGACTAGAGAGTAGGAACGGCAGTGCTGCCGTCTAGTGGTATTCTCTTTGAACTACGTTCTCTCAGGAAGCTGCCATCTGTTGTCAGAGTGAGGTACTATATTGTCCGGCGAGTGTGGCGGTGTGTGTGTGTGGGGGGGGGGGGGGGGGGGATGATTGTTATCGGAGGGACGATTGGGGTTCGCCTCGGATCTCCCGTGGGAAATAAAGGCCTGCGTTCAGCCTTAACCAAGCTGTTTACCCTGCTGGCTATGGACGTGCTGAAAACGGGTTTCATTGACCGGTACCTGCTCCCTTGTTTTTGTTATAATGGTGGGAGGAGAAAGGATGGTCGTGGTCGGGAACTGTAATGAACCGTTTACCACACATTCATTAGACTTACCTAACACACATACGTAAAAATACGGTATAGAGCCTCCAGAGGTTACTAAACTCCCGATTATCGCCCCCGGTTAAAGCAAAGTTCCGCTCCCGATTGACTTGGCACACTACGACAACATGAACCACAGTTTTCTGATTTATAATTACAGAAACTGAATAGCTGAAATTTCCATTTCTGGCATCAGAATTTCATTTGAAGATTTCTGAAAACCGTTAAACTGCATTAATTCTGGGTTACTGGTAAAGGGTCTATCAGCATACCACGCCGGTAACCAGTGAAAACCGGAACTTGTGAACAGACTGAATTATGGGATACCTCAATAGGGTCTATGGACCACTGGTCCGTACAGGAAAATACGGACTACCTTCCCACACACGTTTATTTAAATATTGGTTGTTAAGCCAAATGAAATTAATGATTTATTTTAATTTCGGGTATATAATAAATATAGAACGACCTATTATGCTTGTACAAGCCACACAACTCGATAATGATTTATGGTTTGTGCGGAACTCGGCGTAAACGCCTCACTCCGTACGAACCGTGAATTATCATCTTGTTTTGTAGCTTGTACAGCATGGTCAGGACGTTCTATGTTTTAAAATATCTATTACTAGCTATCTCACCCCAGTTTCTTTTCTTCCATAGGCTTAACGATTGGAACTCATATTCCACGGATGTGAAGGTAATGTACCCAATACTCAATGGTTAATTGTACCCAATACTCAATGGCAAATTGGGTGACTTATTTCATTGATTAATAATTGTCCTGATCTGATTATGTATATGGGGTGAGACAAAATCAGAAACCCACTCGATGAAAATGACTTGGTCCGCACTCCACTTCGTTTGATCACTATGTTATTCACTCAGCTTCGCTTCCTGAATTGCTCAATGGTGGAGTACGGACCAAGTTATTTTCACCTCATGAGTTTCCTTCGCATCACTGGATGGCCTTACTGATGTTAAGGTCATGTTGTATGTTTTGACTCCCTCTCAATTTTTGTATCCCATCGAGTTGTAATCATGTAGTAATTCACAAGGCGAAGCCGCATGGATTACGTACAATTCAAACCAAATGGGATCGAGCTCTCACCCTAAACTTGAATGGGTTCCCGAATTTATCTCACCCTTCACATTGTTTTATGGACTAATATTTATGGCATAATCCCCCATTGGAAATTTTTACTAAGTATCTCATGGGAGTTGGATACGAATTCCAGATGTTATGTCTATGGTGAGAAAATTCTAGGGGTGAGATAAAATGCTGAAACGAGAGCATTTTGTAGGACACGTATCAAGTGAACTCGTCTACAACTTGGAGTTAGAGTTGGAGTTGGAGTTTTGCTGCTCCAGAACTACAACGATTAACCCACTGCTCAATACCTTGCCAAGCGATGGCCAGCAGGGACAGTAATTATAAATGTGCTTCTAGGGGAGTGAATATGATATCAAAGAGCATCTCGTAGTATGGGGTTGGGGCCCCCTCTCACTCCTCATACCCACCACTCAACCACTCCTACCCACTCACTACTGCCACTCCTACCACTTGAAAGTCTATGATGGATCGAGTTTACGATCCAACCAGCAGGTCTTCCCGTCTCTAGATGGGCTGTGTGTCAAGTGCTACATAATATGAGACAAAGTGTACTTATGTGGTGCTGTGTGTAATATAAGTTTTAAGATTAATTGTAAAATACCTTTATTCTGATCTATCCATGAATTATTCCAAGGCAGCCCTGTTGTAAATCTAATATTGCGAGTTGTTTTGATCGGTAGTTTAATAACGTATTAGATGTGTAACACATAGTATTAGAGGGAAACTATGTAGGAGATAAAGTCAAAGTTATGAGGTAAGGCTCAGAAAAATTACTGCCCAAGGCAAGTAATTCTTCCGAGTCTCACTGAGTAACTTTGACTCTTTTTCTATGGAAACTTGGTTTCCCTATTCCTATATACCTTCAAACGGAGTTTTATGATGATAAATAGCGTTATTTGCTTATCCGCGATCAAACGCAAAGCCAGATCCAACCTCATTGAGTAACTTATCACTCTATGGTTTCTCCCCGCTACACTTTTGATCTTAATTTTGTAAGAGACGATCTGATTGGTCTAAACGTCAACCGTGGGTAGTAAACGTCAGCCTTGGGTAGTAAACGTAAGTTATTCCAACCCCCGTAGCGTAGTGTAACCATAGAGTGTTCAGCCATAGATATATAGGAATCTTTTTTTCAAACACTAGGAGTATCATAATATCTAGACTTGGCCCTTCCTCCCCACCCCCTCCTTACCCCACCGCATTGCATCCTGGACAGGATATCTCGCCTTCCTTAGGTCCACAAAGTGTCACGCAAGGTCACATTAAGGTCAGTGGTCGATCAATCATAGAGGGTAAAGGAAGCTTATGTCAAGTGGCTTTACACGGTGGGTGAGGATGTGAGGAGGGTGTGTCACTTAGTGAAGCCCCCCACAGCCCCCCACAGCCCCCCACAGCCCCCCACAGCCCCCCCCCCCACCACCCTGAGGGCATCTAGAAGCACGGGCCCCCATCTCCCAGTCAGAGAAACTACTGATAGGATTCTAGACCTTTTGATGATTGGAAAAACAGAAATACCTGGGTTTTTTTTTATTCAGGATGGATTTAGGAGAATTCCAAAATGTGTAAATGGAAATTGTTTAAAATGACAAATTGAAGGTTTGAAAAGTGATGCTAGATTGAATAAGTGGCAGAACATTAATCATATATTAAGGGTTTTCTAATTCCACCGGAGGGATATTAAGAAAGAAACTGATAAGTGTTTGGTCTGTATCCTCGTTCGCTATCGAGTTGGGAGTGCGCATTAATATGAACGAGGCGATATTCTGAATGGGGACTCAGACCAAGCACGAAAATGTTTCTGGTTTTATCTTAGCCTGGAAATATCTATCTGTTTACCACCCGTTGAGAATGAGTTACCGTACTCGCAAGCCTGTTGAGAACGAGTTCCTAATGTTATGCCTATGGAGGTTTATTCCAAGCTAAGATAATAAAACCGAAAGGCCGTGTATACCACTCTCTGGACCAGTGTCTAGCATTCACGTCAGCAGTAGAAAACGTAGCGAATGTGATTCATTTGCGAAATTCTATTTTCTCCCTGCCACTCCCCCACCAGAAATTCTTCACTAAAAGAAACCCCTGAAGATATAATAAATCTGCTATAACAAAGCTGAGAAGCTTGCATACTGAGTTCCTGCACCTCTTACCAATGGTAGGGGTTGGCCGGCAAATGCACCCAGTTTGCCAAGCTAGTTGCCAAGCTCTAACTTACCCTTCCTACTATACTTTTGCAATGTAGTTGAGCATGGTCGTGTATAAGAGTATTGTCAGACTATGGAAGAAACCTACGAAAGTTTAGGGTCAGAGCTCGTATCCGATCGAGTTCAAAATGCATAGTAATTCAGCGATTCAAACAAGATGGGATCAAGCTCTGACCCTCAACTTGAATAGGTTTCTAAATTTATCTCACCCTTCACATTGACTAATGGGCTAACATTTGTGACATAGTCTCACATTGGATATTCATTCCTAAATATTTCGTGGGCGTTGGAATCGAGTTCCCAATAATAAGATACCAAAGTTATGGTATCTGACAGTTTGTAAACAATAGTTAGTAGTTTACTGGGTATTATATATAAAGTATAAGAAGTGATATTCCTATATACCCATTTCCAAACACTCTATAGTTACATACCACTGCTGGGGGTGCAGTAATTATGAGTTATGTAGCGAGGCTGATATTTTCATCCTGGGCTGATGTTTTCGTCCCGGGCTGACCATGTGATATAAAGAGCGCCGGGACGAAAACATAGCTGTCTCAGTTAATCGATAAGGGTGGCTATTTTTCTTGGGGCGATCGTAGGTAAAGACATTTTTATCAATATTTGAAGGTATATATGAATAGGGAAACCAAGTAACGATAAGTAAAAGTCTAAGTTACTCGGTGGGGACCGGAAAAAGTGACTGCCCGCGGCTGACGCCTTGGGCAGTCATTTTTCCAACCCTCCCCTCGTAACTTTGAACTTTTGCTCACTGGTACATAGTTTCCCTCTTAAGTGTGAGAAGTGATTTCTATCTCGGATGATGTAAATTCTGCTTACCTTGAATTCCTTTTCCACCTGAGCTAACTTCTTCATTTCCTGTCGTAGTTCAAAGGTCGCCATGATTGGGTCAGAGCTGGACAAGGCGATGTAGGCCGGACTGGCCAATGCCTTGTATGCATTGAGACGTGACCTCGACCGCTTTAAGGAGTCGTAATTCTGCTTCGTCACGCAATCGTTACACGTGCACGAGATAGGGTGTGGCTTCTCGATGGTGTGACTCCGTGCCAGGAACATCTGGATAATCTCATGGTTGTTATAATGCCCGGCTAAAATAAGCGGAGTGATATCTGGCGAGAACTGGGACTTTTCCTCAGTCCTAAAAAAAGGGTCCCTGCCCCCACCTGTCCTTTTCAACTGGTCCTCCCCGGCCATGTAGTTTGGGTGCTCGATGATGACCTTGACGATCTTGGTGGCGCCCTTGCTGATGGCATGTAGCAGGGCTTCTTCTGTGTTCTCGAAGCTGAGCTTATCGAGGAGCAGCTCAATGCACTCCATACTCTCCGAGTCGACGGCCAGGTGCAGGGCGTTGCGGCCCATGTAGTCGACACAGTTGAAGTTGAGCACGATCTCATTCTCCTCCAGAGACTGACGGATGATGGGCACGTCGCCCATGGCCGCAGCGTTAATGAACAACCGTTCTTCATCTGTGAGCTGGAATCGCAAATATAGTCAATGTTATTCACAAACAGTAAAATACACAAAGAATAGTAAAATACACCAAAAAAAAGAATAGAAATGACGGGGAAAAGGAATACAGTAGAACCCCGCCTAACGGGAACCCCGCGTAAGCGGTCACCCCGCGTTAGCGGACACTTTTGCTCGGAACGGAATTTTTTCCCTCTATTAGCTGTTTATTTTAACCTCGCGTAAGCGGACACCCCGTGTAAGCGGCCACCCCGCTTATTATTATCATTGTGTGTGAGTATATTCATAGAAGATCCATTTTGTAATTCAATGATTAATAGCTTCGGACCCATTAAGATATCAGAAAATGTATTTCAGATCTATTGTCACCTCTGTCTCCCCTAATCATTGGTATATATCACATTTATATTGGACTGGAGGGAACTTGAAAACCCCGCGTAAGCGGACACCCCGCGTAAGCGGTCACTTTGGCCAGGAACTGAGGGTGTCCGCTTACGCGGGGTTTTACTGTATATATATATATATTTATATATATATGGGTCAGATTTTCTCAAAATGTACAATTCAGACTTTTGGGGCAACACAAACAAACTTCAAAAAATTTCAAGTAATCAATTAAAAAACCTTTATTTCTTTTAGAGCAACATCTCAGCTGTTTGTGGATACCAATTATACTGACTTTCTCCAAGCGGTTCAGTTCATCTTTGTAAAGCTTTTATTAATACTGGAGTATACGTTTGAGTGTAGCTAACACCCATCTTCCAATGGCTCCAGTTCTCATGGATATATTGCTTTTGCCTAACTCATAGGCTTACATATGGCAGATAAGTATAGTATCACATAACTCATCATCATCATACTTGGCTATAATGCTATAAAATAATATTATGCGTCCTGTACACCAAAAAGGTAACATTTCGCCGTATTTGGCGTCCGATAATGTATCGTCGGGTAGGGAAGGCAGCAGCCTCTGAAACTATTGCCGTTTTTATTATCCATCGTATACAAAGACACCATTGAAAATGTATGGGTTAACCACGACCCATTATATAAACCCTTTCAGATACCATAACTGTGGTATACGGATTCATATCTGTGGTATATATGGCCTCGAAACCATGGTACATGGGGAGGAAAATAGCCCCTTTGTGCTGTAGAGCAAAGAAATATCCTCTATTGTTATGCCCTATAATATGGCAATTAGTGGGTTTAATTTATTAAAAAAAAGATAGAAAATAAATGCAACAACAGTGGCGTCAGAATAGGGGGGGGGGGGGCGACTGCCCCCCACTTTTTTGCCAGCCCAAAAAAGTCAGCAGCTTCAAATTTTACTCAAACAATTGTAAAACCTGCCTTGACTTTTCAGCATCGAAAAATGTCAAAGTCTGACTTTTTAGCATGCAATGATGGCTAGGCCCTGACTTTTCACCATGGAAAAGTGTCAAAGTCTGACTTTTTAGCATGCAATGATGGCTAGGCCCTGACTTTTCACTGTGGAAAAGTGTCAAAATTTGACTTTTTAGCGTGCAATGATGGCTAAGTCCTGACTTTTCACCTTGGAAAATGTCAAAGTCTGACATTTTAGCGTGCAATGATGGCTAAGCCCTGACTTTTCACCATGGAAAATGTCAAAGTCTGACATTTTAGCGTGCAATGATGGCTAGGTCCTGACTTTTCACTGTGGAAAAATGTCAAAGTCTGACTTTTTAGCATGCAATGATGGCTAGGCCCTGACTTTTCACCATGGAAAAGTGTCAAAGTCTGACTTTTTAGCATGCAATGATGGCTAGGCCCTGACTTTTCACTGTGGAAAAGTGTCAAAATTTGACTTTTTAGCATGCAATGATGGCTAGGCCCTGACTTTTCACCATGGAAAAGTGTCAAAGTCTGACTTTTTAGCATGCAATGATGGCTAAGCCCTGACTTTTCACCATGGGCAAAATGTCAAAGTCTGAATATTTAGCATGCAAAGATGACTAAGAGCTGACTTTTCGCAGACCTTTCGCAGAATCACGGTAAATCCAGTGGAACTGGCAAATGTCAAAGTCTGACTTCATACCAAGAAAAAAGTCAGCAATTTTTCAGTTCGCCCCCCCCCCCCCCCCCCCACTTTCAAAACGTTCTGACGCCCCTGAACAAACCATGGTCATGTGGACAGGCGGCTCTGTAAATCACTCGAGGTTGACGTTGTAACACACTCGCTAACGCTCGTTTATTACTACGCATCAACCCCCGTGGTTTACGGCCGCCTGTCCACATAACCATCGATTATTGTCTATGTATCTGAAACCAGTTAATATCATGTATAAATATATACCAATGTTATTCACACCAAAGTCAATCCAATGTTTATGTTATTCTTATGTACCCACCAAAAACGTAGCTTTCTGATTGTAGCATGATATAACAACAGGACTTGCGATTATCTGCTATGTATCATTATATATATACACACAACCACTCTGTATCTTAAGATACACCAGATATGTTAATAGCTGGAAACATTGTAAAACTAATCACAATATAGATTTAATTCTATATATCCATAAGGAAATAAAAGCGGGTTAGACCAAAAAAAGAAATCATATTAATTCATCCTTTTATGTCCGGTCGGAAACTTCTTGTAATATTACGATGAGTTTCATGGACCGATAGGGTGTTTGCGAAATAGGATAGATGCAAAATCATCAAAATAAAATATTGAAATGAGACTTGTTCCGAAGTGGCAGTTTGGTTAACGCGACCACAATGGCAAATATTCTTTGCGGGTCGGAAACGTTGTTGCCGCATTACTAAAATTACACATAAATCAAAATAAGATGTCTTAACTGTCAGACAGGTCTGAGGAGGAACGTTAGTGATAGACGATAGTTTCAGGTCTTTCATTTACTTGAATGAAAACGAAAAGCTGTTTATGTATTTGCCAAAACAGTATCTGTGAGCTGGAATATCAAACAGATCAATGTTATTCACACCAAGGTCAATCCGATGTTTATGTTATCAGAGATGGCAGTTTTCCTATTTTCGCAGGAAATCCTTGTTTTATTTTCAGTATATATAGAATTTAATTTTTCTTTTGTGAAAAAAGAGTGAATTAATTGGGCTTCATATATTCTAATGAACTTGTAGTGGTTCAAACCTTCCCATGCACCCAATAGTTGTGTGTTTTCTCAGTCTCTCAGAGGCATAAATTCCACATGAAAAAATATTTATCATGTTTTTTTCACGACCCCAACTGACATCCCTGTGTTATCCTCATCTACCCACCAAAGAACGTAGCTTTTAAAGGAAGAATGTGATTTGTATTTATCTATTTCTTATGTACATGCATGTTAATTGCCGAAGAAAACTGTGACAAATTGGTGTTTTTTCATTGATATCGTTTTTTCCTTTACATTTACCCAGGTAAAATATTATATATTCATATATAATATGTATGCATGTTATCATATAGCAAATGACAAAAATCCTGAAAAAAAATCAGATTTTATCCTCATCAAAGTCACCGTCCCCTACACCTTCGCACAGGAATCTGAGAAAAATGCAACTGTGCTAGTTAAAGGTGACCGACTACAATGTGATCTTTTTACATTTTGCTCTGTGCCAGTAACGCCGACTAGTGTTAAACGCTCTGGGGACCGTTCTACAATACCAGTTAAACATCCACAATGGTGGGCAGCCTCCTGGAGATTGCCAGGCCCCGGAGGCCAAGCTGGCAACGTCTCCTTCAATTTGTGGTAATGCTACTTCTAGTCCCGAGCAGAGAGGTGGAGACCTATTCAAAATATCACCAACACGATGGATTACGTATTCTGATTGGTTCCTGAGGGCGATCACGTGGGATAGCGGCATCGTCATACATGCTCTAATCTAATTGGCTAAAAGCGGGATTTGGGACCCGTTCGGAATCCGCTGGTGCCTTAGAATGGTGGACGGACAAATCTATCTGTAACTGTGCTATCAGCCAGGAACCAGCTCCGACGTGACCTGGGACCGGAAGCTGCGCGGACGCGGCCCATTTCCTGTTGGTGTTTAGAATCGGTACATTTCATTATATTTTTTCTTTTTTCCGTCTACATTTCGCTGTGGGATGGCGATACAAAGGCCGAAGCTGGACTGCAACGATCAATCGGTGTGGAAAAGGAAATCGCATCACAGCCTTGAAATTCACCGAAGCTGAAATTCTATTTTGCTGAAATTGAAAGTATATATATATATACATATATTTATCTATATACTTTAAATCCCAGCAAATATTAAGTAAATATGTATACATAAATATAGCAAATTTCCGACCAGGTCATCAATATTTTCCCCACACCACCACAGAACTGCGGAGAAACCCTGTTAAGAAAAGGTTTTAGGATCGTGTATAAATAGATTACTGCAAGTTCCAGGAAATTATTCATTTTTGATTATTCCGCCATGCAACCTATATAGAGTGTTAATCATGTCGAAAACCAATAGATTGTTTGGGTATACCGACACCAGATTGGTTAATATTAGGAAACGTCCTTACTGTGGACGAAACAATTCCTGTTCGAGGTTAGTTGTCGATTTCATACTGCCTGACGCCACATGTGGAAGGCAGTATGAAATCGACAACTGACCGAGAACGAGAACCATTTTGTCTACAATAAGGATGTTTGCTTATTATTATATACCTTTAATTGCAGAATAACGCCATTTTAATGACATACAAAGTCGCAGTCACAGCGGGCACGAACACTATTATTACTGCACCCCTAGCAGCGGGCAGTATTTAATAGACATTCGGACATAGGTATATAATAATAGAAACAATGCCCACAGATTCATTTTGTCTATATTATGGAACAGAAAATCTACGTTCACCTGGAAACCGCAGTAGAAACAGTGTATACAAGGCACCCTCACCGATAGATTAATACAGACATACAGTCAGTGGTACCACCGACATACTTTTAGGGCAGCTTAAAACATCCATGTTGTTTTCGTCGGCCAATTGAAATGAGGTTATAAAGTCACTATACATGTATAACCTTGTTTCCATTGACCGATGAAAAGACCATAGATCATCTGAAGTAGGCTACCCGAAAAGTCTGTCCGTGGTGTCACCGACTTTATGTCGGTATCAATTTATCGGTGAGGGTGCATTATACTGTTTCTACTGTATATTCAAGGTATATACAGATTTTCTGTGAGAAAATCCTTTGGTAGTGGCCTTGTTACAAAATCTAGACCAAATTAATCGGTGAGTATGGTCTGCAAGTCTTGTTTCCTTTAACCGATCTGGCGTCGGTATACCGAAAATTCTTCCCGATTGTAGATCGGTGCCAAATAATCAGCCAATGAAAATAAGATCAAAGAGATAACAAAACGACAGACTGGTTCTGCATAAGGCCTGTTTCCATTGGCTGACAAAAATTGTGTACAATTTTTTGTGTTAGACCCAGCACCCACCAACGCCGACGCGAGCCGATACAAAATTACCATATCGTAGCGCGTCGGGAGGCATATCGTAGCGTATCGGTTCGCGTCGGCTCGCGTCGGTGCGCATCGTAACGTATTGGGAGGGTGCATGAAAAAGGTGCCATGGTCCCGATACACCCCGATATAGCTCACGATGCAACCAGTGTAATCAACCATATTTCCTTTATAATTCCAGAAATAATGCATATTTAAGATTGATATTTTCTCTGTAAATACAAAACAATATTATATGATACCTCATAATAATATCTAATGAAAAAAACCAGTTCCAAGTTAAAGTATAAAATGATCGTTTTGAGACCCTAAACTACTATCAAATTTCACAATTTTTGGCAGAGTCGCATCAGCATTATATTTTCTTGAGATTCTGAAAATTTCATAATTTTCTATCGATTATTTCATATGATTTCCTGTTTAATGAATTATCTATACACTGCGACGCGCACCGACGCGGCCCAATGCGCTACGACAATGGATACATGTTTGATTGTCAAAGACCCTCTATGATACGGGTTTTGTGTCGGTTCACGCCGGTGCGCGTCGGGCCACGTCGGTAGCGTTATCGTAGAAAACTTACCAACTGCCCCTAAAAGCTCTACGATTTTGCTACGATATGGATTTTGTATCGGGAGGGCAATATCAGGGTGCGTCGGTTCGCGTTGGGAGCTTGGTGGACACCCCCTCTTATCCTAATAGCCTATTTCCATTTTGCGTCAGCAGAGCTAAAGGTCTGTTGGTGGTTCCTCATTGTATATAGGCCTATTTCCATTAATCGACGAAACAGGTGTAGATTTTATGAGTTACCCAGAAAGTCTGTTCGTGTCAATGACCAAGCTTTCACTCAGTGGTCGGTGGTGCCACATTGCATAATCTAAGCAGAAAAAGTTGTGGGTCATTTCATGAGCTGGGTAATTTCCATAGACCGAATTTAGGTCAGCAGTGCCAAAAGTCCATTGGTGGTTCCTGACTGTAGATTGGTGACGGGAAATCAGCCAATGGAAACGGGCCTCATCAATGATGGCCAATGGAAATGTGCTATTTGGAGAACACATGCCAATTGAAACATGGCCAATCGAAACAGGCCTCATCAATGATGGCCAATGGAAATGTGCTATTTGGAGAACACATGCCAATTGAAACATGGCCAATCGAAACGGACCTCAGAGATGATGGCCAATGGAAATGTGCTATTTGGAGAACACGTGTCAATCAAAACACGGCTAATCGAAACAGGCCTCATCGATGATGGCCAATGGAAATGTGCTATTTCGAGAACACGTGCCAATTGAAACATGGCCAATCGAAACGGACCTCATCGATGATGGCCAATGGAAATGTGCTATTTGGAAAACACGTGCCAATCGAAACACGCCCAATGGAAACTGGCCTCATCGATGATGGCCAATGGAAATGTGCTATTTGGAAAACACGTGCCAATCGAAACACGCCCAATGGAAACTGGCCTCATCGATGATGGCCAATGGAAATGTGCTATTTGGAGAACACATGCCAATCGAAACACGCCCAATGGAAATGGGCCTCATCAATGATGGCCAATGGAAATGTGCTATTTGGAAAACACATGCCAATCGAAACACGCCCAATGGAAACAGGCCTCATCGATGATGGCAAAGGGAAATGTGCTTTTTGAAATCAACACTGTATTCGTCTTCCAATGGAAACGGGCCTTTCGTGGGACACACTCGATATCTGCAGGGATTGTCAAGAGGAGCAGCTCAGGACTCGCGAGTCGATGCAGGGAGTATTAATGAGACTGGCTACGATGATAGAGACCCAGTCTTCTGACGGGCGAGTGTGGAGTGGAATTCTAATGTCCGCTTTCCGGCCATTTCACTTGAGATGGATCAGTGCGCAGAGATCCTTCACATTCGTCATTGTTTCTTATATGCCCGCTTTGATTCATCGCGCTTCTAAATATCACCACACTGCACGTAGAGCTTTTATGATACCCCGTTATCATGTTCAGATTAGACTTGCTCAAGTCTTTGAGTATGGACTTTATTGAGGATCAAAATTATTTTGCAACATGTGGACATCCCCTAACGCCTTGTTAAGTACCGACATTGTAATTTTTATTTTATGTTTATATTTTGTAGATATCAAATATGTATAATGACAATACTATAAATACCATGTATCATGAATCACATTAGTTCTAATTGCGCCCACATGGTGGCATGGTGGTCGACAGGTTCACTGGAGTGGAACAAGGCCATAGGCAGTCATTGGTCAGTTAGTACTGCATTGTGATTGGTCAGTTAGTGAGCCAATGACTGCGCAGTAGGGCCAGGGTTACTGTTTGTACCGCCACCTCCTATATGTATATAATTGTATATTTTATATTTGATTAAATGATCTGTTCTAGACCTTGTAACTGTATACCTCAAACTTTCTAGTTAATTTCTTAAGGCCCTGAACTAGGCTATTGTAGCCTCAGGACTTAAAAGCCTGACAGGCCAACTAATCCCAGCGAAGAGGGGTGAGGTAGGTGAAGGGGTAGCTATAGGGTGCAGGGTCCCGTTGAATAATCTCGGATCGTACATGAAGACCTTTTCTGTACCATGTACAAGGGTTATCATTTAATAATATCAAAGTACGTTCGTTAAGACAGTATTAGCCGTCCAGAAGTGTTGAAAATATTGGTCTCTATGATATACAGAAAAGGGTCTACATGTAGGATCCTAGATTATTAAATGAGCCCCAGGGACTGAAGTCAGTCTATGTTCAGCTGTGAGCTGAGACAAACGTGGTGTTCTCTTTTATTGTCAACATCTCAGCCACTTAGAATTCGATCTAAAATATTTCAGGAGAATATACAGACAGCAGCTACCACATAGATTGTGTTACGTTATATGTCTTTATTCTCATTCATCTATCCTGGTCAGATCCAGGGGGTATGTAGACGTAAGGGCCCACCACCACACAGTCGGGACGTTAGGGCCCACTTATCAGGACGTTACGGGTCGAGTTTTTTACGGGTCGAGTTTTCCAGTATTCAAACATTAACCAATTATGCAAAATTAGGTGGGCCCTAACGTCTATTTATGCCACATTTCCCTCCCGGCACCACAGGTGTGACAGCGACATCGCGGTGCGGCCGAGGCGCGACTGAGGCTTTCAAATCCCCGGTGTAGGTTGGACCCTAACGTCCCGACTTTAAGGTGGTGGGCCCTAATGTCCTGCAACCATCCAGGGTATTCAGTTTTTTCTCCTCGCCACCAGAAAATTTATGAGAATTTGATAGAATATGTACACGAGTAAAATGATCATGATGATTTTTTGTTATTCAAGTAACAAAATTAACGACAACATCATTCCCCCTTGGGTATGGCGATCTTCCATAATGAGGTCACATGTAGTAGGACGATACAGATACAATACATACTGCACAGGACGGAACAATCATTCACCAAAAATCAAACATCCATCAACCCTTATTCTGAAGACCTAATAACAGACAACAATGTTGTAAGTACACCTAGCCATCAAAGCCTCTTATTGATCTTATGATCTTCCTTTGACCTCCGATCTTTTGAACATTTTCAGTTAAGATCTTCTTCATTTAGTATACTTGATAACACTTCCTTAACCCTCATTTTAAGATTATCTGCCATAGGTAGTGGCTGGATCTCTTTAGGTAGCCGATTCCAGTAGTTGTTACCTTTATTTAGTGGAGATTGACCATATTTTTCTAGTCTAATTCTTGGTAGCTTCATTCTAATCTTCTCATAATTTCTTGTCTTTTTATCGTCTAACTCAATGACGTGTGATTTATCTTCAGTCAGCCATTTGATCACGGTTGTTAAGTGCAAAGCTCTTCTAACATTCAAGATATCTCTAAGGAAAAGGAACTAACTCTCATGGGGTTTTGTTCAACTATGTCCATTTAGGATTCCATCATGCATAAGGGACTACCACAAACCGTTTGATAAGGCTCTATCCCCCTCCCCTCCCCCCTAGAAGTACTAGGGATATTGCTGTTCTGAAAAGGCGTTTGCCATCGTGGATAAAGGTAGGTGATGTATTGTCGCTATAACCTATAACCTCGCTAAAACACTACAACCATGACGCGTGAACTATCGGACTAGGTGAATGTTCTCGCCTGACTGTCGGGTCAGACAATGGAACAGTAAGGTGAAAATGGCGTTTTAAAATTATTTTCAGGTATATCCAGGACACATAGAGAGTGCACCTGAATTCCATCTGTTCTTCGATATTTCAGACCAAACTATCTCTTAACAGATTTAATTCAGGCACACTAACCATGTCTCTACATAATATTGAATAACCTCATTTTTATATGCATCAGATAATACCAATTTCCTCAAGCAGGTAATGCAACGTACCCAACTATCCAATCAATCAAATACCAGTTAATCCCGACAAATTCCCCAAATTCTAATATTGACAAGTTCAATTACATCTCCATTGATTAAGAAAATACTCCCACTAATTGCTGGCAGTGGAAGCAGTGGAAGCTGTGGCAGGGAAATAGGAGTTACGGTGAACAAACTACAGTATTCCCAAAGACCCATCAGCGAGGCCTATTATATTGTCCTGAGCGTCACAGCAGGAAAAAAATAAACAATCATAACATTTATAGTCAATAAATCGTGGTAAAACAGTTTCTTGCTCTCACCATCATCAAATATGTATTTTGGAAACTGGCAGAATTTGGCAACTCGACAATGAAGCGCTGTAGCAAGCCTTCATCGATTTTATGCGAAAATATGAATCAGTTTATGCCAAGAATCCGCAGTTTGCCAAGGAAAAACTAATTTGAGGTACAAAAATATCAAGACATGCAAATTCCTTACAGGAAGTGACGTCATTAGTGTGCGTCATAATTGAATTGCCATGACCACCGTGAGGGTTTCGCTCTCCAAGCGGATCCGCTGCGACCTGTCTGTTGGCTCTGAGCAAATACGACTATTGACCAATGGTATTAGGTACAACCAGAAGATTGGCTTGCTTAAGAAAAAAAAAGTAAATACGAGAAAATTTTGCGGCTTGGATAAATCTACAACTTCGGTTGCACGCTCAATAGCTTATTGAAACATTGCCATCAATATTGCATTTTACTTTTTATTTTTAACCATATTTTTTCGTTCGTGCTTTCGGGTGTGGGAAACGTTTGAATTATCATTTTATTATTTTTTTGTGGGGATTTTTTATTTCATTTTTTACTGTTAACTGTGGACAATAGCGTCTGAAGTGAGTGGAGGTAATGAAATAAAGGCTACGTTTTGTTTGGTAAGCTCGGTAAATATTAGGCATTACATGGCTCATAACGGTCCGGTTGGTCGACCCGCCAAATGCTTTCACGGCTTGATTTTCACGCCTGCATGTTCGCCCCGACTGTTGGCTTACAGCGAGCTCACCGGCGCGTTCTACGCCCGTTATTCCCGCCTCGTGGTGCACAGTGCCGCCTAGTGGTTAGGCGCGGCGTAAAAACGTGCTAATCGCTAGGCCTTATCGTCGCGCCTGCCCCGAGCCTAGATTGAAGGCAGCTTGTGGTAAACGTTTAATTCTGCCGGGAAAAGATCATAGAGAGCCGAAGTACCGACGGGTTGATCGGGTGTGTCTGCCACTGGCCAATCACCACTCGCCTTACAAACGGCGTCGGGTGCACTGACGGTTAATGCGCAGCCCAGTGGCGCCCTCGGGCGGTTACTTAGTGGAGCATGAGGAAATGGCAACACCCAACTAGTCATAGAGTTAATCTATGTTTAGAGTGCTGCTATCATCATGGAATTTTGTATAGTACAGGTAATTATTTTTTTTTGGTTTAGAGACTTTTATTTCACTTCTGTTGTAGTAACAGTTCTTCCAGTGAAAATAAGGCGTTTTATCCTACCCCTAATAAAAAACTCCATAGGCTTAACATTAACGACTATATTTGGTCTACGGTGCAGAAAAATAAAATTTATCGCTCTAGTGGGATACAGTTGTCAAATGACGTCATTTGAAAAGCGACCAATGATTATCACTGATTATCGGTGAGTTTTATTTTATTTCTTATTTATTGTTACTGGGTAGGATAAATTGTAAACCAAACTTGAGTTAGTCGTGTTGTTTATCGCACTCCAGTAATCTCGCGTATCACTGCACTCGGCTTTGTCTCGCGCAGTAAATGTGACATTGCCGTCGTGCAATAAACAACAACATGACTAACTCTCGTTTGGTTTCTCCTAAGTATATCAATAATACATTCTCATAGAGGTTGAGTAATAAATAGATGAAGTTGATGAGGGGGGGGGGGGGTTAGTAATGATGGCAGTCATTCTGCCAGTGACTGTTTATACAGTCTCAACTCTCGCTTAAATGAGTCCTTACTCACGGACCAAGTTATTTTCATTTCGTGAGTTTCCCTCTAAGTTTCGGGGAGGCGGGGGAGGGGGTATTTATATGCATTTTAATAGTTCCGGGTTATATTCCCCTTCACCCCGGCATTTATGCACATTGATAATCCTAAACTAAAATTTATCTGATCTTTAAAGAGTGCTCTCTCATTAAAGGTGCATGGAATTTATATAATCCCCATCTGCTTAAAATCCCATTCTATTTTTTTTTTTTTTTTTTATAGAGTAAGCTTTATTTCGCATTAGATCTTATTTCTTAACAATCCGTTTTCTTTCCAAAAGTGTCTTATTTTCTAACAGCAATATCGCGTTTAGTTCACCTATTGTATTAGATATAGCATTTGTGTTTACATCACATTCATATTTCATCAATAGCATTTGTGTTTACATCACATTCATATTTCATCAATACCATTTTACGATGTAATCTCAATTGTAGCTTACTCTTTTTTTTTCTTTTTTTTTAAAATTTTTTTTTACCAATCATCAGTACAAATTCAATAACATACCGTTTAACAAGTGGAAATGATGCTTTTTATGAATGTTTCAAGTACATTTCGATGTCTGTACATAGTTCTAGATAAAAGTTCAACCATAGTGTATTGTAACAGTATTCAAACATCCAATAAAAAAGTCATATAATGTGCTGCCTTAAACCTAGTTATTATAGACAATTTACCCTTTGTTGGGACACTAACCGTATCCTTCTAAGTAGTAAACATGAAAAGCGAGACATATAATGGTAACAAAACCCAAGAGGACGAGACCGGACAAGATACATTATTTTGGTATGAGTCACTGGAGTTACCCCTGACCTGGTGGAGTAAAGTTAACGCGTATGAAGGCTTCTGAACATCCTTGGAGAGAATCGAAGCCCAGTGTGTTTCACTGAATATTTTGCATTATAGTCTCCCACTTTTTGAACTTGTGAGGAGAGTTTTCTATATAACATATATATTTCTCCATACGTAGTTTTTCTCTGAATTCCAATGACCATGCATAAAGACAGAACTTACTGTCATAGAAAAGTTTTTGTCTATAAATATAGAACTTGATTAAGGAACTAATATAGTTTAGCCTGTGGGACAGAATACCAGAGCCTGAAAAACCCAGCAATATGTTAGTTCTCGTCCAGTCACCATTTATATCTGCAACCTCCTTCAACCATCGAATAGATTGAGACCAAAAGTCCCTGACTTTGGGACAGTCAAGGAAGAAGTGTTCTAAAGTGTCTTTTTCTTGACAGAAAGAACATATATCTGAAGGGACGATCTTTCTTTTGTATAGATATGAATTCGTAGGTATCAATCTGTTTATAATTCTATATTGGAATGATTGTAATTTCGTTTCCCTAGTCGTTTTATAAATGTGGGTAAAGATATTGGTCCATAAATGACCATCTGTTAGAGGTAGCCCATTCTATTTTAATGCTGGAATAATATGTGCATTATACATTAAAACTATCAAATACAGAACAATTTTACTCTTTTCATCTTCCTCTCCGTTATTTACGACCTCTTCATTGACAACATTTTTTTCATTTTGTCAAAAGAGTTAAAAAACGAAATAAGCATCCCAAACATTGCTTCCAAATCTTGAACACCATCTGGATGTTGGAATACATTTATATAGCTGCTAGATTTTCTTACCCTAGAGAGATATGAAAGGGGAGACACAAGTCGGTGGTATAAGAGCGAACGAAAGTACAGGACAGATTCCAAGAAAGAAATACTTACGAAGCTAATACAATAAGAGTAAGGTAATCACGTTATCCAAATTAGATACCATTAAAAAAAATTAATAACCAATACAATGCATGATAATATGCAATCTTAGGATTATTATTACATTTTAAACTCAGCTAGACTTTCTATTTGAACTGAAATACTAAAAAATATAGAAATCTTTAAAGGATGATCTCATATTTGAACTATGTCGGATTGACTCATGTTAACTACGAGGGATAGTCACATGTAAACTATGAGGGATAGTCACATGTAAACTACGAGGGATAGTCACATGTAAACTATGAGGGATAGTCACATGTAAACTACGAGGGATAGTCAAATGTAAACTATGGGGGATAGTCACATGTTAACTATGAGGGATAGTCAAATGTTAACTATGAGCTATAGTCACATGTAAACTACGAGGGTTAGCCACATGTAAACTACGAGGAATAGTCACATTTAAACTACGAGGAATAGTCACATGTAAACTACAAGGGATAGTCACATGTAAACCATGAGGGATAGTCACATGTAAACTACGAGGGATAGTCACATGTTAACTACGAGGGATAGTCACATGTTAACTACGAGGGATAGTTACATGTTAACTATGAGGGATAGTCACATGTAAACTACGAGGGATAGTCACATGTAAACTATGAAGGATAGTCACATGTAAACCACGAGGGATAGTCACATGTAAACTATGAGGGATAGTTACATGTTAACTATGAGGGATAGTCACATGTAAACTACGAGGGATAGTCATATGTAAACTATGAAGGATAGTCACATGTAAACCACGAGGGATAGTCACATGTAAACTACGAGGGATAGTTACATGTTAACTATGACGGATAGTCACATGTAAAGTACAAGGGATAGTCACATGTAAAGCAAGAGGGATAGTCACATGTAAACTACGAAGGAAAATCACATGCATAAGACAATCTTCGAAAAAAATACTAAAAATAAAGAGAGCTAAGCTAAGCTTACGCCCACAGTAAAATACGTTATCTTATAAACCAATGGCGCGGTACTTGTTATCGTATCGCCGATGCCTTCTCTGGGTCTTAACGGACAAATGAGTTCCGGGCGCTACTGACAACATTCAAACAAACTAGCTTTTTATATATACAAAAAACCCTGGTATATTTGAATGACAAAGGAAGGTCATGATTTAGTTTTATGATGGGCTCGTTCAGTTTGAAATAAAGTGTTAAAACCTACACAGCGGAAGAAGATGATAAAGGGAGGGTGGTGGGCTTTGTATTCCGGTCACACAGACAACCAGGAAAAAACTACCCAGCGAACTATTGATGTGTGGCTCTTTTAGTGGTGAGGGGCAGCCACGCGGAAGGACATGGGTAGAGCTAGAATTCACAAGTTGAATGCGCTTATCATATTTAGAAGCGCGAGTTGAAGTCTCGGGTTTCATGATAACTTCTCCAGTTGCTCATAGAAATGTGTGGAAAGTGTCGCTCTACTATTATCCTACCCCTAATAAAAAAACGGCACAGCCCTAACATTGGGACACTATATTCGGCGAGCGTGTAGTAATGTGCTAATTATTATATTGAACTAAAATGGTTCATTCGTATTTTAAAGTCATAGAGACAGGTTAGGATAAATACTAAACTGAACTCGAGTTAGTAGTGTTAGTGTTTATCGCAATACGGTCAGGTCAGTTACTCACTGCGCTCAGCTACCGTTCCGCGAAGTAACGCGACGTGCTTGTCGTGCAGTAAACACTAAAGGCGGGCGTCCACCAACCACGACAAGGCTACGACAAGAGCCGACAAGAAAATTCCTATCGGAGCCTTGTCGCAGCCTTGTCGTGAGACGGGGGGCTTTACGACAGCGTTGTCGGGGCGTGTCGTAGACGTTGCTGGTTCCCGTAAAAATGGCGTTCATGGTACCGACACACTACGACAGTGATATTGAGGAAACCACGACACTCCACGACAAGGGTCCAGTCAGGGCAAAAATCGAACATGTTAGATTTTGTCGTAACCTTGTCGCAAGGCCCCCGACAAGCCCCTGACAAGCTTCCAGTCGCAGCCTGTCGTGGCCTTGTCGTAGACTCTTGTCGGGAACTAGGGTCCACCAACCATGACAAGGCTTCCAATCGTAGGCCTGTCGTGAACCTTGTCGGGAAGCCATTGTCGTAGCCTTGTCTTGGTTGGTGGAAGCCTGCTTTAACACTACTACTTACTCTTGTTCAGTTTTTGCTAGATATTGGGTTGTGTCGTGTAGTATTGTTATTTTCACGTTGTATCGCTACCTTTTACAACACCGCATTTTCAGTGACATGGTTGAAAGGTGCATTAAATCTTTAATTGAATATCGATGGTGATATAGTTATGATGCGATCCGGAAAGAATCTTGAGGAACGATTTAGGATTCTTTAGTGATGCTACCTGGGTGACCCTGACCATAGACCTTCCTGTGTCTCCAGTCGTATGACGTCATACAACATTGTGGTAGAAAATTGGGTATTGGGATGGGAAGGTATTTTTAAAGCTTTTAGTGGGTCTGTGTCCTTTTAGCAACCCTTATTAGTTCTGGTTGCCTAACCCTTGAATATATTATCTCACCCCGGTATTTTTCTCCATAGGCGTAACATTTGGAACTCGTACTCCACGGCCGTGAGGTTCGTGTACCCACTACTCAATGGCTAATTTGGTGATTCATTTCATCAATAAATAGTGTTATACGGGGTGAGATAAAATCAGAAATCCACTCGATGAAAATAACTTGGTCTGCACTCCACCTCGTTTGACCACAGAGTAATTCACTCAGCTTCGCTTCGTGAATTACTCTGCAGTCAAACTCGGTGGAGTACGGACCAAGCTATTTCCATCTCGTGGGTTTCCTTCTAAATACTTCATCTTCGTTGTCCCAGACAACCTTTCATCTGCCAGCCACTCGTCCCTCGCTACCCACGTCTCCCGCTACCCACTTCCAACCACATGCATTCGTACGCCCACGAGAATAATTGAAGCTGACTGATACCTGTCTACAGTGGGTGTCTGCCTGCCCCAACTCCACTACACACATACACACCCACACCCACACCCACACCCACACACCCACACACAAATCTTACCAGGTTCTCAATTACGTGAAGCAGAGAGTCATATGTTTCTATTTACACCAAGGACTACTTATTTTGTGATTCCTTTTTATTTTCCCCACCACCTTCTTTTTCTCATGTGTTTGTGAGATTTTGTCATGGCGTTATTTTTGTTGTTGTAGGCGGTAGGTAGAGTTAGTCGCTGGTTCCTGGTAGAGTTAAGGTAAGCAGACGACACCTGTTCGGCGTCTTCCGGTCTGTGGTTTCCGGTCCGGCGTCTCATTGCTGCTCAGCTGGATGCCGGACGGGCGGGAATCCCAAACATGCACAACTGATCCGCCTAGTGTTAGGCTCCTTTACGCCTAATAACCCCACGCCTGTCACTAGACTTTCTACACGGCGAGAACTGAGAAGTTAGATCTATGTTTTTAATCCTGGTAGCGACTGCTTGGAATAGTACATTGATACCTCTACCACTACCTAGATCGGCCGCCACCTCTGTCTCTACTCTGTTCAGACTAAAGGCCAATGCCCATCTACCGATTTCGGAACATTTATGTACGTTTGTCGGCGACAAACGGAGGGTAATTTGTCTCAGGCAAGGTAATCTAACGGAGTCAGTAGATGTAGCACAGCTAGGCAAGGCTACCCAGCGATTGGTGAACCACCTCCTTCAGACGTCCTTTTGTCGCCAACTAGTTGTGGTTTTTGCCCTCCCCCAGCGATCAGTGGACCATACACCGATTTTATAAGTGTGCGTATATATATTTCGGTAGGTGTAGACTGATTTCCTTAGGACTAATACCCTCCGCCCCCTCTCCTATAGGGCCGCTGATCGAACTAGGGGCTACGTAATTTGCCTACGACAAGGTGACCGATTCCTATACAATTTGGGAACTAATCATTCAACCCTGAATCGGTAGATGGGCATCCGGCTTAAGAGGTTACTTTGGTTCGGTTCGAGCCAAGTAATATTTATTCTACGTAGGTTCTAAAATCAAATATACGTAATTGGGTATAGCAAAAGCTTAAGAGATTGATTCTGAAACTTATATCTTCAAAAAATGATATACACAAAAGGATATAAGAAAATGGAAAGATGGCTTCAACTATAAAATAACATACATACAATAACATACCGTCGAAGCAGAACAAAAAATCTGGTAGGAGAGTAACAGACATTTCTCTCAACTGTGTCAAGACAGCCGCAGATTTTACCCCATCAGAGCTAAGGTGGGATTCACACGGTGGAATTCATATATCTCACAGGGTTCAAAATCTCATGAGATTCTGTTCCTTTTTATTAGTGAATGTCTCCAACAATTGCATGGGAAAAAGTTGTCTCATGGTAATAGAACCCTACAATTTAGACGAAGAGTACAGAATTCAGCAGGATATTTCGCAAACAATCACCCTGTGAGGTACATGGGTCCCACCGTGTGAATCCCACTTAACGTTCTGTAGCTCTGGTGGGCGGTGTATACCGCTTTTACCATCATCAGTATCACTATCACCACTGGTATTTACTATATACCCATGATGTATATACTGTAAATACGCACCGTTTTGGCATATGACGTAAAAATACTGTACGGACCCCTGGTCCACACACTAAAATACGGACCACCTTGCCATACATGTTTACTAACATATCGGTTGTTAAAAATTAAATTAATGATTAAAAAAAAAAAAAAATTGGGTATATAGTAAATATATAACGTCCAACCATGCTTGTACAAGTCACAGAACTCGATGATAATTTACGGTTTGTACGGAACTCGGCATAAATGCCTCGGTCCGTACAAACCGTAAATTACCATCTCGTTCTGTGAATTGTACAGCATGGTCAGGACGTTCTATATAATTACCTACTTTACTGCCATGAATACAACAGCAGTAGAACCCTGTTATGCAGAAAATTTCCAATCGAGATTTAGGTTTTTTAAAATTTGTGGGTAACCTAGTGAGATCGGCCGCCGTCGGCTGCCATCGGCCACACAGTTCCATTATGTTTGGGTATCCAACCCATGCTTATTCTAGTACACCCATATTTCGCTAGGTTTCTTTACTGGTAGTGTTTCTTTACTGGTAGTGTCCTCTGGTGGCAGATGCCTCCAACTTGAGAGCTGTGACACTTGCATGTTTACTCAGAGTGTCTATTTGAAGATAGGTGGTGTTTTTGAGGTGAATAAGCGTTGTGTATAATCATTAATTTGATTGTAGCATGATATAGCAACAGGACTTGCAACAGGGGGTGTTCCACTGGACCGACGGTAGCCGATTCCGTAGCCAGACAATCGCCGATTATTATCGGATGCCCTAGAATTTCTCAAATCTTTGAAAATGGTCATTTATTAAACTATTATTATCAGAATTAGATACATTACAATATGTGAGCTTCCTCTACAGGGCCCAGGAACAATTGATCGGGTGAGAAATCGGCTTGGTGGATTTTGCCCTTTGCAGTATACAGGACCAGAACTATGTTGCTCCCGCAGGATGGCGATCTGGTGGACTTATACTGGCCCCAGTCCATGTATCCCTTCATCTACCCTACCCCTCCTCTCCTCGATACATTCCTGGACCAGTCAGACTGCGACATACTTTATCTTAAATTGGTTTAATCATGAATGTTCATAATCAAAGACTTGAGCAAGTTTAGGATGGACTCAGAGATATCTAACATTTTCAGGCACTATCGGCGGGGTGTCAGAATCGAAATAGATGACACCAGATACTTTGATGGTGATGTTTTTAGCCTGTTTTCACCAGAATTCACTAATAATCAACAACAAAACTTGCCGACTCCGCCATAACTAGACCTATAATCACGAAAATGCCGTCGGTTTGCTACAACAGACCCTTACGCCAGAGATATGAACAAACACCTGGTCCTACTCTATGGAAGCTGTTCTCTTATGCACATTTCAGATATATCAAGATTCAATGATAATTTTATGAGTGTGATGTCATGACGTATTTTTTAAGTCAATCATTGTTCAGCGTTAGAGTGTGCCGATATTGCATAGCAGATATACTATTGTTCACCAATGGATATGACACATGTTAAAAGATTTCAGAGCATAAATTCTTTTTTACATGAACCTACTTACATGATCAATAAATTGAGCCAAGCTCTTTATGTTAAAAAAAGAAGATATCATACAGTATACAGTGCTCCAGCAGGATAACAATCGGATGGACTCGATGTCAGGTGTGTCGCAATCGGAACAGATAACACCAGGGACCTGTTTCAGTAGTTTCGTGACATTAGGCCTAGACAGACATCAACAGTTACACAAACGGTGCAAGCAACAGCAGAAAAAGACTAACAAATATCAGAGGGTTGGAGCAGCCTATCTTCTTCATATTTGGAACGATTATATGTTTTATGTATCCCCTACTCGTGTTAAAGTGTCATTGCTTAATTCCTACGGGAAGTGAGTGAAATTCCGCGTGTCATCGATTGCAGTCTTGTGATCTGTCCGTATGGTGTCACAGACGCCATCTAGACATGTCACGAAACAGGTCCCTGATACTTCGATTGTAATGTTTCTGACCTGTTTTCACCAGAACTCACCAAAAATGCTCTTGCCGACTCTACCAGAACCAGACTGACAATCACGAAAATGCCGTCGGTTTAATTGAACAGCTCCTTTTAGCCAGAGATAGTAAGAAATCATAGTGTTAACTGGTGTGAACCTCCACAGAAAAAGGCCTAGACACGGAGCGAGGTTATGAGGAGGATGCTAAGCAAGGGCCCCGATCTTTGACACATGTTGGTAATTACGCAAAGAGACCAGGTACACAGTAAGGCGAAACAACAAGTGTCAGCCGCGCGCAGGTATACTTGACATGTGCACAGACTGACAGGTTGAAGGATGTGGCCTCTCGCTGGCTCTTTTTGAGCCAAAACTAAATGAACTTGAACCCTGAGGTTAGTTACTCTCTCGGCTGTTCCCCTGTTCCCCTGCACCGTCCGCCACGTGCTAACCGGCGACGACTAGACGGCGCTTTGATCACGTGACTGGTCGCAGCGACACTATGGGGCGCCGTTTGTTACATTGCCATATGGTCTTTATCTATTTTTCTATTTGCTCACAATTCATCAATTCAGATGGTTTTAAATCGTGGCCTTGATCTCACGGCATATTTCAAGTAACAACAGGTCAGGGTACTACGTATTGGAATAACAGACAACTTTGTTTAGTAGAGTGGCAGAGGAGGTGTGAAGTGCAGCGCCCCCTATCGTTTTGGCATGGTCTTAAATGACAGCTGAATGGAGATTCCTATACAAAAATAGGCTAACTAGTAACAGTTACTACATACAAACTGTTAGAGCTCTATCAAAAATCTTTTCAGATATTGATAAAGTGATATCTAATGTACTCCAAACCACAATAGAGCTCAATAGAGCTCCACGTTTTATGGCTGTTTGGTATTGTTGAATACAGCCTTATTTCACATTGCCTTATTTGGGGTATGCTTGCACCACCATGATGTATGAATCAATTAATCATATAATTCTATTAAATCTAAACAAAAAGTTTACAACTATAACTGGCAAGATTGCGTAACAACAAAACTATACGCAAAACTATCAGTCTCAGTATAAATCACTGATGAAAGTAATACCTAGCCGCCTATTTTGTATCTTTCGTCAACGAAATACATTGATATCTAGACAAAAGCGATATCACATATGATTCCATCCACAGAATCATGCCCGGCACTCATTCTGTGTACAAAGGAGCTTTTGGCCAAAGCTTTTTCGTCAACAAAAGTCCTTTCAGGTACAAAAGCTCTTTCATGTATAAAAGAGTTTATGTCATTCTACTTTCGTCAACGAAAGCAGAACCTCCACTGATTCCATGGATGAAAGCAGTTGTGACACTGCTTTCGTAGCGGAAAGATACAAAATATGTACCAAATGGAAATTAAAAATTTTTTTTTTTTTTTTTATTGGGTACAATTGTAATACACATTTTGACAGTGGTGCACCCCTCTCATTAGATCTCTTACTCTCTAAGTAGTATTTTGTAACTATGATCTATTGAAGAAGAGTTCTTAACAAACTAGGCTTGGAACCTTGAGAATCCACTGGCCTGCCTCTCTTGCTAAAGACGTACATCAATGCAACCCAAAGAATCCTATAATCTAAATGATGCCGCCTAGCGGGAATACTGTGTGCCAGTGGATTCTCAAGGGTCTAAGCCTAGTTCATTAAGAATTCTTCTCCCATAGAGCGTAGTGAGAACCTTGTACAGAATACCACTTAGAGAGTATGAGATCTTATGAGAGGTGTGCACCCCAATGTTATAAACGGCAACCCATACGACACCATGTGGGGACCCGTCACACTGCACCGCTAGAGCAACCTGAGGGATAGCCTTGAAGCCTTGCCTAGTCACATTATAGGCCAGGTAACGGGTTCCATTTTTATGGTGCACTATGGGTAACGTCTGCATTTCTTGCACTCCCTTAGCAGAGATCCTGTACTCTTCTTCTGGAGAAGATCTGCTGGGAGAGTGTCACATTGGCAGATAGAGACTGTAGAGCCTAGACTGGCCTCAGTCTCTGTATCCTTTTTTTTTAATATCATTTATTTTATCTGCACTTATATTAGGCCTGCATGCCTTACAACCAGTACAGCACAGCTGTAACACATTCAGCAGCAGTATTTCCTCAGAATAAAGCACTGAAGGTAGTAAATCACTACGAAAGGAGAATAGAAGAAAAAAAAAACTTGAGTAAGTCCATGTAGAGCCAAGAGAGGTGGAATGACTGTCAGTTCAAGGTCTATTACGTAAGAAGTAGTTACCTGTCCTTTATTTCATTTGGGCAGGGAACCAGTCTACCTGAGGGAAGGTTTTGCGGAACAATAAACCGGAGCGGCGCAGTGTGGGGACCGGATAAGTACGACAAGGTGATGGGGTCAGGCTGTCCTGGGAGGGGGTGGGTTAAGTGTAGGGCTGAGGAGGCCGGAGGTTGACACGGAAGTAAACGCAAAGGTGGAGAAACCCCCCACAAAAACTCGGTATCGAATTGGGCAGGGAGTTGGCTATAAATCTGTTTTTGTCACAAACAAAATAACATCCGAGAATAATATTGTGACACATCTTATTTTTAACTCAAAGGGAATGTGGCACCCATAAATAATATCAACATAAATATATACAGGGTTATTTCTTTTACATGGATGTTTGAAATATAATGTCATAAACAGGTAACATTAGTTGGAGGGAAATTAATTAGTTGAATATTTGATAAATAATATCAAATACGCATACGTTGATATTCCTTCAAATGAAGAGCATAAGGTTGTGAATGAAGGCATTTGCAAGCAAACAAAGGTATTCCGTTGTATATCCATTCTGATATATTGGAGAAACTAATCAATAAAAAAGTGCGAAGCTCGTATAAAAAAAGAGATATAGATACATGTAAACACACACAATGCTGACTGGTTTCACATACAAGCGGTCGTATGCTCCTCGGAGTTGGCGCATATATATATATATATATATATATATATATATATATATATATATATATATATATATATATATATATATATATATATATAATTATATTATTATATATATATTATTATATATATTATATATAAATATAAATATCGAATGACAGCGTATTTATTATTCACTGCGTTATTACTTCGCTTCCGTTGTGAGGCTTGTTGATATGTATAATGCTCATACCATGGTTACTTTTCCTTTCCCGCAGGATCTGAGCTGCTCTAACCGTTATTGCCACTTCTTTTCCAGCCTCCGATCTGCTCACTTGAGCTTTTCACTTATATTGAAAAAACTTACTGGTTTGAGGCTAGCTCCTTTTGATGTACTCCTATTTATTGTGGCAGGTTTATAGGTTTTATGCCTGTTGTATTTAAAATGAATAAAGTCTGTTTATGAATGTTATTATTACCGCCAACTACTGTGTTTCTCTCCTTCTTTATAATGAGATCAATATTATATATATATATATATATATATATATATATATATATATATATATATTCGAACACATGCGAGGATATTGCGCAGAGTCAAATCCAAGGAGCATACAACTGCTTTTATCCGAAACCAGTCTATATTGTATTTATTATCCACATGAACTGATATTAGTTCATTTATAGATACGCACTATTTTTCATATGCACTATTTTTCTGTATATTCTATGGACACTTCGTATTAGGTGGATAATAGAACAACACTTTAGTAGGCTATTCTATTAGAACTTTGGACACAACCTTATCACTCCAATCTCCAATACAACAAGTTGCCTAGTTAGCGTTCACGAAATTGTGAATAAAAACTGACCGAGGAAGATCACGTCTAAACTTAATCATTACCCTGCATAAAAAGTTATTTTGTATTCAGCAAATGTACATGGATATAGACAACTCCCTGAGTGGTGTTACTTAGCCGAGTTACATCTAATATAAATTTGTGCGCTATGCTTCAGGAGTATTGAATGTTTTGGGGTTGAAAAGCAAACGTTAATCGTCCGATGTCACCATTAGGCTGTGTATACTTATCTCCATGGCGCATTTTAAAGCGTTGACTAACTAGCATATCGCGTGACGCCATAGGCAATTTCAGTAGGGTAGAATACAATGGAGACAGTTATATGGGTTTTAACCAATTTGCTAGATGGGGTGTGTTCCCTACAGAACCATCGCTACCCACCATGTGACCAGGGCCTATCAGTGAAGCACATTAACATGTTAGTAGAATCACCATTTAGCAATGTTCGTGGAATAGCATGAAGTAAGTGCGTGTTACAAAACGAGGCACCAGCTCCTGGAAGTCTATATATTTACATGATTTATGGATGTAAACAAGAGCAGGGTGGAGGGGGAGGAGGGCAGAACGTTAAGTCCAATGCACATCTACTGATTCAGGGTTGAACGATTAGTTCCCAAATCATATAGTTGTCGCAGGCAAATTACACAACTTTGTTGGCCCATGTTGACCACACAAATAGGGGATATTTCCAATGATCTATTGTGGCTGACTGGATTTATCAATATTTTGATCAACTTTTGGCAAGCGATTTAGGAACATCGACAGACAACTCGTTTGTGCCGAAAAAACATCTCAAAGCAGGGGGGGGTTCACTAATCGTTGGCTGACCGTTGCCTTGCTGCCCCACATCTACCGACTAGGGCCGACTCCGTTAGGATACCTCGCCTGAGACAAAGTACCGTTCCTTTGTCACCGAGAAAGCTACATCAATGTTCTGAAATCGGTAGATGTGCATTGGACGTAGCGATACCAAACAATTTTGTTTCGTTTCTCGATGGAAGGCTGCGGCTGGGCTGAGTTATTACCACGGACGGAACAAACATTTAATTAGATCACTGTGTTTTCTGACGCATCGCTACACGCATGCGCGGCGCCATCTGGTGGCAACAATGCGAGGGCAAAAGATCACGTGACCTCCAGCTCGCCGATGGCGACACCTGGTGTTGGACGGGCGAGTTGCGCGTTTATTTTCCGCTTCGGTGCCGCCATTGTGGCCGCCATCAGCGCAAGTGCTCATGGGGAATGGGCGCAGGCGCGTCCCGTCCCGTGATACCTCACTCCTCGCGACCTCTCGCCGGATGGTCACGTGATTTGGGCGAGACGAGATTGATGGACGCCATATTGTGGAGGTGCATGGAGAGTGTGGCAGCAAACATAGCTATAAACCACTCATAGGAGTTACTCTCCATAGGCTTTACCTTCATCACAAAGGCTACTGAGGTTACAGTCCCACGGTCAACCTGTAAATTCTCATGTTTACAGTACTAAGGCAGAGTCAGCGGACGTTTACACTAGACGACTAAAACGTGACGACTGTACATCGTCTAGCCAATAGTCGTCCGGAGGGAGTTTAGCAATGTGGTTCTAGGAGAATAATGCCTGTAAGAGAGGTCCTAGGACAGTTTGCGATCAACTATAAAGAGAATCTTAGCGAGGGATTGTCTTAGCCAAGGATCTTAGCCAGTTTGACCCAGATCTTACAAAATGTCCTCCACATACCCAAAAGGGTTCCAGAAGGGGGACAACTATATAGGTGTCTTAGATGGTTCAAATTTACAAAAAAAACAAACCTTATTCATCAATTTAACTATAGAAAATATGTATATTATGGTATGTAATACAAAATATTCAGTTAGATTACAAATTATGAAATCTGTTACCACAACCCCCACTATGTGGCACTACCTTCAGTTCTTAGGAATTATCCTACATAGGGATCCCACAGCTGTCTTACAGCATGTTTTTGTCCTAGCCGGGGACCGAATTCAGTCCTAGGACACTAATTATGCAGGATTTTCCTCTCTACGGGGGACACCGTTTGTTAAACTGAAGGCTGTTGAATAAAATTCGTTCGTTTCTGGTGAAGTGCTGGACGATACGATGACTCCAACGATAAACGACATCTCATGAGATTTTGAACCCTGTGAAGTGGAATTCAAAGAGTAGGATTCTTGTATCTCAAATGTCAAAACCAGCTCTAGGTAAGGAGTGCAGGATTTTGTTTTCTGTTAATGAAATATTGGACACTTTTTGATTTAATAAAAATCCATCATTCTTTACAGAGTCACTTAAGGTCAATTACAATACCAATAGAGCATGCAGGTATCAACCATACCCGACCGGTGTATTTCTGATTTCCCGCCTTCTTTGTAAGATATAAAGAAGTATACAAATAAGATAGTTCCGTACTTGTTTCTTGTTCCTTTGTTCTGCTCTACACCAAAGTGTCATTCGTTTCCTACGACAACATGGTCCATTTGATTACTTGATGAGAGCTGTATTCGCAAGTTGCTAGGATATGCCTCTGTTAGACTGGCTATAATACTCCTGATAGTTGATAAGGAGCCACCTATGAAGTATGTACGCACAATTTCTGAAATTTTGCCCCCCAACCCCCTCCTAATCTTGTACGCAAAAGAACAAAGAGAAAGCATACGCAAAATTTCCAATTTTTTTCAGACCCCCTCCCCCTTCCGATAACTTCAGTGCGTACCCGGTACGTACTTTATGAAGGACCCCTTAACAGCATATCTCGAACTACTTATATAGAACTGCGTCGAGAATTGTATAAATAGACAATACTCTGGATGGGCCCCAATCGTCATAAAGGCGAAGCCGAGTGACGATTAAGGCACAACCAAACTCGTAGAGTATTGTGTATTTTACGATTCGAGTGCAGTCCTGGATTTATCTCATCCCTTTTTATGACATAAAATATCATCAAAATTTCACAATAACTAGAATAGACTATATGACGTCATCTCAAATTCACTAAACCATGGCCGTGGCGTAGTAGTGTCACTTTACGGGGGTGATCGTTAAGTATTTTTTTCTAATATTATTCCTATGGCTAAACTTGTACCATGGGTGAGATAAATATTGTTACAAGTTTTACTCATCTCATTATGTTTGACGATCAATACGTACGATCTCTTCATCTATTTTCACCCAGGACGGGGCTGCTCAGCTACCTGAGTGGCCCACCTGTACATGGGATTACCGATCAAGTCAAGTGCCCCGCTCTTCTGCAATTAACACTGACCCAGTTGTTACCATGGTGTTTGTTTGAGGGCCTGCTCCCGAGCAAACACTGGGCCAAAACGGTGATGTAATATTGTCATAACGAACAAACACCTGCCGGCAACAGGCGCACGTCAAGTGCCGCATAATCAACGCGCATGCGCAGCGAGGTCAAGGTCGCAGGGAGTCAGCGAGCAGACGACATTTTCGCGAAGCATTAATCACTGAGATGTGTAATTTGCGGAGTGAAACTTGTCCAGGGGGGACCGGGCAGGGAAGGGTAAGACAGGACTAGTATGAGGGGTAAATACATAGACAATAATCGATGGTTTTGTGGACAGCCGGCCGTAAACCACGAGAGGTTGACGCGTAGTAATACACGAGCGCTAGCGAGTGTATTACGAGGTCAACCACGAGTGATTTACAAAGTTGCCTGTCCACAAAACCATCGTTTGTTGAATTTATTATCCATCTTTTCGAATAAATTAAACCCGGTAATTGCCATATTAGCGGGTATAAAAATAGGAACTATTTCTTTGCTCTATAGCAAAAGGGACTATTTTTCCCGTATACCATGGTTTGGAGGCCGTATCCCACAGTTATGGTATCTGACAGGTTTTATACAATGGGTCGTGGTTTACTGAGTCCCCATACATTTTCAATGGGAGCTTTGTATACGATGGATAATAAACAATATCACCTGGTTTCAGCTGGTTTCGGCTGTATGAGCCGAGGAGTTGACGCGTAGTAATATCCGAGCGTATGCGAAAATATTGCCTAGAGTCAACTCCAAGGATCAAAGCCGATGGTCTACGATAGACCTCCCGATAGGCTACGATTGGAAATGGCAGAATCGTAACCTATCGCAAGGTCCCCGATAATTCAAATCGCGGACATTTGTGTAAATCGTAGACCGTCGGAACGGCTTTGATGGACCAAAAACATAGTCATGGTCACGATTGCCTCACGATTCAATCCGTGATTCAATATAGATCTCAGGCATGATCTTGATAATCAATTTTCTAAAACTTTGGAAGAATACAATGAATTTGAATAATTTTCTGGAGGTATTTACAACAAAAATGTATCAGAAACCAATCAATATTGTATATGTATACATGTATCTATAGAGCCTTTTCCAATACGAGCTTCACAGGCCTGCAGAATCTGTCCGTACCTTCAAGTGATACTTTATTGCGATATATTGTAATTGTATTGGTCGCCGTATAAAAACAAACATCAAGGAAAGCAATATGTGCGTGGAACATACTTATATAAAAACTGGGTTCAGAGTGGGCGTGGATGCTCCGCCCGAGACCTATGCCTCAGGATTGGAGATGCCCTAATTGATGATGACAATGGAACCTGCGGGACAACATTCCTCACAATGCATTCTACAACAAAGATGAAAAATGCATTGCTATGATACACTACCCTGCGTGAGAGAAGAACCTACGTTGCATTATTTGCTACCACAAAAGAAAGCCAATGCAGAAGTGTATTTGCTGTGTATTAGGGTGAATACTTTTGTAAAACTGGATGAGTTTTAATCTTGACCACCGTATGGCACGACTGCAGTTTGGCATTGTGATTTCACGAGGCGAAGCTGAGTGAAGTCCGTAGCCAAAACTCCAGGAGTGGAGTGCGGTGGCCATGATTAAAACGAATCAGGTTTTGATTTTATCATACCCTTTCTCCTCGATTTTGGAATATTACATGATAAGAATTCTGTATGCCACTAGTGGCATATAAACATACTCAGTGACATTTATTCAGTTACTATGATAGACGTATGTGTCACCGATTCTTAAGGTGCTCTGTTTTTTGTTTTTATATGTAGTATCTATATAGAACGACCTGACCATGCTGCACATTCTACAAAACGAGATGGGGAATTGTTGTTATTTATGGAACGAGGCCCCAGGCCGAGTTCTGTAAATAATATCAATTCCCATCGAGTTTCAAGTGCATGGGTATATAATAAATATCTATGATCCTTCGTTAACAAATATTCTTTTATTTTATGCCTGAATTCCATACCATATCTTAACAATTGCATATTTTTAGGAAAGTCACTCCATCCACAACTACTACACAAGAACGGACCACTCTTATATTTTTCTTTTTAATCTTCAATACCATTTCATCTGAAATCCTTGTCTGATATAGCTCATTAAATAACCATTATCACTGTTTGAAGCCCACCATTTGATTATACTTAGCAGACGACATTTTCTTCTATGATATAGGCTACATAAGAGTTAATAGGCAAACGAATGGCGGGAAGCAGTATCTACACAGAGAGCCTGTGACGTTGTTACTTACCGTACAATAAACATGTCTAGTGGTAATCTATAGACAGTGTCTGCTACCAGCAGAATAAGTGGTTTGTTTTTATTATCCTGTCAATGCCGCAGAGAACTGTCCCATACGTAGCTTATGATCGGTAGAAATAAGCACTCATTCTTATAAATCTGAGGTGTTATATATATTAGTCTGATGACCACCTATAAACCTAAAGCAAATGTTGTATTAGCTGTATGTCTTGAAAGCATGCAAGACACTAGAATCGAATAGTAAAAATATTGCTAAAACATGGCCTCTGCTGAGCAGGTATCCTGGCAAATGAAAAGATTTTATTTCTAATATTCATGAATTGTAGGATAGATATTATAATGATCTATCAATTCAACGAGTGCCTATCATAGATCGTATGAACTTCATTATAAGCATCTCATCATCCTACCCCTAATAAAAAACGTCATAGGCTTAACGTGGAATTTGTTTATGTCACATAAAGTGTGACATAAAGTGTTGTTTATGTCACTATTTTCTAATATTCAAGCATCGTGAAAACGAGGTAGGATAGCATCTAGACACCACTCGTTTGCGTTTGAGTTTATCTATGCCACTCATTGTGTTAGCTCCGTAATCTCTCTCGTCCTCGACTCATGAGATTATGGAGCCAAAAAAAAACTTAAACTCACACTCGTGACGTCTCTTGATATTATACGCTTAGCGAAATGGATTTATGCCACTACAAGAGGCGGGTTGTGGTGCACCCCTCTCATAAGATCTCACACTCTCTAAGTCGTATTCTGTACTCCCACTACGCTCTATAGGAGAAGAATTCTTACCGAACTAGTCTTAGAGCCTTGAGAATCCACTGGCCTGCCTCCGGTGCTAAACACGTACATCAATGCAACTCCAATATTCCTATAATCTCAATTATGCCACCTAGCGGGAATATTGTGTGCCAGTGGATTCTCAAGGCTCTAAGCCTAGATCGTTAAGAATCCTTCGCCTATAGAGCGTATTGAGAACATTGTACAGAATACGACTTAGAGAGTGTGAGATCTCATGAGAGGGGTGCACCGAGAACAGTCATTGCGTTCAACTTACATCCAGGTGATGTTTCTGCGTCTCATTTACAACTACAGCCAATCAATCTCCATCCTGAACTGACAATCTGACGTCACAACACGACTCAAGGCCACCTAGCGGCGGGATAATGAGATACTACTTGTTTCTGTGTGTTGTGTACAGCTGTATGTATACTGCAGGGTACCAGCAGTGTCTTTACTTTTCAAATCACTGTAAGTGAAAATGTTCAAAACTTGCTAATTGTAGAATTACTGGAGAACTCGACCCGAGACGAACTTGACCTGTAGCTGTCAGGAGAACTCGACCCGTTTTGGAGAAATCGATTGGAGAACTCGACCCGTTTCAGATACTTATGAATAAGGCACTTTCATATAGAAGGAAAGGTCTGACTAGATAGAATTTAGACAAATAAACCATCGAATTTAGAAAAGTCCTGTTAAAGGTAAGGGATAGGGTTAGGGATAGAGATAGGGTTAGGGAAAGGATTAGGGTTAAATCTAGAGATAGGGCTAGGGAAAGGATTAGGGTTTGGGAAAGGGTTCGGGTTAGGGATAGGGTTAGGGTTAGGGATATTGTTAGGGAATGGTTTTCTGTTTGTTTTACTCCCAAGAGAAGACCAAATTTGAAGCCAAGGTAACTTACTTACTACTCAGTACAGTATTTATTCACAGTTGAGATACTTTAGTTGTGTAGATTTAAAACGGGTCGAGTTCGATACGGGTCGAGTTATTAAAACGGGGCGTTTTTTACACTTACTTGTATTCATCTTATGTTTGTAATAATAAATTGATGATCGTAACACTATATTAGTTATTGGCAGACAAGAGGCTAAAAACCTCTGACGGACAATGTAAAGTTGAAGAAAAGCACATAGCTGGCAACTGTGGTGATATTAGAAATTAGTCAGTCAGAAATTATATAGAATTGCAAAAAGTACGATAAAGAAATGTAAGGGAGCAAATAAATGACCACAATCAACAATTATACATTTGTATCTGAACTCGGAGAATGAGAAGACAGACGTCTGTTTGTATTTGAAAGACAAATACACACATCTCTCTGAATAAAAAAAAGAATAGCAGGAGAATTCTAACCTGAATTATAGGAAATGCCTTCATGGATTGACCATGTCTTCATTTAAACGACCTTCACATCTCAAAACGTTCAACATGATAAATGAAATACTGCACCCTAATAGACATAAACGTCTGCATAATCATGAAACCGAATCAGAAATAAGGAAACGAAGCAAGTGACGCTTTGTGGCTAAATAGTAGAGGTGTTTGCCCAGAGCATGGGATGTTGTGGGTTCAAACTCTGGTCATACTAAAGACTTACACAAAAATGGTACCCACTGCTGTTCGGCTCAACAGCCGCTATTAGAATACGGAGTAGGCGGCTAGGGCCTGAGTGGAAGAACGGCTTAATCGCCATTTTTAGTGATTGTACACACAATATTCCTATAAGAAAAACAGCTAAAATAAAAATAAGTATCATTAAGTACCAAACGTGCAAACATGTCTCCACTAAGACATGACAATAAAATACTCATCTACGTACAAGAAGCAAAACACAATCAGAAGTTCGTGTGCTTTCAATGGATTACAATCTCAATGCATTTCCGACTAAATTGCGCAAATTTCTCTCAGAAGACCAAAGGTTCTCCCTTCACAATGTCTTCAAAGCAGTGCTTTACAGAGAGACACAGACAATGGTAACACAGAGGAGAAACCCGGGGTAAGATCTGAGGCTAGACGGACGCTGAAGCCGTACATTCAGCGGACACTCAGTGAAGGGTGTAGCGAGCTGCTCATTTGTCCTGTCAACGACCGAGCGAGCAACTCAACCCTGGACACCATTACACGCCGAGAGGGCGTCTGAGACTCTGCTTGGAGAGGGGTGTGTCCTCTGCTGTGAGCGACTGAAGTGGATAGAGAATCACTGCTCTCAGTCGGGTCATACAAATCCTGCTTAACCCTTTCATTGCATAGCACCAAATACATACCCTGAAATACACCGCAACAGTACCATTTTTTATCTTTGTAGTATGCTGGCGCATTTCACGATGTATACAGTGTCGTCATTATATCACACCTCCATGATAATTCAGATTTATTCGGATGTTATATAATAGTAATAATATAAACTATGATATACATAAATTGGAAACATATTATCAAAATATTAGAATTATTTCATTAAAAAATAGCAAATACTTAAATTTCAGAAACGATGCCTTAAGGCATCATAGCAGACTACACCCGGGAATGCCTGCAGGCATCATAGTGTACTATACCCGGAAATGCCTCCAGGTATCATAGCATACTACAACCGGTAATGCCTCCAGGCATTGCAGCGTACTATGCTCAGGAATGCCTCCAAGCATCATAGCGTAGCTCAAAGGTTAATCCATTCCTTACTGCACCTGGTCGCAGGTGCACGTCTTGAAATACAGTATGCCTGACATTCTGTAGTGCAGGCTTATGTTACAATTGTTGAGAAAATAAATGCTTTTCCACTGTATCTAAAGTTTTCTGGCAATGTTCTCTTGCTGATGACTATTTGTTAATTATCACTATGAAGGAGTTACACATAATCTCTGAAAAAATTATAAAGATCCATATTGAATCAGCTGAGATAAATGATATTTTAACCAAAAATGAAAAATGATGCCTTGAGGCATCGTTTGAACTAGTCAAGGGAGTGCCATGAGGCATCATTGGTAAGGAATTATAGAGGGAACCTATGAAAGTTTAGGGTCGGAGCTTGTATCCCATCGAGTTTGGATCACGTAGTAATTTACATGGCGGAGCCGTGTGAATTACTACATGATTCAAACGAGATTGAATCGAGCTCTGACTCTAAACTTGAATAGGTCTCTGAATTTATCTCACCTTTCACATTAACATTTGTGACAAAACCCCCCATTGGATATTTTTCCTAAATAGTGTTGGATACAAGTTCCCAATGTTAAGTCTATGGAGAAAAAATACCAAGGGTGAGATAATTATATATAGCTGCATCAAGAATTGCATAAATAGACAATACTCCACCAGTTTGAATGGGTCGCAATCGTCATCGAGGCGAAGCCGAGTGACGTTTATGGCATAGCCAAATGAGTGGAGTATTGTCTATCTTACGATTCAAGTGCCGTTCTGGATTTATCTTACCCCTTTCTACGACATTAAATATCATCACAACTTCAGAATAATCAGAATATACTTAGCAAATTCACTACGCCACAGCCATGGCGTAGCATTGTCACTTTACCAGGGTGATTGTTGCGTATATTTTTCTAATGTTATTCCTATGGCTTAACTTGTACCAGGGGTGAGATAATATCAAGAGACGTCACGAGTTTATTTATGCCACACATTTTGTTGGCTCCATAATTTCACGAGTAGTAAACGAGTGACATTACGGAGCCAACAAAATAAGTGGCATGAATAAGCTCAAACTCAAACGAGTGGCGTCTAGATTTTATCCTACCCCGTTTCCATATTTTCTCAGTATCAGAAAGTAGTGGCATAAACAACACTTTATGTCACTACCCGTGAAGCCTATGGCGTTTTTTATTAGGGGTGAGATAAAGGGTTAACCAGACCCCACCCTCATCTCCATCCCAGGGATGTAACCTCACCCAACACCGAATCCCACCTTGTGATCTCTACTGAAGCCTCCTTATCCCCCTTTTATACATTTCTACGATTCAGCATTCCCTGGCGTTGTTCATATTCCTAGTCGTACAGCTATCACGCTTCCCATGTTATCCACTCTTGTACATTAAACCTCATTCCTATCCCATGTCAGCCCTGGTTTCCATTCCACCCTTCATCTACTATTTGTCATTCCTGTCTTGCCTTAGCCAAATGGTGCTGCTTGTTCCTATTTCTATCGTTATTCACCTACATCAACCACATTCATTCTAAGCCCATTATTATTCTATTTCCTCGTTCAACCCTCATTCGTCGTAGCTCGTTCTGTTTCTGCCACGGCGTATTGCTATTTCTCCTTCCCATACTATCATGAAACATCACAAAATTTCATATGATTGCTTATATGGTTTTCTTTGCGGAATAATATCGCGAATCAGAGCTGAGTGGTATCTGTAGCGGAAGACAACGAACGCCATGTAAACAACTATATGAAATTGAGTGATGTTTAGATTTTATCCTACCCCATTATGTATTATTTCAACTTCATATGTCACCCGTGGCATATAGATATTTTATGGCATGACCGTGGCATACAGTCACACCATGTTAAGTCTGTGGAGATTTACATATGGGGTAGGATAAATCCACCATCATCCATACTTATTTTACTCCATCCCATTGTTGTTCCCCATTGTGGTTTTATCCAACATCAGCTAATCTATTCAAACAAAAAGATTATTCCTATTTCAATCTTACGCAATAGTTATTGAATAGGGCATATAAACCTAGACGATTCCTACCATGCCATAAATTCTGTCCGCTTGAAGTTGATACAATCTAGTGGGAATTAATATCATCTGGCCGATCAAAATAGCATAAATGTTCTTGTATAAGATACTAAAATGATTTAGTCTCTGTGATAAAGCTACATTCTTTCCTGTTGCAGAAAATTAGAAAGAAATTAATGAGTGTCGGTCTGTGTCCTAATTGGCCATCAAGTTTGCAATGCGCAGTAATATGAAGGAGGCGATAGCCGAGTGAATATTCTGAGGTGCTCCAAACGCGATGGCAAACAGGGACTATGTTTCCGATTTAATCTTAGCCTTGAAACATTCTTCAGTTTATTGTCCATTGAGTATGGGTTACCATACTAACAACCTGTTAAGTATGGGTTGCTTATGGAAATTTATAACAAGCTAAGATAATATCAAGAAATATCAAGAAATTTCATACGATTGTTCATATGGTATGAGTTGTCTTCGCAGAATGATATCACGAAGCAGAGCCGAGTGGTATCTGTAGCAGAAGACAACGAAACTGAGTGACGTTTAGATCTTATCCAGACCCGTCACATATTTCTAACTTCATATGTCATATGTTGCATATAAGTATCATATGGCATAACTGTGGCATACAGTCCTACCATATTAAGTCTGTGGAAATTCATATGAGGGCTAAGATAAAAGGCTAAGATAAAAGGTACATATCAAAATTAACTGTGAATATATAACACCGTCCAACCAAATTGCTGAACGTAATATCAAGAGACGTCACGAGTTTGAGTCTGAGTTTATTTATGCCACGCATATTGTTGGCTCCATAATTTCACGAGTCGAAGACGAATGACATTATGGAGCCAACAAAATGAGTGGCATAAATAAGCTCAAACTCAAACGAGTGGCGTCTAGATTTTATCCTACCCCGTTTCCATATTTTTTCAGTATCAGAAAGTAGTGGCATAAACAACACTTTATGTCAGTACCCGTGACATAAACAAATCTCATGTTAAGCCTATGGCGTTTTTTATTAGGGGTAAGATAAGGCTATTGCCAGCGCCACTCCTCAAGCTCAATACACTTTTCCACCTTTACAAACACATAGACCCCCGCCCCCACCAAAACAAGCCATCAAACCGCGAAGCAGGGCGCTGCTGTGGTGCATCTGGATGGAACTATTTTAAGGATCATAATAACAGAAAAACAGCTGTAACCACCGCAAGGCAGAGCACCCGTTTACTGTAGTCATATTCCCAGTATGTCTTATCGATACCATTGGTTTGTTTGTGTCTTGTATACTGCTAAGTGTCAGTTAAAGCACCGTAATATAGTCAGACTGTTTACCACAAGGAAGGACATTTTTAAATAGGTGTTTTGAATTATGATACAGGTAATTGTTCTGTCTGCAATTCAGTATCTGTATGCAATCCAATTAAAATGCAAATTGCGGAACTGTATATACCTCTTTAGGATACTAGATACATCAAGGAGTTGAATGCCTGATAATGTTCAAATATATAGTCATATGTAGATTGGCGTACATTCTATCTTCCCTATCAAATACTACTGGTGCAGTAAACCTGCAATAAAGAACTTGATAATATTGCAAAGATTGCTTTTACAGCATATCATTTTTACATTCACATTCCGTCTGTTTATATCACTTCCTCCACGTGCACCCCTCTCATAAGATCTCACGCCCTCTCACGTTGTCGTATTCTGTACTCTTCTATGGAGAAGAATTCTTAACGAACTAGGCTTAGAGCCTTGAGAATCCACTGGACTGCCTGCCGTGCTAAAGACGTACATCAATACAACAAAAGATTCCTATAATCCCAATGATACCACCTAGCGGGAATTATGTGTACCCGTGGATTCTCAAGACTCTAAGCCTAGTTCGTTAAGAATTCTTCTCCAATAGAGCGCAGTGAGAACCTTGTACAGATTACGACTTAGAGAGTGTGAGATCCTATGAGAAGGGTGCCACAGGACCCCTGGCATGTCCTCGTCCATATTTTCACACACTGACTCCACCCTTATCTGTTTTGCGGGAATTCGTTACAGCGACCGCCCTCTGAGCGCTGCAGCATCCACTCCCCTGTGAGGGCACGCCCTACTGCGCCGCTCGACGACATCAGCTGAGCATGGCCTGCTGGGGCTGGGTCGTATTTGCTCTAATCGGCGCGAAGCTCGTATCAAAGCGTGAGTGTAAATGTTAGTGTAGAGCTCGAGTTGCGGGTGCTCACCAGGCGGAACCCGGGCGCCAGACTGGTTTTCTATTTGCCCAGAAAACGTAGACCCGTCTAGGCCCCATGCAGATATGCCACGCAGCAGGGCGAGTCCAGTTATTTTGGCAACACGCTGTGAGGTTATTCACAAGTTACATTCCGTATGGAGGGGTCTGTAACACTCTCCTAGCAGATATCCTGCGCTCTACTTCCTGCGTCCACTTGTGTCTCTGCACCGACCTGCGTGTTTGGGACAAAATCTGTTCCATCCACCAGTTTTTCAAATATCTTAAATATTTAGCATCTTTCCTCGGCAGTCGGGGAGAGTTATTGGTAAGCGGCATTTGGGAGGTGGGAAAACGGCACTCTCCTAGCAGATATCCTGGGCTCTACTTTCTGCGGCCACTTGTGTCTCTGCACCGACCTGCGTGTTTGGGGCAAAATCTGTCCCATCCGCCAGTTTTTCAAATATCTTAAATTCTTAGCATCTTTCCTCAGCAGTCAGGGAGAGTTATTTGCAAGCCGGCACTCTCCTAGCAGATATCCTGCGCTCTACTTCCTGCGGCCACTTGTATCTCTGCACCGACCTGCGTGTTTGGGGCAAAATCTGTCCAATCCGCCTGTTTTTCAAATATCTTAAATTCTTAGCATCTTTCCTCGGCAGTCGGGGAGAGTTATTGGTAAGCGACCTTTGGGAGGTGGGAAAACGGCACTCTCCTAGAAGATATCCTGCGCTCTACTTTCTGCGGCCACTTGTGTCTCTGCACCGACCTGCGTGTTTGGGGCAAAATCTGTCCCATCCGCCTGTTTTTCAAATATCTTAAATTCTTAGCATCTTTCCTTGGCAGTAGGGGAGAGTTATTGGCTAGCGGCCTTTGGGAGGTGGGAAAACGGCACTCTTTTAGCAGATATCCTGCGCTCTACTTCCTGCGGCCACTTGTATCTCTGCACCGACCTGCCTGTTTGGGGCAAAATCTGTCCCATCCGCTAGTTTTTCAAATATCTTAAATTCTTAGCACTTTTGGGAGTATTTTGTGTTCTACTTCTAAGTAGAGATGCATATACTTTTATGGTCAATAATATTAACTTATTTCTGTTATTTGTTATTTCAAACCAGGACACAGTCTCTGGGATTACTTTATTCAATTGAAAGCACCTCATGTGTTATTGGGTTTAGTTTTTCAACATAACACATGTGCTCCTTTGAAGGGGAAGTCTTATCAACTGTTGATTCACATTATAAAGTGGTTTCAAGCTAAAATAAGAAACAGCTGACCTTATCTGTAAAGCTCATACAACAATACCTATTTTCAAAACTCATAATACAAAAGTTGTTTGAGTTACATAACTTTTAACAGTTACCCTGTTTTGAATCTGAAGTCTTGGCTGGTTTCCCCTTTCTTTAATGGATACCCAGTGAACCAGTATTGGGTTGAGGCAGAGATTAGCAAGCGCAAGTTCCGCGAAAGATCTGGGAGGAGAGTGAGGCTGTAACTCGCATGTAGAACTGAGGCGCCTCCATGGTCGTCCTATCTCACCCTGAATTCTACAGCACTACAGCTCAGTCAATGGCCCTGCAGGAAAACCCCCCACCTGGTATGTCTGCAATGTCAGATATCCGCAACCTGTACGACCGGAAAAACAGTGCGCAACCCTTCAAACAAAAAACAACAGGTCAGAAACGTACAAATATCTCTACCCATGAACTTAAAAAAATGTTTCTGACCTAGGAAAAACTGAGGTTCCAGAGGGGGCTATATATATATACAGTAAAACCCCGCTTCTGGGACACCTCGCTTAAGGGGGCACCCCGCTTAAGGGAACAGTTTTCTTGGAACAGAAATCTTTGTTTAGTTCATTTTAACCCCGCTTATATATATATATATATATATATATATATATGTATATATATATATATATATATATATATATATATATATATATGCACCCACAATACCACTCAGTCATGTCTCGAACTGACCACCACTCATCTCTGTTTATAAACTGACAACCCCTATATCTATATCAATAACACTACATATACCCGTATGTATGCATCCATGTTAAACACCCCACCCTTATCTACATACCAACCCTCACACGTGTCCATACACCAACAGAGCCCCGCCCTCTGCCATCAAAACCTCGCCACATCATACTTCTCAATATCCGCATTCTCCCCTCAGGCTATTTGTCAGTGGTTGCGGATTCGCTGTTGCTACAGGTGCTCCTCTACTCAGAGAAGATATTGTTTCATAATGGTACCTCGAGTTGGACCATGTCACTGTTTAAAGGCATACCTTTCTGATGTATGCTCATGCCAGATCAGCATGAAATATTATCTGACCCGGGTATTTTTACTCCATAGGTTTAACGTTAGTGCTTACCCAGTCGTAAGTCGACCTATGGGGTCTAAGGTGGATGTGAACATCAAACGATGTATGCCCCCTGGCATCGTATTGGCTGCCACAAACTTGGCCCGACGTAAGTCGTCGGGCTTCCTGTCGGGACTGGACTGAAGTTGACGGCCTCTGTGCAAAGTCTGTAACTGGACCCTGGTTACCAGACCCTGGTGACTTAAAATCACCGAGCCCATTGGCTTCAGTCGAGTTACACTGTGTGCCGGTGTAGTGTCAAAATTGGTTACCCTGCCAAAAATGGTAATTATCGTCCACCCAATATGCGAATGCATCTGCACACGCTCTTCCGGTCAGATTTCACACTATCGGACGTACTACTATTTTGATGTGATTTTAATGTAAATAAATGAAAAGAGTAGTATTTAGACATGAGAATTACATGTTGTGATATGCTTAATTTCGGCAAATTTCATCACTGCGTATGTTCGCGCATGCGCACAAGATACTAGTGGGCGATAATTACCCTTTTTGGCAGGGTAACCGATTTTGGCACTACACCGGAAGCCCCATCCACCTAAGTCGCACCCAGACGGTCATAAACCAAGGGTCGTTGCCGGGACTGCCTTGGCAGATATTTTGACAGTCAGAAACTTGTCCCGGAAACCCCCCGGCAGTCAAGTTGACTTACGATTCGCAATGCCGACGACATAAGACCAACTCTGAAGTACAAGTTGAGATACGGCGACGGCATGTTGGGGCTGCCGGGACTGTCGGGGTGATGGTGTAAACCCAGCATTAGGAACTCATACTCCACGGCTGTGAAGGTAGTGCACCCAAAACTCAATGGATGATTGGGGGAGTTATTTCATTGATTAAAAATGTTGTTGGTTATGTATACAGGGTGAGATGAAGTCAGAAACCCACTCGATGAAAATAACTTGGACCGTACTCCACCCAGTTTGACTGTGGAGTAATTCACGAAGCGAAGCTGAGTGAAATACTTAGCTGTCAAACTTTCTTGACAAGTGGCATGTCGATATCAGTTCATTTAAATCATGCAGTGTTTTTCCGCACACACTCTTTTTTTTACAACATATCCGAACGTGCCGGGTATGTCCATGCACACTCCTTATGTCTTTTCTACGGATACTTTGTATTAGGTGGATGATAAAAGGGGATGTCAGACCTCATTTAAATTATGCACTATTTTTCCATACGCACTATTTTTCCATATGTGCCACCCGGAGCATACAACATATCCGAATGTGCCAAGTATGTCCATACACACTTCCCATGTGTTTTCTATGGACACTTTGTATTAGGTGAACATATCCGTATGTGCCGAGTATGTCCATACACACTCCCTATGTGTTTTCTATGGACACTTTGTATTAGGTGAACATATCCGTATGCGCCGAGTATGTCCATACACACTCCCCACGTGTTTTCTACGGACACTTTGTATTAGGTGAACATATCCGTATGTGCCGAGTATGTCCATACACACTCCCCATGTGTTTTCTACGGACACTTTGTATTAGGTGAACATATCCGTATGCGCCGGGTATGTCCATACACACTCCCCATGTGTTTTCTACGGACACTTTGTATTAGGTGAACATATCCGTATGTGCCGGGTATGTCCATCCACACATTATGTGTTTTCTGCGGATACTTTGTAATAGGTGAATATATCTGTATGCTCCGAGTATGTCCATACACACTCCCTATGTGTTTTCTACGGACACTTTGTATTAGGTGAACATATCCGTATGTGCCGGGTATGTCCATCCACACATTATGTGTTTTCTGCGGATACTTTGTAATAGGTGAATATATCTGTATGCTCCGAGTATGTCCATACACACTCCCTATGTGTTTTCTACGGACACTTTGTATTAGGTGAACATATCCGTATGCATCGGGTATATCCATACACACTCCCTATGTGTTTTCTCCGGACACTTTGTATTAGGTGAACATATCCGTATACCTCGGGTATATCCATACACACTCCCTATGTGTTTTCTACGGACACTTTGTATTAGGTGGACATATCTGTATGCTCCGGGTATGTCCATACACACACTATGTGTTTTCTATGGACACTTTGTATTAGGTGGATATATCTATATGCTCCAGGTATGTCTATGCACACTCCCTATGTGTTTTCTACGGACACTTTGTATTAGGTGAACATATCCGTATGCGTCGGGTATATCCATACACACTCCCTATGTGTTTTCTACGGACACTTTGTATTAGGTGGATGATAAAACTCCAAGCAGGGTGGTGGTGTGTAGAAGGCGATGTTAAACCGATGCCTGCATCTTGTGGTGGCTGATCTGGCCTCCAAACAACACATCAACCACCAGCCTCTACTTTGTAAACACGAGCGGTTCCCGCACTTATTCCAAGCGTTGAAAAACATTAGTGCGTGGTTGTTTCAACGGCCAACAACTAGAGTAAGACTTTTTTACTCGACCAAGACGAGTGTATAGTTTCATCGTATTTACAGGTCACCCTCCTCCCCCGATCATAGAACATGGTTATTGATTTAACCCGAGTGGGGGGAGCTGTAGTGGTGTTTTATCAATCATCTAACTCTATACAATAAGGATAACGTGATTTAGAGCGCTTACATACTGGTTCTTATCTTAAAGTTTGGATGACCCCGTCTTGTTTGCCTATCTAGATTATGTCACAGAAAATCTTCATTGGGTTCTTAGAAGGAAACCCACGAGATGGAAATAGCTTGGTCCGTACTCCACCTCGTTTGACCACAGAGTAATTCACTTAGCTTTGCTTTGTGAATTACTTTGCGGTCAAACTCGGTGGAGTGCAGACCAAGTTATTTTCATCGAGTGGGTTTCTGATTTTATCTCACCCAGTATAACACTATTTATTGATGAAATGAATCACCCAATTAGCCATTGAGTATTGGGTACACGAACTTCATGGCCGTGGAGTACGAGTTCCTAATGTTAAGCCTATGGAGAAAAACATCATTTTATCAATAAATAATGCTATACGGGGTGAGATAAGATCAGAAACCCACTCGATGACAATAACTTGGTCTGTACACCATCTTGTTTGACCGCAGAGTGATTCACTCAGCTCCGCTTTGTGAATTACTCTGCAGTCAAACTCGGTGGAGTACGGACCAAGCTATTGTCATCTCGTGGGTTTGCTTCTAACTGCCTAGCCCTGCCTGGACCTAACCTAACTGATATATAAAACCCTGCCTTGTACTTTCTGGTCCTGCCTGGCCCTACCTGGGACCTGTTTCAATAGGCTTGTGACATGAGGCCTAGACAGACATCAACAGCGGCACCAACATTGCAAGCAACAGCGGAAAAAGACTAGCAAATATCAGAAAATCGGAGTGGCCAATCTTCTTCATATTTGGAATGATTATAGGTTATATGTATCTCCTACTCATGTTAAAGTGTCATTGCTTAATTCCTTCGAGAAGTGAGTGAAACTTGGCGTGTCATCGATTGCAATCTTGTGATCTGTCCGTATGGTGTCACAGACGCCATCTAGACATGTCACGAAACTACTACTGGGACCTGTTTCAGTAGTTTTGTGACATTAGGCCTAGACAGACATCAACAGCGGCACCAACAGTGCAAGCAAAAGCGGAAATTTTTTTGTCAGGTTCAAAAACGCATGTCACAGTTGAAGTCAAATATCAGCAGATCAGAGCAGCCAATTTTCGTCACATTTGAAACGCTTATAGGTGATATGTATCCCGTACTTGTGATAAAGTTTCATTGCTTAATTCTTATGGGAGGTGAGTGAAATTGTCTAATACTTTTGAAACCGGACACACCATGTTTGTGGTCTGTCTTGTCCTAAGTGCCGCAACTTGTGTTGATCTGTCCGTATGGTGTCACAGACGCCATCTAGACATGTCACAAAACTACTGAAACAGGTCCCAGGTCCCTGGTCCTACTTTTTGCCCTGCCTGATGTCACCTTAGGGCCGGTGTCCACTGAGCTCCCGATACACTCCGATACGCCCTACGATGCACTTCCCGTCAATTTGGTGATCTGTGAATATTTCTTGAAAAGTATTTCTTCTTTCAGAACGAACCCGCGTATAATAAAACAAATCTTGGTCTGAGAGTGAGAATTCGTGAACACGTGCTTGGTACAACCATACCAACACCTAAGTCAAAGCTGAGCGCAGATAGGGGTGGGTTGCCAAACTAGAACTGGATGGCCAATCTCGGCGACAGGGGACCAGTCCCAGCCCATGACCTGCTGATAGAGGGCGCTATAGAGGACGGCTACAACTCCCCCTGGTGGCGAATCTGTATGTACATGTGGCGCCCTCCCCGGCAACGACCAAACACTAACCCCCACGTCTATTTTAATCAGGAGAATAGAAGCATCTCGATGGGTGGCAGTAGCATGGGGAGGACACACCGGGAGTTATAAATCAACGAATCACCATCCTATCTTACAGGTAATTGAAGCGTAAACCAAAACCCGATGTTTGATTCTCCCGAGAGACTACCAGGTATACTAGGATGGAAGGAGCTTTTGAAAAAAGATTTTGACAAGACAAGCAAAAAAGAGAAAGCTTGTTTACAGGACGCAATCAAAAAGATCTTGGAGAGGGACCAACTCACAACATGGAGGAAAATAGGACGGTGGTGTAAATATACAGATAACTTTCACTAGCAGTGTTACAGTGTTTTGGGACTTGATGGCAAATGGCGCAGTGCTGGTGATGTAGGTTTTGTTAGCACTGAAAAGGTACACAAAAAGCAGGTAGACAGGAGCTATTAAATGGAAACATTGTATAGCCATGTGACAATATTTCACTTACTTTGTGTGTCTATCAGGTGTCTGGGTGTTATTGTTGGTACTAATCCAAATAACACTACACTAACCAAGATGGTTACTTGACATAGCTTGTCAGAAAATGATTTTTAGTGGAGGGGTAAATGGGAAATATATAGGGCAGTCTGGTTTGCTGCAGATTCTTGTTTCTGTATGTGAAGGAGAGTTTTAGATATCTAGTATTTATATAGAACGTCTTGACCATGCTGTACAAGTGACAGAACGAGATGGTAATTTACGGTTTGTACGGACCGAGGCGTTTATGCCGAGTGCCGTACAAACGGTAAATTAGCATCTCGTTCTGTGACTTGTACAAGTATGGTTGGACGTTATATATTTACTATATACCCGAAATTTAAAAAAAATCAATTTCATTTTCCTTAACAACAAAAATCTTAATAAATGTGTATGGCTAGGTGCTCCGTATTTTAGTGTATGGACCAGGGGTCCGTACAGTATTTTTACGTTATATAGCGAAACGGTGCGTATTTACAGTATATACGGCATGGGTATATAGTAAATCAATAAAATGCCCTGGTAACGGAATATTTGTATTTTAGTGAGCAATGTCTATACCAACTTGATAATACAGGTTTTCCCAATGTAATATATATGGACCACAGGTTCCTACTCACTACAGGATATTTGTATTTTAGTGACCAATGGCAATACGAAATTTATAGTAAAGGTTTTTTCCAATGTGATATATATATATATATATATATATTTGGACCACAGGTTCCTACTCACAACAGAATATTTGTATTTTAGTGAGCAATGTCTATACGAAATTGATAATAAAGGTTTTTCCCAATGTGATATATATGGACCAGAGGTACATATTCACCTTCAGTACTAGGTAAGTACCTCGGGTAATTAACTATTTCCATTAAGATATTAGGGCAAATATGCCCATAACAATCCTAACTAAAAATAATGATCAAATTCTTCCTAAGATTATTAACCACTATAAACCAAAGACATATTAACTCGACCTTGAGAAGCCTCCAGGTGTGGCGTTTCCTATTGACTCTGTGCCATGAAAACCACATTGTGCGGTATTGTTGCTGGGAAGCTGTGTGTGCCTTCTGCTGTAGGGTATGACTTACCCTCCCTGATGTACCTAGCAACCTGAGGGTCCGGCGGGCTGCATGCTTAAGGCTCCTGGCTGGTTTGTACTACACAGACCGTTTGTTTGTGTACCAACACAGGTACACACTCCTGCCTGTGATTTCTGCGAATGAGCTGGGAGAAAAACGTCTCTGGGATGCATCTGTCTGATATGCTGATCCCTAAGGATCCGGTAACTGGTATCCCGCCTCTTTCACCTATTCTTCCGCCCACACCCTGGAGAATTCTTCACCCGGCCACCCCTTTACCACCTGTTGTCGCCAGCATATGTGCTTCTCGGAATTACAAGGTGTTGCCCATGCTTCCTGTTCACAAAGAAATGCAGAGCGGTTTATGTTTTGTCTGACGCATTGTACTGTGGAATGTGTCTGCATGTAAAAGATTGTGAGTTATAAATCTATATGTATTTGTACAGTAAAACCCCGCTACTGGGACACCTCGTTTAAGGGACACCTCGCTTATGGGGAGACCCCGCTTAAAGGGGCATTGAGGCATCAACCAGCCCAGGCCGAATGATGCCTTGAGGCGTCAACCGGCCATGGCTGAATGATGCCTTGAGGCATCAACCAGCCATGGCTGAATGATGCCTGGAGGCATCAACCAGCCATGGCTGAATGATGCCTTGAGGCATCAACCAGTCAAGGCCAAATGATGACTCAAGGCATCATATCTCTTAAATCTATAAAATTCTTTTTGACAAGGAAATAATTTATCAATATACATGAAATCTTCAGAAAATTTAGGTATAACATAAAAATTAATATTAGTAAGCTTAAATAATTGAAATATCATTGATTACTAATAATATCATGCGATAGTACAATCAAATTATGACTTTATCGATAAATGTGTTCGTCCTTTAGAGATATACACTATCACTAGCACCCGTCCTTATGGTGACAGCTCTGCCACAGGAGGCCGTTCTTAAAGGGTTAAACCTGCTTAAGGGGACACCCCGCTTAAGGGGTCACTTTGCTCGGAACGAAGGGCGGCCCCTTTAGCGGGGTTTTACTATATATATATATAGCTATTGTGCTATGGAGACGGCCATCTTGTCCCCAGCATCAATGTATTTTATAAACATCCTTGTGTTGTCCTATGTTTCTCTTGTCCTGTGTGTTTGTTATATACCTGTTGTATTTCGTCTTCTGTCTCTGACATGTTTATGTTTGATCCAAAGAAATATCCTGCGAATATGAATGTAGAAATAACTATAGACTACGTTGAAAAACGCCCATATTTGGGTGAACTGTATGTCTTGTTCCTTGAATATATATATAAAAAAACAAATAACAATAGTTCTCTGGCTTGCCATATAGGAATTTTATCCTCGTCTCAATATTATCTGTAGATCACAACAATTGATAACAGTGGTTGTCCCTCGACTAAAGTGGTACTACCCTACGATTCCCTGGCGGATGATAGCAGATGTATCAATCACTCTGTTCCCTTAGTGGGCACAATGTCATCTAGGATCTTCCCTAATAATATATACCTAAAATCCTTGCAGGTAAATTTGATATATCGTTTGAATCGCTATGTAATTCACTTGGCTTCGCCTTGTGAATCATTACGCAATTCAAACTCGATGGGATACGAGCTCTGACCCTAAACAGTTATAGATTTCCTCTATAATATATACATATATATTCCAGCACAATTACAGTGGAACATATCAACATATTAGACCATAGAATTCCTTGCGAATTCTACAGATATATACATAATTGTTCTTATACTGTGAAAACACCAATGGTCTAGCCCAAAAGCACACCTTCGGCAGGAAGAGTTAAAGGAATAGCTTATACCACAAGAAGGGTATATATCAAATGGGAAAATATCTCTATGACCACCTAATACCGCCAATACCTCAACATCAGAGGATTTGGAATTTATGAATCCCGACACCGGATTACAGACCACCTGTTGAGGTGAGTATATGAGATAAAGTGGCAGGCTTGTGTCTTGAGTGGGTGGTATGATATAAGTTGTCAGTAGATAGTCTAAAAAGATTATGAGTGCTTTCTCTTTGGTCTAACTGGATGCACGTGTTTTTAAAAGATCGCTTGTGAAGTTGATTTGTTGGCGTTTTCCCTGGTAAATAGATTGGACTGATATATGTTATGAGATCTGGGAGGAATTCAACTGTATCATCAATAATTCTTGAGTGATTTTTCTTATCTTCGTGTGCAGTGAAGCTAGTACATGGAAGGAACAGTAATGGAAGGGTACAGTTATTTATCACAGATATCTCCTATCGTAGAACTAATAATATCTTAACTCAATGCATCAACTCAAGTCATTCTCGCAGTAGGGGGAATTTGTCAGTTCCTCATATCAATGCACTTATCTTGTTACAATTATTATGGACATTTACCCTTTTCTGTACGCCAAGGAGACCCAGGGACGATGTGGGTCAACTTAATTAGGCACTTATAAATGGACGACCTTATGGATGGTTGTGGATCGGCGACGTAAGTTTTGGTCAGGTTTGAGTATCTCAAATCTCAAATCAATACTGTCTTAGTTTGACTTAGAACAGAGCTTTTAATGCCTGAAAAAAATATATTGTTGTTCTTTATATACTGGTAAACATTATTGATGCAATATTACCTGAATAATAATGAATTGTATATCTGAAAATGGAAATAACAACTCAAGATATGCACTCGTGCCCTGGTCGTTATACATTCTTTTAGTGTGTACAGGGGTGAGATAAATACTATCGTAAAACCGGATGAGTTTTAATCTGGGCCCCCGTATGCGACGACTGGAGTTTGGCGGAGTGATATCTGGAGCCAAAACTCTAGGAGTCGCATACGGGAGCCCAGATTAAAACGAATAAGGTTTTGATTTTATCCTACCCCCTGTGAACGATATTTTTATGTGAGGATAATAACAAAATACATGATAAAAACTTTCTGAAGTCCTCCATATAGCTCTCCTTGCTGCTCTGAAGGCGCTTGGATTTGGAACTACTTTCAGCTGCTGATCTCTGATTGGTCCATTTTTTGTACGCTCCTAGGAGCGATTTTTTATCTGTATGCGACATACGGGCACATACGGAAAGTCAATGTTAAGCCTATGGGATTTTATATTAGGGGTAGGATAAAGAAAGTAACTCTGTCGCCTCGGTAATATCACTCCGCATCAAATTCGTGAGGAATGACGACTTTGACCGAAACTTGTTGGTTTCTTCTTTTTATCCCACCCCTAATATAAAATCCCATAGGCTTAACATTGAGATTCTGTATGCCACGCTGACTGGCATACGGAGTTTTATATGCCACTAGTGGCATACAGAATTATTATCACGTAATATTCCAAAATCGAGGAGACAGGGTAGGATAAAATCAAAACCTGATTCGTTTTAATCTTGGCCACCACATGCCACTCCTGGAGTATGGCTCCGGACTTGACTCGGCTTCGCCTCATGAAGTCACTTTGCCAAACTCCAGTCGTGGCATATGGTGGCTAAGATTAAAACTCATCCAGTTTCACGATAAGACTTTACCCTCACTTTCTTAAACCTAATTTTTGTACTTCTATCTCACTCTTCATCTAGGTCATTCTTCTCGTCACTCTTTCCACTTTATTACCCTTTTGTCCTTCTGCCCTCTTTTACTGTTTAATGCATCAACCCCCCACCTCTTGTTCTGCCCTCCTTCCTCCACTGACCTTTCACCTGCCCTGGAGGAGACACCTGGAGAAGACCCAGTACTCCACACCTGTCCCCCGACCTGCCCAGGGGCGCCAGGTGAGGCTCACCTGTGATTAATTAGCGGGTTTCTAGTGAGCAGATCCCCGGGAGATACGAGAGGTCCCCCTACATCGAGGTATAAATATTTAAGCCTATAAGACACCGACCCGACCGCTGTGCCCGATTCTACCTTTGCCCGACGAATCCGTCTGGTCTGTGACATTCTGCATCGATCGGGTCAATGTACGCACTTCACCGACCCAATTTTATTGCTTTTCCCGACAGGTCAGGCATTACTGCCATTTCAGATATGACCGACTCTCCCCAACCTTAAGATTTCAGTTTACGCACTTTCACCGACTGTTCCCGATTCTGAGCAGGCCGTTTAAATAGGTCAGTCCGATTTTACGAGTTCATTATATTGATTTGTAGGGTAGAGAGAGGCAATGATAAATCTGAAAACCGTTTCCCAATATCTTAATTGGATCCGAAGTTTTTGTGATCCTGTGATCGGGAATAGTGTAGATGTCGGTGTCTTATAGACACCGAAATTTTATTCCCGAATCTCAAAGAGCCGATGGTCGGGATGAATTGGGAACAAATTTCGGTGTCTTATAGGCTTTAGGTATCGAAGATCAAACAGCTGAGAGCATGATGTCCTTCAAAAAACAGATAAAAGAGCTAATCAAGTGACTGACATGGAGGCCCTTACTATCCCCTATAAACTGCCCTTACTGAGAAGCACTGCAACTGATACATTTTGCTGTTATTGCTATTACTAGCTTTGCTATCTTATTATATTATCATAATTATTAATGTTACTTATTATTATTCATATATGAACTATACTCGCACATGTAAGATTTATTACTTGTTTGTATACACCATCATTGTACCAGTACTCCCTTGGAAGAACTGGTTCCCAAGCCAGAAATTGTACTTATCGAATAAAAAAACAACCCAAAAAACCCGATACGTTACGAAGATGGCAGAGAAAAGGTTTCCATATGGATTAAACAGGTATGGATGAAATTGAACGGGGGAAATTGTTGCCATTTAAAAAACCCGCAAAAATGAGTGTTCCCCCACAAATTGGAATGTAGCCATGGCAACAATTCTTCAAGCAAATTGAAAAGGGCATGTTTTTATGGTGTACACTTTTGGCCAAAGAATGATAAATTTTACTGACAGTAAAAATGCATTTATTCACCTTTTCTTTTTAAAGTATGTATTATATGTCAGTAAGTATAAAACTATGTTTTCCTTTTGAAACCATGGAAATACATACACCCTTTAGAACAAAGGAGCATCTGATTCAGATTCCTGAGGTCATGATTAAATAATATGGAAAGTTTCATGCAGTAGACTTTCTAGGGTCAATCTTACCTATTTCTAGGCCATTTGCTCCTCTACTGCTGGTACAAAATTAGCTATAGGAAATACATAAATAGAAATCATACACGATGATCGCCCCCGATGTCTGTAAAAGGGATGGAATAAATCTAGAACCATAGTTGAGTTTTAAGATAAACAATTCTCCACTCGTTTGGTTACAATATAGTCATCGATTATGATTGCAGCACATCAAAACTCATGGAGTATTGTGTCTTATACGGTTCTCGATCAATTTTTATATTATGGTTGATGGGTTGAGAAAGGGAGGAGGAAGAAGAAGAATAACAAGAAGAACAAGAACAAGAACAAGAACAAGAACAAGAACAGGAACAAGAACAAGAAGAACAAGAACAAGAAGAACAAGAACAGGAACAAGAAGAACAAGAACAAGAACAAGGACAAGAACAAGAACAAAAGGAAGAAGAACAAGAAGAACAAGAACAACAACAAGAAGAAGAAGGAGAAGAACAAGAAGGAGAAGAAGAAGAAGAACAAGAAGAACAAGAACAAGAAAGGAGTTCAAAGGTTACTCATAAACCAGTAAATGTGTTTCAACAAAATATAGGAGCAGAAATCAGTGGAAAATGGATAAACAACAATGATGGAGGTCGGAAGCAAAGTCAGAGAGAAGATAAGTAGGATGATTAGTGAAGGCACAAGGGGTGAAGTGTGAAAACAAGTCCAGTTCAGATCTAGAAGACACCAAGAAGGGACCAAGGGGAACACCTACAAAGAAAAACGTGGGTATAACATGGATTAGGGTGAGTGAGAGATGGCCTGGGGACCCGGGTACGGCAGGTCAAGGCCGGCCGGCCCCGCGTCTGGCCGAGGTAAATATAAGTTTCGTTATCCATGTGTTTCGGGTAGCGATAAGACAGAAATTGACGGAAGAAGACAGATTTATGGTAGCCCGACTCGCCCGCGCTAACCCTGACATTGGAGTGTTTACAGCACAGGTTACCTGTCACTTAGATCTCTGCGGGGTACACCACGGTCTCTTTTTAACGATAGTGACGTCAGAACGCTCAGTCTAAATCACGAGGCCTTCTCTGTTTGCTTACAGAGCTCTCTGATTATTAAACATAGGGAATCTATGCATATTCCTATATACCCATTATTGAACTAACTAGAGTTACATACCGCTGCGGGGGGGTGCATTAAAAATAAGTTATGTGTCGAGGTTGACGTTTTCGTCCCGCTCTCATGTTTCCGTCCCGCTCTGACGTTTTCGTCCCGCTCTGATCACGTGATATAATACAGCAGCGGGACGAAACAATAGCTGTTGTGGTTACTCGATAAGGGTAGCCATTTGCTTCGGAAGTGTTTCAGGTAAAGATTTAAGCATTTTTATCGATATTTGAAGGTATATAGGAATAGGGAAACCAAGTGCCGGTAAGCAAAAGTCAAAGTTACTCGGTAAGGCTTGGAAAAATTGCTGCCCGCGGCTGACGCCTTGGGCAGTAATTTTTCCAAGCCTGACCTCGTAACTTTGAACTTTTGCTCACCGGAACATAGTTTCCCTCTATTATGTACTAATGGACGAATTTATAATTATATTAGCTTAATATCACTAGTGGTCTACAACACCAGCTGGAATAGCCATGGGAACAAGTTGCCTAGGAACTGACTCTGATTGCCACTTTATTTGAATCAAGGATCATACTTTAAAGATTTGAAGTGATCTGTGACCTAAAGTAATAAAAATGTGATTCAATAAAGAAACTGTACTAGAAAATGACCAAAACACATTACACGCAGGGTTCTACATGGAATTTAGGGTTTCCTGCATGATATCAAATACATTGTCTTCCCCGTAAACGCATATCTTAAGCAAGGTTCGCCTGTACCACAAACAGTGACGATTATTGTCTTCAATGGAATGAAGAAACCATATTCCCATTATAATTCCTATTTAAAACAAGCAAATATAAGTTGAACTGATCTCCTGAATAATATGTTATGTGTTTACTCATCTGGAATAAACACAAGTAAAAAAGAATCGGATTGGACAATGTTCAATACTCAAAAATCATCCATGTTCCGTTAACAAGAAATAGAGGATTACTAACCTCCAACCAATCGTTTATTACCCACCCGATACGGAGTCTCCATAGGAAATGTATAGGGTGCCTGGAATTAGTTACCCGGAGATTCTGACATGTCAGGGCTCTAGGATTGCTCACCTGAGACAATTTACTGCTCCTTTGTCGCCCACAAAGGTACAAGGGACAACGTTACCAAACCGGTAGATGTGTATTGGGCTTTACTATATACCCATGCCGTATATACTGTAAATACGCACCGTTTCGGCATATGACGTAAAAATACTGTACGGACCGCCGGTCCGTACACTAAAATACTGACCACCTGGCCATACACATTTATTAAAAAGAATTGAAATTGATTTTTTAACAAATTGATTTTTTAACAAATTTCGGGCATATAGTAAATATATAACGTCCAACCATGCTTGAACAATTTACAGAGTGAATAATGTACGGAACTCGGCATAAATACCTCGGTCCGTACAAACTGTAAATTATCATCTCGTTCTGTGAATTGTACAGCATGGTCAGGACGTTCTATATAATTACTGAGTGCAGCTAACTATTCTAATGTGCAATGCTCCTCCATTATCTTAGCCTGGTATTAATGTACATAGGCTGAACATTAGGAATTCGTACCATACAGGCATGCTAGTACAGTTACTCGTACTCAATGGGTGATAAACCGATCAAAATGTCAAGGCAAATATAAAATCAGAAACATGTTCGTGTTTCATCGTTGTCCCCGTACGCCATCGAGTTTGGAGAGCCCAGGAACATGGACGAGGCGAGAGCCGAGTGAATATATCTTGAAGCGCTTCAGACCAACCACTCATCAGTTTCTTTCATAGTCTACCTTGATGTACCATTCCAACGCCCTCTCACCCCATCATCCTACACCCTGACTTTAGACAGAAAACAGCGAGATTCTAAGCAACCAAAATCCAACTATTCTGGTCCTTCTGAAATGTAATATTGACATGGTCTCCTTAAAAACAATCCAGAGGATGATAAGAGTTCTGGGTATGTCAGAGTTCTTAAGCTTTTACTAATTGCGAGGAACATTCTCCAAAGGAAGTCGATCCTGCCCGTGAGCTATAGGTCAGGAAGGCATATTAGGGACTAAGGTGGGATCCAGATTCAAATAGTGTTTCCCTAAAAATTCTTATAGATTGACTTGTGCCACATATTTAATTAGCTTAAGTAGACATTTTTGGTAATTGATAACTAAAGGAAAAACATTGTCTGAAATTATACTGTAAATATATTGCATCATTTCCAACAAAGCCTTACTTCTCCATTTTCTGCCTACCACAGTCTTTTGCTACTTTTCTATTTTGATAATAAAACAGTCCATTTTGAATCTACTATGAGTACAATAAAAGTTAAAGTATCAAAATGATCCAAAAAGAAATCTCTACATGATTAAACTGGGCTTGGATTTTGCTTCTATATGGAATTCTATGGAATCTTCACTCAAATTCTAGAAGTCAAACATTTTGCTAAACCTTTAGCGTGATTTTAGAGGAAATATGTCAAAAATGAAAACAGCTAAATCACCTCAATAAATTCAAAATATATATGACGATAACGCCCATAATCTCTTGTTTAATATGGTACCATTTATAAATATATGTATATATTTGACAGCTTAAGTTATGAGAACTTTTGTATAGCAAGTCAAAAATAACTAGTTTTCAGTCCCCAATATGGTTGCGAGGCCTATAGGTGTGACAGACTGATCAGCTGTAGCTCTGTGGCTTGTGTTACAGCGCCTTGGCTTATCTCTGTGGGCTTATCGTATGCCTGAGAGGAGGCCGTTACAACCCTGTCAGTCTTAATATACCTTACACCACCGACTACACGTTCTTGGCATACTTCGCCGACCAAACTTCATTTACACCTTCCCGATCGATTTAGGCCCGGCGTCCACCTACTACGATATGGCTCAGATATGGTCTACGATGCACCTCCCAATACAAAATTAAAATCGCGTCGGAAGGTCACCTAATATCGGGGCAGTTGACCACGTTTCTGGGATTAGACACTGATAAAAACCCCATACAATGCGTGGTGGATTTGCATGTCTAGACATATGTCTACGATTTTGCACCTTCCCGATATGCCTCCGATATCGACTTTTTGTATCGGTGCCATATCGGTAGGTCTAAATTTCTATCGTAGAAGGTGGACGCCAGGCCTAAGAATGTAACTTGATCTAACGCGATGGTTCATGTAGAGCTGGGGTATGCTGGATGATATTATCATGAAACATCACAAAATTTCATATGATTGTTTATATGGCATGAGTTGTCTTCGCAGAATGATATCACGAAGCGGAGCTGAATGATATCTGTAGCGGAAGATAATGAATGCCATATAAACAATTTGTGGAATTGAATAGATTTTATTCTACCCTGTTACATGGTTTTAACTTCATATGTCACCAATGGCATATAAATATTTTATGCCATAAACGTGGCATACAGTTACACCATGTTAAGTCTATGGAAATTTATATGAGGAGTAGGATAATTAGAAGGAAACCCACGAGATGAAAATAGTTTGGTCCGTACTCCATCGAGTTTGACTGCAGAGTAATTCACGAAGCGAAGCTGAGTGGATTACTCTGTGGTCAAACGAGGTGGAGAATAGACTGATTTTATCTCACCCCGTATAACGTTAATTATTGATTAAATGAATAACCCAATTAGCCATTGAGTATTGGATACACGAACCTCACGGCCGTGGAGTACGAGTTCCTAATGTTAAGCCTATGGAGAAAAATACCGGGGTGAGATAAAGGCTCGTACATGAAGACAATGAAGGGATGATGTGGGTCAACTTTACTCAAAACTTATGGATGACCTTCCATCGGCTATGACTGTCATAGTGAATGAGCTTGAATATTATTAAACGATAACCTTCGTACAAGGTCTCCTTAAACTTTATCCTGTCATAGGCATAAGCTATTCAACAGACCCCCCCAGCGTCGTGGCCCTTAATATGTATGTTATATCCGTACTTCAGTAATTGTTCCCTTTGTATTTGGTCAGCTGGGCTAAGCAGGTTTTCTGGTATGCAGGCCTACATCCAACTAGATAAAATACTAAATATATGTATGCTAAGTCTTATAGAGTCTCAAACGGCTTGTAAGATTGTGAAGTATCCATGCTAGATTCTGGAGTAGACGATCCGCTTCTGTGCAAAAGTGCATAATTTCAGGCAACCATTTAATTATATGGGTATGGGCCATTTTCGAAGTACGAACACACTGGGGGGAGGGGATGTGGAGGTAAAAAAAATACGTATGCTCCCTGTTTGTTCTTTTGCGTACAAGATTGGGAGAGGGGATGGGGTATTACATTTCAGAAACTCTGCGCACGTACTTAATGTTGGCCCCTTAACGGAATCCCCTGGCAAGATTTCAAATGAACCACCATATTACTCTGTAATAAACTCATGTAACAGAGTTAGCCTTGTATTAATGATATTGGGATGCTCGTTTCCGAATCGAAATAGTTTAGTTCTTTCCTGCGAAAATCCGTATTTCATAAAAACATAAAATACATGTATACAGCCTTTGGATGGCGATGTTTATAATTCATGATGTAAAGTGCTTACCTGAACATCTTCAAAGTTGGTAAATAAGGATCCTCGCGACGATGGTGGTGTTTTTCTGAGGTCCTGCATGTTTGCTTGCGGCCTGGAAAGAAAAAAATGAAAAAATGACAATCTTTCCAATATTTGTTTGTTTTGGGTTTGAAGTCCCAGGGGAGCCTGAGGGTATTTAAAGACCATCAATAATATCTGCCAATAATTCTGAGTATAAACTCTTCCTCCATGAAGATATATAAACATAATCTATTAAGTCATTGACTATCATCTCATTCGATGTGTCTCATCGATACAGTGATATCTTGCGCTAGTGTTATATTCTAGATAGCCACATGAATTATATGAAGTTGTCCTTCTTTTTTTCTTCATAAAATCAGCTTTGGTTGAAGGGTTCAGAAGAGTATTTGCTCCTGTAAAATCTATAAGTTGAGGCTAATTGTGAAATTGGGTATTATATCAGGGCAGCAATATGGACACCCCCTCTATCAGACATTGTAGAAATGACACTTCGCCATCTGACGGATGAATAAGGGCTTCCCAGAATGCACCACAGCTCCTCCTTCAACCCAAATGGCTGCATGGCTAAAATCCCCCCCCCCCCCACCCCCCGCCCGACATATTCATCATTTTCATCATATGTTCACGGATTATAGTGTATGTATAGTACTAAATATCTAAGTTTTAATATTCATAGGTCACTGTTCTTGTTTGTGAAAGAATTGAAGGAAACAATTTTTTCAGTGCATTACTTATATAAATCAGGTAAATGTGAATTGGCCTATTTTACCTATTAAGATTGGATAAACTGGATAAAACGTTAGATTTACTATTTTAGTATTAGAATGAATCACAATGCACCAGTTTTGATTGATAATTGTCAATATTAAAAAATCACCAGATGGCGCCACCGTGAACTACAGAATATACCCTTAACAACATATTCACAATCCATCTATCAAAATACCCAGATTTAAACACCTAACTGCCAGGGAGAGTCCCCAGAAAGTTAGGTTTCTCCCAGACAAGCGCGAGGCACTACCTTCAAGGCATGATGGACGTCCCCAATTAACCATGTTTGATTAGATGGATCCATTACGTATGCAAATGACTCTGCACACACACCTCGGCTTGGAGAGTGTGACTAGACTGGGCAAATACTCATCCATGGCGCGCCTAGTGCAGTTAGGGTTAATTTGATTTTTCCCCCTGCTCTCTCGGAGTATACAATTAAGAAACATTGTAGGCCTTACAAATGCATTGCCTTCATCGTGTTACACCAATATTCACAGAATGTTTCTGTGTTATTTTGATAACGACTTGGATACTAGATTTGTTTTCAGGAACTATTTAAGGGTCTTCCTTTTCGATGGTCTGAACATACCAGCCTTATCTGAGCGATTAGGTATAAGCATTTGAATAAACAAATGGCCGTTCCAAAAGGTGGATGCTAAAAGAAGGGAATGGGGCCTTTTTAACCTTTGGATGACAAAACTTAAGATTTTATTTCAGGTATTGCCGGAGACGGAACATTTTCTTGTATGAACATGGAGGAACACTCGAATAGACTTTTAGACCAGGGGCCCATTGATGACCCAGGGGCCCGTTTCATAATCCAGGATCGTGCATGTAGACCCTTTTCTGTGCGCCATAGAGACCCAGGGACAATGCGGGTCAATTTCATTCAACACTTATGGACGACCTTATGGACGGCCAATATTGTCTTAGACAACAGACTTAACTACTATTAGACGATAACCCTTGTACGAGGTACAGAAAAAGTTCTTCATGTACGATTCTGGATTATGAAACTTCCCCCAGGATCTTACATGAAGGCCACTTTCTGTAACTCGTACAAGGATTATCGTCTCATACTATTTAATACTGTTAGCTTAAACAGCATTACCCGTCCTTAAGGTTGTCTATAAGTGTCGAATAAAGTTGTCTCACATCGTCCCTGGTTCCCTGGCATACAGAGAAGGGTCTACATGTACGATCCTAGATTATCAAACGGGCCCCAGAGAAAAAAGATTTGAAACGTCTAGGTTTCTAAACGAAGCTGTAGCTCCCGAACCACACGAGGCACATCTACATAATCCCTTTGTGAGAAAAAACCCACTTTTATCTCCTTGAGACTGCACTGTAGCTATGGATCTGGTAAAATATTCCAAGGATAGATTGGTATAAACTGGTATATAACGGTACAAAACAGGCAGTTACAAGGACACTCAACGTCTAGACAAGCGTTAAGGTCTGTGTATTACAGTATCAATTTGTTTCACCCTGTTTGCTGGAACATTTTAAATGTCAGCTATAGGTGAGTAGGTTGTTAGGACCTATGGTTACTATTAGGGAGGATGAAGGGAGTGGGCAGGTACAGAGGGTGGTGGGAGGGGTGTAGGGGCTGCAGTATAGAGACTGGGGGGTTGGTACAAGGGATGGGATTGGAAAGGGTGGGTTTTCAGAGACAGGGGGAAGCTGAAAACGCTTCAAATGCCGCTGTGTATCTGAGGCCACGCGATGTGGATAGGAAAATTCTTGTGATCGGCTTCTATTTCTGTAAGGGCTCTACTAAGCCATCTGTGCTTGGACCATGTTTCTCTGTGAGCTGTTATATGGACACGGACTTAGAAGATTGGCCATCTATGAATAACATTACCTACGAATATGATGGTTTTTTTTTTAAATTTAAGACGTAGCAAGGTAGGTTTACATATATATGACCAAAGGCAGAACTGCAGTTATCGATTCGCCCTCCTGTGCCATGCCATAGTTGTCCCCTGTTTTCTCGAGGGGTAGATAATTTTATGATAGTGACATCATGCTTTGACTTTGTCTCATATTATTCAATGTATTTTTTCTATTGCAATGCTATAATGCATTATAATCTTGTAATATAATAAACGTATTTAAAAGTATAATATTGCATTTTTCTTGTCGATTTTAGACCTAATGCTAATAAATATTTAGAATACCAAATGAAACTAATTTCAAGATTATAAGCTCAAAATTAAAGAGTATATCATTTCCTATCTAATACATATTTCATTCTGTGAATAGAATGGCGACATTTTGAAAAACTATTTGATAGGTATGCCCGAATGATACCCCACCCTCACTTCCGCAGAAGATAAATACCAATACATAAAGACTAAGAAAGAAACTGATAAATGTTTGATCTGTGTTTCCGTTCCCCATTGAGTTTGGAGAGCACAGTAAGATAAGCGAGGTGATAGCCGAGTGAATATTGAAAAGTACTCCAAACGAGATGGCAAATGGGGACTCAGACGAAACATGAATATGTTTCTAATCTTATCTAAACCTCGATATATTAATCTGTGTATTACCCATTTAGTATGAGTTATCGTACTCGCAAACCTGTTGAGTGTGAGTTTCTAACGCGAAGCCTATGGACGTTTATACCAGGCTACCCCCAGCAGTGGTAGATTTACTGCTATATCAAAGGCCAATCGTTCTGATACCATGTCTATGTGTTGTGGGAACTGAAAGAACTCTCACATCGGTAAATGTGTAAGGGGATGATTTGTATCTATATTTATCTCATAGATCCGATGACCATCAAACCAAAAGTAAGTCTAATAGAAAATATTGGACGTTAAAACTAACCAAACAACAAACATCTACCAGTCCAAAATAAAACGGAGAAGTATACATCTATATTACTCTATCTGCCCAGACCTAAGAAGGAGAATATCAGAAAGTCCGCTATGTATATATTTTGCTATCAGCCTCTAGAACTCGATATCTGCAGAGTTACAGAAGGAATATTCGAAATCTATTTTTGATAAAGGAATTTTATCTGTACTAGCCAAATTCTAGACAGACCTGATGATGCATATAATATGAAAACGAAGTCATAATGTCATTATCGATTTTGTCAACCTGCATTATATAAATATTATCTGTTTGAAACACACAGGGAATGACGTCCATTTAATAATTCCGCTCGAAAGTCTAAAATAGTTTTGAATATGGTAAATGATATTTAGTATCTGCATAGGTATAACATAATTGATTAATTGTGTATTAATTCGGTAGGCAGGTTTTTGACATATGTATACACGAGGCAACCGACGAGTATAAATATTTGGTTCGTTCCCGCGCAATTTCATTCTACACATTTTTATTTTATTTTTTTTATTGTGTACATACAGTTCTAACTCGGTGGTTAGATTTTCCACTGTAAGAACCTGTACAAGGAACTTTGATTACCCACCCACCATCCCTGTACAATATAAGTTATCTTATTTTATGTGCAAAGTTCATGACTTGACTTAGAATTATGGAATTATGGCATAAATTAAAAACATCCGATATTTGCTTTTTGTATCGGCGCCATATCGGTAGGGCTAAATTTCCATCGTAGTAGGTGGACGCCAGGCCCTACTGTAAATCGCACGCAATAAACAATTAAAAAAAAAAGAACTGACTTCAAAATCTATAGAACCGACTACTAGAACTTGAAGCACGTCTATCTCTAGTGTATGCTGCATATGGTGTACATGAGCTGTCAGACATTGCGGAGAGAGTGACAGGTTAGAGCACGGCTGTGTTGACCTTTCCACACCTATTCCGGATACAGTTCCACAGACTGCCTTTCGGAAATATACCGAGAGAAAGCCCCAGGGTTTCTATAGTCGCCCATGCATATCTGAGGGCACAGTGAATAGAGGGATTCTGTTAGACGTATGAGGGGGGGGGGGGGGGGGGGCTCTATTTCCGCTATCATGATCTGCTCAATATGTCGTTAGCAACGTAGAAACTGGAGTTGATATGAGTACTAGGCAGAACAGTCATATAGCTAAGAATCAAATCTCTTGTTTTTTTTCTCGTTTTATATTCTTTGTCTTTTTCCATTGTATTTAGTTTTTAATATATGTATATAAGCTAGAATTTTAAATCGCCATCATATTGTTTAAAGTGGGTCCCGTATTTACAGTTGATATATAGTTACTATTTTAAATCATCAAGGGGAAATTAGGTGGATGGTAGTGACAGAATAAACACATTTTATGGCAATATAAATATGGAGAACATCGAAAGCTACTTTCCCAGGTACAGATCATTTAACGTTACATAATCTTATGCTACATATATATGTGAAGGTATGACTGATTTAAAATACAATTTAGGAAATACTGAAATTGATACGTACTGATTATTATTGTAGATGAAGGAGATAGAACAGAGCTAGATCTAGGAGTATGATACTAGTAGAGGCTACAGGCAACTCTTCAAAATGATACGGAAATACATGAGTCAAAGCATTGATAAGGATTCACTAGAATCTGGTTATAAACATGAGACAAAACGGAATAATGTTTTCTTAAGTGGAATGATATTTTTCGTTTCTAGGGACGAAAGGAGAATCGGCTACTCATATCTAAAATGATAATTAATTCAAATTATTAATTGGATAAATTTCATATGAGATGATCTTGAAACCATCGTGCTGCTCAGCAGATGGAATAATACTCTTTTCAGCAACATTTCCACCACTTGATCTACGGATGCCGGTGCTTAAAACCACCCCATAGAAATGCGCATATCATTGTTTGCAAATTGAAGGAGGGAAAATGATATCGGCGTTTTTGGACTCCTTCTCCGAGTAAAATTCGGTAAAAAAAAAGGGTGGGCGATGATGGATGTGTTCAGGTGCTGGGTCTGACTTGTAAGGGTCTGCATTAAGGGACCACGTGCGCCCAGGACAAATGTCGTCTGCCGGCAGAATGTCGTCTGCTCTGTGCCTGCTGGTCTCAATCACTTGTAGCATTGTCGGCTATATGTAAAGCCCAATGCCCATCTACCGTTTCCGGAACATTCATGTACCTTTGTCGGTGACAAACGGATGGTAATTTGTCTCACCGCAGGCATCCTAATGAAGTCGGCCGTAGTCGGTAGATGTAGGACAGCTAGGCAAGGGTGAGCCACCGATTAGTAGACAGATTTGCTTAGGACTAATATCCAGCACCCCATCTTCTCAATGTCCGCCAGTCGAGCTACGAGTTACGTAATTTGCCTGCAACAAGTCAACCGACTCCTATACGATTTGGCAACTAATCTCTCAACCCTGAATCGGAAGATGGGCATCAGGCTTAACACTGTTGGCTATATGTAACCTGGGGTGTGGCGAGACGAGAACCTGGGACCCTTTACATAAGTTTGTCGCCAAAACCATCGCAAACAGTTTGCGATACCAATGTTTAGCGATTATGATTTTTTTCTATTACAAATGAAATGCTATATAACGATCGCTGAGATATCGCTAGACCGTTTATAGCGACAACTATGAAAATTTAGCGATGAATTTTAGCAGGGAATTCCCTCGTGACATCATAGTTTGGGAGGGGTTTCCCAAGTTGCCATCGCTCTCTGGCCTGTTTTCAATGACAATTATCGTTGGCAGCTATTTTATCTTTTTTTTTAATTGCCTTTATTGCTTTCTATTTTTTACAGACACAGACCCATTCTCTCACTGTATGAGGGGCGGGTCTATATTTCATCTTTGTAGCTGGTTACAAGGTCAAAGACCATCGCAAAAACAGGATCGCTGTTGCTAAACCTTAGAAAATAACCAATTTAGACTGCTCGAGGAATAATGACAAAATATCGGGGATTAATTTCAAACTTTGGACCTATATGTTTATATAGGATAGATGTTTATGTAAAGGGTCCCTGGAACCCTTTACTTAAACATCGACACCTATGAAAGTGTAGTTTAGCGATTCCGATGGTTACAATTAGTGTGTATAGCAACACATTTTCATGTCATCATAGTCGCTCTATGACAATCACAAAAGAATTCCGCAGAGACGAAATTTATCCACTAGGACCATTAAAATTAGACACATTTCATCGCTGACCAAACCGCTGGGGGGCGTTACATAAGTTTGTCGCCAAAACCATCGCAAACGTTTTGCGATATAAGTTTTTAGCGATCCTGTTTTTTTTCTGTTACAATTGAACGCTCAATCACGATCGCTGAGAAATCGCTAGACTGTTTTTAGCTACAACTATGAAAATTTTGCGACAAATTTTAGCAGGGAATTCCCTTGTGACGTCATAGGTTAGGAGGTGTTTCCCAAGTTTTCATCGCTATCTGGCCTGTTTTTAGTCACAATTATCGCTGGCTGCGATTATTTCATTTAAAAAAAATTGTATTTATTGTTTTTTTATTTTTTACACACATAGACCCCTTCTGTCACTGTATGAGGGGCGGTCTATATTTCATCTTTGTAGCTTGTTACAAGGTTAAAGACCATCGCAAAAAAATTATCGCTGTTGCTAAACCATGAAAAATGGTCTGAATTGACTATATGATGCATAGGTAAAAAATAAATGGTATTTCACCAATATTTTTCATAATTCTTTATTAGGTATAATGAACAACATCTTGAGGTATATAACAGAGTGAGTTTTAGGAAAAATCATTAAACGATTATATGGTTAAAAACAACTTTTGTGGGGAATCGCTAATGCGAGACCCACCCTTTGGGTCGGGTCGGGTTTTTCAGAGCTAATGACCTGTAGCGATAAGGTCAACGATCAAAATGCTCTTTATGTAATAGACGTAGTCGCTAAATTTCATCGAAATATTTTTTTTTCTGTGATTGTCAGCGATCCATGAAAATCAAAGAAAAATTGTCGCATATTTTACTAATTGAAACAATCCGAATCGCTAAACTACACTTTCATAGTTGTCGTTACTTATGTAAAGGCCCCCAGGGGGGCGTTACATAAGTTTGTCGCCAAAACCATCGCAAACGTTTTGCGATATAAGTTTTTAGCGATCCTGTTTTTTTTCTGTTACAATTGAATGCTCAATCACGATCGCTGAGATATCGCTAGACTGTTTTTAGCTACAACTATGAAACTTTAGCGATAAATTTAAGCAGGGAATTCCCTTGTGACGTCATAGGTTGGGAGGTGTTTCCCAAGTTTTCATCGCTATCTGGCCTGTTTTCAGTCACAATTATCACTGGCAGCGATTATTTCTTTTTTTTAAAATTGTATTTATTGTTTTGTTTTTTTTTACACACACAGACCCCTTCTGTCACTGTATGAGGGGCGGTCTATATTTCATCTTTGTAGCTTGTTACAAGGTTAAAGACCATCGCAAAAAAATAATCGCTTTTGCTAAACCATGAAAAATGGTCTTAATTGACTATAGGATGCATAGGTAAAAAATAAATGGTATTTCACCAATATTTTTCATAATTTCTTTATTTGGTATAATGAACAACATCTTGAGGTATATAACAGTGTGATTTTTAGGAAAAAACATATAACGATAATATGGTTAAAAACAGGTTTTGTGGGGAATCGCTAATGTGAGACTCACCCTTTGGGTCAGGTCTGGTTTTTCATAGCTAATGATCTCCAGCGATAAAGTAAACAATAAAAAGTGTCTTTTTGTAATGGGCGTAGTCGCTAAATTTCATCGCAAGCATTTTTTTTTGTGATTGCCAGCGAGCCATGAAAATCAGTCAAAATTTGTCGCAAAATTTTCTAATTGAAACGATCGTTATTTATGTAAAGGCCCCCAGGAGGGCCACAGATACAAAAAAAACTGGACCCAACCAAAAGGTCAGGTCTATCATTGGCGATTCCCAATAAAAGATTTTTTTTCATATCAGTATATAATGTCTGTTCCTACAACACAACTGGTACATAGTTAGACCTTTTCTTCTTGAAATAAATAGAATATAGTTCAAAAGCATAAAAGAATACCATATTTTTGGTCAATATTCATTGAGCAGTCAAAATTACCAATTTTTGATGGTTTAGCAACAGCGATCATGGTTTTTGCACTCGTCGTTAACCTTGTAACTAGCGACAATTACACCGCCAGAACAGAAAAAAACTTCGTTATTTCCTATTATTCCTTATGATGCGAATGGAAAGGTATAACATCATACTGATATCTCTGAAGGAATCATTTTAGAGGAAACCTATGAAAATTGAGGGTCAAAACTTGTATCCCATCAAGTTTTGAATCATGTAGTAATTCACAAGGCGAAGCCTCGTGAATTATGTAGCGGTTTGAATGAGACGGAATCGAGCTCTGACCCTAAACTCAGTTAGGTTTCTGAATTTATCTCACCTTTCACATTGATTAATGGGCTTCGTGACATAATCGCCCATTTGAGTTTTCTTCTTAAATACTTAATGTGCATTGGATAGGAGTTCCCAATGTTAAAAATAGGAAATAATACCAGGGGTGAGATAAGAAATAGTAGACAAAAAATACGTTTCTGATGGAAAATATCATTATGGTTCATTTCTGAGATGGTCATTATTTACGACAGATTCGTTAACAAATAACGGTTATTCTGTAAGAGACGTGAAGAAAGATTCATGAGAAAACTGACACTCAACTCCGTACCTTAACCACGAAAGACACGGTTGCCAGTTCATATCTTATTTTCTGAGTTGAATCTCAGCTTTTGAGGCAGTCTGTAATGACACACTGCGTAATTGAAATTACGCCTAACTCAAACTAGTGTTTTCTTTGTTATATTGTTTTACGATTTTTTCACAGGCAGATTGACACGACCGTCCAACCTATAAAACAAACTGATTTATGATGTAAAAATCCCTAAATGATTCCGTATAAAAGAGCTCGTCCTAATTTACCGAAACGGGGAGAGTGTTTTTATCAATCACCTATCACCTCCACAATCGTTCGCTGCCTGAAGCTTCCATCATCAATAACAGTTTGGTTTTCGTCGAAGCGCGGCCAATCTCAGACGATTATAACCTTCCTTCAGAGTTTCAATAATATGCATGTGATACTATGGAGAAACCAAACAAGAGTTAGTCGTGTTGTTGTTTATCGCACGACGGCAAGATCGCGTATTACTGCGCGAGGCGAAGCATCATTTTGCATATACAAGGTAGTCTTATTTTCTGTTGTGTATACGCCTCATCTATAGACGTGTAAAATGTATACGACCCGCGTATACATGTCCCGCACACGATATTTCTCTTCTTATACGTTTTGAAAATACAGCCATTACGCTGATGTATAGAAGAGGAAGCGTGTCAATATACAGCCGATACATGCACTTACGCGATGGCGTATATATGAATAATCTGGTGGTTTTCCCACATTGTTATGCTTATATAGGTGCTATAATCAACCTCATTATATTTGTTTACCTTACATATCGTCTTCAATTAACCTCATTATTTATGTTAATATTATAACAAAGTGGTTGTCTCTTGTGATTAGAAACATGCTTACTTTGGGTTATCTAACCTCGTTTTATTTAATCATGATACAACAAGTAGTTTCTAATAATGTTACAACAAACAAATATAATGTAACAACATTAAAGCGTGCCTTATTTAAGTGTATTAGTGTAAAAAAACAAACTTTATGCTCCACATGACGTCTCATCATTTAACTGTCTTGCAATCTCTGAAGTCTGGCGATAGACATAACAGCTTCCCTAGATTCATATATCTCCTTTGTGTCTTACTTTCTAGAAGGACCCCATGTGATATATTATGTAGCCATGATGTATTGAACAAGAACAGTGTGTGTGGGTGTTTGTTTTGAATTGGGAAAAACAATTGAAAACAAAAGAGAAATCATCAGCTTTACAGCCCAAAACACAGCGTGCCCAGGAGTCCACTCCAAACGACATCCTCTTCGTCATACTCTGTCAGCTTAAATCATTTTTCAATCCTCTTGATAGCAGCATGACAGATTGCGGATTGTTTTTTATCTGGTCGATGTACTTCCTAGTGAGACCACCCGGACATATTCCCTGCCACTTAAAAATGAATTTACACCGACGAAGGTTCGCGACCCGACTTTGGTTGAGCTTGAAATATGGAATATGGATGTGTGTGCAGACGAGGAGGCAGTCCAAACTTACACTATCCCGTGTCGGCGGGCTATATATCAGTGTAGAGCAGCGCGGTTTATGATGCACAGGTGTGAGGAGTGGCCTACCTCTGAGCACCACTGAGCTGTTTGTAGCCGCTCTGAGCCGCTCTGACCAGCTCTTAGTAGCTCCGAGCGGCCCCGAGCGGCTTCGAGTAGCTCCGAACAACTCCGAGCAACTCCGAGCGTCCCCGAGCGGCTCCAAGCGTCCACGAGCGGCTTCGAGCAGCTCTGAGAGGCTTCAAGCAGCTCTGAGAAGCTCCGAGGGGCTCCGAGGGGCTCCGAGGGGCTCCGAACAGCTATGTACATATCCAGAAAGTTGCAAACAGCTCTGAACAGCTCTGAAGAGCTCCAAACAGCTCTGAACAGCTCAGTACAGCTCTAAACAACTTCTATTAGCTCCGATTAGCTCCGAGCTGCCCCGAGCAGCCCCAGATTGCCCCGAGCTGTCCCGAGTGACCCCGAGCGGTCCCGAGTGGCCCCGAGCGGCTCCGAGCAGCCCCTAGTAGCTCTGAACGATTCTGATCATCCTCACTCGCTTCTGTCTACGTTTCTAAAAGCATCTCCGAGCAGCCCCGAGCAGCTCTGAGCAGCCTTTTACGCTTCTGTGTACGTTTGAGCAGCTCCGAGCAGCCCCGAGCGGCTCCGAGCGGCTCCGAACAGCTTCGAGCGACTCCGAACAGCTCTGAACGGCTCCGAGCAGCCTTGCTCGGTTCTGTGTTTGTTTGAACGGCTCCGAGCAGGCTCGAGCAGCTCCGAGCGGCTCTGAACGGCTCCGAGCAGCCTTGCTCGCTTCTGTATACATCTGAGCAGCTCCGAGTGGCCCCGAGCAGCTCTGATCTACTCCGCACGGTTCTGTGTACGTGTGAGCAGTTCAGACCCGGCCCTTTAACACGGGGCCGCGGGAGGAGGAGGAGGAGGAGGTGGCTGGCGGCGGGGAGCCGTGTACATCTGTCACACCCCGCGAGGGTTACTTATCAGCCACATACTCGGCGCGATAACCACCCCCTGAGCCCTCGACGTGCCGGGTCCGGCTCTACCGCCTTACCTACCCCAGTCCCTCTCCATCTATACCTGGTTTATTGGCCCTCCAATTCACACTACTCTCTACATCAGCCTCTTAGATCCCTCTTAGCATTTCCATCATTCCACCACAACATGTGCCCCATGCACCGTTTGCTTCTGACCTTTTATCATCTTCTCCCTATTATATGCCTATTAATGATAACCTTTTATGAAAACCCTCTTTTTTCTTTAATGTGAGCTTAGATCTCTTCATTTTCATAATTTTTTCCAAATAGGGTGTTATACATGTGGTTTTCCCTCGAAGTTTACATGTGACTTTCACTCGTAGTTTACATGTTACTTTCACTCGTAGTTTACATGTGGTTTTTCCTCGTAGTTTACATGTGGCTTTCCCTCGCAGTTTACATGTGACTATCCGTCGGAGTTTCCATGTGTCAATCTCACATAGTACAAATTATCCATCAAATATTTCTATATTTCTTGGGATTTCAGTTCAAATGAGTTTTCAATATGATGATGTTCGTGACAATCACCCTTGCCCCAACGTATCTAAGCCAGGGTTTCTGCCCTACCCTTAAGGGACATACTTTAGAGTCTATCTACAATGAGCTCTCAATATCCTTTTGTGAAGCATAGAGCGATCCTTTTACAAAGCCGTAGCACCGATACCACCCACTCCCATAGGCAACCCTGTCATAGATCTGACACTCTGTTAGTGGTATTCTGTTCTCCCTTCACTCTATGGGAGAAAAATCCTAACAAACTATCCTTAGAGCCTTGAGAATCCACTGGCCTGCCTCCCGTGGTAAACACGTATATTAATGAACCTCAAAATTCCTATAATCTCAATTATGCTACCTAGCAAGAATACTGTGTAATTGGCACCCTAGTGGTGTTATTTGGACTGGAATATCAAGAGACGTCACGAGTTTGAGTCCGAGTTTATCTATTCCACGCATTTTGTTGGCTCCATAATTTCACGAGTCACATTACGGAGACGAGTGACATTACGGAGCCAACAAAATGAGTGGCATAAATAAGCTCAAACTCAAACGAGTGGCGTCTAGATTTTATCCTTCCCCGTTTCCATATTTTTTCAGTATCAGAAAGTAGTGGCATAAACAACACTTTATGTCACTACCCGTGACATAAACAAATCCCATGTTAAGCCTATAACGTTTTTTATTAGGGGTAGGACAAAGAATACCGCTTAGAGAGTGTGAGATCTTATGAGAGGGGTGGCAGAGGAGCATAGCCAACCTACACTCCTTATCAAGGATGTAAAATGCTATATCATCACTTAAAGATGACTCTTCGACCCAGTCTCAGAAATGTCTACTCTGCCTACCATTAACGGTCCCATACCTACCCCATCGCAAGAAACACCTGCTATACATGGTGGATTCCTAAGGCCCGGCGTCCAACTACTATGATAGAAACTTGGATCGCCCGATATGGCTCCGATACATAAAGTAAAAGTCATAAAAAAATAATTTCCGACTGGAGTCGCGCACAACGCGAAATAATCTTAAGAAAAAAAGTCATAAACTAATCAGGAAGGTCGATATTGAAGACAAATGTCTAGACAAGCCACTTCGACACGCATCGTAATCGGTTCTCCGGTAAAAGAAGGTGATCATTGTCTCAATGCACCTCACGAAACAAGCTTTACATCAATGCAGATCTTGATACACCACCACCGCTTCGTGATATCATGCCGTGATGACAACTCATGCCATATAAACAATCATATGAAATTTCGTGATGTTTCATGATAGTATCGAACTCGTGGAGAATGACGACGTTTACCAAAACTTGTTGGTTTCTTCTTTAAACTTTAAATATCTACTTCCCATTTACACTGAAAACATTGACGAAAGCACTATAGTTTAAACAACAGAAAAAAACAAATCAAGTCAAAAACAATGGAATTTACCCAGCAGGGAAGCGCCCAGGAAATCCCTGTTTAATTCAATTAATATAACAGAATGACGAATCAATATATAGATTTCATCCGTTGAATGACTCCCTCCACATAACTAGCCTCACAAACCAGCCATCCCCCACGCCCACCTGCTAATCAAACCCCTATATATAAACCTCATACCTTTCAAACCACCGGTGTGTTCAGATGAAGCACCAGCTATGAATGTTACATGCTGGTAATGGCATAGCGTGGCCCCGGCCTGGGCCTAGCACCAGATGACATATTAATGAGTCAGTGCCAGTCCAAAGTTCATTTGTCGGACATTGATTCAATGAGAGTCACATCGAGGTCTATGCCAATGTGCTAAAGCCCATTATTACATACCTGTGTGCGAATGTCAGTGAAATACTACCCACTGGCAGGAGTGCAGTATAAAAAATGTGCGCCCGTAGTGAATATTCGGACGCACTGTGACTATCGGGTCAGGTGGTACATACCATAAGTATATAAAATTGCGGTTTTTTTAATATCTAGGTATGTAATAATAAGATAACGTAGTGACTGAGCCTGTAGGGATGCCATTCTCGGCCTTTTGATGCCATAAATACGTCCCTCTGCCTACGGCATCAGGACGTATTTATGGCATCAAAAGACCCTGAACGGACATCCCTTTGGGCTCAGTAACCACGTTTTCTCTTATTACACATCTACCGATTTCAGTTCATTGTCGGTGACAAAGGAACGGTAATTTGTTTAAGGCAAGGCATCCTAAAGGGGGGCGTCCACCAATCACGACAAGGTTAAGACAAGCATCGACAAGAAAGTTCCAATCGGCGCTTGTCGCAGTCTTGTCGTGAGAAGGGGTGATTTACGACAGCTTTGTCGGGGCGTGTCGGGAAGAGCACGCTCCGTAAAAATTTCCTATAGTAGACTTCTGCGACACGCTCCCGACACACCAAGACACTCCACGACAAAGGTCCAGTCGTAGGAAAAATCGAACATGTTCGCAGCCTGTTGTGGCCTTGTTGTAGACTCTTGTCGGGAACTGGGCTCCACCAACCACAACAATGCTACAACAATCCTTCCAATCGTAGGCCTGTCATGGACCTTGGGACAGGGAACGTCTTACGTTGGTTTTCCCGCCCATTTGTAGGGGATGGAGGAACCAGTACAACCTCTCACCATCACGAGATTCCTAAAATAACTTATTAAACTCCTTTACATTTAATGACAATACAAATAAAGTAACGGTGCCAACGTTTCTAAAAATCAAAGAAAACTTATTACGATATTTCTCATACAAGATTTTCTCTAAACAGATTTTCTCTAAACAGATTTTGCCAGCTGAATGTAATCCAGCAATGCACCAGAAAAATGTTGTAATGCCTGGCGTCCACCAACTACTTTAGAAATTCAGACCTACCGATATGGCCCCGATACAAAAAGTTAATATCGGAGACATATCGGGAAGTTGCAAAATCGTAGACATATGTCTAGATATGCCAATCCACCACGCATTGTAAGTTGGTTTTTTTTTGTGCCTAATCAAAGAAACGTGGTCAACTGCCCCGATATTAGGTGTCGACGCGATTTTGATTTTTTGTCGGGAGGTGCATTGTAGACCGTATCGGAGCCATATCGTAGTAGGTGGACGCCGGGCCTTAGTTACCTGACCTAATATGTGAGTGCACATTGGCCAGGCTTCCAGGCTAGAGCCACCACTGCACTGTGCCAGTGTCTGGGTAAAACCCTCCCACTTGTCTCTGTCATAGATCTACCATCATAAACAAGCAGGGTATGAATTACCCGCCCACCGGCGGTACGGTAATAATAAGGGGTTCTGACTGGTGCAGAACGTTGTTTTATCGGCTCAGACTGACGTTTTAAATGCAGATTTAGCGGATGGATGTAGCAAAATTATCTGTGTGTATGCAATGCTAGTTAAGCTGGATGCCCATCTACCGATTTAGGTTTGAACGATTAGTTCCCAAATCGTATAGGAGTTGGTCACCTTGTCGCAGGCAAATTACGTAATCCCTCGCTCGACCCGCACACTGATAAAATCGGTGTATGGTCCACTAATCGCTGGGGGAGGGCAAAAACCAAAGAAACCGAGTGTTCACTAATCGCTGGGTAGCCTTGCCTAGCTGTCCTACATCTACCGACTAGGATGCCTTGGATGAGACAAATTACCGGGCGTTTGTCGCCGACAAACGTACATAAATGTTCCGAAATCGGTACATGGGCATTGGGCTTTAGTGTCGTGGATATCCCTAAAGCGCCAGATCCACTAAGGCGATGGAATTTTCGAGCGAATGCGTCTGCCATCCATGTGACTGTGCGACTGTGCGAATCCCATGCGATGATATTCAATATATTTGATATTTTCGCAAGGAATTTGCATGTCCATGCGAATTCGCATGAGCGATGAGATCACCAAGCAAATTCCATGCGACGGCCTGATCCACTGAAGCGATTTTTTATAAAATTTTCATGCAACCGAGCAAACGTCTGCAAGCGTCTGCGAACTAAAATTCGCATGGGAAATCACCTTAGCGGATCTGGCGCTTTAGGTTTGGTCTCATTTGGCCGAACTTTGCCACCGATATGGCCCATTTCCCTTGGCCAATTTTTGTGCAGCGATCTGCAGTCAGAAACCTACGAAGCAAGATTGGTGAATGGAAATGGCTCGGCACTTATATTGGTGTCCGACAATTTAGCGAAGATAATGCAATAACACCACCAGCCGCCAAATCCATCAGCATGCCCATGTGGAACACATTGAAAACACCCTCACCAACTATGTGTCACCGACAAAGTTTGGAGTCCATGGCCACCACCGACAGACTTTCTGGGTAACTCGAAAAATCTCTGCCGTTTTCGTCAGCCAATGGAAACGGGCCTATAGGATTCCCGATTCTAATACCGATAATGCAGCACCACCAAATATCAAACAGGATTGAAATTGTCACCGATAATCGGTTATATGCACCGTGGAACTCCGATTGATACCATAGCAATATCTTTTAAGAGGTACACCACCAACCGATTTATTTTTAAATTTTTCTTTCTGGAGCGCTTACACATATTTGATATCACAATGGCATTGGAAATGGGCATGGTTTCATAAATAGCTAATAATATTCTGTACATCATGTTAGAAAACATTATTGGAATGGAACAGAAATCGTTGAGGTTTTGTCGGCCAACAGGAAACCCACTTAAGAAACCTAATTATTCGTCAAATATATCTTAAGACTAATGTCAGGTCCAGAGCCTCAGGTATGACTATAGTAAATCCCCGGATTAGTTAAATCTGCTGTATCAGCCTTCCTCTTTGTCAGTTTTTTAATGAAGCCCGCTTCCTTAGGACCTACCACCATCTGATTTTCTTAATTTATGGTAGAAGTCTAAACACATTGCCATCTTGAGCAAGTGGCTACATAAATGTGATCTGCCTCCGTTCCTGGATCTCTGAGCCATTCCTAGACTTGCTCAAGTCTTTGATTATGAGCATTCATTAAATGATTAAACACAATCAGAATAAATCATAGCATGTATCCTTCTCTGACTGGCCCATGAATCAAAGACTTGTTCACTATGAACGAATTTTCCTGTTTATGGCCCCAAGCTGTTCCCTGTAATCCTATACCTCCTCATACCCCTCCCCCTCCCTTCCTCCAGTTCTCTGGCCGTCTGTCTTGTCATAGCAATAAATTTCGCCTGTTCCTGAATGTGAAATCAAAGTGAGAGGGTATCAGTCTCCCAGCAGATATCCTGGCCCGTACCCAGGATATCTGCATGGGGAGTGCTGGGAATACTGGTGCTAAACAGCGCCAGAAATCCAACACCATTACGATTGTACCAGTCCCTGTGTCCCAGCAAGGAGGGTAGCCATAGGATACAGGAACTGGAGCCTGTATCCGAGCGAGGAGGGTAGCCATAGGATGCAGGGACTGGAGCCTGTATCCCAGCATGGAGGATAGCTATAGGATGCAGGGATTGGAGCCTGTATCCCAGCGAGGAGGGTAGCCATAGGATGCAGGGACTGGAGCCTGTATCCCAGCGAGGAGGTTAGCCATAGGATGCAGGGACCTGAGCCTGTATCCCAGTGAGGAGGGTAGCCATAGGATGCAGGGACCTGAGCCTGTATCCCAGTGAGGAGGGTAGCCATAGGATGCAGGGACTGGAGTCTGTATCCCAGCGAGGAGGGTAGCCATGGGATGCAGGGACTGCAGCCTGTATCCCAGCGAGGAGGGTAGCCATAGGATGCAGGGACTGGAGCCTGTATCCCAGTGAGGAGGGTAGCCATAGGATGCAGGGACCTGAGCCTGTATCCCAGTGAGGAGGGTAGCCATAGGATGCAGGGACCTGAGCCTGTATCCCAGTGAGGAGGGTAGCCATAGGGTGCAGGGACTGGAGCCTGTATCCCAGTGCGGAGGGTAGCCATAGGATGCAGGGACAGGAGCCTGTATCCCAGCGAGGAGGGTAGCCATAGAATGCAGGGACTGCAGCCTGTATCCCAGTGAGGAGGGTAGCCATAGGATGCAGGGACTGGAGTCTGTATCCCAGTGAGGAGGGTAGCCATAGGATGCAGGGACTGGAACCTGTATCCCAGCAAGGAGGGTAGCTATAGGATGCAGGGACTGGAGCCAGTATCCCAGCAAGGAGGGTAGACATAGGATACAGGGACTGGAGCCTGTATCCCAGCGAGGAGGGTAGCCATAGGATGCAGGGACTTGGGCCTATATCCCAGCGAGGAGGGTAGCCACAGGATGCAGGGACTTGGGCCTGTATCCCAGCAAGGTGGGTAGCCATAGGATGCAGGGACTGGAGCCTGTATCTCAGTGAGGAGGGTAGCCATAGGATGCAGGGACTGGAGCCAGTCTAAGCCACTCCGTAGCCCACATCCCCAACCCAAGCCACCCGCAGTGAGTGATGTCCTATTATCAGCCCTGTCCACACGGCTGGAGCAGGGGCTCTCCCGAGAGTTATTGACACCTAGTTTGCCAAACCCATGAATCAAGTTGCCTTTCTAAATACACTCTGACAATACACAGGGTGGGTGGTAGATGTGGAGGTGTGGGAGAGTGTGGGCGGGGTGGGTGATGGCGGCGGTGGTGGTGTAGCTGGTGGAGGTGTTTTTAAAACTCACCCGCCGTTTAAACTAGGGGCCTAAATATGTGGTGACTGTAGATCGTCAACCCAGTAGTTGTCAGGTGGTGGCAATGTCCATCGCAAAAGTCGTCAACCTCAGAATCTACCCAAGCGTTTACACTGATGACTATTGGTTTTCACAGAATTGCCACCCATGTAGATTCTAATTCAAGCCCGCTTGAAATAGTCGTGGGCGTCAGAGCATGTCCAATAGTCATCAGGTCGTGCCTAATTGCATAATCTGATGTAACCAGACAATCTGCAGCCGCCATGCGCTTGGCATTTACAACAGACGATTTCTATCATCTTGTTGCCGAAAGTTGTCAGGAGGTGCAAAATGCGAGAATTGCGGGCCATAATCATCTCGTGTAAACACAGGGTAAGATTGGTACAAGAATTGACCTTGTCATGGTCGTTGTTGCCTTCTCATTACCGAAAGTCACCCATCTCCATCGAGAATGGTCTTATAAGACAATCAGGAAAATATCTTTATTTTAATTTTTTAGAGCGTGCTTGCACGCCTACATACATCATCTAGAGACCTAGAGGTTAGAGTGGTCACATATATACACTTTCAGCATGCTGCCAGAAAACTATCCCTTCATTATCTGCGTGTTATCCACTGTGATAGTGTGAAAGGAGCAGGGTGCCAGTGTCTCAGGATCTTAGAAGCATGCTCAGTTGACCATGACCAATCACTAGAGACCGAAATACCTCATTGACCCACTGGTGCTTGACCTTGATATTGTTGGATCCTAGACTCAGGTGGTTGCAGAAATAACAGGTTGACTGGGTTCCATTAGCTAACAGAAAACTAGCCATAGACTGAATGTAATTGAAACCGTTTAATTGTTATTCATGTATAATTGCACGCTCATCCATCAATGATGAACATCCCATTTGCTCCTAGTTTTAAAGTTCACAGGTTTTACCTATTTTAGCTCCGTTGCTAGGTGGGGTCTATCCTGCATAGATGTACGTCTTTAACCAAGCAAAGGAAAAAAGTGAATGATAAAAACTGCAAAAAATGTCCAGGAATTCTGAGGGCCACATTTAAAAAATGCACCGACACTTCGATCGTGGTCACTATCTCCTGAGGTTATTCCTAATCCTAATCGTTCAGCCAATATCGTTCTTAGTTATTAAAACACCTCCCTTGTGGCTGTTGGGGTTCCAGGTCTTAGGTTGACAGAATGTGGGTGGAGCTTATCAGACCTTACAAAATACCTAAAATGTTCGTCCACAAGGTGATCCAGGGATCCAATTTTGCTCAGCAGGATGATTGAATTAAAGAGCGAGGGGTAAAGAAATATATGTATATAATGTTCTATAACAAGGTATAACATTACCAACATGCTCAATTATCCTTAAGTTATCTTGTTCTCTGTCTAGGCATGAGCCATGTATTTTTTTCTCATCTAATGCGATATGTATCTATGATATATGATATATGTATATGAAGATATATATATATGAAAAAAAAAATATATATATATGGATTTATATATATATATATATATATACATACATATATATGTAGGTAAAATATTCACCCCTGATCTCCATTCATGGGTGAACAGCTGTTCTATGTCAATAAGCGAGGCACTTTGCAGTTAGGGAACCAGCAAGGAAGACTGAACAAAACTGCTGGACTTGAGAACCAGCCAAGCTCCATTTGAAAACTACCTCTAAATACACAGTTATAACATGAGAGGCAGCTGTTTTGAAGGTTGGCAAAGACAAATGGGTATTTATTTTATTTTCATATATGTCAGAGTGTGCGCAGTATGAAATAACGACCCTAGTGGAGGGCTCTATGGCAGAGGAACCCGGCCCTGTACAGGGCTGGGTAAACTGGCTTATATATATATGATATATATATATATATGTATTTATATAATACTAAAGCATACAATTAGATATGAAACTTGTCAGGCATCGGATAAAAATGGTATGATTTGTCGACAGGTAAGCGGTAACTGATATGAGTTGTAAGGTATGTAGTAATGATGTTGGATGTAATCTATAATGAAAATGTCGGCGATATGGGGTAATGGACCACTGGTATTGACTATGAGCCACTCTTAAATCAACAACAGGTAGCCAGGCTAGTGAGTGCAATTAAGGGCGGGCTCGTGGGCGTAAATTGTGATGAATATCGACTTCATTAGAAGAGACCCCAAGACGTTAACAAGTAGAAGGGAGAGGAAGCATTCAGGAGGCTGAAGTAGGGCATGGAGATTAATAAGGAACTGTATCGAGATCCATAGCCACTGACAATATGCCATGAGTTTTTGTGGATTTTTTGTGTTTTTTTTAATTTCCGTTTTACCCTGCAAGGACTTGGCTTAATTTGATTGTCCCCATAGCATCATAGAGAGCTTGGTTTTACAGTAGTTATTGTCCATTTAGAATAGCACATCTGTATCATATTTGAGATGGAAAATCTATGACCTAAAGGTCACCCATCGTTTGCAGGTTGTAAACTCTGCAAGTCCTTATTATTTATTTAATCTCACGAGGCAAAGTCGTGTGAATTTATGTAGCAGACCAAATTAAATTGGCTAAAATATGTGACAACATCCCACATTGAGTATGTTTCTACAATACTCCACGGGTGATGAGTACGAGTTTAAAAATGTTTGGTCTAAGGGGAAAAGATACCAGGGTTGAGATGAAGTGTACTATCCACCTAATCCATAGTGTCAATAGAAAACACATGGGCAGCGTGTATCTATATAACCAGAGCATACGGATTTGTTTTATGCCCCGGGCTGCAAACGCCGGCTCATACGGAAAAATAGTGCATATGAAAAAAATAGTAATACCTTAAGGACCTAATATGGGTACCCCACTTGTCCAGAAAAGGTAGATGATAAATATAATATAGACTGTTTTCAGATAAAAGTGGTTGTATACTCCTCTATGTCCTGGCACGCGCTTTAATATCACTACACGTCAACTCTTCGGAGCATATGACAGCTTGTATGACAGCTTGTATCTGAAACTAGTCAGTTTGTATGTTCATTACCCACCTAATACAAAGTGTCCATAGAAAAGACATGGGGAGTGTGTATGGGCATACCCGGAGCATACAGATATGTTGTATGATCCGGGTGGCAAAAGCCGGCGCATACGGAATAATAGTGCATATGAAAAAATAGTGAGCACCTAAATTACCTAATATCAGTGCACCACTTGACAGGAAAATGTGTATGATAAAAATAAAATAGACTGGTGTCAGATAAAAGCTGTTGTATACTCCTCGGAGTTGACTCGCATGAATATATCATAAGGCCTGGCGTCCACCTACTACAATAGAAATTTAGACCTACCGATACGGCACCGATACAAAAAGTCAATATCAGAGACATATCGGGAAGGTAATCGGGAATCGTAGACATTTGTCCAAACATGCCAATCCACCACGTATTGTATGGGTTTTTTATCGGTGTCTAATCGCCGAAACGTGGTCAACTGCCCTGATATTAGGTGACCTTCCGACGCGATTTAGATTTTTTTATCGGGACGTGCATCGTAGACCATATCGGAGCCATATCGTAGTAGGTGGACGCCGGGCCTTATGCGTCAACTGCTCTAAGCATACGACCGCTTGTATCTGAAACCAGTCAATTTTATGTATGTATCCATCTTTTAGACCAACCCGAGTGCGGGTACCTCTAGTTGTTGTGGTGGTAATGGTGATCACAGTGATTGTCATATTGTGGTGCAGATCATCATCCTAACCATTGCTTTACTGGTAATTTACTGGTGATGGTACTTTAGCGCTGTGACGGTGGTATTTGGATGATATGTGGTGGTGGTGGTGGTAGTTGGTTGTTGTTTTGCTGGTGGTACTTGAGTGTTGTGGGGATTGGTGTGGTGCTTAGGTACCTGGGACCTGTTTCACTAGTTTTGCGACATGTCTAGATGGCGTCTAGATGGTGTGTCCGGTTTCATAAGAACTAGACATTAGACTTCGTTTTGTCCATTCTTGCTTGCACTGTTGGTGCGGCTTTTCATGTCTGTCTAACACTTTTGTCACAAAACTAGTGAAACAGGTCCCATATATGTGTAGATTTGTCTAATTCTTATGTTTGGGGTCTGTCTTTTCCTAAGGGCAGCTACTTCTGTTGTCACGAAACTAGACAACCCCAATGTCGGTATGGTGTCACAGACATGTCACGAAACTAGTGAAACAGGTCCCTGGTTACTCTAGCCATTGCTTAAGAACAGGAACATAGTTTTCATATGTTGATTCGTTTTTGTTTATAGTAGAAATCTAAACACATTCTGTGGTGTGAAGTTCGGATTATAAATAAGATGATGCGGTATTTCCACCTGACAACTGAATATCCACCATTTTATATTAAAAAAAAAAACACAGGTAAAAGTATGCAAATCTCCCGTCTCTAGGAGGTTCGATAACAACTGAGAAAGGGCCATCCATACAGTACGTACTCACTGAGGGGGTCAACAATATTGGAAATTTTGCGTATGCCAATGGTAAATGGCTTATTCACACATTGGCGGAGTTTCAAAATGTACATAGAGGGTTAATATAAAAATCGTCGTCGGTAATAAAAAGGCTTTGAAAAAGTGAAGATCAACGACTGGGTGACATAGGAATCCTCTGCCCGCCACTGAACATATTATACCCGGTCATATGTGACATAGTTGGTCACATAGCAACGTGGGGATAAATAAAAGTCGGCCTGAAATTGTTATCTCCGTTTCCAATTGATGATTATGTGAACGCGAAGTGGCAAATAGTTTGCGAGTGGTGCTGAAAGCCAGAATCGGTGGAAAAAATCGTCAGATGGAAACTTTGCATGAACTTGCGTATGCTGAGGGTGTTAGGAGGCCAGTTTGAAAATCTAGGATCGTACATGTAGACCTTTTTCTGTATGGCATAGAGACCCAGAGATGATGTGGGTCAACTTTATTCAACACTTATGGACGACCTTATCGACGGCCAATACTGTCTTAGTAAACAGACTTAAATATGATTAAAGGACAACCCCTGTATGAGGTACAGAAAAGGGCCTTCATGTACGATCCTAGCTTATTAAACGGGCCCCTGAATCGTCAGATGGAAACGTTACATGAATTGCGTATGTTGAAGGTAATACTAAATCTGCTGTTGGTGTTGACGAAAAGAAGTCTTCTTGAAAGTGATCGTATTTATATCTATCAGGGCGCTGGATATGCCGACAGTATGGTAGGCAGTGGTTAGAAGGCATGTGGGGATGATATAACAAGTTGGATTCAGAAGGTCAAACGTTAGACAACCCGAAGCTGGGGGTAGCGACAACGTGTTGGGGCTAATAGAAGCAGAGAAGAGGATAATAGACAACATGGAAAATAATGAATAAACCAACAAGTTTTGGTCAAAGGCATCATTCTCCACGAGTTTGATGCAGAGTGAAGTGAACAAGGCGACAGCCGAGTGAATACCACATACCATTCAAACGAGAACAATGACCAAAACTAGTTGCTTTCTGTATTTATGTCACTCCTATATACACTAAGAGAATAAACAACATACAGGCTATAGACCATGAAGAACGGACTGTAATACTTGTAGGAACATGGAGAACGAGTTCCCAATGTTAAGCCTATGGGACAAAATTACCAGGGGTGAATTGACAAGAAGTAACCAACAAGTTTTGTTAAAAATCGTTGTTCTCCACGAGTTTGGCGTGGACCGATATGAGTGAATATCGTGTAGCGTTCGAACAAGTTACAGAATGACAACTTTGCCCAAAACTTGGCATTTTCTGTATTTATCTAACCCATGTACACATCAAAGAAATGGACGATATACTGGCTATATGATGGCATAGACCATGGAGAACGGATTGTAATGCTCGTAGGAGCATGGAGAATGAGTTACCGATGTTAAGCCTATGGGACAAAAACACCAGTGATAAGATAATATCAAGAAATGTCACAACATTTCATACGATTGTTTATATGGCGTGAGTTATTTTTGCAGAACGATATCATAAAGCAGGGCTGAGTGATATCTGTAGTGAAAGACAACAAAGGCCATGTCAACAATTATATGAAATTGAGTACCGTTTAGATTTTCCCTTTCCCCGTCACATGTTTTTAATTGAATATATCACCCATGGCATGTCATCCATGGCATTTGAATATTATATGGCATAACCGTGATATACAGCCACACAATGTTAAGTCTCTAGAGATATATATATATATATGAGTGGTAGGATGATATAGAGGAAACCTATGAAACCTTTGAATTAGTAATTCACAAGGCGAAGCCGCGTGAATTACGTAGCGATTCAAATGAGAGGGGTCAAGCTTTGACCCTTAACTTGAATGGGTTCTGAATTTATCTCACCCTTCACATTAACCAATGGCCCAACATTTATGACATATTCGCCCATGGGATATTTTTCCTAAATATCTCATGGGCGTTGGATACGAGTTCCCAATGTTAAGTCTATGGAGAAAAAATACCAGGGGTGAGATAATATCATGAAACATCACGAAATTTCATATGATTGTTTATATGGCATGAGTTGTCTTCATGGCAAGATATCACGAAGCGGAGCTGAGTGATATCTGTAGCGGAAGACAATGAATGCCATGTAAACAATCATATGAAATTGAGTGATGTTTAGATTTTATCCTACCCTGTCACATGTTTTTAACTTTATATGTCACCAGTGGCATATAAATATTTTATGCCATAGCCGTGGCATACAGGCACACCATGTTAAGCTTATGGAGATTTACATGCGGGGTAGGATAAATGCAGAGACGGCAGAGAAGGGACACCAGGGATAATGAAATTGTCGATCAGACGAGGCTTCATAATAGACTGAGGTGCGCCAGGCACTAGGAACATGGGGACAGAGATGGAGAGGTTGTTTAGCGTGCAGGGAGGGAGGCCCACGACGTGGTACAGGGTGTGCAAGGTGTGCTCCACCTGACAGCGGCTCAGATGCTGGAGGAGGAGGAAAAACTGCTCGAGGTTTCTTCAGGTGCGGATACAGCGGGGGGCGAGGCGTGTGTAGCGCGCCGCCGGCGTTCACAGGTAGGTGCCGTACTCGTCGCGAGCTGCTCCTGTAGCTGGGGATTGAGCAGCTCAGTGCGGTATAACTCACTGTGATCCCTGTGCCGCATCCTGCACCAAACTCTCCCTACTGTAATCCCTGTACCCCATTATAAACCTCAGTCTTTAACTATACTCCTAGTACCCTATTATAAACCTCAGTCTTTAACTATTCTCCTAGTACGCCATTATAAACTTCAGTCTTTAACTATACTCCTAGTACCCCATTATAAACCTTAGTCTTTAACTATACTCCTAGTACCCCATTATAAACCTCAGTGTTTTATTATACTCCTAGTACCCCATTATAAACCTCAGTGTTTGACTATACTCCTAGTACCCCATTATAAACCTCACTATTTAACTATACTCCTAGTACCCCATTATAAACCTCAGTCTTTAACTATACTCCTATTACCCCATTATAAACGTCAGTCTAGGAGAATTTGCCGCTTTTTATACCGAAGCATGCAAATGCAAATACAAAATTATCTAAGTTTTGGTTCTCAACCTAGTACCTATGAATCGACTCTAACATCAATTTCTTGGTTAGGCTTTTAAATTCTGCCAGGGACTCCCTGTATCCAATTATCTACCTCCGTCTCCCACCTTGATCCCTGTGTGCCATCATACACCTCACCTCCCCAGTATATCTAATTGTACATCTCGTTTCCCCATTTCAGTATCCACTACTATCACTAGACACCATCTCTCCAGAAAATCATGATACCCTCCCCTCCCGCTGCCCGCCAGGGCCCCGCTGCTCCAGGATTACGACAGAGTTGCGGATCGCAGAATAGCGATCCGAGGGCCAAAATGTTGCTCCAGAAATTTTGCAGATCGTGTCGCAATCGCATAGGCGCATCGCCGCATAAAATACAGCTTTTAGCGATACTTTTTACGCGGACCTTCACAGTACTGCGGATCGTATCGCTGTAGGTTAAATACAGCCTTGTCTGATATGGTGTCAGATCAGTTTTAACTGTGATGCCATCTGTATTTAATTAAAGAACTAATTAATCTTCCCCTGTCTCATTCAATATGTGCCCCTGAATTGTTGTATCGTAATCGCATCGTAAAAATTAGCGATACCGCGGATATATAGCGATACGATCCGATATTACTGGAGCAATACTTTTTTAGTCGGATCGCTAAAGTAATCGTAAAAATAAAATTGCGATCCGATTATAGCTAGCGATACCACAAAAACAGGAGCAACGGGGCCCAGGGGGTCGTTGCTTCTAGAAATGTGGGATGCGTTGCACCAGTAATATCGGATCGTATCGTGTAGTATCGTTATTTTCATTTTGTATCGCTACCTTTTCCAATACCGCATTTTCAGTGTCATAGGTTAAAGGTTCATTAAGTTTTTCATTGGATATATATAACGACATTATTATGATGGGATCCGAAACAAATCTGGAGCAACGCTTTCGACCTCGGATCGCTATTTTGCGTTCGGCAAAACGTGGAACAACGACCCCCAGGTCCCCACAACACTCACAGGGTCTAGCACCTTCAAAGTGGGTATTCTGTGAGTATATCATCTGGGCGTATATTGTGGCATCAACTGTATCCCTTATCTCTACCTGAGATATGCTATCTTGATGAAGAAGTAGGAATACCAGTAGGGGCTCATTTTGGGGTTAAGGTGCTGTGAGTGGGTAAGACCTAGGGATAAGCTGATATGTTGATGATATATCCGCCTTGCGCAGGGCTACATAGAGCGGGTGCTTTGATACCAGATTATCTCTGGGAAAAACTCCCCAGCTGCCCTCCAAACATAAATCCTCGAGTCACCTGGTCTAGACCTTCAGGTATGCAGGGTGTTGGGTTTAGCATGGATTATCCCCAGTATGAGATTGCAAACCGTTCGCACCTGTTCTCGTACCTATTGAAATAGCCTCTTCAGAACACTCCAAGCAGACAAATACGCGGTAAAGGGGTGGCACGTGTCTTCCACCCTCAGTGATTGTAGAAACTGGTATTATCTAACCCCTGGTATTTTACCCCATAGAATTAACATTGGGAACTCGTACTCTACGGCTATGGAGTATTTGGAAAAAAACGACTCAATGGGGATGATATCAAAAATATTAGCCAATTATTCAATGATAGGGGTGAGATGAAATCTTAACCGCACTCAATCCATAGCTTCTGATAATATGCCATTCATTTTGGTTTGCTAGGTAATCTCAGGAGGGAAAGCTGAATGAGATTACTCCACAACCAAACCTCATAGCATATTATTAGTATCAATGGATCTCGATGCAGTCCCTACTTAAACACCAAATAACGTAGATCTTCTATTGAAGCCCCTCTATGTTTATGAAATGATGTAAATGTGTATATATATATATATATATATATATATATATATATATATATACATATATATATATATATATATATATATATATATATATATATATATATATATACATATATATATATATATATATATATATATATATATATATATATATATATATATATACACAGTGAAAACCCGGTTCTGGGCCACCTCGCTTAAGGAGATATATATTTTTGTGTGTAAATCATATGAATATTTCACACACACCTATATAATATATGAACATAGATATTGTGAAATCGTGAATGGGATACGATGAATTCAAGGAAAGAGAAAGAAGAGAAAAAGTAGAAATAAGTTAAAAACAGATAAAAGATGATAGGATGATACCCAGAAACATTTAAGAGAAACAGTAGAAGTGCGGAGTGGTTTATAGGCAGGGGAAATAATGAAGATCTATATGATGATCAAAAACAGGAAGAAGAGACAGCCAGGTCGTTTAACACATATCATCTCATTGCTATCATCATTTTGGGGCCAATATGTACTCGCACCGAGAGTGCATACGTCCCCATGGCCCCCTTCCCTCCAATAACATTTTTTTAAGACACTAGCGCAGCAGTGTTATAGAGGAAACCTATGGAGGTTTAGGGTCAGAGCTCGTATCCAATCCAGTAGTAATTCACAAGGAGAAGCCACGTGAAAAACGTAGCGATTCAAACGAGATGGGATCATGCCTAAACTTTAATAGGTTTCTGAATTTATCTCACCCTTCACAATGGCTAATTGGTTAACATTTGTAACATAATCCCCCATTGAGTGTTTTTCTCCAAATAATCCATGGGTATTGGGTGCGAGGTCCTAATGTTGAGTATATCGGGAGCAGCAGTACGTAATTATCAAATATGTACAGCATGGGTATATGATAAATATCTAAACTATATGCCCATGCCGTATATATAAATATGCACCGTTTGGGCATATGACGTAAAAATACTGTACGGACACTAAAATACGGAACACCTTGCCATACATGTTTATTAACATATCGGTTGTTAAAAATTAAATTAATGATTTTTTTTAGAATTTCGGGTATATAGTAAATATGTAACGCCCAACCATACTTGTACTAGTCACAGAACTCGATGATAATTTACGGTTTGTACGGAACTCGGCATAAATGGCTCGTTCCATACAAACCGACTTGTACAGCATGGTCAGGACGTTCTATATAATTATCTCACCCCGATAATTTTTTCTCCATAGACTTAACATTGGGAACTCGTATATAACGCCCATTAGATATTTAGGAAATATATCCAATGTGGGATAATGTCACAAATGTTAGCCCATTAGTCAATTTTAAGGGTGAGATAAATTCAGAAACCCATTCAAGTTTAGGGTCAGTGCTCTATCCCATCTCATTTGAATCACTACGTAATTCACCATGTGAATTACTACGTGATTCAAACTCGATGGGATACGGGCTCAGACCCTAAACTTTCATAGGTTTCCTCTATATTATTCTACCCCTAATATAAAATCCCATAGGCTTAACATTGAATTTCCGTTGACTGGCATATGGAGTTTTATTGTTATCACGTAATATTCCAAAATCGAGGAGACGGGGTAGGATAAAATCAAAACCTGATTCGTTTTAACCTTGGCCACCGCATCCCACTCATGAAGTTTTGGCTCCGGACTTCACTCGGCTTCACCTCATGAAGTCACTATGCCAAACTCCATTCATGGCATACAGTGGCCAAGATTAAAACTCATCCAGTTTTACGATAATACTCTAAGACAAAGAAAAGCGTACCCTGACTCCATAGCATGCATCATATCCAGCGCGCTCCAGGCGGGCCTGTCGGGCAGCGCGGAGGGCTGCTTGCTCGTATCCTCCCCCTCCTCCATGGTAAAGCGAACCTTCTTAGGTTCGACCTCCTCATCCTGCGAGAACGACTTGTTATCCTTGGCCCCGGCTCCGGCCCCGGCATCGGGCGGCGGCGGCGGGTCCCCGGGCCCGTCCGGGGACCCCGCCCCCCGGGCCGGACTGCCCAGGCTGTTGGCCGGCATCCTGCTGCTGCTGCTGGTGCTGGTGGTATAGGTGGTATTATAGGTGGTGGTGTTATAGGTGTTGGTGGTGGTGCTCTATGTAGTGGTGGTGGTGGACACCTGGAGGTGCCGCACAGCGCGTACCCCTCCTCCTGTTTCTAATCTTCCTCCTCCCCCTCCAGTTGGAGACTAATCTGGTGCTCTTGTTGCTGTTGTTGTCTGATCGCCCTGGACGACAGGCTCTCGTCCTCCTCGTCTTCATCCAGCACCAGGCACGGCTTCATGGTCGCTGGGGCGTGCAGCGGGGGCCGCGGCGGCAGCAGCAGGTGAGAGAGGCCGTCATGGGCAGACCGGCCCCCTCCGAGCCCTCCAGGCGGGCACTCCTCCAGTGACTGACCGTCTCCGCCCCAGCATCCGCCGCCCGGCACCTCCAGGGCGGCCGGCCCCGCTCCGTCCCCGTGTGCTTGTCCTCGTCGTAGGAGTAGTTACCGAGTTACTCCTGTGACCTGCTCCGAGCTGCTCCCTGGGTACGTGTGTGTGTGGTTCCCTGGGTGTGAAGCGACCACGCCCTGCCTTCTCTCTCTCTCTCTCTCTCTCTCTCTGCCCCTCTCTCTCTCTCTCTCTCTCTCCCCGACAAGGTGGATACAGAACCAGGTATATCCGCAAGTAGGGGGATCGAGGGAAAATAGGGGCTCTAGATAGATAAAAGAAGATACAAGGAACCACTTGTTGTTGTTGTTGTTGTTGTGTTGGTGCTGGAGCACCTTCTGTGTGAGATGTGGGACTAGAAGACGACGTGCTTGGCGGTGGTGGTGGCGGTGGCGGTGGTGGTGGCGGGTCTTGTTGCTACTACACCTACCACTGGCGGCAGGCGCCGCTTCCTACTGCCGACTGCGGCTCGGGCCGGCGGCGCTCCACCCTACTGGAGGAGGGGAGGAGGCTTACTGGCTGGGAGGTGGGCCAGGTGGGAGAAGCCCAGTCCTCCTGGGTGCCTAGTGGGGCGCTGGCGGGGCCCCGGGTTGGCTGCAGCAAGGGATGTGGAGGCGGGGCCCACTGGGGCTCCCTCCGGCCCCCCTCCAGTCCCCCTCCCGGTCCCCCTCCGATCCCCCTCCCTCCCTCCTACAACGCACTCCACATCCCTTACCACCTGGGGTGCCTCTATAGCCCCTAACTGCAGGTAGCCTATCCCCTGCACCCCTCCCCCTCGTCCGCCCGCAAAGCTACCTGTCCGCCTGCCTCTATTGGTACAGGGTGGTAGTAGTAGATGGAGAGGGGCGTTAACCGCGGGTTTACCACACCCAACATCCCGCTTCATCTAAGTTAAATGTTAACACATCTCACTAAAACACCGTGATTCGTCTATGTTACATGTTATGTACCATCATCTTACCCCTGGTATTTGTTCTAAATAGACTTAACATTAGGAACTCGTATCCAACACCCATGAGGTTTTTTTTAGGAAAAATGTCACAAATGTTAGCCCATCAGTCAATGTGAAGGGTGAGTTAAATTCAGAAACCCATTCAACCCTCAATCCCATCTCATTTGAATGGCTACATAGATCCGCATCACATGCCACTATATGTGTCATCTATTATAAAGGAAACCTTACGGTCCAACCTCATATCCAATCGTGTTTGGATGACGTGTTAAGTTACAAGGCAAAGCTGCATGAATTACGTAGAGATACAAATGAGATGGGCTCGAGCTCTGATCGTAAACTCGAAGAGGTTTCTGAATTTATCGCACCCCTCACATTGACTCATTGGCTAACATTTGTGACTTAATCCTACATTGAGTATTTTTTTCTAAATACTCCATGGCCATTGAGTATAAGTTCCTTATGTTAAGTCTATCGGGAAAAATACCATGGGTGAGATAAATATCGGAGTCTACCGATAATATTTCAACACCATCCCCCCCAGAAATCTCTCTTTTAAGGTTTTATAAGTTAAGCGATACACACCATCACAATTCCTGGGGGAACCTTTAAGGCTTTATTGGAGCATAGTATCTTTACGAATAGAAGGGCAGCTACCCTTAAGTAAACAACGCAAGCAGCTGTGTTCTTAATCTGATGGCTAATTATGAACTGGACCTTCTGTAAGGGATCGTTAACTGCAATGATATATCTGTCATCATATACGTAGCAGGAAGGCAATGACAAGAAAGCCATTTATATATATATATATATATATATATATATATATATATATATATATATATATATATATAATCATGAAACGTCATGAATTTTCATACAATTGTTTATATGGCATGAGTTGTTTTCGCGGAATGATATCACGATGCAGAGCTGAGTGATATCTGTAGCAGAAGACAACGAACGCCATGTAAACAACTGCATGAAATTAAGTGACGTTTAGGTTTTTATCCTAACCTGTCACATGTTTTTAACTTCATATGCCACCTGTGGCATAAAAATATTATATGACATAACCGTGGCATACAGTCACTCCATGTTAAGTCTATGGAGATTTATATGAGGGTAAGGATAAATATATCTATGTATATAAATTACTTGTAACATGGACCTTGATTATTTGAAACCCACAATATTAAGTTCTCAACCTGATTCTAACGCTGTTATGAAAGACCGCCTACCCTAAGGTGAATCATATCCAAATTTAAAGATAAGAAACTTGAAAGTCAGTCATGCAGAAATAAGTGGATATTGAATTTATCTTTCTATCAGGAGAGAAGTAATATGCAAGGTGGTGGTATATATCTTCTCGTTTTTTTGGGTTTTTTTAAATATTTTTATTACCACAGCAACCATTATCAATATACGTGAAGATTCCGGTATATATCGGTATGAAATTGACAAGGGGATATGCAGAGTAGAGGAAACACTACTGCTATAGAGGAGAGAGAGAGTACAGAGTATGAGAGAAGGACTCCCTGACACACTGACCACGCAGCCCGAGGTCCCTGCTGGACGGGCCACAAGGGTTACACAAGCAGGAAGCGATGGAAGCAAACATCTGCATCTGAAGTAGCATGGCCTCCGCCCGCCCGCCAGCTCAGCCGCAGTACCCACCAACCCACGCAAACTCACACCGGCCACTAATCACTCCTTCCCAACCTTATACCGGGCACACACAGAACGAGTGAAGGCAGCGATCTCTGGAATCGCCAACATGAATTTGCGTGTATGTGCGATGTTATTTTATTGTAACATCTCCCACGAATAATTTAGTATCTCTGACGCAATAATCAGGTGAAATATGAAATAATAGCTCACATATAGGCCATTTTTGTAGGCGATTACGGAACTCGCTGCGTTTCTCGCTTGGTGTGTCTCCGGCATTATTCCGGGCACACACCAAGCGAGTGAAGGCGGCGATCTCTGGAATCGCCAACACAAAATGACGTGTATGTGAGATTTTATTTCATAGGAATATCTCCTGCCTATAATTTAGCATCTTGGAAGCAATAATCAGGTGAAATATGAATTTTGTGTTGGCGATTATGGAACTCACTGCGTTTCTCGCTTGGTGTGTCTCCGGCTTTACCAGGTGTTTATGTCGGAGACACACCAAGCGAGTGAAGGCAGCGATTTCTGGAATCGCCAACAGAAATTGGCGTGTATGTGAGATTTTATTTCATAGGAATATCTCCTGCCTATAATTTAGCATCTTGAGAGCAATAATCAGGTGAAAAATGAAATAACAGCTCACATATAGGCCATTTTGTGTTGGCGATTATGGAACTCGCTGCGTTTCTCGCTTGGTGTGTCTCCGGCTTTACCCGGCATTTACACTAGACGATTCTGGCCGGCGATTCTGGAATTTTGCACCTCCCGACGACTTTCAGCAGTAAATGATAGAAATTGTCAAATGTAAAGGCCAAGTGCGTGGCGACTATATCAAGCCGGTTTGTATTAGTGGTCTAGTTTGGCGGCAATTCTGTGAAAACTCATCCAGCGTTTACACTTAAAGATTATGGTTGGCGATTTTTGCATTTTACACCTCCTGACGACTTTGAGCCATAAAAGTCTAGTTTTAACTCGTCTAGTCTAAACGCTAAGCACATGACAACTGCAGATCACACATCTGGTAACATCACATTACATAATTTGGCAGAACCTCACGACTATGAGACACGCTCTGACACCCGCGACTATTTCAATTAGGCTTGAATCAGTCGTCTACACTGGCGTTGATTATGTGAAAACTCATAGTCTTCAGTGTAAATGCTTAAGGATCTATTCTGAGGTTGATGATTTTTGCGGCGGACATTGCCACCACCTGACGACTATTAACTGACGATCTGCAGTTGCCACATATTTAGTCGTCTAGTGTAAATGCCGGGTCAGTCGTCAGTATAAATGCTCGAGTATATTCTGAGGTTGACGACGTTTGCAGTGGACATTGCCACCACCTGACAACTACTGGCTTGAGGATCTACAGTCGCCACGTATTTAGTCGTCTAGTGTAAACGCCGGTCGACACTGAACGCACACCTCAGCCGTCAAGTGTGCGCCCATACGCAGGCCTTCTAGACATATCTCAGGTCAAATAAGCGGCGGATTACGTTAGAAGCGAGATACTTTATGCTTTATCGCTGTATGGAAGCAGAGCACTTGATCAATTGCTGACAAACGCTGCAAATCGCTGACTGTGATACAATCCTTTAAGGGACAGTATGTAAGTTGCGTATTGTTCCTGGAGAATTGCTGACTAGGACAGCAGCGGTTTTACCATCAATGTCTATAGGTGGATAGAGTTTTATCTTTGTATTTTTGTATTATGTATCCATAATACATTATATACTCCACAACTTTGGATGCGCTGTAATCATAATTGAGGTGAAGCCGAGTGACTATTTATAGTGCATCCAAACAAATGCAGTATTGTGTCTTTTACAATTTCAGTGTTGTTTGGGATCTCACCCCTTTCAATGACATTAAATAGCATCATAATATCAGAATAATTAGAATTACTTCGCAAATCTAGTTAGGAAGCTTTAAATCTCCATGTTGATGTCTTGTTTTTTCTCTGAAGTCCTGGGCACTAATTGGTCAATCTCATCTTACATTCTCTCCGTCACGGCCATGGCATATTATTGTTACTTTACTGGGGTAATCGTTGAACTTTTTTTTCTAATGGTATTCCTCTGGCTTAACATGTACCAGGGGTGGGATTAATAAGAAAGCATACTGCTGTTGGCGGACACATTCGATGTATTAGCTCCTTGAGCTACTCATTGTTAACTAACCTTACCTGTTCTCTTCTTTTTATTATGAAACCAGCTAGGTCAACTGTCGGATAAGACCTCAAATGGCCATCCCTTCGGGCTCAGTAACCACGTTTCCTCTTATTATCTATATCAAATTCTTATTTAAACGCAACTGTTGGTTGAAAAGGTTGATGGGATACAGTGCGCGAAAACCACCAGTTTAGATACGTATACACCCAGCGTATGTAGGTATGATTTGGCGTACACAAGGTAGTCCTATTTTCCGTTGTGTATACGCCTCATCTATAGACGTGTAAAATGTACACGACTCGCGTATGTATACATGTCCCGCACACGATCTTTCTCTTCATATACGCTTTGCAGTAAATACAGCCATTACGCCGACGTATAGAAGAGGAAACGCGTCAATGTACAGGCGATACATGCACTTAAGCAATGGCGTATATATGAATAAACATAGTTTTCGCGCAGTGCTTGTTCCAGGTTATGTGGTGTTTCCACTTGCCGACGAAAACTCCACCAATTATATGCACCCTGTACTCCCCTCTCCTCCCTGGTCTATGCTATCCTTCCCTGCACCCAAACCTTCACCCCTAGTCCCTCCTCTCCCAGTCTCCCCCCTACACTGCCCTCCATGCCCCGCCCTACTCCCGGCCCCATCAACCCTCCTTCTCTCCCCATCTCCCTCCTACACTGCCCTCCATGCCCTACCCTACTCCCGGCCCTATCAACCCTCCTCTCTCCCCATCTCCCCCCTACACCGCCCTCCATGCCCTACCCTACTCCCGCCCCATCAACCCTCTTTCTCTCCCCATCTCCCCCCTACACTGCCCTCCATGCCCTACCCTACTCCCGCCCCATCAACCCTCTTTCTCTCCCCATCTCCCTCCTACACCGCCCTCCATGCCCTACCATACTGCCGGCCCTCCTTCTTTATCTTAGCCTAGTATAAACGTCCATAGGCTTGACATTAGGAACTCGTTCTCAACGGTCTTGCGAGTACTCATACTCATACTCAACGGTTGATAAACAGATAAATATCTCCAAGTTAAGATAAAATCAAAAACATATTCGTGCTTGGTCTGAGTCCCTGTTCATCATCTAGATTGGGGCGCTTCAGAATATTCACTCGGCTATCTCCTCCTTCACATTACTGCGCACGAGGACACTTAACAATTTTTTTCTTACTCCCCATCTCTCCCTTAAGGGGATGTTCCACTGGACCGACGGTAGCCGATTCCGTAGCCAGAAAATCGCCCATTATTATCGGATGCCCTAGAATTTCTCAAATCTTTGAAAATGGTCATTTATTAAACTATTATTATTAGAATTAAATGAATTACAATACGTGAGCTTCCTCTTAAGGGCCCAGGAACAATTGATCAGGTGAGAAATCGGCCTGGTGGATTCACCCCTTTGCACTGCCATCCCTGCCCCACCCTATCAACCCTCCTTCTCTCTCCATCTCCCCTACCCTCCTTGTCCCACCACTCCCGACCCTATATCGACCCTCCTTCTCTCCCCCCTCCTCCAGCAACCCCTGACCCCCACCCCCCACACCCTACCCATCTCCTCCTGGCTCAGTTAGACCAATGCACCGGGGAATACCGCTATCAACGTGTCCACCTGGCCCGGCCACACCCACCCGGGCTCCGGGCGGGGGATCTCCGGTGAGGGCGGCCCTCTGATCACCCCTGCTCCCGGTGCGTCGTCGGCGGGGTCACCCCGGCCTCCTCCCGGGCGATGTCCGCCGAGCACCCGGCCGCGGGTCGGGGGCACGGAGGTCACGGTCCGGTACACGGCCATTACTGAGTGCAGTTAGCTTTAGAGCGGGTATATGTTGGGATCTGGTGGGGTGAGGTAAGGTTCTTGTATTACTCTATAGAGACAGGGTTTTATCCGGTGAGGATTGCTTGCCAAGAGTGCTTAATCTGTACTGGATGAGGTTTTTTTCTTAATAGGGGTTTAGTTCGAGCTGGTGATGTATGTGATTTGGTACATTGCATGGCATAATCTTCAGTTATTTTGTCTAGTGACGACGCATTTATACACATATGTTTTTAATTGTTTTCAATTTTTTTATCAGTTTATTACCATTTCTCCTACACGAAGTCCTTCCGGGCAATCAAATCGAGTCTGTAGCTAACACGGGTTAGTAGCATGATTTGAGGGAATAAGAGTGATGTGGGTGGGAGGCATGGGATATGAAGGGTGGAAAAACAATGAAGTAGTTTGGTTGGATCATTTTTTTAAACTGTCCATATTCGCAATTCATTATTATCTAGGAGAATTAAATTCGATTTACTTCCATACAATCCTCTAACAAATACAGAAGTAATTTGATATGTACTGAGTGTAAACACTACCACTAATACAGTTATGAGTAATATAAACAATGTGGTATGAAGAGGATATAATGAATAAGGATTAAATACATATTTACAAATACATGTGAGATATGTTAGATATGATAATTACATTTAACAGGATATGGCTTTTCCATAGTTTTCACATGGAAATTCAAGCCTTGAAATATTATCCCAATTAATGCAAAATAACCCAAAGGAAACCTACACTTGAAAAGAAAATACCACGAAGTCTGTTAGAATTCCTGATAAATCTATTTTCAATCAAAAGCCCCACACGGAAGAGGTGGTTAGTCATCTCATTAATAGATAGAAAGGATTTGAGTCATCTGTTCTCGGTGCACCCCTCTTTAAAGATCTCACACTCTCTAAGTGGTATTCTGTACAATGTTCTCACTAAGCTCTATGGGAGAAGAATTCTTAATGAACTAGGCTAAGAGCCTTGAGAATCCAATGGCACACAGCATTCCCGCTAGGTGGCATCATTGAGATTATAGGAATATTTGGGTTGCATTGATGTATGTCTTTAGCACGGGAGGCAGGCCAGTGGATTCTCAAGGCTCTAAGCCTAGTTCGTTAAGAAATCTTCTTCCATAGAGCGTAGTGAAAGTACAGAATACCACTTAGAGAGTGTGAGATCTTATGAGAGGGGTGCACCAAGAATAAGCCTAACAACTTCAGCCCTCAATCCTGGTACCCTGCGCTCTTTGCTGTAGGATTGTATCATATCGTCCAAGTTTAAGTTCATTTCGATAGATTAAACAATCATTGTAATTGAACTCATCATACACGCCATGTGGTCCGTTTGTATTACATTTGGTAGGGTTGTTATCGATCTGATTTTCCCATACATGTATATAAGGAAAGGCACCGAGAATACGATATGAATTAGTAATGCATTACACTTTACATGTGTAGGGGTCATGTCAGTCAAGCGGTGCTGTACAGTGTTCACTCTTCACCAGAGGACGTTAGAAACCTGCTGTGTGGTGGTTCGGGTGATCCCATGCATGCAAGTGCCACGGGGGCGCCTGGATTACATAACGTGGTTTGCATATATACAGAAGAGTCCGCAGCAGGTAGACAGGTTACTCTGTGAGTTCCCTCTATAGAGAGCAAATCCCTTGGAGCCTCACTCAGGTAGTAGGTATTTCCGAACCCTCTCGGTGGTTGAACGGGTCTATTTGCTGTGGCTTAGGCCTGGCGTCCACCTACTACGATAGAAATTTAGACCTCCCGATATGGCACCGATACAAAAAGCAAATATCGGAGATATATCGGGAAGATGCAAAATCGTAGACATATGTCTAGACATGCCAATCCACCACGCATTGTATGGGGTTTTTATCAGTGTCTAATCGCAGAATTGTGGTCAACTGCCCCGATATTAGGTGACCTTCGAACGTGATTTTGATTTTTTATCGGGAGGTGCATCGTAGACCATATCGGAGCCATATCGTAGTAGGTGGACGCCGGGCCTTATAGATTAGTTCACTTGGCTTACCAGACATTCTGAGGTCACGGTGCTGTACAGGATGGTAATTCTTGTGTGGAAGCACAGCTTCTTGGATTGCTAGGAAATGTTAATAAACATTGTTTATAATAGTTGATGTGTCTGGTTTTGTGTTGTTAGGATATAGTTAGTCATCTAGCTGGGAATATACTGAGAACCAATTAAACTAACCTATGTGAGTTCTCATAGGTAGCATTAACATCGCCAGATTAGATACAATCCATCCGAAGGTGGGTAATCAAGCTTAAGGAGGCCAGAGCTTGGATTGCTCTGTGATATTCACTCGTTCATATCACTCTGCATCAAACTCTTGGAGAACGACCACTTTCATCAAAACTTGTTGGTTTTTTCTTGAGTCACCTACCCCGATCCCTCCACCTACTCCTAGGCCTGTCAGGGTATTAGGGAAAGTCCAAATGTTGCAAAGTAGTTTATTAAAACATGTTTGCATGCGCTATATACATCACCTAGAGGTTAGAGTGGTTACATTGAACTTCTAGTGTGCTTCCAGAAAACTATCCCCCACTATCTGCCTGCTATTCACTGTGAAAGTGAGAACAGAGCAGAGTGCCAGTGTTTCAGGGTCTTAGAGACATGTCCAGCTGACAATGACCAATCACCCAAGACCAAAATACCTCAAGACACACGGGTGCTTGATATGTATAGATCCAAGATAGGCAGTTGCTGAAATGGTAAGTTTAATGGGTGCATGAAGGTTACAGAAAACTATCCATAGACTGAATATATCACCCAAACCTTTGAATTGTTATTCATCTATAATTGCACGCTCATTCATCAATGATGAACATACTCTTTGCTCCTAGTTTCTTAATTATGTGCAAGTCTATGCTGAGAGCTTGTGCTACCAGCAATTTAAACTTGCTCAAGTCTTTGATTATGTACATTCATTAAACGATTAATCACAATCAAAATATAATCATTAAAGTATGTATCCTTCTCTGACTGCCCCATAAATCAAAGACTTTTCCAGTAGAAACATAATCTCCTGTTTATGGCCCCAAGCCGCCCCCTGTAACCCTATACCTCCTCCTACCCCCCCCCCCCCCTCTCCCCTCCTCCAGTTCCCAGGCCTCCTGTGTTATCATAAATCTAGCCGACTCCTTACTGTGACCCGATTAAGATCAAAGTGAGAGGGTATCAATCTCACATCAGATATCTGACCAGTAGTCATGATATCTGTATGGAGAGTGTTTGAAATACTGGCGCTATACAGTGCCATAAATCTAACACCATTTCCGATTGTACCAGTCCCTGTATCCCAGCGAGGATAGTAGACATAGGATGCAGGGACTGGAGCCAGTCTACCAGCAATTCTACCCTCTATCACCATGGGCCCCCGGTATACTACCCCTACCCCCACCACCACCGCCCCCCCCCCCCCCCCCACTGTACACCCCGCACCCCCGCGGTGCCCTGAATGGGGAACAAATGCGCCTCTCCACGGGACAAAGCGGAACTACACAAAACTACACAGATTAGTCTCTTAACATCGCAGTTTGCCATCAGCTATGTATTCCTGTACTACAGGAGTGCGAAGGGAGGGGCCAGTAACCTAAATCTGTGCTGGGAATACCTCCAAATGCCACTGTACCACATTTAGGCCAGGCCTTATCATTGTAACATGTAAGGGGTGGGGGGTTTGGTGGGGGTAGGGTATAAGTGAGTTTGCAAGGGTTCATCCATGCTCCGGGGTAATTTAGTATAGCGGTGTATTACAGAGGTATGGCTCCAGCATGCAAACTAGCCACAATGGCTATTACGTAATAACAACGCATAGTTTGGTGCAAAACTATACGCACGCAACCCGTATCTCGCTTAAAAACATAGATAAATAAACAAATGTAACAGCTCTCGAGTGATTAGCCCATTTATTTGGGCTAATACCTGAAAACAAACTGCGTTGTCAATGAACACATTAATGGCACGTCGTAACGCTTGTAATAACTAATTCACTGCTATCATAGTCACACTAGTAAAAAGTGCTATGTTGTCCTCATGTAAATTTCATGCTGGACAGAGTGCCATGCATGTCCTTATTTGAACTCGTTTGTGTTTGATTTGTGCAGCTATACCATTGACGTTTCTGTTTTTGTCTGTTCTGAGTTGTTTTTAAGCCAACATGCTATTGGCTTTTGAGTATAGTTTCAATTGTACCTATCGTCGTTGACAGCGGTATAATACATTCATAAGCAAACTAGACTAAAAAAATAATAGTGATTCCTGATAATAAAACACACTGAAATCTAAAATTTATTGAAAGTGTAAAGGCTCTGGTGGTTCTGAATATTCAAAGTGTCACATAGATATCACTGCGCGAATACCCCCAGTTTATTCATATATACAACATCGCGTAAGTGCATGTATCGGCTGTGTATTGACACGTTTCCTCTTCTATATGTCAGCGTAATGGCTGTATTTGCTGCAAAGCATATATGAAGAAAATATTGTGTGCCGGACATATATACGCGGGTCATATACATTTTACACATCTATAGATGAGGCGTAAACACAACGGAAAATAGGACTACCTTGTATACGCAAAATCATACCTATATAAGCTAGGTGTATACATATATAAACTGGTGGTTTTCGCGCACTGTATCCCATCAATTCTTTCATCCACCAGTTGCGTTAAAATAGGAATTTGATATAGATACTAGTTCTTAATTTGCTATCTTAATTGCATAGTCTTTAAATTAAACTTTGAGTTTAAAAGTCGCAATCATATTGGTAGTGTACCAAGTCTGGTCTATGCGTCCCAATCCTTACAACTATTAGTATTCTACTTTGCTGAATGCTATACAGTATCCACAATTCAGATTATTTGCATCCATATTCCACCTTGGGAATAATACCAAATAAAATCGATTTGGCCCAAACGCTACACATATTTACGGTCAATTTACTCTGATAAACGTATTACAACCTTTCCAGAAAAAAGGTTAATAATGGAGGGAGAATGCATCTCGTTTTATTCCCGCCATTTTGTAAATGTCACTGGGCACGTTGGGAAGTCTCGCTCTGCTTATGGAATCTCGCGTGTTTTAGCGAGAACACATGGCAAGAGACGAGATTGTGAATACGGGCTATGTTCAACCTATACACGAAAACAGGGTTTCATTTTAGGCAGTGTAAACAAACTGATTATGGAAGTGTGATTGTTTTTTTCTACTGATGTTGTTGTCTCAATTTCACTCGGGGTATTATTGACAATTTTTCATGTGAAAATTTCCTTTTTTGATTATGGAAGTATATCTGGGCAAAAAGATACACCAAGACCGCGCCGAATGTAAGAGGGGAATCCCACCTACCACGATAGGCCACGACATGCTTCCCGATCGCTACGATTTGAAATGGCGAAATCGTGACCTATCGGGAGGTCCCCGAATCGTAGACCTCTGTCGTGATCCAATCGGTGAATCATACGCGCTGACCACGATATCTTTCCGATAGGCTACGATATCCAATGACAGGCTACGAAATTTCCAACATGTTGGAAATTATCGAGACCTCTATGATTGTCATTTTCATCGCAGCCTATCGTGAGCTGTCGTAAACGGAATCGCAGAAACCTGTTCCACCTACCACGATTTTGCCAGATCTCACGCTAGAATCGGAATGGTGTCGGGAAGGCCGTCGTAAGGCCAATCGGGACCAGAATCGTGGTAGGTGGGAGCAGGCTTTAACACAACATCAGAGCCTGCACACCTGTAATTCATTAAATGGGATGTGATTGCTGTGCTCATGGACTTAGATATGCAAGTCTGGACTGCTCTGCATATAACTTATGTAATGGCTCCACAGTGAATTTGCCAATTGTCAAACGTGTATATATATAGCACGATTTGTTGCACTCAACATGAAATACGTAAATAATAAAGAAATAGATAATTTACGAACTTAGATTTCATACCGAAAATTTCACAATAATATAATGATTATATATATAACGCAAAGAAAACAATTAAAAATATTTGTTTACGAAAATGAGGTTGTGAACGTAACACTGAGTGATGACCACCAAACACACTTTGAAGAGCAGTCATATGTCATATGTCATATGTCATCAAGTTTAATGAATATTTAAGTAACTATCGAGTTTCGTTAACCTTACTGGGATGGTCCTACCTACTTTATTCCGCTTGATAAAATTATAGTACTCGTTCTGCGAGCTCTTGCGATATTCTTATCAAAGAAATGCGGTACGAGGGGCCGTCCCAATGAGATAAACATGTTTCACTATAAAATCCTCTACAGATTTTTTTTATTCAGTATATAGGGAACAGAATGCAATCGCTCGTTAAACGTTCTTCCTTTTAGCGTTAAAATGTAACAAAGCAGGACAAGACAGGACATATTACAGGACAACCATTATATATATACACATACTTAGGCACAGATATATGTGTCCGGTCATTTGACGCGTAGAAAAAATGTTTATTACAGTTTTTACATCAGTCATGACGTGTAGACGGGTTTTACAGTACAACACAACACAATACAGGCCATCTGACACTCGGGTTTATGCAGTTTAAGGGCCTGTTCCATCTAGCCGACCCCACTTCCATGATCGTCAGCCTGATCTTTTGCTGATTATTAGTAAATTATGGTGAATACTTAGTAGAAACCAAACGAGAGTTAGCCCTGTCAACGTTTATGCCACGATGGGCAGGTTGTGTATTACTACACGAGGCGTTAGCCGAGTTTAGTGAGTAGCAGACCTGACCTGAGTGGTATGAACATTGACAAGGCTAACTCGAGTTCAGTTTCGTATTTATCCTACCCCATCTCACCGATATACAGAGAATATTTGTAATTATCCATGTTAGTCATTATCAATGCTGCCGGATCTACTTTCGTTATCTCGTCCCTGATTGGTCCGTTTTTTTATTCACCTCGGTGCATAAATAACACTTTATCCAACGCTCCGTCTAATACATTGAGTCAATGTTAAACCTATGGCGTTTTTTATTAGGGGTAGGATAAAGGCCTGAAATCTTCACTCTGAAAGCTTCTGGGGTCATCTGTTCCGATTCTGACACCCAACCGATGGTACCCGAAGATGTTAGAATTATCTAACTTCACCCGCTCACCATCGAGGCTGGGTTCTACAGTTCTGGTCCTGTAGACTGTAATATTGCCTGATTACAGTTAGAATCCTTTTCTTTTTCAAGATAATCATGATACACAACCTTTATTCACCCCTAAAACACACAGACATTCGAATAATCACTTTTAGTAAACCTGTCAGGGGTCAAGGTCACAGTTGTTGCAATCGGACACTAGTGGACATCACCAGTAAAACAAACTAGCGGAGAACGGGTGTACTAGAATCGGCGTGGTTCTGGTAGATGGAATCACGTCCTCAACAATGCCAGACTGCCCGATGCCCTCCGATTAGTATATTGGGTACGATTCTATTACACCGATGATGCCTGAATAAAAAATCAGACACTGTCAGAATCACACTTCGGCTGAGAATTCGGCCAGATGGAACAGCCCCTTAATTCGGATGATCTTAAGTTATGTAAAGGAAAGAAAGTCTATAGAAATACAATCTTGTGGTCATGTGACTCACTTGTATTTTCTAGAGGTCAAGCTGGTCGAACCTCAATAAAGGGATCCGGGGATTCGGGAGAGAAAGGGGACATCATCAACATGACCGCCCGAGTTTTAGAGGTTCACCATTAGACAGATGACCTCATTAATGAACCAGTACTCTGCTTGGTGAGTTACAACCCCAGTTCAATTACAGAGCGCGTCCAAAACCCACGCCCAGCGTGCCTCATTCCGCCGCCCGGTCACGAGCAGGTACCCAGCGTGACCAGCACGCGCAAGTCGCCCACACGCCGGGTACTTACCGAGCGTGAAATGTCGTCTGCTTTCTTCACACCGCCTTTTTTCCCCTTTTTCTCCAACGCGAATTGTTACCTGTATTTAAAACAACCGCTCGCACGTCTACCAGAACCAAACAAGCCTTCTATTGTTTGGGATTAGTAATTATTATCCACCCAATACTAAGTGTCCATAGAAAACACATAGGGAGTTTGTATGGACATACCCGGCGCATACGGATATGTTGTATGCGCCGGGTGGCGCATACGCAAAGTAGTGCGTACGGAAAAATAGTGCATAACTAAAATGAACTGATGTCGACATGCCACTTGCCCAGAAAAGGGGGGTAATAAATACAATAGAGACTGGTTTCAGATAAAAGAGGCTGTATGCTCCTCGGAGTTGACTGCTCGCATGCGCTCGGATATGCTCGGAAATTACTACGCATCAACTCCTCAGAGCATATGGCCGCTTGTATCTGAAACTAGTCAATATTGTGTATCTATCCTACCCCTAGTATAAAATCCCATAGGCTTAACATTGGGTTTCCGTATGCCACCCTGACTAGTGGCATACCGAATTGTTATCACGTAATAGTCCACAATCGAGGAGACAGGGTAGGATAAAATCAAAACCTGATTCATTTTAATCTTGGCCTAGTTTCATACTAGTAAAAGCTATGTAGTTGGCTATCGGTTTGGGATTTGGGATGTGATCAGTAATTATGGGGTTTCTGTGGAAACCATAAAGATGGTAATAATGACTACCGAAAAGATATATCCGTCTATGAACTATGGAAGGGAGATATCAGTTTATCTAACCCGCGGTATTTCTTCCCTTCTGTACCACCAATTCATTGTCAGACAAACGCCCGCTCTGGAACATAGAATTCGGCTGACTGATATGTATGCGTTTCTCCAGGTGGCGCTACGAGGCTAGGGAATTATGGGATATAAAGCGTGGGCGGCTGAGCCTGAGATGGCGACAAGGAGCGGGCGCCAAAAACTGGAAGGTCATTTCTCACCGGATAACAGGAGCTTCCGGTCTGTCAATGTGATTATCCAGCGTCCACCACAATCAACCTGAGAGATGAGGGCGATACTGTATACTTATTATCCTAGTCATCTTTTGTGTTTATGAGAGAGTGCATGTACGAGATATATATACATCGCCTAGGGGCCATCCATAAAATACGTACCCAGAATTTCTGAAATTTTAGACCCCCCCCCGCCCCCCCCCAACCTCCTCTCCTGATCTTGTACGCAATAGAACAAAGAGCGAGCATACGCAAAATTTCCAAAAATATTTTACCCCCCCCCCCACCCCTCAGTGCGTACGTATAGTTTATGGATGTATTCCCCTAGAGGTTAGAGTGGTCACATTGAACTCTCAGTGTGCTTCAAGAAAACTATCCCTTCACTATCTGCATGCTATTCACTGTGATGGTGAGAACAGAGCAGGGAGCCAGTGTCTCAGGGTCTTAAAAGAAGGCCAAGCTGACCATGACCAATCACTCAACACCAAAATATCTCAAGGTGCTTGATATGATTGGATCCAAGATCTGCTATCGTGAATGCTTAAAGAAGAGCTGGCGTGGAGTGTGGAATTCTTTATGGCAGGAATTTATGAGTACTGTGATCTTCCATTTGAAATGGCAATTACATGACCTCCTAGTTATTAGAGGGAAGCACTGGCCGTAATGACCAGTAAGTGAGACATTCGTGCACAGGTATATAATAAAATTAGGAAACGTCGTTCACTGCACGAAAACCACCATTTTATTTATATATATATATATACGCCATCACAGAAGTGCATGTATTGGCTGAATATTGCCTTGTTTTCATATATATATGCCCAGGGCTTATAAACGGACGCGTCTTGGCTGTATTTCACACCCGGCGTATATGAAAGGAAATATCCTCTCCTCCAACTGCCTCCCGCCCGTTTGTGTTGGTAGAAATAAAGGTGTCCTCAGTAGGAACCCTCCCCCCCCCCCCCCCCCGCCACCTCCTGCCCGCTCTCAGTGAAGCCCTTTTCACTGGATGCTTATATACGCCTACAGATGAGGCGTATATACACAGGGAATAGGAAAACCTTACATACGCAAAAGTCATACTTATATACGCCAGGTGCATGTAAAATGATGGTTTTCGTGCAGTGGTTATTATGGACGAAACGGCTACTTTTCTCAGTCAGTCGTTGATTTCATATTGCTTTCTGCCTACGGCGTCAAGCAGTATGAAATTGACGACTGAAAACAGGAACCTTTTCGTCCCCGGTAAGGACATTTGCTTATTATCATATACCTCAATTCAATGAAAAAACACCATTTTAATGACTTATTAAGTCATAGTCACAGTGGGCACGAACATTATTATTAGTGCACCCCTAGCATTGCCATCCCGAGAGAGACGTGGTCCCGAGCGACTACAAACTCCCTACGTGTGCCAAAGGTAGCGACAACCGCGCCCCTCCCCTTGGGATTGGTAGCATTTATCTTTAATCTATAATCACACACGCTATGATCGTCCATCCATAGTGAATTGCCGTGATTGATGTTATGTGTGCAGAGAGTAAAGGGTAAATGGTTGCTGGGTATTTGTGAGGAATAACGGCATTCCTGTACTCTATAACTGATCGTCTTCATAATACAGAAAATAGTCCGATAAATAGAAATAATTGATGCCAAAGAGATAATTTCCGAAATGTAGCAAAAATCATCTACTTTTTTAAAGGGAGCTTTAGGCCTGGTGTCCACCTACTACGATAGAAATTTAGACCTACCGATATGGCACCGATAAAAAAAGCATATATCGGAGACGTATCGGGAAGGGGCAAAATCGTAGACATATGTCTAGACACGCCAATCCACCACGCATTGTATAGGGTTCATATCGGTGTCTAATCGCAGAAACGTGGTCAACTGCCCCGAAATTAGTTGACCTTCCGACCTGATTTTGATTTTTTATAGGGAGGTGCAACGTGGACCATATCGGTGCCATATCGTAGTAGGTGGACGCTAGGCTTTACTGTGTTCCAGATAGGCTTGTCGAGATCTCGTTACGTATCCTTTGCGTTACATGAGTTCTCATCTCTATTCCTTTTTCCTATTCATTAGAGCGTGTTTGCAAGCATTATATATACGTTGCCTAAAGGTTAGAGAGGTCACATATATACGCTTACGTCTTACTGCAAAAACACTATCCCTTCACTATATATGTGTGCTACTAAGGCCTGGCGTCCACCTATACTACGATAGAAATTTAGACCTACCGATATGGCACCGATACAAATAGCAAATATCGGAGACATATCGAGAAGATGCAATATCGTAGACATATGTCTAGACATGCCAATCCACCACGCATTGTTTAGTGTTTTTATCGGTGTCTAATCTTAGAAACATGGTCAACTGCCCCGATATTAAGTGACCTTCCGATGCGATTTTTGATTTTCTATCGGGAGGTGCATCGTGGACCATATCGGAGCCATATCGTAGTAGGTGGACGCCGGGCCTTACTGTGATACTTGCAAAGGAGCAGGTGTCTTAGGATCTCAGAGGTGTGCCCAGCTGGCCATGACCAATCACTCAAGACCAAAATACCTCATTGACCCACTGGTGTTTGATATATTTGGATCCTAGATCAGCCAGTTGAAGAAATCCCAAGTTGCCTGAATGCAAGTGGGTTACAAAAAACGATCCATATACAGAATGGAACCCATACCTTTCAATTGTTATTCATTTATAATTGCACGCTCATTTATCAATGATGAACATATTATTTGCCCATAGTTCTTCCTTTCACTGTTATTACTCTCATTCGAAAATTTTCTTTCCTTTTTTTATAAATTAATATCTATTCTAATATGGCCCCTCCCCCCTTGCTGAGGTGAGTGAATGTAGGTTCAAATTAAAGCTGTAACTATCTATTCGTCTTGCAAGAAAAACTCAGATTTTATGGCAATGAAATCTTATTTGTATCTATTTGGCTTTGCCTTTCCTTGACAAATGCCTGCCAATTAAACTACCTGCGTAAATCACTCCGGATTTCTTATGATAAATGGGATCTTAGAGAGATTCCTACAAAACAGGATTACATTATCCAAAGCAATCTCGATAGGATCAAGAAAAGCTAAATCTTATTCAATGCTTTTCTGAATGAACTCAATTTAGACTCCATGGTGCTTGTTGTAATGATCCCTCACGAATGAGATATTAAAGGCATACCCTACAATCCACGGTGGCGCCACCTTGTGATTTTTAAATATTCCTATTCATCCATCGAAATTGGTAATTTGTGGCATATTCAAAACTCATAAGAGCAAAGTTTAAGTTGTGTCTAATTTGACTTAATCCAATAGGTAAATATAGGCCCTTTCATTTGCTTGATTTATATAGGAAATGTACTGAAAATATGGTTTTCTTCAATTCTTTCAAAAACAACGACGGTGACCTATGGTTTTTAAAACCTAAATAGGTAGAACTATACATTGACTATATTCTGTGAAAGTATGAGGAAAATGACATGGGTTTTACTATGTGAAAAACAACTTTTTAGATTCTCTTTATATTCTTATATAAAATGATCATAATATATTGATCTCTAAATCAAAATCTAGCACGGTGACCCCCAATTTTTAAGTCAGATATGTGCTCTATAACACTTAGAGATCATTGTATTAAATTGACATGGGTTTTAATTTTCACGCCAAATTGTCCGATATGCCTTTAAGACAATATGTAGGTACATGTTGGGCCGCAAATGACAAATCGCTTCCCGAATACAAAAGTCCATCCCTCACAAAGCATTAAATCGGTCAGATTTTGACAAGGAAAGGTAGCATTTCCTCTTGTTACCATGTAGTGATGGGAGCCATAATAATGGTGAAAATAATTCAAAAGAGGAACAGAATCTCATGAGAGTTTGAACCCTGTGAGGTACATGAATCCCACTGTGTAAATTCCACTTTAGGGATAAATGTCGCCAACAATCGCAGAGGAAAAACATGTTTCAGGGTTATGGAACCCTACAATTTAGACGAAGAGATTGTGAACGAGTACAGAATCTCAGTAGGATTTGCCTCAGACTTTAGCCCAATGCCCATCTACCGATTCCGGAACATTCATGTACCTTTGTCGGCGACAAACGGACGGAAATTTGGCTCACCGAAGGCATCCTAACGGAGTCGGCCGTAGTCGGTAGATGTAGGACAGCTAGGCAAGGGTCAGCCAACGATTAGTAGACCGATTTGCTTAGGACTAATATCCACCACCCCATGTCCTCAATGTCCGCCGGTCGAGAGAAGGGTTACATAATTTGCCTGCGACAAGTCGAGCGACTCCTATGCGATTTGGGAACTAATCGCTAAACCCTGAATCGGTAGATGGGCATCAGGCTTAACGCTCTTTGAGGTACATGAATCCCAGCGTGTGAATCCCACTTCAGTTGAGTGGGCTGATAGGGTCCAGTGTTATGAAATGCTATGCTGGATGTACTTATCATACTACAATCACTCACTTAAAGATGAACTGAAGCCAATTGAGAAACCTTGAATACATGCACATGTGAGGACAGAATAGTATAGACTATTCTTTAAGAAGGAGTTTGTTGTCTCCAGGTGACAGAGGCAAGTGAATTATCCATGAGGAGAAAGCCCGCATTAAAAATGTCTAACCTCCTGAAAGCAGCTGGTAATATTCTGCACCTCGCTCGGCTTGAAATAGTATGGAAGCAATATATCAGCAATAGACCTAAATGAATAGGGGCTTCATTTAGTAGGTGAACGTATCCTATTCTTTATGTGTGATATGCTAGCCATCTGTTGGTACATTTGTCATGATTTATCTAATACTACAGTGTATCTCCCTGTACCTTCCCACCTACAATGAGGTCATAATGAGGCACGATCATAAAGGTGGGATCTCATATCTTTTTTACGACAAAAGTTTCAACGATTTTTGTTCCCTTACTACAAGCATTCGATCAGTGGTGGAGCCAAAAAGAGCTTGGTATAAACATACATAGGCTTAACGTTAGGAACTCGTACCAAATAGGCTTGCAAGTACAGTAATTCATACTCAATAGGCGATGAACAAGTAAACTTGTCCAGGCCAAGATGAAACCAGAAGCATATATTCGTTTTTTGGGTGTGTTTCCAATTGCCATCTTCTTTCATGTACTTCGGAATATTCACTCGGTTATCACCTCGTTCAGATTCATGTGCACTCCAAGCTTGATGGTGAATGGGGACACAGACCAAACATTCATCAGTTTCCTTGTTGATATTTTATCAACAACTCTGATAATCAATTGCCAGTTTCAAATCACCATTGCGTTATTTACTGACCAAATTGTGACAAATTTCCACAATAAAAAAATCACTAAGAAGGACCTTATCATTGGCATGTTTTCTTGGTCGTTGATGCTACCTTTTCTTGTGGTACTAAAATCGTTTAACCTGTATCTTTATCTCACCCTGATATTTTTCTTCATAGGCGTAACATTGGGAAATCGTACTCCACGGCCGTGAGGTTCGTGTAACCAATACTCAATGGCTAATTTGGTGATTCATTTCATCAATAAACAATGTTATACGGGGTGAGATAAAATCAGAAACCACAGAGTAATTCACTCAACTTCGCTTCGTGAATTACTCTGTGGACAAACTCGGTAGAGTACGGACCAAGCTATTTTCATCTCGTGGGTTTCCTTCTAGTATGGATAGTGTTCATTGACCAAGATTTCCCAGACTATTTTTTCCGAGACGTTAACTTATCGGTGGGAGATATTACTATGAAATAAAATTTCACATACATGCAATTTGCTAGGAAATGTGTATTAGAGGGTGGCTTCGCGACTGACGAGCAAGGGACTGGATTTTTGCAAAGAAATTTCCAAAATGGGAAAGGTACCTAGACTCATTCCCAGTATTTTTTCAGATCTCTGCGCAAAGAAAATAGAAAAATAGAAAAGGGTTTTACAAACAATACATGCTATTTCGTAATGGCCATTCCAGAGATGGTGTGTCGCTTGGTGTGTCCCCGGCATCACATTGAGCAGTATGCCAGCTTTAGGATAGGTTGGATAAAAACGTCAGCTTTAAGAAGGGTTTCCTGATGAGCCGCCGCCGCTCGCACCTGATCGATTCCGCCTCACGAAACCACGTTAATACTGCAGAAAAAGGCTGTTTCCCCAGTATCAGATTCCATCCCCTGGTCTCTGCTTACAGTGTCTAGCTTTACCCGGCGTTTACGAGGGTGGTTGTGGCCCCTAAGATTCGAGGTCAACTCTCGACTGCAGAGACGTCCCAAGGCGCAAGAAAATATTATGTAAGGAGGTCAGGGGGAAGGTCGGGGTTTGCTGCGAATGCAGTCATTGCCTACTCGGTCTACTGTATTCCTTATATGGAATTAAGGTAATGGGACAACTCCATGGTGTTACAATAGACGCAATTCTGGCATTTTGCACCTACTGACGACTTTCAGCAGTAAGCTAGAAATCGTCAAATGTAAACACCAATTGCATGGCGACTGCAGATCGTCTGATTGTGTCTGATTACGCAACTTGGCACCACCTGACAACTATTGGACACACTCTGACACCGGCGACTATTTCAAGCCGCTTTGAATTAGTTGTCTAAATGGGCAGCGATTCTGTGTCGTCAGTGTAAATGCTCAAGGACATTCTGAGCTTGACGACTTTTGCAGTGGACATTGCCACCACCTGACAATATTGGCTTGACAATCTACAGTCACCACATATTAAGTCGTCTAATGTAAACACCAGGGACCTGTTTCACTAGTTGTTTTATCCGTTCTTGCTTGCACTGTTGGTGCCGCTTTTCATGTCCGTCCAACACTTTTGTCACAAAACTAGTAAAACAGGTCCATGATGTGTCTAGATTTATCTAATTCTTATGTTTGGGGTCTGATTTTACCTAAGGGCAACTATTTGTGTTGTCACAAAACTAGACAGCTCCAATGTTTGTATGGTGTCACAGACATGTCACAAAACTAGTGAAACAGGTCCCTGGTTACATTACTTGTCCTCGCCAGTTTATAAACCTCTCATGGGCGACTGCCTGGTCCACCCCTCATGTCCGGTCTCCACAGGGTCAAACCACTTAGCTTTTAGGTGGATGGCTTTGACTTACAAGTTACAGGCCTTTCATATCCACAGATTGATATCTTCACTAAAGGGTTGTAAAATATGGATGGAGGGTTCTAGATTAATAACAAGTATTTTTACCTTGTAACCTTAAGGTGAATCTTTGTCTTGATACTGAATAAAAACAAATACAAAAAAAAACCTCTCTTAACCTTCAACCACTGGGACTACTGCAGCTTAACTCTTTAGCTACTCTATGATGCCTGGAGGCATTCCCAGGTATAGTACGCTGTGGTGCCTTGAGGCATTCCCGGGCGTAGTACGCTTTGATGCCTTGAGGCATCATTTCCGAAATTTAAGTATTTGCAATTTTTTACTGAAATAATGCAAATATTTGTATAGTTCTTTTCTAACCTATGTAAGACTATATCATAGCTAATATAATTTTTATTATAAAACATCCTAATTATTTTGAATTACCAAGGAGGTGTGATACAATGACGTCACTGTGGAGTACCAGCGTACTAAAGGGGTGAAAATGGTACTGCAGCGGCATATTAGAGCATGTTTTTGGTGTCATGCAATGTAGTGAAAGTGTTAAAATGATTAGGATAGAAGGACCTGGAGAGTGAGGTGTAAGGGTTTGGATGTCAGCAGGGAGGAATGTAAGATGGAGCGGTGTAAATGTAAACATGAGGAGTAGTTGTCAGGCTCCGGGGTTGTGTCAGGGCAGAGGTGGCCGTGTCAGATGCTAAGATGAGAGCGAAAGGGAAGACTAACTTCAGTGATTATTTAATCATCACATGCCATTGCATACTTATTGGGTTCAGTGTTTATTATCTCAAGCATAATCTATATCTTATCCTGCTCATTTGAATCAATTGGGGAGATACTCAAAGGCTTTGATTCTGTTCATGATTGGAGATCAAGGCTACTAGACTCTGTATTTGGTGTATGAAACGATTCTGTATCATCATTATCATACTTATATTATCTACGTGTTATATTATAATTTGTATCTCCTGGTGACTTAATGTGAGTATTCGTTATGATATGAGCTTTATGAGAACTGATGTCGATAAAGTAGAAAAAAAAAGAAAAAAAAGAAAAGGTTGTCGTCTTATGTGAACCATGTAACAAAAAATAGATTCGACATCTTTGATGATAGTATCTCTGTCATTGGTGTCACAATGTTTGCGGCCATTCCAGGATACAGTGTGAGAAAATTATTTAATTTACAGGTAATTCGGAGAGACAAGGTGGACATATGCGTTGCGAAGATTGCTGAGGTTATGAATAGAAGTGCATACCTTATGATGGGGTTGTGTAGCTGGCATGCAGGTCATACTATAAGGACGCCTCATCCAGGCTTTCCTGATGGGTCGTCTGCTTGTACAGGGATTAGGAGTTAAAATGGTTTCAGATAAAAGTAAAACTTTATCTTCGTTGTGTGGCTTCTTAATCAGGAGCTGCTGCACCTGGGTTATGTTACCTCCAGAAGAATACTGGAGAACTCGATCGGAAATGAACTTGACCCGCAAAAAACTCCGATATTTACATTTTGGTAATTCAAAAGCTTAGAGACGGGTAGGATAAATACGAAACCGAACTCGAGTTAGACTTGTCAGTGTCTATGCCACTCTGGTCAGGTCTGTTCGTCCCTACGCTCAGCTAACGCTTCGCGTAGTAATACACGACCTTCCCGTCGTGGCATAAACACTGACAAGTCTAACTCTCGTTCAGTTTCTACTAAATATCAGAGGCATATCGTAGTAGATGGACGCCGCACCTTAAACCTCACAAAGCAGGTTGCACCTTTCTACATCACTTTACCTGTGTTGCCCTCTGGGGGGCACCTTCCTTCGCCTCTAATATCACCAGGTGGCGCCACCGCGGCGCTGAGCCACTCCTTGAGCTCCTCCTGACCTTTGACCTCCCATGTTTCGGTCTCTACAACAAGTGACCTCTGACCTGGGGTCAAGGCCGGCCTGTCAGCGCCTCCAGGGGGCGTCGTCCCAACCCGAACCTCAACTCCGGCTGAAATAAGGAGGCAGGGGTGAGCGGGCCAAACGGTGCCATGGTAACCGGCGCGTTGGATTGCCGCTAGGGGGCAGGAAGCCACCTGGCGGGCGGGCATGATGAATAGTCGCGGCGGAAATACTACAGCCGAGGAGAGGGAGGCAGCCTCAGTCGATGGATGGAACCCCGATTTGTTTAGAGGAGGAGGGGGAATTGGTTTAGTGATGAGTGGACCGATAAGGATAAGACACGGCTAGTGATTGAGTTGTTTTTCGCTGCTTCTGTTTTCTTCTTGTTAGGATGAAATGTGATGAGATGTGGGTGATAGTTACTCACTATTACCAACATCTTATCACATTAGCATGGACCTTCCCAAAACTGGCATAGATTTATAAGCTGATCCGTTTATATGTGCTATCTAAACACCTTTATCACGTTTCTATTCAACTGTACTTGTTCCTGATATGATACCCTTGTTTGGTTTGGACTTATTATCAAGTAAAAAAAACTGAAATGGCCACGTCTCGCACTGGCCAGAGTAGGGTTTCAAATCTTTTTTAAAAACACACACAAAAAACAATAACCGGTTGAAGCAACTATGTATGCTGATTGCAAGAACTGCTCATTTTGGCAGAACCAGTGGGACTAAGCAAAAGAAAGTGTTGCTTTATTTGTTGTCTACGAGAAAATTTAACAGGTATTGCATTATTTTAGGTATTTCCACTTTTAAAAACCTTTTATTCATCAAGTTCTCAAAACCTTTCCATTACGCTTTGTTTAATAGATAATGTTCATTCCGAAGATTCAGACAGTGTTGTTGGTCCTGTTGCTAACAAATTGATTGATTTCTTGGCAATAAGTTCTTTTTAACTTCATTATATTTCTATGGTTCATGCCCCGATTGCGTTACCTAAAGAATCAGATCTTTGACTATAGGTAGTTTAAGATGTATTGATGTCCACAAACGTTTTCGTTTTACACATTATACCTTCACCATAATACAAGTGTATCTGCCTTAATTGACATTGGACTTAACAAGATTCTAATTGGACGAATAAACATACGGGAAGGTGCAATATCGTAGATACATGTCTAGACAACCCAATTCATCACCTATCGTGTTGACCTAAGGTGTTGACCAGTTTTCATTCTCAAAAAAGTGAATTATAAAACTGTAAAACAGCGCTTTTCATGATTTCTAGGTACATCATAATAAAGAGACATTAGGAGTCGATATTTTGATCGGATATATTCACCTCGTTCTCCAAACTCGATAAATATCTCCGACCAAAATATCCCTGAACAGATTCTATTCACGCACACTAAATATGTCTCCATGTACTATATACCTGTGGTCGAACATCTATGGAATGCTACCCCTGCAAGGGGTGCAGTATTATTAATGGTCTTCCCTTGGGCCGTAGCGAATGGCGGCTAGCACGTAAATCTTAAGAATGGGTATTTTCAAGATTTATGTACATAATAATCAATGCACAAATCAACAAAACCATGTACATGTACACGGCCGAATGTCTGGTACAACTTCAGTTCAATAAGTAACTCATTGGTGTAAATATTCACTCTATATTCCACTTTATATCGTAGTAGGCATCCACCTACTACGATATGGCTCCGATATGGTCAAAATCAAAAAAGTCATCTAATATGAGGGCAGTTGAACACGTTTCTGTGATTAGACACCAATAAAAACCCATACAATGCATGATGGAATGGCATGTCAAGACATATGTTTGCGATTTTGCACATTCCCAAATGCCTCCGATATTTGCTTTTTGTATCGATGCCATATCGGTAGGTCTAAATTTCTATTCTAGTAGGTGGACACCAGACCTTAGAGTCACATTAATATTTATCCAAACGATGATAATTTTAAATTGTTTTCAGGCTTTATCTCACCCCAGATGTTTTTTCTCCATAGACTTAACATTGGAAACTCGTATCTAACACCCATGAGATATTTAGGAAAAATATCCAATGGGGGATAATGTCACAAATGTTAGCCCATTAGTCAATATTAAGGGTGAGATAAATTCAGAAACCCATTCAAGTTTAGGGTCAGAGCTCGATCCCATCTCATTTGAATCACATAGCAATTCACGCGGCTTCGCCTTGTGAATTACTATGTGATTCAAACTCGATGGGATACAAGCTCAGACCCTAAGGCCCGGCGTCCACCTACTACGATAGAAATTGAGACCTCCCGATATGGCTCCGATACGAAAAGTCAATATCGGAGACATATCGGGAAGGTGCAAAATCGTAGACACATGTCTAGACATGCCAAACCACCATGCATTGTATTGGGTTTTTATCGGTGCCTAATCGCAGAACCGTGGTCAACTGCCCCGATATTAGGTGACCTTCCCACGTGATTTTGATTTTTCATCGGGAGGTGCATCATAGACCATATCGGAGCCATATCATAGTAGGTGGACGCCGGGCCTTAACTTTCATGGGTTTCCTCTATAGAAACCATCAAGTTGAGAACTGGAAATCCATCTGCGAATATGACATCCTGCCTATGCGTAATAAACTGGCAGAGACAGAAGTAGGCTAAGATAATATTGGCAGTAAATCTGTCCTCATCCAAGCACGTGGTTGTTTGGTTAGTTATGACATGCGAACATGGTCGCTCATGTGAGCTACTCGTAAATCAAACCCTATTCTACATACCCTCAATAAGACAAGGAGCTACTCTTTTAGACGGTCAACTAAGATAAAATTAAAATTTTCAAGGTAAATTCATAGGTTATTCATGAATATGGAGAATATATCAATCTCATTATTTATAATTACCACCAGCGAAAAGCTGTGGTCTCATTGCTTTCTCGCAAGAAAAGGAGATCAGAAAACTACTAAACTTTGATTTGAGCATGGCTCGAAATAAATCATAAGAGAAAAAAGTATCTCTGCTTATCGATTTGGAAAAAAAAAATCAGGTTTGAGTTTGTCACTACATGAGATTCTTACTCTCGTGGCCCTTAAGTCTTCAAGCCTTAGTTTGTTTCGGTCTGTCCTTATGTGCGGGACAAACTCCAAGTGGATCCGACCAGAATCATAGTCTTTTTAGATATGGTAGGTAACAAACCTGGTATTATACCTCTTCATAGATCTAGTGACCGATCAGTGCCAACCAAGTGATTGAAAGTATTGTAGCATCAGTAAAATATTACCCTATTGCATGTATCTTCATTGTTGTGGGTAGATGTCGATATCCTATAATGGCACCAGTCACCACCACTAACAGCAGTGCCACTGACTTTACCAAAACCACTAGATAAAGCCATTTTCCACTGCCCGAAAAAAACCGCACCGGTTAAGGGCACATTCCACCAGGCCGATTTCTCACCCGATCAATTGTTCCTGGGCCCTTAAGAGGAAGCTCAAGTATTGTAATTTATTTAATTCTGATAATAATAGTTAATAAATGACCATTTTCAAAGATTTGAGAAATTCTAGGGCATCCGATAATAATCGGCGATTGTCTGGCTACGGAATCGGCTACCGTCGGTCCAGTGGAACACCCCCTTTAATTGAGTTCTCAATACTGTCGGTTGGTGGTGGCAAATGCCTGTATGTCGTTGTCTAATAGTTGGCATGTACATGTGTTGTTTCTACTGTATTTGACAGCTCCGAACCAAAAGAAATAGTCCTCAAACACAATGACCGTCATAACGATTTCAAACCATTTTGATTCTGTTGGCGGGCAAAGAGGTCAGTGGTTGGTGGGCCTCATTGCATAATCTATTCACAATTAATCGGTGAACACGCCTATGCATGTCTGTTTCCAGTCACCCTCTGTCATCATCATAAGCCATTTTCCACTGGCCGACTATTCACCACCGATCTGATCGGTGAATGGAAACAGGCATGCAGAGAAGTGTTCACCGATCAATTGTGCATAGATTATGCAATAAGCCCACCACCGACTCGTATCAGTGATGGTCATCGTCTTTGGAGGACAGCACTCGCACCAATTTTAGTGCAGCCGTTGACCACCACCGACCGACTTTTAGGAGAACTCAATAAATCAGTGCCGTTCTCGTCAGCCAGTGGAAAATGGCTTAATGAGGTAAAGATCGATTGGTGGTTCCCGATTGCAGTTCGGTGGCGGAGAGTCGGTCAGTGGGAAATGGATTTATAGGGTCGTGGTTTGACAAGAGGAACAATACCGTATAAATGGTCATATATTGAGTTATATATATTGTCATAGTTCAAATCCTGGGTTGCGTTTGTTGCTTGGGAGAAATAATGTATTCCTCCGTGGAGATTCTCCATACTATCAGAAAACGTCCGAAAATTTCATATAACTGTTTATATGGCGTAAGTTGTTTTCACGGAATGATAGTACGCGTTATATCTGTAGCCGAAAACAAGAAACACATTGTTTGTTTGTTAGGGTAGTTTAACGTCCAATTTGTTCAATTAGACTTAGAAAAACACATTGTTAACAATTTTATGAATTTGAGTGATGTTTGAATCTTATCCTACCATGTCACATGTTTTTAATTGCATATGTCACTGTGGCATATAAATATCATATGGCATAACCGTGGCATACAGTCACACTATGTTAAATCTATAGAGATTTGTATGAGGGGTAGGATTATAGTTCGCTATCGACCATCGAGGTACAGAAGCCAATAAGCCATACGTAAATATTAGACAACAATTAATGCGCCGCGACCAGCTTACTGGAATTGACGTCATAGCTGCCGCATCTCTGACATAATGACCATAAAAAAAATGTAACATAATATAGAGGAAACCTATGAAAGTTTATGGTCAGAGCTCGTATCCCATCAAGTTTGAATCGCGTAGTAATTCACAAGGCGAAGCTACATGAATTACGTAGCGATTCAAACGAGATGGGATAAGTTTTCGTGCACCCCTCTCATAAGATCTCACACTATCGTAATCTGTACAAGGTTCTCACTGCACTCTATGGGAGAAGAATTCTTAACGAACTAGGCTTAGAGCCTTGAGAATCCACTGGCACCTGCTAGGTGGCATCATTGAAATTAAGGGAATCTTTGGTTGCATTGATGTACGTCTTTAGCACGGGAGGCAGGCCACTAGATTCTCAAGGCTCTAAGCCTAGTTCATTAAAAGCTCCATAGAGCGTAGTGGCAGTACAGAATACTACTTAGAGAGTGTGAGATCTTATGAGAGGGGTGCTTCTGGGGTTCGTGTTCTGGGTCCTGCTCAATAATTTAGGGTCGTACAAGAAGACCCTTTTCTGAACACCAACGAGACCCAGAGATGATATGGATCAACTTTATTCAACACTTACGGATGACCTTTGGTCAGGAAGGACAGTCTTAGCTGAACGAGCTTAAATATTATTAGATGATAACCCCTCGTACGAGGTCTCATTGTATCCTGTTCTATCACCAACAAATGTTGTAACCAGGCCCCAGACCCTAAACATGAATAGGTTTCTGAATTCACCTCACCCTTCACATTGACTAATGGGCTAACATTTGTGACATAATCCCCATTGGATATTTTTTCCTAAATATCTCATGGGCGTTGTAAACAAGTTCCCAATATTAAGTCTATGGAGAAAAAATACCAGTGGTGAGATAAACGTTTGATTCTACTACAACATGCTCAGATATTACGTAAAATCCCTCCTTTTAAAAAAAACAAATATCGCTCGCTGATCGATATCACAATATAATCCACGACTTCTCTGGGTCTGTGCTACTTAGATTGCTTTATACCGCTTATGGATCTCCATAAAGCCTCGATAATGGGTTCATGTTTTTTGTTGGCATTGAAATGAAAATGACGGTCATATAGATCATCTAACCATGGCGAGTGTGACGGTCTAGTGTTGCCAGCGCTCGTCCGATGGACCAATCCCATTATGAACCTTGTTTCCATAGGCCGACGAAAACGGCAGATATCTTTTGAGGTACCCTAAAGTTCTGTCGGTGGTGCCACCGACTGAACGTCGTCGGTTGCCTTGTCAAATTCTCTAGACCCAATTAATAGAGGGAAACTATTTATGTTCTGGTGAAAGAATATCAAAGTTACGAGAAAAATATCGAAAAGTGTGTTTCGATCCTTACTCGCCGGTTTCCTAAGCAACTGTGAGTGTTTTCCTGTGCGACAAGGTGACGGCGACGTCATAGTGGAATAGAAGTAGTAAGAATTACTGCACTCTACGGCCCGGCGTCCACCTACTACGATATGGCTCTTATATGGTCTACGATGCACCTCCCGATAAAAAATCAAAATCACCAACTATTTGTTTAGCTTCCGATTCAAATCCGGGAATAAATAGATGTGCTATTGCCTCGTTCATATTACTGTGCACTCCAAACTATTGCCTCGTTCATACTACTGCGCGCTTCAAACTTGATGGCGAATAGGGAAACAGACCAAACACTCATCAATTTGTTTCTTAAACTATTTTGGCAAAGATTATGCAGGTTTTTACCAACAACTGACAAAAGCAAAACGCTTTGATTTTTTCATTGATTCCCGATGTGTCATATGTCGTAAATAAAGGTACACAACCTCACCGATTACCGGCTTGCAGTCAGTAATCACCACCGACTGATTTTTCGCACAATCAAAATACGGTGTTTTTTCGTCGGCCAATGGAAACAGGCCTTGATTGGGTCAGCGCACATTCAATCACTGTGTACAGTGGAACACAATGGATGGGCGTGTGGTTTTTAGCAGTGTGTTGAATTTATGGAGATCTGCCACAGTATAGAAAACTCCGGATGTGTTCCCCATATGCATCGTCTCCCATTATATGCAGGTATAATATTTCAGAATGGTTTTAATAGTAGTCGCGCTTACCTAGTGGATAAAAAACACGCTATCCATATAGCTTAGCATCAGTGTTGTAACCTCTTATTTTAAATATAAACAAAGTTGCGCCACTTATCCATTGAGGACGTCGATATATCCTAGAATTATATCTTGCAATGCCTCCTGTTATTATGAGTTATTTATCATCTTAGCCTGGAATAAACGTCCATAGGTTTAACAATAGGAACTCATTCTCAACAGGCTTGCGAGTACGGTGACTCATTCTCAACGGGTGATAAACAGGTAAATATCTCCAGGCTACAATAAAATCAGAAACATTTTCGTGCCTGGTCTGAGTCCCCATTCGCCATCTCGTTTGGAGTGCTTCAGAATATTCACTCGGCTATCGCCTTGTTCATATTACTGCACACTCCAAACTCGATGGCGAACGAGGACATAGACCAAACACTCATCAGTTTCTTTCTGAAATAAATGCCCTGAAATATTGTTGGGAATCTGATGATATCTAGTTAGCCCAATATTTGTTGGATGGATTCGGAATTACGTCGATGTTAATGTATAGTTTACTCCTTTGCCAATTGGCAATGGGCCATGTTTGGTATGATTCAGGTCCCATAGAATGAGTCATTTATGTAATGTTTTATTCACAATTTTAAAACGGGTACCTATTTCCGATGTCAATTCTTTTGTTTGCTTGAATAACCGAAACCAAACTAAATTTTAGAGGCACTATACATTACAATAGAAATAAAAGACAACTGACACGTAATTCTTTAGATGATGTTGAAAACCAGTGGGGAAATCCGATGGCTCATACAATTATATATTGTTGCCAAAGCAAGAGAAGCTATACTTAAACTAACCATTAGAAAATGGTAAACTTTTTTATTGCCCATCAAATACAGAGCATCATTGCTAAACCTATGGGGTCTACAGATCGCTACTGTGTAGAATACGGAAAGTCGTATTTTACGGCTTTTTCTGACAGGCGCTATAGGAAACTTTTCATATAAACAATAGATGGTGCTTACGTTGAGTTTATACGATTTTCTTTCTGATAATTAGTCGAAAGGTGGGTATTAAATTCAATATTACAATGAATTTGACCTGCGTGGTCGTATTCTCCTTGTAGTTGAACCTCATAAATCTCCTCGCTATCGCTCGGTGTTTTACTACATGTCAACTACGCGGAGAATACGGCCACTCAGATCAAAATCGTGGTAATACTGAATATGTATTGGAAAGAAACGACTTGAATATAGATTTAGTTTTGTCAATAATTCCTTTAATCTATCAGTGATAAAAAGGGAATATTAGTTAGGGTAGATTGTAGTGGGTTAGGCCTGGCGTCCACCTACCACGATAGAAATTTAGACCTACCAATATGGCACCGATACAAAAAGCAAATATCTAAGACATATCGGGATGGTGCAAAATCGTAGACATATGTCTAGACATGCCAATCCACCACGCATTGTATGGGGTTTTTGTCGCTGTCTAATCGCAGAAACGTGGTCAACTGCCCCGATATTAGATGACCTTCCGACGCGATTTTTTTATTTTTTTATCGGGAGGCGCATCGTAGACCATATCGGAGCCATATCATAGTAGGTGGACGCTGGGCCTAGCTAAGAGATTTACAGCGGCAAGGATTGGTCTGGCCAGCATCGTGGATTTAGTGGATTAGACGGATCGCTGACATTAGCACACAGAGTAGAGATTACCAGGCTATCCATGCTACGACCCCCTTGTCATAACCAGACATTTACCCTCTTATCAGTCCCAGACCCTAACCCCCACCTGCCCCCCTAATGTCACACCTGCCTCCTCCAGCCCGTCTACAAAGGTCAATCCAAATATCACCACCTGTGTTTCCCAATGCTTCTACATCATGTCTTTATCAGAATAGTGCGGGTAACGTTTTTGTGGTTTCACTTTCAATTTATCAAATCATTCGACGTGAGGATAGTTTTTCCACACTATTGATATGGAATGGAGCTACGGTGAAAGGATGTATACACAGCCTGGACGTTTTTGATAGTATAGGGGAAACCTATGAAAGTTTCGTTTGAATCGCGTAGTAATTCACAAAGCAAAGCCATATGAATTACATAGCGATTCAAACGAGATGGGATCGAGCTCTGAACCTAAACTTGAAAGGGTTTCTGAATTTATCTCAACATTTAAATTGACTAATAGGCTAACATTTATTACATAATTTCCCATTGGATATTTTCCCTAAATATCTCATGGGTGTTGGATACGAATTCCCAATGATAAGTTTATGGAGAAAAAAATACCTGGGGCGAGATAAGGTTATGAACAAGCCATGGGAAATACGGAGCTTCATCTGCATCCTCTGAGATTTGATGATTATCGCGTTTTCCTGGAACTAGTTTAATAATCCATGATAGTATATGCAGACCCTTTTCTTTTCGATGTGGGTCCACTTTATTCAACACTTATGGACAACCTTATTGACGGCTTATACTGTCTTAGGGAACAGACTAAGGCCTGGCGTCCATCTACTACGATATAAATTTAGACCTACCGATATGGCACTGATCCAAAAAGAAAATATTGGAGACATATCGGGAATGTGCAAAATCGTAGCCATATATGTCTAGACATGCCAATCCACCACGCATTGTATGGGTTTTTTATCGATGTCTAATCGCAGAAACGTGGTCAACCGCCCCGATATTAGGTGACCTTCCGACGCGATTTTGTTTTTCTCTATCGGGAGGAGCATTGTAGACCATATCGGAGCCATATCGTAGTAGGTGGACACCGGTCCTTAAAAATCATTGAACGACGAACCTTGTACCAGGTATAAAAGAGGGTCCTTTATTATCAAACGGGCCCAATGTCTGCCAGTGTTGGATTCACCCAAGGTTAAGCAACTGGCAAGTACTCTTGTGTGTCTGATGTAGGAAGAACACAAATTGATAACATGATGACACTATGTCACAAATGTGGTTATTGCTAGCCTACACAAACCTCATAAATTTCTATCCTTTCTATCACGACTTGATCAGGGGAGGGGCAAAGAAATCGTTGTCACAGACAATAAAATCCTGTTTCTACTAAACCTTCAAAACCTACAAAACAATATTTGAAGACATTACCCATTTTTTAAACGTGAAAGTTGACAAAGTTCGAATTTAATGGTGTAATTTGTGTCAGTCAGTAGTACTAGACTTTGTTGTTGCTTTTGAAATTGGTCACTTTGTCTATGCATGCCTAGTTTCTATTGGCCAACATGTTGTCAAAAGTCTTATATAAACAGAAAGTGGTTAAAACAAAGTTATCGTTGGCAAATGTCAGCTAATAGGGAACCTGATTATTGTTGTTGGTAGTCAGTAGACTACGCATTGAGAATATTTTTCAATTCTTATAGTATTTCTTCCCGAAGCAAACTGCCTATTCATATGTGCGTCACTAAATGCAACCTTTACCAGAGGCTATGGTTTCATTGCATGTAATTGATCCCACCTCTAGTGCTACAGCCTTGTTGACTCTGTGTCTACTATTACTGACAACCTGTTTTCCAACTGCCTCCTGCTCCACACAGAGAAGCCTTTTAGATGGATAAAGTCTGTCATCACTTGGCTGGTACACAGACAGTTTTTTTATTTTCTTAATTTTTACCAGGTGCTTCTCAGTTGGTTGCTCAGTAGCTGCTCCATTCACCCAGTTCTTAACAGACATTCCAGCATCTAAGTTAACATACAGTGCAACACATACACAAAAAGGAAAGAAAAGGAAAAGGAAAGAATTGAATGGAAAAAGGAAAAGAAAACAAACTTGAAGTGACGCACGGATATATTTTTTTACTCTGTTCTGCATGTTGGTATGACCCTCAGGTAGTTGTAGGACCTACTCTGCTGAGGGGCTTTCAACGGGACTCCAAGACGAAAGGAGGATCAACAAAAACAGAAACTTGCGAGCCTGAAAGATAGATGCTTCCAATCTCCCAGCAGAGATCTTGCACTCCTGTGGCCGCTTGTATCTATGCCCCAACCTGCCTGTTTGGGCTCAAATCTGGCCCCTACGCTAGTTTTTGAAATATCCTCAATTCTGAGGGCCTTTGGGGGTATTTTGTGTTCTACTTGTAAATAGAGATGAACATATTTATATGGTAAATAAAATACTCTCATTTATGTTATTATTTATGTCAAACCAGACACAGTATCTGGGATTACTTTATATAGAGGAAAGGACCTCATGTGTTGCAGAGTTTTGTTTTGTCAACAATGTCCATGTGCTCCTCTGAAGGGGCAGTCTAATCAACTGGGATTTCCATTATAAAATGGTTTAAGTCTGAAAAAAACAACTCTTGATGATTGTTTGACTTCTATACCTTTTGACAGTTGCCTTGTTTAGAATCTGAAATGTTCGCTGGTCTCCTCTGTCTTTAGTGGATACCCAAGGAACCAGCTTTGGGTTGGGGCAGAGTCTAAGCCAGAAAGATCTGGGGGGAGAGTGAGATTCTTCCAGATTGGAGTCTAGCGAGAAACTACGAGTCTCGTTTTAGCTGGAGAAGTGGGAATAGCAGGTTAGGTGCGTCGGTGGTGAAATATGCGAGAGGGGAATAAGTAGGGGATTTTACTGGTGTGGTTTTAGAACGTGGTTTCTATCGAGGTGGTTTGTTGTACTATGTTCCGGTGCATTGGGAGTTGTTGGGGTGGGGTGTGTGTGTGTGTGTGGGGGGGGGGGGGGGGGGCTTCAACCGATAGCCCTGGATTCAGATGGTATTTTTCTTTTTAACCATTGCAGTGTTTGTCAGGTACATATATGATAGGCATGGTAGGTTGTCAATACATTCTTTTGAGGTTCTTCTTGTTAAGGCCCAATTGTAACTTATTGATAGGATATATCTTATCAATCTAAGAATGTTAAAAGTCTAGTTTTAAGGCCTGATAACACTCCAAATAGGTCTAGGAGTTATCGTATTTTATATTGTGGTTCAAGTTGAGGCTGCTTATTAAAATAAACATTAAGTTTTGGGCATCTCCCGTGAGCTAATGTTCTTTTATATGCGACTAGAAGTATCCATATATGGATTTTTTTTCTCAACCAAGTCTTTATCAATCTCTCTACATTATCATACAGCCTGAAACTTTCAGCTTTGCCAAATAATTCTCCTTACATTCATTTTTACCTAGTGGTTATTTTCTTCACTTTTTTCTTATACTAGTTAACTATATAAAACCAAAACTACCCGAACATCATTTAGGCTATTCTGGTACTAAACCTTTCATCTCATAAGTGTCCTGTACTAAGTACATGGTTGCCACCCCTATACTGTTGACTCTAACAATTCTGATTATTCCTATCCCTTCTCCTCATATATGGAATATTGAAAACCAGTCTCTTTTAAAACATGCTATCACTGTTCCTGTAACAACCTTCTTCTCCTGGCATCAATATGGATTGGGTAGATTGAGTCGCCGTGTCGATGGCTGATTACAGATTGTAGCTAGAAGATTGGAAGGGCATAGGAAGTAATGAACATTACCTCGATAGTCTATTTCAGGAATTTGTTGGGGGAGAGGATTCTGTCGCCTATGGGAGCTAGTGTTTACTGAAGTAAATTTCGTTGGACATGGTATAGGTGTTAAGAGAAAGATGCTGATGGTCACCGTATTAAATCCAGGAACAGAGAGAATATTCATAATTACTGAATGAATATCGAAATATTGATATGTAACAATAAAATAGTCTTCACATATTTAGACATGATTCTATGTGATTGGCTACAACCACAGGATCACAGGGTCGCATGTATACGCATGGTTGTATTGTCGCATTGACAGTAAAACGCAGGAGGTTAAACAGAGAATTAACTAAAAGTGTAAATGTTGCCCTGAGTAGTTGAAATAGCATCAAATACATGAGGATATACATATCTCATCGTTTAAATGAGTCAACAAAATCTTTGATTTCAGCTTATATATGGTGTTACACTAATATCACGAGATAGAGCTGTGAAAGCTTATTTTGGAGAGCTAAGCCCTGGCGCCCGCCTACTATATACGATATGGCTCCGATATGGTCTACGATGCACCTCCCTATAGCAGATTAAAACCCCAGACAATGCGTGGTTGATTGCCATGTCTAGACATATGTCTACGATTTTGCACCTTCCCGATATGTCTCCGATATTGACCTTTTGTATCGGAGCCATATTGGTAGGTCTAATTTTATATCGTAGTAGGCGAAACGTTATACATTGTTCGAAATACAGCCTACATCAAACAGAATTGGGCAACAGTTGAGTTGTGCTTGTATCACTATCATCGATTCTATAAAGCATTTCTCCTGACGTTATAAAAAACCTAGAATTTAATTATCATTAACAACTAGCAATCGTCAGGTCGTGGTATTATACCATTTGCATAGTGCAATAACCCTATCTAACACCTAGTCCTCATAATCCGACCCCTATAGTGATTTCCCCTTACTCCATGTTAAGGGGCCTGGGGCTATTGAGACCCCCACTCACACAGTAGTGCTATGCTGTGCCCTTTGTGGCATGTTAATAAGTGTAATTACCTGAGGTAGCACATGTCGCCGGTGCTCACACTTCGCCCCATGTTGGTGACCCCGGCTGACACCTGGAGACTGCGAGGCAGGTCGATCATCGACTGGAATAACACCCTCTTCTCAGCTACTACTCCTCCATGCGGTGCTGTGCCATTCATCTCCACAGTCGCCATATGTCCTCCGGGCAGCAGCAGGCAGGGAGGGGTGGGAACTCTCTCCAGGGTTGGCAGAGTTTTAGAAACTCGCACAGATAACAGTTCCTAGAACTTCCAGGTTTTGACAGTCCTGAGGGTAAGCTGGTGCTATGTAGTGGTGCTTTTCTATAGTGGTGAACATATGTTTTTTGTTGTGTGGTGTAGTTATTGTGCTGTTGGATTTAATGGTGTTATAAAAGTGTTGTAGTGGTGTATTTGCAGAGGTAATGCAGTGTTGATGTACTTTTTTGTGGCCCTAGTGTAAGAATGGTGCTGGGATTTTGGTGTGGTGTGAGTTGTGGTGTTGTTGTGGGTGTGGTATATTGATATGAGTGTTAGCTGTGATGTCCAGGTAGTGGTAGTATTTTAGTGTAGTGTTAATTGTGGTCTTGTTGTGTTGTAGTGTTGCTGTTTATGGTGGTGCCTTTATTCTATTTCAATAATAGAAGTAGTATTGCAAGAGTTGTCTCGATTATGGAATGGCTATAGTTCTTATTGATGATAAAGTATATGATATTATCATTTATCTTATCCTAGTAATAGAGTGGTAGAAATATGGAGTGGTGATGCTATATATATTAGTTATGGTAACTGTAACACCATACAATAAATGTATCATTGTTAGTGATTGTCAGTGACTGTCGTGCTGTATACAAGTAGTCATATAGTGTAAACTAGTCTGCTGATATTGTGTAGTACTGATGATCTATAGTCGTGGTGTAGTGATGTAGAAACTTTGCCAACTAACAACTGATTGTCTTATACATAAATAGCATGGCTTATTCGCAGCGGTCATGTAATAGTATGAACTACTACCGCCTCCGTGGAATATAGTTTTTCTATTTAAATCCTGTATCTCTCACTGGAGTCTTTCAGATACATTAAACTTGGTGATGAATTGTTCTGTTGTTGCCCTATGGCTACTATGTGAGTGATATCTAACTTGTATTTGTGATGTTATCGGTGATGAGTATTCCCATAAAGCACTGAGGTCCGTAGTAATACACACCAATAGTGTATGTTAGACAACACCTGCCAACAGCACCCCAGCCAGAGTTCCTTCTCACGAGTAGCTCGGAGCAGCTCAAAGACTTATAGCACGGTCCAGTCCCGGCCAGGGCTATAAGCACACAAACCCACACCTGTATGTTAACACCTGTTGTAGACGTAGGCTGCCAGCTCCCAGTCCGCCCCTGCCAGCAACGGTCAATGGTCAAGCGGAGCAGTGGTAAGCTCTGAGGAGAGCAACTCACTAGACGGTATTCCTCTGCAGGAGAACTGTTCAATTCCTACCTCCATTATCCATTCCTCTATTGGGGAACTGCACAATTCCTGCCTCCATTATCCTACCGTGTTGTTGGAATACCACCTTCCACCCACTTCCATTTCTCTCACATGCGCTCGCCCTAACTCCGGATATAAGTATTATCCCATGTGTATCAAGGTCATCCACGGAGTAGCTCACTCCAATGGTCCTTGGAGATAATCCTCAGCCTGCTCAGCTCTTCGGGGATGGTTGTTTGGGCTTTAACACCACAGCCGACACCGACATCTTGATACGCTCCCACCTGGAGTCCCGCTGCTACTTTTCCTATCACATTTCACCAGGTCAGCGTCCGGGCAGCGTCTCTGCAGCGTCTCAAGGGTAGGACGCCGGGGGCGAGGTGGCTCCCCCTAGTGACCTAACACCAAACCCCCCCTGCGGTGAGTAACCGAGGAAGATAGGTGGGTAGGAGTGAGGGGGGGGGGGGTTAGGGGGGGGGGGGTAAACTCCAGGTGTGGATTTTGGATTCTTCTCGGGTTGTATTCCTCCTCCTATGAGCAGCACCTCAGAAGGTTGAGCTTCTCGCAGTAGGTAGTAGTAGTAGTAGTAATCCACATGCTTCTCCTTTCATCACAGGTCATCGGTCCGGCGCCGGTCGTACCTCATCCCCACAGAAGCCTCTCCAAGTGCTGTTACAAGAAACCTGGCCCGCCTTGAGCATCACATCCAGGGCCCGCTCTGTAACCAGCACACACACAGACAGACTGCTTCCCGGGGTCTCTATGTTGTGTTGTGTACGGGTCAAATGTCCATGGCGCGCTTCCCTGCTGCGACACTCAGCCACTCGGCTTTTGCTCACCACTCCATATATGGGCCTGGCTGAACCTACCACCTGCTCAACAGGACCTTTGCTGGCGGATGATGCCGGGGTCGTGGCGGCGGGGGGATGGGGCTGGCCGGCCGGCGGGCGGGCAGGCGGGCAGGGCAGTATTTACCTGTCCAACACCACCCTTGTGGACAATAGATATTGCTGGATCAATGCCAGAGGGCGGGCTGGCGGGTTGTGGCCTTGCTGGGCACCGCGTGACTTGTGTCGCCTGCGCACCCGCGTGCAAAGCTGTAACGCGCGTGTATGTGTTATCACAGTGACATCATCCCCCTCATCATCATTATCTTCATCATCGTCATCATCATCATCATCATTGTCTGCATCGTCGCCTGTCGTGACTGCCTCTAGCCCTGATATCAAATCAGCCCACATCACGTTTTCCATTTCGGAATTCACAGTGGTACGTTAATTTCACTGCGCTTCTCCCAAATATACCTCACCATGCACCAGGGAGGTGGGTTTTTTCAGAACTAAGAATGATTTAGGCTGAGCGATTACGATTAGGACTAACCTCAGGCGATAGTTACCAAGATTTGAGTGTCAGTGTTTTTTTTAAATGTGGTCCTCAGAATTCTAGGATATCTTTTGCAGTTCTTATTATTTACTTTCTTCCTTTCTTAGTGGGAGATATTTTGTTATGAGGGACCAAACCCGCCTTAAAATAGACCTAGAAAAGGTAAAAATTGTGACCTGTTGTAAAAACATGAATTAAAGGTTTTATCGTAAAACTGGATGAGTTTTAATCTTGGCCACCGTATGCCACGACTGGAGTTGGGCATAGTGACTTCATGACGCAAAGCCGAGTGAAGTCCGGAGCCAAAACGCAAGGAGTGGCATGCAGTGGCCGATATTAAAACAAATCAGGTTTTGATTTTATCCTACCCCGTCTCCTCGATTCTGTAATATTAAGTGATAACAATTCTGTATGCCACTAGTGGCATATGAAACTCCGTATGCCAGTCAGCGTGGCATACGGAAACTCAATGTTAACCCTATGTGATTTTATATTAGGGGTAGGATATTATCCTTATCATCTCGTAAGACTGTCGTCCATAAAGATGGATCAGTTTATGTAACGAGAACGCAACAAAGACCATAATAAGATCTATTTTTGTATCGTTCTCAATTTAAAATAAAACTCAATCCACCACCTTATGTCAAACACTAAACCTCTCCTGTCACCACAAGATACGAACACCAACCTGCATCTCTTTGAACTTCATTGTTCTCGTATTCTTGCTTTTGAACTTTTAGCCCCTTATTTCTCCTTCACAAATTTTTTTGCTAATAGGAATCTTCTTAAGGGGTGATTCCACCAGGACGTGCGGTATATCCCGATCATGGTAGATTTGTTGATTTGCTAGGTCAGGATGAATCGTGTGCAACTATCTGGTTGAATCGCGGCAGTGGAATAGCCCCCTTTGAGCGATAATATAGGCTTGACACATAGGGATAAGTGCACGAGCAGATCGTAGAAGATTTATCCTGATTCATCAAGTTGCAGCAAGGTGCTACAAGACACAACCCGGCCTTGCGAGACTAAAACGTTGTGCTGGTGGAATCAGCCTTTATACCAATGTTTTCCTTCAGATTCCTACCCACTTCCTTCCTCCCCTTCTTCTTCCTTCTATCAACCCTCGACATTTTACTCTTCCAGACAGTGCCCCCTTTTCTGTCAAGCTCCTTTTACGAACTTATGGCCTCTGTAATGTAACAGAGAGAGATCCATAATCTACCAATCTTCTTTGTACATGCACCTTCATCTATTTAAAGTCACTTCATTTTATCATTATTGTTCTTCTTTCCATATCTCCCTCCTTTTTTTCTCATCCCTGTTATTTTTGTCCCATAGGCTTAATATTGGGAACTCGTTCTCCATGCCCCTATGAGTATTGCACTCCGTTCTCCATGGTCTATATCCTGTGCGTCATCCATTCTTTTCAGTGTGTGCAGGGATGAGATAAATACAGAAAGCAAAACAAAAAGATTCCGATTGGAAACTGACCATAGGGTCAGGTCCAAACAGTGAAAAATTATACACATAAATACAAAAAGCAATTCTTTTTGGTCAAAGTCGTTGTTCTGCAGCTTGTTTGAATCCTACGCCATGTTCTCATGACTGTCGCCTCGTTCATGTCACTCTGCATCAAACTCGTGGAGAATGATGACTTTGACCAAAACCTGTTGGTTTCTTCTTTATTATCTTAGCCTGGTATAAACAGCCACAGGCTTGCGAGAACGGTAACTCGTTCTCAACGAGTGATCAAGAGACAACTATTTCCAGGCTAAGATAAAATCAGAAACATTTTCATGCTTGTTCTGAGTCCCTGTTCATCATCTCGTTTGGGACGCTTCAGAATATTCTCTCGACTATCGCCTCGTTCATATTACTGCGCATTTCAAACTCGATGGCGAACGAGAACACAGACCAAACACTCATCAATTTCTTTCTTAGTCCTTGATTGTCCTTTTTGCCTTCATCCTCCCTCGTTCCTTACCTCCATATATACCGACCCCCAACCCTTCTCCGGTCCCCCCACTCCCTCCCCTCCCATCACATCTCCCTACACAGCCATATTCAGCCCAGTAAACATAGAACCAGTTCCCATGCAAATCATCGTTGGTCAACACAATAGCAGCTGCCAATAATTCCCGTATTGTGTTTGTAACCACCAGGGCCACCGCATCCGGTTTGATAAGGGGGTGATGTGAGGGTTTGGGGGGACTGTGCAGAACATGGGGGCGGGGGATGGGAGGCGGGGGGTCCAATGATGTGCGTCATTGCCCCGAGTACAGCATTGGCGCCGTCGCATACACGATAGGACGACGTCACGCTACAGCCAGTGGTGGGCGGGTGAGTGTGGGAGGAATTGTAGATCAGGGATCAGGTAATGTTATCCACCTAATACAGAGTGTCAATAGAAAACACATAGGGAGTGTGTATCTACATACCCGTAGCATATGGATAAATCTATCTAATACAAAGTGTCCATAGAAAACACACAGGGAGTGCGTATCAACATAGTATATGGATATATCGACCTGATACAAAGTGTCCATAGAAAACACATATGAAATGTGTATATACATAGCATAATGGTATATCCACCTGATACAAAGTGTCCATAGAAAACACATAGGAAGTGTGTATCTACATACCCTAGCATATGGATACATCCGCCTAATACAAAGTGTCCATAGAAAACACATAGGGAGTGGGTATCTACATACCCGTAGCATATGGATATTTATTATCCACCTAATACAAAGTGTCCATAGGAAACACATTGGGAGTGTGTATCTACATACCCGTAGCATATGGATTTATCCACCTAATACAAAGTGTCCATAGAGAACACATAGGGAGTGTGTATCTATGTACCCGTAGCATATGGATATATCCACATAATACAAAGTGTCCATAGAAAACACTTAAGGAGTGTGTATCTACGTACCTGTAACATATGGATATATCCACATAATACAAAGTGTCCATAGAAAACACATAGGGAGTGTGTATCTATGTACCCGTAGCATATGGATATATCCACATAATACAAAGTGTCCATAGAAAACACATAAGGAGTGTGTATCTACGTACCTGTAACATATGGATATATCCACATAATACAAAGTGTCCATAGAAAACACATAGGGAGTGTGTATCTATGTACCCGTAGCATATGGATATATCCACATAATACAAAGTGTCCATAGAAAACACATAAGGAGTGTGTATCTACGTACCTGTAACATATGGATATATCCACATAATACAAAGTGTCCATAGAAAACACATAGGGAGTGTGTATCTATGTACCTGTAACATATGGATATATCCACATAATACAAAGTGTCCATAGAAAACACAAAGGGAGTGTGTATCTACATACCGGGGCATACAGATATGTTGTATGCTCTGGGGTGCAAAAGCTGGCGTATAACGAAAAATATAGTGTGTACATAAATCAACTGTAATATCAGTACGCTACTTGTCAGGAAAAATTTGATGATAAATACAATATGCACTGGTTTCAGACAAAAGCGGTTGTATGCTCCTCGAAGTTGACCATGCGCAATATCTCGCATGTGCTCGGATATTACTACCCCTCAACTCCTCGGAGCATACGGCCGCTTGTATCTGAAACCAATCAATATCGTGTATATATTTCCAGCACTGCAAACAGGTATACGGGCTGGTGTGGCAGGTGGGGGTGGGTGGGGTGGGGTGGGGTCGGGTGGGGAAGGTAATAAAAAAGTAAGCGGTGTACCACGCCGTGTGCCCCCCGCACGCCTCCATCCATCCCCCGCCGGCGTATAGACTGAGAGCACAGCCGATGATGGCTTTATGACATTGTTACTATGGTGACATGGGCATTCGTACTGACCTTTGCTTCTGATAACTGGGTCATATGGACAGGGAATCCAGTCAACGGAGCAATGGACATCGCCGCATCATTAAGCCGGTTAGAGATGTTTGAGAAAGGGCCGTGAGGTGCGCCTCTGTGAGAAGGGAGCAGCTCGGGAGAGGTTCTTATATATTATCCTACCCTTAATATAAAATCCCATAGGCTTAACATTGAGTTTCCGTATGCCACGCTGACTGGCATACGGATTTTTATATGCCACTAGTGGCATACAGCATTGTTATTACGTAATATTCCAAAATCGAGGGTAGGATAAAATCAAGACCTGATTTGTTTTAATCTTGGCCACCGTATTCCACGACTGGAGTTTGGCATAGTTACTTCATGAGGCGAAGCCGAGTGAAGTCCGGAGCCAAAACTTCATCCAGTTTTACGATATTACTATATAATTATGGGCGAATGTCTTACTTTTACTGACCAGGAGGACAAATTCCGTTCGTCTCCGAGTGATGAAATGATATTCATACGTCCCTCCGTACCACGTGACCACTCATTCTGCTATTCAGAAAGTTTTAGAATGACATTCTTAATGATTACTAGGTATATAATAATGATGAATCTGTTCCTCGATATTTTGGCTAGAAATCGCTTGTGACGTCACCTCGTATTCTCTACGCCACGACCATGGCATGGAATTGTTACTTTACGGGGGTGATCGTTGAGTTGTTTGTTTCTAATGTCATTCCTATAGCTAAAATTGAACCAGGGGTGAGATAAAGGGCACATGTTGCTTTAAGGGCCTGTTCCATCAGGACTATGCAAAGTATTTCAATGTCGGCCTTATTCTGGAGGCATCGTCAAAAATCCTTCCCTGATTATTGAGCGTGGGAAAACGCGCTCATAAACGTCATCTGGAGGATAGAATGCTCAGCTTACTGCAAAGAGACTAACCCTTCACTACCCATTCCCCAATCATAAAGGCCTGGTAAAATGGTAAGGTGTCCAGTATCCCAGTCTGACCATATCCCTGCGCCACTACTAACTTGGTTCCTTTAAATAGAACTTTCATGGCTGAGTGACCCTGTGAGCGTGTGTGCATTGTGGTGTAGCTAATAAACAGAAATCACATATCAATGGACAGAAATCAGATATCAATGGACTATGATATTAGTGCTGAATATATGGATGTTCCAGATGATACCCCATCTGAAGATGTCAAAAGAACTCTTAGAAGTAGAAGGAAAACAGAAGACAAATATGTTAGTAAGAGGACTGCCAAAGGCACTAGTACTCCAAATTAAGTACCTTCAAGCAAAACAAACTTGAGTGCATCAAGCGCTAAGGGGCTATCAAGGAGAAAACTGAGTGGCATAGCTGGCCTATTAGCCAGAGAAATAGGGCAGATGACCAAGACCCTAAATGAAATATTTAGTCACAACAACGACAAGTTGAATGTGATCTGTGGTATGCTAGACCAGGCACAAGTCAAAATCAAAAACGTTAGCCAGAAACATCTCAAAAGAAATATACCAAAGTATTGATATTCTCTTACATTGATTTAATGAGATTGTGGTATACCGCGCTCTTCCATTATGAATGGAAATAACATATGCTTCTAGTTGGTAAATTCCGGTGAAAAGAGGCACAAAAACATCACCCTGGCAGTATCTTGTGTCACCTGTTCTGATTCTGACACCCCGCCGTTAGTGCTGAAAATGTTAGAAATCTCAGACTTCACCCCATCACAACTCTAGACGGTAACTGGACCGATGGCACCACGGACCGATGGCACCTGGACTGATGGCACCTCTTTTCAGTGTTACCTGGACCGATGGCACCTGTGCCTGGACTGATGGCACCACTTTCCTAGACTGATGGCACCACCTCATTTTTTTTACCTGGACATGGGAACCACATGATAGATATAGTAATAATGTGCAGTAGTCCTGTGATAACAGTGTTTCCAGTTTATTTTCTGGTTTCTGAAAAAAGATCATTGATTTCAGGAGACCACCGCTGCTACCGCGACCGGTACCAAGGCGGCTGCCGGCCGGGACCACGGGTTGTCGGCCGGGACCCCCGGCTGCCGATGCCGAGGGGCCCGGAGCCGGGTTTTTTGTTGTTGTCTTTTTTTAAATCATCGCGTAAATTCTTCTTTATGTGAATTTAAAATACTCGGTAGTGGAAAAGTGATCTACACAATATGATATGGCAATAACCATTAGTCTAAGTGAGTGGTGCCATCAGTCTAGGTAGTGGTTCCATCGGTCTAGGAAAAATGTTGCCATCGGTCCGAAGTGGTGCCATCAGTCCAGGTGCCATCGGTCCGTGGTGCCATCGGTCCAGTAATCCTCTAGACGAGTTCCACAGTTCTGGCCCTGTAGACTGTATAATATGATGTGATTACAGCTAGAATTCCATCTATCCCTTCATTATCTGCGTGCCATTCGCTGTGCTATTGGATAAGGAGCAGAGTGCCAGTGTCTGAGGATCTTAGAGGCATGCCCAACTGACCATGACCAATCATTCAAGACCGAAAGACCTCATTGATCTACTGGTGTTTGATATTTTTGCATCCTATAGATAGACTCAGGCAGTTATAGAAATGGCAAGTTTACAGGGTGCAGGTAGTTACAGAAAACTATCTATAGACTGAATGTAACCCAAGCCATTTAGTTGTTATTCATTTAGAATTGCACGCTCATTCATCAATGATGAACATTCTATTTTCTCCTAGTATACAAGAATTAAATAACTATTGAAGACTGTGTCGTTTCTGTGTGTCTGTATTATTCATGTGTTTATAAAGTGCAAGTCCAATCTAAGATAGAACAGGGCCTGCAGGGTTTTGAGCATGTTGAACTCCTTTTGGGAAACGGTGACACAGATGAAATTAATTACAAATTTCTCATTTTTCTTCTTTCATACATAATAGAGAGACCATGTTATCTCTGGCATGCGACCAACGACTCACGTTTTATCCCATCAATGCCTATTGTCAAACTACGTATCCTGGGACAAAAGACCACCATACCATACCATGCTGTTCTACTGATAACGTACCTTCCCCTATGGTTCATCAGCCATAGCATATTCCAGTATCCCATTGGTCCCATACCTCTTGGCTTTATTTCCATTTATTGTATAAGGGATGATGCTGTCATGTCAGGATATCTATAAATTGACATGATGAAGATACATGATGGGTGATACAATGTGAGATACAGTCCACTAAAGGCTATACCGCCATGTGAAATTTGAGTGCAGAAACCAGCTTGCGGGAGGGACGTATAGGGGACATAGCCATTGTTAGTTCACAAAGCAGTCACTAGGTGGTCGGGGGACAAACCTGTATTCTGGCTCTTTATGTTTACAAAATTCAACTGCCTTTCAATGTTTTACCATGGTTCCCTTGACTCTCTACACCCATCCCAAAGCAGGATGACATAATAATTAAACCCAAGACATGATATTTTCCATATGGAACACTTTATATAAATATGTGAGCAAGGCTAAAATTGTGACATTTCCCAATTATCACTCACTTTTTTTCCACCTCCTTTAGTGAAGAACACCTACTTTTTCACCTCTATTAGTGAAGAACACCTACTCGGGGGGCGTCATGGCGGCGCCCATGGATCATAGGCTATATGCCGTATACAGAGAGGGTGGTTGTGGCCCATTAGATTGTAGGTCAACTCTCGACTGTAGAGCCGTCCCAAGGCGCTAGAAAATATCATGTAAGGAGGTCAGGGTCAAGGGCGGGTTTGCTGCGAATGCAGTCATTGGCTACTGGGTCTACTCTTTTCCTTATATGGACTTAGTGTAATGGGACAACTCCATGCAGCAGATCACAGGTGATGAGGTGTTAACGCCATTTTTCCGTCATATGGCGGTTCCACATGTCAACTTAAACCCCACTGACAATTTGCATGCTGTATGATAGTCAGTCGGTGGTTCTCCTTGTGAAAGGTCTGTGGTACATGCCCGCAAAGCCAGGGTATACGGGAAAATAGTCCCTTTGTGCTCTAGAGCAAAAAAAATAGTCCCCATTGTTAAAAGAAATTTCCAACCACGGGAAAGCACGCCGACCCCAATGGAACGAGGAAAATCAAAAACAGTGTAAGTGTCCATGTAAAATAACTCTTATATTATGAGTTGGAGGAAAACTGTATGTGCCAAATCAGTTTGACACTCTTATTCAGCTCTATAAAACTACAGGTTGGTGCAGAGATACAAGAAGCATCGGAAGTAAGGCACAGAATCTATGTTTGGAGAGTGGTTTCAAACTGTGACGTCATGGCCAATGTCGCAACTTTGATGTCGTGAATCACGGCAGCTAGGATATCAACACGCACGCATTAGGTTCAGTCTAGGGTAGTCCTTATACTATTTACGCCTTTTCTTTGATTTCTCGATGTATTTCCGTATTTGAGTAGGATTCTATGTGTTCATCTGTGCATATTTACTGTATGACTTATGACATATATCGCGATGCCGATTACCGAGTCGATGTGTCGCTAATTTCTGTCCGCCATTATCCATCCACTAAGACCTTAGGCGTAACGTGCATTACTTCTCAGCAGTGCTGAAACCGTAATTACCGTATATATAGCAACGTGTTGTATTTACGTTAGTTACGACAGTAGGTATATAGTAATAAATGCAACAGACGATGGTTATGTGGACAGACAGTTCTCTAAATTACTCGAGGTAGCGCTCGTGTATTACTACGCGTCAACCCCTCGTGATTTACGGTCATTGTTTACTGTCTATGTTAAATACAGTGTAGGCAACAAACGATGGTTATGTGGACAGACAGTTCTGTAAACTACTCGAGGTAGTGCTCGTATATTACTACGTGTCAACCTCTCGTGGTTTACGGCCATTGTTTACTGTCTATGTTAAATACAGTGTAGGCAACAAACGATGGTTATGTGGACAGACAGTTCTGTAAACTACTCGAGGTAGTGCTCGTATATTACTATGTGTCAACCTCTCGTGGTTTACGGCCATTGTTTACTGTCTATGTTAAATACAGTGTAGGCAACAAACGATGGTTATGTGGACAGACAGTTCTGTAAACTACTCGAGGAAGCGCTCGTATATTACTACGTGTCAACCCCTCGTGGTTTACGGCCATTGTTTACTGTCTATGTTAACTACAGTGCAGACAGAAGACAGAGCGACCACTGCTCTCACCACAAGACGTGAATGCAGTCTATAACCCCGACATCAAACCCATCCCAGGCCTACCCTCCTGTGTGAGGCACCTACACCCACGCCAACTGGGGAACAGAGTCAATGATAAAAACTGCAGCTGACTTGAAATAACGAGCCAAGATGTCCATTCTGTGCGGGTAAGCTAAAGAGCCCCTTTATCAAACAGACGTTGATACAGACAGTAGCAATTTATCCATGTGTCTCTTTATATTATCTTGATGCTTTGTGTGTTTAGTATACTGGATTATTTGTTTTTTGTTTTTTTAAACTTGAGCTTAGCTCTCTTTATTTTCAAAAATTTTTCTGCGGAGTGTGTTATACATAAGACTTTCCATCGTAGTATATATGTGAATATTCCTTGTAGTTTACGATGTGTCAATCCCACGTAGTTCACATTTGGGATAATCCTTTGGAAATGTCTATATTTCTTTGTATTTCAGTTAAAATAGAAAGTCTAGCTGAGTTTTTAATGTGATGTTAACCTAAGCTTACATTTTATCCTTGTAATAGTTTTTAATCCATTGACTGGTATCTCATATGGATTACATAACTACCTTGTTCTTATTGTATGAGCATGCTCTTGGAGAGGATCAGAGAGGTTTTTTTTTTTAAATATTTATTTATCCTGGGATGAGGCTCAGTCTTACGACTGGTTTCAATGCACTCCCAGCAGATATTTACAGTATACAGTTTATCCATTGGCTCAGAGGCAACATATATACAACAATATAGCAAGTTAACAGTTATGACGAGTTTAAGTTACGAGTTAGAGATGGCAATAGAGAAGGAAGAGGGCAAGGAATGAAGTTATGTTGTCGGACATGTTTGTTCACCCTCCCGCGCCATGTTCGCTGGTCGGTGTTTTGAACACTTGAAGGTGGTTCTAATTTCACACGAGGCTAGTCATGTAGAGAATCTGTAACATGCCCATCGCTTCTCTCTCAATCAAAAAGCCAGGAGGTTTCACTGATTTTATCCCATGATTAATGGATCATTATTTCCTGCTTGTAAAATCATTTTCGATGTGTTTGGAAATCATTTTCAAGATGTTTCTACGCATTGACTAAATTTCGGAATCCTTTAAAAATCAACCCTTCCCAGAATAAACTGGCGGAAACAACGAGGCCTGTCAAGACAGTTAACGCAATACATAGAAACTTTTCATGCTGAAAGGTTTATCGTGATATATCTTGAAATTATGAAGACTATCATATACTGTCAGTTTCATGAATTGTAAACAAGGTCAACCAAACTCTCTGAAATGGCATGTAATATGTATGGACATTTTGCTGTTTATCTGTATTCAGCCTGGCAAAAAAGACTTCTGTATGTATATTAGGTATTTTAGAAATTACAAGGGTGGCAATCTTTTCTGAATATAAGATAACAGTCAATCAGTAAGGCAATAGATAAGCCAGCTTAAGTATGAGTCACTCAATAAAAAAAAAACATACATAAAAAAAGGAGCAAGACCAACTTGAGGTAATGAGACTTTGTTCACTTTGCAAGATTATCGGTTTTATGATACAAAATGTACATGATGAAGCATAACTTAATGAAGCTTTTGCTTAAAATAAAAAAAATATATATATATACAGTCAGTGTCATTCAGGATCTTACAAATAGGATTTTAGACGTACTAACAGAGCAGCATGTTTTAGGCAGGTTGTAGACCATGTAGGTTTGACCGATGGTTGTAGTCATGAGAATCAACAACTTGGAATAAGAGGTTGTAAGCACCTATAAAAGCCTGCCCCCACCTACCACGATTTTGGTCCCGATTGGCCTTGCAACGGCCTTCCCGACACCATTCCGATTGTAGTGTGAGGTCTGGCAAATTTGTGGTAGGTAGAACAGGTTTGTGGATTCCGTCCACGACAGCTCACGATAGGCTGCGATGAAAACGCCAATCGTAGAGGTCCCGATAATTTCCAACATGTTGGAAATTTCGTAGCCTGTCGTAAGGTATCGTAGCAGCCACTGGTTTTGTCATGGAGCAATCGTGACCATAGTTTATGTTATTGGTCCTCCCAAGGCGTTGCCACGCTCTACGATTTCAAACTGTTGGACCTATCGGGGACCTCCCGATAGGTCACGATTTCGCCATTTCAAATCGTAGCGATCGGGAAGCATGTCGTGGCCTATCGTGGTAAGTGGGGGTCCCCTCTAAAGCTCAGACAGATTGGCATATCGCTGGCTTTTTTTTCATTCATTTATATTATGAAGTGTAGTCGTACTAAAGAAAAAAGCAACAGGTTTTGGTTATAGCCATTGTTCTCCATGAACATGATATAAAATGATATGAAAAAGGCAAAGCCGAGTGAATATTGCATAGCTTTCAAATTTTGCATAGCCTTTATTTTCGTTTTACCAATGTTTAAACCGTCCCTTACTTTATGTATATCTTTTTCTTTTCCACAAAAAATCAACAACAACAAAAAACAACAAGCAGATATGATATTAATTCCATGTACGTTTAAAAAGTGCCAATAAACTGCTTTTTGACAAATGGAAATAACAGCAGTCAAATCATATCTGGTTTTTTTTTATATCGCTATGGTGACTTGTTTAACTTGAAAAGGAGCTATTGGTTCGATTTGAATGCAAATCAATCGGAAATATCAATGACAAGCTACTACCTTGCCACCAGGGACCTGTTTCAATAGTCTCGTGACATAAGGCCTAGACAGACATCAACAGCGGCACCAACAGTGCAAGCAACAGCGGACAAAGACTAGCAAATATCTGAAGATCGAAGTGGCCAATCTTCTTCATATTTGGAACGATTATAGATTATATGTATCCCCTACTCATGTTAAAGTGTCATTGCTTAATTCCGACAAGAAGTGAGTGAAACTCTGTGTGTCATCGACTGCAATCTTGTGATCTGTCCGTATGGTGTCACAGACGACATCTAGACATGTCACGAAACTACTTAAACAGGTCCCAGGTCTAGTGGAAGGTATAAAGCTAAGACAGATATTCCTTAGATCCTTAACTATTAGCATCATCGTTGGAAGCCAGGAGAAGTATTTCAAACCGTAAACAAACATCGGGCTGCCTTGATTGGTTACTGCGTCGATTTGCAATTAGTTCCCTTGCGCTTCACTCCGCTTGCGCGTTAAATTTTCACGAAGAAAATTAAGTTTTATTGACATTCCTTCCATCCACGACCTGTTTCTTAGGTTCATGAGAGGCGATTAAAAACAAAACAGATGAATATTCACATTGAGGACGATTTTACGCCGGATTTTACGGATGTTTTTTGAGGATATTATTTGAGGTTTCTGCGGGCGCACGGACCGTTTAAGTAAGAACTGTGTCGTGGATTATGCCAGGGCAGACGGTTGAATTAATAGCATGGCTTAGTAGGTTTTCCCAATCCAATCCTCAGGCAACACACACTAATACGTTATCAAAGTCTGCTCAGTTACCGTGACTTCTTTGACGCTATTTCAGGAAAGGTATTCTTCTTCAAGTTCTACTTTTACAATATTTGATAACAATCTTTTCAAGGCTGTAAAACAAAAAAGTACTGAGCAGCTTATTTGTTGCTCAAAGCATATTTGACAATTTGGTTTAAAAATTAAAACCCATGTAATTTTTCTGAAATTTGAATATTATGATCTCTAAGTTTGGTAGTACACATATCTAACTTAAAAATCGGGCTTCAACGTGCTAGATTTTGATTTAGAGATCAATATTATGATAATCTTACAAAAGAATATGTAGAAATTCTAAAAAGTTACTTTTCTCATAGTAAAACCCATGTCATTTCCCTCAAACTTTCACAGAATATAGTAGATGGATATTACTGTCTAAATTGTATATACTACATAGGTCACCGTTCTTGTTTCCGAGAGAATTGACCATATTTGTCAGTACATTTCTTTTGTAAATCGAGCAAATATAAATTGGGCTAATTCACCTATCAATATTGAATAACCTAGACAACAAATTAAATAAGCTTATTTAGAATTAAAATGATTCAGAAAGCACCAGTTTCGACTAATAATTACCACTATTTAGGAATCATCAGGTGGCGCCTGTGTGAATTGTAGGATATGCCTTTAATACGAGAACTGTGTCTATGCACCATTGAACCGTGTTTTTTTGTAACCCTTTTAAATCAGACACTTAGTGTTTATTGACAAATGATTATGATTAGAAAAACTGGATTTTACTTCCATGATAGACCCATCATGATGATGGTTCGGAATATAAACATAATATTGTTTCAAATACAGTGCGTATATACTTAATATCCGAGGATATTGTGCAGAGTCAACTCCAAGAGAAATAGTGTTTAAATGAAAAAATAGTGTTTACCTAAGCGAACTAATGTCAGTACCCCATTTCTCTGGAAAAGGTGGATAATAAATACAATATAGACTGTTTTCAGATGAAAGTGGCTATATGCTCCTCGGAGTCGTTTCTGCGTACTATCCTCGCATGCGCTCGGATATTACTACACATCAACTCCTCGGACCATACGACCGCTTACACCTGAAACCAGTCAATATCGTACCAGCGATGGGGCATTGGTCATTGTACCACTGATGGGTCAGTGATATCATATGGTCAATATGTTCGTGTCATCCTAGCTTGTGAAATAAGGTAGAATCATCCTAGTTCGATTATGAGAATATGTGCTAAATGAAGGGTGTGCTCCACCAGGCCGATTTCTCACCCGATCAATTGTTCCTGGGCCCTGTAGAGGAAGGTCACATATTGTAATTTATTTAATTCTGATAATAACAGTTTGATAAATGACCATTTTCAAAGATTTGAGAAATTCTAGGGCATCCGATAGTGATCGGCGATTGTCTGGCTACAGAATCGGCTACCGTCGGTCCAGTGGAACACCCCCTTTAAGTGAACAATTTAAATGAAATATTTCTTTTAAAATGTAAGTCGATATAGGATATATCTGTGAGCGGGGTGTGTATTTGAGGTGAGTATAAAAACTATATCAAATTATATATTTATAAATAACCATATATGAATTATATTCATAAAAAATGCGTACTTAAATCATACAATTGATATCATCACGCAACAATACTTATATACTCCCACAAATGAACCTGATTACCCTGATGTATATCATCCCCCCTAGAGTGATCCTCCATATTGTGATGGGCAACGGTAATGGCAGGGTTAGTTCAGAATACGATTTACTGCCATTGCGCCTGGGGCCATGCTACCTATTCGGTGGCGTTATTCGGGGGAGCAGGACTGGCAAAGCACAGAGTACCGCAGGAAACATGTCCAGATTGATGCCATTCACACACTTTGTTCTGATGGATCCATGGATCGTACATCTGGGATCTGTTTCAATAGTTTAGGCGAACGTGGACGACATTATGGACGTCTTAGGCATGGCGTCCACCTACTACGATAGAAATTTAGACCTACCGATATGGCACCGATACAAAAAGCAAATATCGGAGACATATCGGGAAAGTGCAAAATCGAAGACATATGTCTAAACATGCCAATCCACCACACATTTAATAGGGTTTTTATCGGTGTCTAATCGCAGAAACGTAGTCAACTGCCCCGATATTAGGTGACCTTCCGACGCGATTTTGATTTTTCATCGGGAGGTGCATCGTAGACCATATCGGAGCCATATTGTAGTAGGTGGACGCCGGGCCTTATACTGTCTTAGCAAATAGACCTAAAAATGAGGTACAGAAAAGGTTCTTAACCCTTCCCCTGCAGCATACAGTTTCCCTGCTCAGCATTACACGGCAGGCATTGCCTGCCCAAACGACCCTGCTACGGCAGGCACCTATTTGGGGAAATCGCAATGTCATGTGATGTATCATGTGATTTTAGTAATTTGCCTTGGTGAGTGATTATATTTTGTTATACCAAATCAAAGGTCAATATGGCTATTATAAATTGTCAAAATGTCTTTTAAATCAAACAATTCTTTTTATTCTATTGAATTTTGTATAAAAGTATCAATGATACCTCTAAGATGCTTGGAGGCATCTTCCTTCCGTAGCCAGGGGAATGCCTGGAGGCCTCTTCCTGCCATTAAAGGGTTAAAGTACGGTCCTAGATTATTAAACGAGCCCTCATTCACAGAGTACCTACAACAATATGCCTAATATTGATTGAGAAAACAAACTGACTGAATCCCTATGTATGATCCCCAAATGCTCATTTTAGGGGTTCACTAATGCTCAATGTGTCCGCTTACACGGGTTTTTATTTGCTCGGAACGGAAACTGGTAGGATACCCGTCAAAGGCGTCCGCTTACACGGGGTTCTAGGCCTTTTCGAACCGAAACAACTGGCTACTTGCGCGGGGTGTCCGCTTACGTGAGGTGCCCGCTTACGCAGGGTTAAACTAAACATCTCATAGAGGGGGAAATTTCCGTTCTGAGAAAAAATGTGTGATTACCTGGGGTTTTCGCTTACGCGGGGTGTTCGCTTATGTGGGGTGCTCGCTTACGTGGGGTTCTACTGTATATATATAGTCTTGGAGTATAACACAGGGGACTCACACCAAGCGAGTGAAGGCAGCGATCTCTGGAATCGCCAACACAAATTGGCGTATTCATATGTGAGATATTATTTCATAAGAATATCTCCTGTCTATAATTTAGCAACTTGGAAGCAATAATAAGGTGAAATTTTTATATTTTTTTATTATTTATTTAGTTGCACAAAAATAGGTACAATAATGACCTCTGCCATGGCAGGTATTCTGGTCATTCAGATAACTAGGTTTGGCGGAAACGGTGCTTCGCCAGTAAGTAGATATACAATATTTACATGGGGTGAAGAATGATGGTGAGGGATACAAGCAAGTACACAACAACTCTCATTAAGGCTAACGAGTTCAGATTAACATCGAGGATTCTAAGGATCATTTACGTGTTCAGTAAATTTTAACTTTATGAACTTCTTGAAATAATAGCTCACATACAGGCCATTTTGTGTTGGCGATTACGGAAATCGCTGCGTTTCTCGCTTGGTGTGTCTCCGGCTTAAGATTATAAATAGAAAACATGGCTCCAATGACAGGAGGTCCCTATAAATATAGGTATCGATATATTTACTAAAATCTATATACTTCATTTCTGCCAATAATAGCAATATAAGTGTATGCCTATTTGCATATAAACCGTATTATTGATATTGATTTGTTGCTTGCCTTCCATGATCACGTCCTCGGTAAACTCATGACGGTCCTCGCATGCTTGGCAGACATCAGAGAGAAAATAAAATGCCGTCAGTTTGTGATTTGGATAAATTTCCCCTGGGAATGTGTCAAAGTCTTAATTAAGCATGGCTAGGTCAGTGGGACAAAGCAGGACTGAGCTGAACTCCTTTGAATCAGTCCCGTCCGACGTGGGTTGTAAATGCGGTGAGGTAATTCATCAGTAGTCGGATCTGCCTGGATGATGGTGGAGGAAATAATTGATGATGGGAGAGACACAAACCCAAAGGCACAACGGGGTCAAGTAAATAGAGAAAATAAAAACTTTTATTCATGACGATGAAGGAGAGGACGATGACAGAAAATGAAATGAGGAAGGATAACAAAGATTATTGAACCTATTGTGGAAGGTATCACTTTGTTGAATTTGGGACTAAGACCACTGGAATGTACACAGACTGAATAAGGAGTAATAAGCACTGCACAAAAACCACCGTTTTATTCATATATACGCCATCACGGAGGTGCATGTATTGGCTGATTATTGACTTGTTTTCATTTATATACGCCCAGGCCTTATATACGACAGACGCGTCTTGGCTGTATTTCACACCCGGCGTATATGAGAGAAAATACCCTCTGCCCCCGCCCCCTCCCGCCCCTTGGTGTTGGTAGAAGTACAGGTGTCCTCAGTAGGAAGCCCCCCCCCCCCCACACACACCCCCTGCCACCTTCCCCCCCCCCCCCCCGGCCGCTCTCAGTGAAGCCCTGTTCACTGGACGCTTATATATACGCCCACAGATGAGGTGTATACACACGGGGATTAAGACAATCTTGTAGACGCAAAATACCTACTTATATACGCCGGGCACATTCATATGTAAAATGATGGTTTTCGTGCAGTGAAGGCAACTTCCAAATTAGTTGACCACAGTCAAGACCTCCGGATACCCTACAGTGCATAATATCCAAAATCTTAGACAATCGGGAACATCTTTATCTTACACAAATGTCTTGACTAGGAATATCGGGGTGCATCGTAATCGGGTTTTAAATACATCGTAAGGCCTAGCATGGATAATTTGGAGCTCAATGGTTCCCAAGCTTAGGCCTTGTACCCACCAACGCGGATGGTCTATGCTAGAACTCCCAATAGCCTACGATTGGAAATGACAAAATCGAAGCCTATCGGGAGGTATATGAAAGAGGCCTTGAATCGTAGGGCACTGTCGTAAACCAATCGGTGAATCATGCTCCATGGCTACGATGAGTTACCAATAGCCTACAATAGGCTACGATGGGCTATAAAAAAATCCGACATGTTGGATCTTATCTGGAGCTCTACAATTGGCGTTTCCAACAGTATCCTATAGGTATCCAATGATGGGCTATCATAGAGTCAATCATAGAAACATGGTCCATTGCCACGATTCTATCTGACCTCCCGATGAAATTTTATTCCAGTCGGGAAGTCAATCGCAAGGCCTATCGGGACCGGAATCGGCGTTGGTGGATGCAAAGCTTAACAAACTGCGCACCTTACTAAACAAGGCACCTCTGCCCATGCGCAGTGCTCAGCTCGTGGCGCGCGCCCAGCGCTCTGATTGGAGCAGCTCCGAGCAGCTCCGAGCAGTTCCGAGCAGCTCCGAGCAACTCCGAAGCGCTCACCCGAGTCCGCCCCGCCATATTGCCCTGTCGCCGGAGCGCGGTGATTTACACCGGCCTCTCTAATAGGCTGCGGTCGTCGCGTGCCCTCCATTCACCGCCCGTTCTGGTAGACAGGGTCCTGTCAATGCAGGGTCGCCTAGATTAGAAGAGCAGCTTCTCCTGAAAACTCCGCTCCATTGTTATCAGCGGGTCTTGACAGAGAGCAATTACCAACACCTGCCAACGAGTCGGCGGCAGGGAGAGACTGCCAGGGACCTACTGATAGAGCCGGGGTTGTCGCCGTGATGTAACCGCTGGGTGTGTGTATATATATACGCCGGATGTATCTATATACATATATATATACAATATCAATAGCATAGAGAATCAGTTAACAATGTTAAGCCTCTGTGACAAAAATACAAGGGGTTAGATAAATATCTAGTACTATGGAGAAACCAAGCAAGAGTTAGTCATGTTGTTGTTTTTCGCACGATGGCAAGATCGCGATATTACTGCGCGAGGCGAAGCTGAGAGCAGTAATACGCGATCTTGCCGGAGTGCGATGAACAACAACACGACTAACTTGAGTTTGGCTTAGAATTTATCCTACCCCGCCTGTCTAAATTACTTCTACATTAACAAATGACGTCATTTATCAAGTGTATCCCACTAGAGCGATATTTTTCATTTTTCTGAACTCCAGACCGAATACAGTGACCTAATGTTAAGCCTATGGAGTTTTTTATTAGGGGTAGGATAAATATGAAGGATGGTTCTAGTGCTGTTGTCTATGAAAAATAGTCACTGTATAATCAGGTATCCCCACTGTACCCACCTACCAATGGGACAAGAAGATAATAATTCAGCGATGGGATCTTTTAAGTAGGAGGCAAACTTCAAGTCATTTAGTGATTTCCAGAAGACATAATCAAATAAGTTATACAATCCCGATTAAGGTCCCAATTGATACTGATTTTTAAGCTCCCTAGGCCCAAATGTTAATTTTTAAAGAGATCTCCGAAATATCCAGGAGAAAAGTCCTTGAACAATCTTTCTGAGGAAGTTCAGGTGCCTTCAAACACGCAATATCGAAACTAGAGTTTCTTTGAACTCAGACTGTATCCCCCCCCCCCCACCACCATTCTCATCAACACCTCATCTCATCCCAACTCAACACCTTGTAATCTTTTGAAAACTTCTCCCTATATAAGTTAATATAGTTATGTCATGTTATGCTAGAAGTCTTTAGTATTATTATTTAGGCAATTATACCTGCCTAATAATTGGAATATGTTCTCTATTTTTATATTCATAAAGTAGACTAACGCATGACTTGTGTAACTTCTCGAAGTGTAAACACCAGGACCGTCCTATGCTGTAATGGAAGACCACGTATCCTAGGTGAATAACTTTGTTAATAAAAAAAGAAAAAGAAGGTGTAAATATCCATAGTTATTAGCTGTAGAACCCACTTTTACAAAGAAAAACAACGTTTTATGATCTTCTACAATTTAGGGGATCTCTCCTTTCTCAGCCTGCTGGCGCCTATGATATGTAAAGTGCACAGTAATGCATGACCATTTGATATTAAAAAAAAAGGACAAAACAACTAGGGATGTCTAATGCGTCTCCTCAACCCAGTCAAAATACTCTGTTGAGAGAATGACGAGAGACATTTTATAGATGGAGTCACTTTCCATTGGAATGTTTGCTGATCTAGTGTCGAGAGATATCTCAAGCCAAAGACCCAATGTCATACGACAGCTCCTCAAACCCACTCGTTCTGAAATTAGAACAATATCAAAATCGATTTAACCATCAACTTTTCAACAACCACCATTTTTTAGACTCCCTCCGTCCCTCCCTTGCACTCGTCTTTTTTCTGGGCCCATGGGAAAGCATGATCAATAGCAAAATTAGGATCATTGAACTAGTCACGTTTAAAGACCTTCGGTTATGGTTCCCATGAAACAAATATGTTTTTTTTGTGTTATTGTGGAAGATGCGGGTCGTCTGCCCAAGTTTGTCCTTCAATGTTAGCGATCGATAGATGGGATTTTAACATTATTGGTCCACCAATTATCGCTCTTCTGTTGGGTTCGTTATTTTCAAACCTCTACTTGTTTGCATGACCTAAAACATTATGCACATCAGAAGTACCCTGTTATGAACAATAAACTACAGAAAAATGACCATGTGGAGAGTAATGGTTGTGTCTATAGTCTATTTCCGTGGTAAAAGCTAGTGGGTATCTGACCACTGTATCCTAAATGGGCTTGAGCTTTTAGTTTATCATATTCCCATCTTCCTGTCATTCGATTAAATTTGATTGATCGCTTCAATGATGTTGGGATCAAACAACTTTGAATGAAACTCGATACTGAACTAACCCAGATGACGTCCCCTCAGGGCTTTTGATTCGGAAAGCCATGAAGAAACTACATTTCCAATATAGATCTGTGCAACCTTCAAAAGTATAGTGCCCATTAAATAATAATGGATCATCTCTCGAAAAATGGTGCGAATGTATATTGTGTATTCACACAGCATTATGATTGTTTTTTTTGTATATATATATAAATCAAAATATATAAAACCAAAGTAGCAAATAATACTTTACATATACATTTATATATAGACTTGCTTTTTCGGGGTTTGTCCAGCACAAACACTAGATTCTACATTCGTCTCTCTTCATTTTAAATAAATTTTTTCGCTCGTCAGCAATTTCCTTTCTTGATAAATATCGGACAGAAACACGTGTCATTTAGGAAAATAATGATATCATTTAGTAGAGAGACATTTATTCATCGCTTACTTGATTTGCTTCTTATACTCCTCATGCGCCCAGCAACAAGGGTTCTGTATAATATATTTTGACCAGCATAGGGATCTTTCTAGCAGGGTTAGTTAAGATGGTATTATTATCATTATTATTAATGATAATATTGTTTATTATGTGTTTATATTGTATTTTATCACCCATCGTATACAGAGACTCCATTGAACATGTATGGGGAGTCAGTAAACCACCACCCATTGTATAAAACCTGTCAGATACCACAACTGTGGTATACGGATTCAAGCCTGTGGTATATGGCCTCAAAACCATGGTATACGGGGAAAATAGTCCCTTTTGCTTTAGAGCAAAGAAATAGTCCCTATTGTTATACCCTTTAATATGGCAATTACAGGGTTTAATTTATTCGAAAAGATGGATAATATATGCAGCAAACGATGATTTTGTGAACAAGCAGCTCTGTAAACCACTCGCGGTTGACCTCGTAATACACTCGCTAGCGCTCGTGTATTACAACGCGTCAACCTCTCGTGGTTTACATCCGCCTGTCTACAAAACCATCGATTATTGTCTATGTCATCGCTACCTCGTAGACTGATTTGTTCTGTTTGGTGATGGACCTTAAGGGTATTTAAAAGAACTGAGTAAGTCCAACAACTTGTAGATGTACTCTATGAACTGTACACTCAGAATCGGGTTGTTGGTAGACCGCAAGGTTTGTAAGCGAACTGGCCTGAATATATATATTTAAAAAAACTGATATTGCACAATATATCCAACGTATTTTCACAAAGTAGGAGTATTTGCCTTCGATTATTCATCGTACAAAAAGACCCCATTGAAAATGTATGGGGACCACGACCCATTATATAAAACCTGTCAGATACCATAACTGTGGTATACGGATTCATATCTGTGGTATATGGCATCAAAACCATGGTATACTGGGAAAATAGCCCCTTTGTGCTTTAGACCAAAGAAATAGAAAAAAAATTGTTATACCCTTGAATCAATGAGTGGGTTTAATCAAATCAAAAACATGGATAATAAACGCAACAAACGATGGTTATGTGTACAGGCTGCTCTGTAAACCACTCGAGGTTGACGTCGTAACACACTCCCTAGCTCTCTTATATTACCACGCGTCAACCTCTCGTGGTTTACAGCCGCCTGTCCACAAAACCATCGATTATTGTCTATGCATACATATCAGATCTTTAACAGAGATTTTCGAATGCGGTCGGCTTGTGATGATGAATACACGCATCATGTGAGAATCACCAGACCGTGCCATTCGCATGCATCGTGCTTCCACGGTTCAGAATCCACTGTGTTGTACAGGACACAGTGGGCAGTGGCCCGTGACCGTCCTGCGGCGGAATCCTTGACCCTGTCGACCCATCCCTGTAGAGAACCATGTCGGGAAGCCATAAATCCCAGGTGATAGGCCCGTGGTACATTCCACCGCTTAGATACAGATACAACGTTGCCGTTCAAAGTAAGACAGTTTACGTAAGGTACTTATATAGGACGTCCTGACCATGCTGTACAAGTCACAGAACGAGATGGTAATTTACGGTTTGTACGGACCGAGGCATTTATGCCGAGTTCCGTACAAACGGTAAATTATCATCGAGTTCTGTGACTTGTATACAAGCATGGTTGGACGTTGTATATTTACTATATACCCGAAATTTAAAAAAAAAATCAATTTCATTTGGCTTAACAACCAATATCTTAATAAACCTGCATGGCAAGGTGGTCCGTATTTTAGTGTACGGACCAGTGGTCCGTACAGTATTTTTACGTCATATGCCGAAACAGTGCATATTTACAGTATATATATATATATATATATATATATATATATATATATATATATAGCATGGGTATATAGTAATCATATAGAACGTCCTGACCATGCTGTACAAGTCACAGAACGAGATGGTAATTTACAGTTTGTACGGAACGAGGCGTTTACGCCAAGTTCCATACAAACCGTAAATTATCATCGAGTTCTAGTAATGTTTATTTTAATAAACGTGTATGGGAAGGTAGTCCATATTTTCCTGTATGGACCAGTAGTCAGTACAGTATTTTTACGTTATATGGCTTAACAGTGAGTATTCATAGTATATATACAGCATGGATATATAGTAAATCATCTAATCATACACTGTTCTCTTACTGTAGTTCATATTCTACCCTGAATCAGCTATAGGGCTAATTGTGACAATCAGAGCAATTCAAAGAAACGACCTATCTTCTTGACATGTCAAATCTTTAATTATGAGCGTTCATTGAATGATTAATCACAATCAGAATAAAGTTCATTATAGTATATATATCCTTCTCTGACTGGCCAATGAACGAAAGACCAGAAGAATCTCCAGTTTACTGGCCGCCTGTGTTGCCATAGCAATAGATTTCGCCTGCTACTGACTGTGACCCGATGGCGATCAAAGTGATAGGGTATCAATCTCCCAGCAGATATCCTGACCAGTAGTCAGGATATATGTATGGAGAGTGTTTGGAATACTGGCGCTAAACAGCGCCATAAATCCAACACTATTACCGATTGTACCAGTCCCTATATCCCAGCAAGGAGGGTAGCCATAGGATGCAGGGACTGGAGCCTGTATCCCGGCAAGGAGGGTAGCCATGGGATGCAGTGACTGGAGCCTGTATCCTGGCAAGGAGGGTAGCCATAGGATGCAGGGACTGGAGCCTGTATACCAGCAAGGAGGGTAGCCATAAGATGCAGGGACTGGCGCCTGTATCCCAGGGAGGAGGGTAGGCACAGGATGCAGGGGCTGGAACCTGTATCCCAGCGAGGAGGGTAGCCATAGGATGCAGGGACTGGATCCTGTATCCTAGCGAGGGGGTTAGCCATAGGATGCAGGGACTGGAGCCTGTATCCCAACGAGGAGGGTAGCCATAGGATGCAGGGACTGGAGCCTGTATCCCAGCGAGGAGGGTAGCCATAGGATGCAGGGACTGGAGCCTGTATCCCAGCGAGGAGGGAAGCCATAGGATGCAGGGACTGGAGCCTGTATCCCAGCGAGGAGGGTAGCCATAGGATGCAGGGACTGGAGCCTGTATCCCAACGAGGAGGGTAGCCATAGGATGCAGGGACTGGAGCCTGTATCCCGGCAAGGAGGGTAGCCATAGGATGCAGGGACTGGAGCCTGTATCCCAGCGAGGAGGGAAGCCATAGGATGCAGGGACTGGAGCCTGTATCCCAGCGAGGAGGGTAGCCATAGGATGCAGGGACTGGAGCCTGTATCCCAACGAGGAGGGTAGCCATAGGATGCAGGGACTGGAGCCTGTATCCCGGCAAGGAGGGTAGCCATAGGATGCAGGGACTGGAGCCAGTCTACCTATAATCGCCTAGTGTAAACGTCGGGTAAATTAGTTTATCCGCCACACAGAATGTAGGGTCAAGCACTAATTCACAGTTCCTTTTACCAATGATCAGGCTCCAGCCTCTAATCCACGGTCTTCACTCATTCTCAATGACTGGTCATGTGACCTGTGACGTGGTCCACGTGATGAGGAGACCGTGTCACGTGACAGTAGCCTCGTGGTTTACCGTTAGCGGCGAGAGTTGGGTCTTAGACCCGCAAACTACACTGGCCGCCAGAGCTACACTACGTTAGGTCTGGTCGGGTTAAATCCGCGGCCGCCTTGAACCAGTAGCTATAAGTATTTGTTGCTCTCCTACCAGATCTTTTGTCTCGCTTGGAGAGTGTATCAATTCATAATCTCAAAGCCAGTTCTCAATTTTCGTTGTTCCTTTCGTCCTTTTTCGTCCTTTTTTTAAATACAATGAATATAAAGCTAGGTTTCATTATCAATTTGTTAGCTATGAATTCTAGCTATTAAGTATATCTACTTTCAGGGACTACATAGAACAAAACTACTTAGTTTGAGGGGCACACAGAGTAATACCGAGTGGGATTTAACCCGGCCAACTTCTATGTTCTGGTGTCTGGTGTACCTGAAATACATGGGATTTTCACTCGTCAAGATTTTAGAATCACCGCCTTTTCAAACAATATTGCCAAAATAGGTTGAGCACAAACTTGTTCATATGGCTGACGTAGACTAATGAGTGTGTGGTCTGCTTGGTTAGACTCGTGAGCCACGTGTTTGGCCACATCATAGCTGGGGCTGTGTTACTGCTATTTATTATCACGCTCATTTACCTCCGATTTATGACTCCCATTCCCCGTCAGATCTACACTAGGTGTGTCAGCCACACGGTCACGTACGGAACTCAACTCAATGAAGTTTTCTCAGAAACCCGACGCATAGCTGTGTCATTGGTGGAAGTCTGGGCACACACCCATGCTGGTCATCAGGAAGTCATATAGTCAGGGCGTTTAACAAAAACCATGACTGGTACTGGGGCCTATTTAGTAACTTATGAAAGATTATGACGAGGCGTTCGGAGTCCGATGTCCTATTTGATAACTTATGCCAATGGAAGTATAAGGTACAAGGAGACCTCGTAAGAGAGGTTATCATTTAATAATATATAGAGATATTGTTAGTGTGACTGAATGGAATCTGTTCAGAGATATTCTGGTCAAAAATATTCATCGAGTTTGAAGAATGAGGTGAAGGAAAATGTACCAGATAAAAATATCGAAGAACAGATTGAATTCAGGTAAACTCATTTTTGTCTCCTTATCATTATATACCTAGAAATCATTAAAAACGCCATTTCACATTTTTACAACTCACGTTCTCGAGAATGAAAGTTGTCACGTGGTACGGAGGGACGAATCAGTATTCTTTCGTCACTCAGTGACGAACAGGATCTGTCCTGGTCAGTATAAGTGAGATATTCGCCCACAGATAAATGATACTATTCAAGCTTGTTAGCTGAGACTGTCTTTCCTGACCAAAGGTCACAGGCACCATCCCCCTCCCCCGTGCTATACCGTGTACCTACCTTCGCCCATTCCCTTGTCCCGAGATCTCTGCCAGTCCCCACATATTTTTATGTTCCCGTATGCCCCTCCATCCCCAGTCCCCACATATTTTTATGTTCCCGTATACGCCTCCATCTCCAGTCCCCACATATTTTTATGTTCCTGTATACCCCTCCATCCCCAGGTGTCCCCTTTTCCTTCTCATTGGGTCCCCCATACGTGTATGTCCCTCTTCACCTCCTGTCAATACTTAGTAGAAATCAAACGAGAGTCAGCCTTGTCAATGTTTATGCCACGATGGGCAGGTTGTGTATTACTAGACGAGGCGTTAGCCGAGTGTAGTGAGTAGCAGACCTGACCAGAGTGGCATAAACATTGACAAGGCTAACTCGAGTTCGGTTTTGTATTTATCCTACCCCATCTCACCGATATACAGAGAAAATGTTGTAATTATCCATGACAGTACCGTTTTTACACTGCCGGATCTACTTTCGTTATCTGGTCCCTGATTGGTCCGTTTTTTTATTCACCTCGGTGCATAAATAACACTTTATTCAACGCTCCATCAAATACATTGAGTCAATGTTAAATCTAGAGCGTTTTTTATTAGGGGTAGGATAAATACCCCTCTCCCTTCCCCATATGCACCCCTATGCCCGTGTATCTCCTCTTCCCTGGAGATATCGATTGGAGAACCCGACCCGTTTCAGATACTAATGGATAACTTTTTCATGTAGAAGTAAAGGTCTGACTAGGTAGCTTTTAGACAAACCAGTGGCTATAGAAAATAAGTCCAGTTATGTTTAGGTGTGGGTGTAATTTTTTCGGCGAAATCGGGGCCCGATTTACGAAAATCGGGGTGCCGAGTGTTCGCCGGGGGAGTTCCCAACATATGTTTAGGTGTGGGGTTAAGGTTAGAGATAGGGATAGGGTTAGGATTAGGAATAGGGTTAGGGTTTGGATAGAGAAAGTGTTAGGGTTAGGGATAGGGTTAGGGAAGTGTTGTTTTTTTTTCTTCCTCAGAGAAGACCAAATTTGAATATAACATACTCACTACTAACCTTAGTATTTATCAACAGTTGTAATGATTACTTAGTGGGTTGGGAGACAAAAAAACTAAATTTATTAGGGGTCCAGTTTTTTCACGGGTCGAATTCTTTATACGGGTCGAGTTTCTTACGGGTCGAGTTTTTTACGGGTCGAGTTCTTTAAACGGGTCGAGTTTCTTACGGGTCGAGTTCCCCAGTATTTCTTTGGTGCCCTAGTGTCCCCCCCCCCCCTGGCTTCTTCCCCCCGTCCCCTTCCCCCTATCCACCCTCCACCCCACAGCCTGGCTGTGACACTCATGGCCGAAGCCAGTGTCCGGGCTGGGCCGGAGAACTGGCTTGGCGGTGTTTGTGCTGGGACTACAGCGACCCGAGTCGAGCCAAACAGTTAAACACGGAGGACAAACAGGGCGCTTGTAGGACGGCGCGCGGCGGGGTGCGGCCGTGTGTGGTGATTGTGGTGGTGGTAGGAGTGGTAGGAGTGGTGGTAGCGGTAGTGTGGTGGGTGGTGTGGTGGTAGCGATAGTGTGGTGGGTGGTGTGGGGGGAGTGGTGGGTGTGGTGGTAGCGAGAGTGTGGTGGGTGGTGTGGGGGGTGTGGTGGGTGTGGTGGTAGCGAGAGTGTGGTGGGTGGTGTGGGGTGTGTGGTGGGTGTGGTGGTAGCGGTAGTGTGGTGGGTGGTGTGGGGGGTGTGGTGGGTGTGGTGGTAGCGGTAGTGTGGTGGGTGGTGTGGGGAATGTGGTGGGTGTGGTGGTAGCGGTAGTGTGGTGGGTGGTGTGGGGGGTGTGGTGGGTGTGGTGGTAGTGATAGTGTGGTGGGTGGTGTGGGGGGTGTGGTGGTAGCGATAGTATTGGTGGGTGGTGTGGGGGGTGTGGTGGTAGCGATAGTATTGGTGGTGGGTGGTGTGGGGGGTGTGGTGGTAGCGATAGTATTGGTGGGTGGTGTGGGGGGTGTGGGTGGTGTGGGGGGTGTGGTGGTAGCGATAGTGTGGTGGGTGGTGTGGGGGGTGTGGCGGGTGTGGTGGTAGCGATAGTATTGGTGGTGGTAGTGGTACCAGTGGTGGGTGTGGTGGTAGCGGTAGTATTGGTGGTGGTAGTGGTACCAGTGGTGGGTGTGGTGGTAGCGGTAGTATTGTGGGTGGTAGTGGTACCAGTGGTGGGTGTGGTGGTAGCGGTAGTATTGTGGGTGGTAGTGGTACCAGTGGCGGATGTGGTGGTAGCGATAGTATTGGTGGTGGTAGTGGTACCAGTGGTGGGTGTGGTGGTAGCGATAGTATTGGTGGTGGTAGTGGTACCAGTGGTGGGTGTGGTGGTAGCGATAGTATTGGTGGTGGTAGTGGTACCAGTGGTGGGTGTGGTGGTAGCGATAGTATTGGTGGTGGTAGTGGTACCAGTGGTGGGTGTGGTGGTAGCGATAGTGTGATGGGTGGTGTGGGGTGTGTGGTGGTAGCGGTAGTATTGTGGGTGGTAGTGGTACCAGTGGCGGATGTGGTGGTAGCGATAGTATTGGTGGTGGTAGTGGTACCAGTGGTGGATGTGGTGGTAGCGATAGTATTGGTGGTGGTAGTGGTACCAGTGGCGGATGTGGTGGTAGCGATAGTATTGGTGGTGGTAGTGGTGCCAGTGGTGGGTGTGGTGGTAGCGGTAGTGTGGTGGGTGGTGTGGGGGGTGTGGGGTGTGTGGTGGTAGCGGTAGTATTGGTGGTGGTAGTGGTACCAGTGGTGGGTGTGGTGGTAGCGATAGTATTGGTGGTGGTAGTGGTACCAATGGTGGGTGTGGTGGTAGCGATAGTATTGGTGGTGGTAGTGGTACCAGTGGCGGATGTGGTGGTAGCGATAGTATTGGTGGTGGTAGTGGTACCAGTGGTGGGTGTGGTGGTAGCAGTCGCAGTGGTGGCGATGGCTTTCTACTGAGGACACCTGTACTTCTACCAACACAAAGGGGCGGGTCGGGGCGGGGCAGAGGGTATTTTCTCTCATATACGCCGGGTGTGAAATACAGCCAAGACGCGTCTGTCGTATATATAAGGCCTGGGCGTATATAAATGAAAACAGGTCAATATTCAGCCAATACATGCACTTCCATTATGGCGTATATATGAATAAAATGGTGCAGTGTTAGCGATAGTGTTTGCCATGGTAGTGGTTGAAGTGGTAGGTGTGGTGGATGTGGTGGTTGCGATAGTATTGGTGGTAGGAGTGGTACCAATGGTGGGTGTGGTGGTTGCGATAGTATTGGTGGTGGTAGTGGTACCAGTGGTGGGTGTGGTGGTTGCGATAGTATTGGTGGTGGTAGTGGTACCAGTGGCGGGTGTGGTTGTAGCGATAGTGGTAGTGGTTGAAGTGGTGGGTGTGGTGGGTGTGGTGGTAACGATAGTGTTAATGGTGGTAGTGGTCAAAGAAGTGGTAGTGGTGGTAGGGATGGTGTTAGTGGTCGAAGTGGTCGAAGTGGTGACCTTGGGTATGAGGGCAATAGGCGTGGTCGAATTGTCGTGTGGTGATTGTATTTTTGGTAGCAGTGGTACCAGCGATGGGTGTGGTAGTAGCAATAGTGTTGACAATTGTTGAATTGTCGGGTGTGGTGGTGGTGGTGGGTGTGGTGGTAGTGATAGTGTTGGTAATGGCCGAAGTGGTGACATTGGGTGTGAGGGTGATAGGTGTGGTAGTGCTGTGTGTTGTGATTGTATTTGTGGTAACAGTGGTATTGGCGGTGGGTGTGGTAGTAGCAATAGTGTTTACAATTGTTGAATTGTTGGGTGTGGTGTTGGTGGTGGGTGTGGTGGTAGTTATAGTGTTGGTAATGGCCGGAGTGGTGACATTGGGTGTGAGGGTGATAGGCATGGTGGTGTTATGTGTTGTTATTGCATTGGTGGTAGGAGTGGTACCGGAGGTGGGTGTGGTGGTAACGATAATTATAACTGGTGGTAATGGTTGAAGTGGTGGCGATGGGTGTGACAGCGTGTGGTGGTGCTATTGGTGCCTGTAGTGGAGAATATGGTTGTGACTGTATTGGTAGTAGCCATCAAAGTAGTGTGTGGCTGTAGCGATAGTGTTAGTGTTGGTAGTGGTAGAAGTGGTGGCGGTGGGTGTGGGGGTGATAGGTGTGGTGATGTTAGTTATGCTAGTAGTTGTGACTTCGGCAGTGATGGTATTGGTTGTAGCCATCGAAGTACTGGTAGTGGTGGCTGTAGCAGTCGCAGTAGTGACATTGGGGGTAGTGGCAGTGAGTGGTCGTAGTGGTGATGGGTTGTTGTGATGGTGGGTTTGATGGTGATGATTATGGTGAAGTGGTGTCGAAGTAGAAACGATTATTTAATTCACTCCAGGGACCTGTTTCACTAGTTTCATGACATGTCTAGATGGTGTCTAGATGGTGTGTCCGGTTTCATAAGAACTAGACATTAGACTTCCTTTTGTCCGTTCTTGCTTGCACTGTTGGTGCCGCTTTTCAAATATGTCTAACACTTTTGTCACGAAACTAGTGAAACAGGTCCATGATGTGTAGATTTGTCTAATTCTTATGTTTAGGGTCTGTCTTTTCTTAAGGGTAACTACTTGTGTTGACACGAAACTAGACAACCCCAATGTCTGTATGGTGTCACAGACATGTCACGAAACTAGTGAAACAGGTCCCTGGTATTTATCCCCATAGACTTAACATTGGGAACTTCTATCAAACGCCCATCGAAAATTGAGAAAAAAATACTTATCGTGGTATTTTGTAACAATTGTTAGCCAATTAGTCAAAGTGAGGGGTGAGATAAATTCATCAAGTTTACCGTCAGAGCTCGATCGCATCTGATGGGATACGAGCTCTGACTGTAAACTTTCATAGGTTTCCTCTTGCAGATTTTAGATGATGATCGATAGTTTTGTGGACAGGTGACCTTTAACAATGAGGGTTACGCTTAGTAATACTCAAGCACTAGCAAGTGAATTGAGAGTGGTTTACAGAGCCGCCTATCAATAAAACCATAGTTTGTTGTATTCATTATCCATCTTTTCGAATAAATTAAACCCAGTAAATGCCATATTACTGGGTCTAAGAATAGGGACTTTTTTTTGCTCTAAAGCACAAAGACACTATTTTCCCGTATACGATGGCTTCGAGGCCGTATACCACAGATTGGAATCTATATACAGCAGTTCTAGTAACTGACAGGTTTTATATGATAGGTGTTGGTTTACTGAATCCCATACATTTTCAATTGGATATTTGTATATGAATGTCTGTTTGATAATAAATTTCTAGTCTGCTTCCGTTCAAGGAAAACCAAAAACTCGTATTTTATTTAATGGGCATTCAATTTCTTGTTTGAGCAACTGGAATACGCGATTACGCGATCATCAAACCAGGGAAGACATAAAGGACATACATGCTAAATGGCTGAATATATATTTTGATATTACTTGCTGTGTTTGAATCATAGAGAAAAATATTCCCCCGATCGGCACCAGGCTGGCAAAACGGGCCCTCCGGCGCGAGGGGGAGCCACTGTAACTCGCTAATTTGTAGCCGGGCGCCATTGTGACGTCACAGTATGAACGTCGCGTAATGGCGGGCGGTATTATTACGTCATTGGTGTAGAAGGTTTGCGCCTAATCGCGTGGAATGAATTGAGAGGCTGATTTATCCTTTCCCCATGAGTGTATCGCAGCCCAGCGCGTAGGGCGGATCGGTAAAAGGGCGCGAGTAAAAAAAATCCCACCAGGTAGAGCAATAACGAGGGAGGGGGTTAAAATGGGAGGTGTGTGGTGTGAAAGGGGGAAAAAATATCAGTTGGGGTAGGTGGAAGTTAGGAAGGCAGTTTTAGAGTGGGTAAAAAGGGGTAAAAAAGAAAGGGTCTGGCAGGCAGGCAGGTAGGGGTGTTCTGGTGCTGGGGGTTGGGGGGTTCTGTAAAACCCCAGCACCATTAGTCTACCCCATCGGCGGGGTAGAGGCAGGGGATGCGTTGCAGAAAGGCACCATTCAACACAAGAAGGATGGAGAGTGAAGTAGATGGCAAGTCCTCGTGAATGTAATCAGTAAAGTAAATAAAGGCGACTTCCATAGCACGTCGTTCCTTCTCAGAGGTCTCAGCATCAGGCCTCAAGTGTGATCTATTCAGTGCAGAGATTTCTGCTGGTTTGGAGGTAGTCCATAGAATATTACATCTATTCTTAGAAAATGCATACCATCATTTCCATGAGGAAAAATATCCTGTCTAAAATACAGAAATTGATAATATTCATATATATATATATACATTATTTATGTAATGGGTCGTGGCTTACTGAATCCCCATACATTTTCAGTTGAATATTTGTATATGAATGTCTGTTTGATAATAAATTTCTAGTCTGCTTCGGTTCCACGATCAAACAACATTTCATATTCTATTTAATGGTCCTTCAATTTTGTGTTTAAATAACTGGGATATTTTGTATTAGGTGGATGATAAATAACAATCCGGTAGCTATCGATGACAAGGTGGTTCAATTAACTACCAGTAAGTGATACAGTATGTAATACTATAGAGGAAACACATGAAAGTTTAGGGTCTGAGCCCGTATCCCATCGAGTTTGAATCACGTATAGTAATTCACAAGGTGAAGCCGAGTGAATTACTACGTGGTTCAAAAAAGATGGGATCGACCTCTGACCCTAAACTTGAATGGGTTTCTGAATTTATCTCACCCTTAATATTGACTAATGGGCTGACATTCGTGACATTATCCCCCATTGGATATTTTTCATAAATATCTAATAGGCATTAGATACGAGTTCCCAATGTTAAGTCTATGGAGAAAAAATATCTGGGGTGAGATAAAGTATGTGATGAGTATTACAGATATGCAGTTGCCAATCTATCGCCATGGGTATCTGCCCATTTTAAATAATACATGAAGTTTTAACTATTTATCTCACCCCGGGTACAAGTTTAGCCATAGGAATAACATTAAGAAAATACTCAATGATCACCCCCGTAAAGTGACAATACTACGCCATGGTCGGGGCGTAGTGAATACGAGATGATGTTATAGGTGATTGATAAATCAGGCGCCCGGATTTCAGAGAGAAGAAAAGACAAGACAAGAGATTTAAACTTCCCTAACAGTGAGAGGGGTGAGATAAATCCAGAACCGTGCCCAAATTGTAAAATAAACAATACTTCACTCATTTGGATGCACCGTAATCGTCATTTGGCTTCACCTCGATTTTTTTTTTTTTTTTTTTATTCAAGGAAGCAAAAAACATTCACCCTGATGGGCGTTTTTACATGCAGTTGCGTCAACAATATATACAGGAATTTACTCATTAAGCAAATTGTACAACAATAAACAATTGGTACAGGACAATACAAGACAGACAAGACGAAAACAGAAAAAACAGGAAAAACAGACAGACAGATGGACCATTGCTTCTTCTGGTCTTCGATGACGATTGTGGAGCATGCAAATTCAGGGAGTATTGTCTATTCATACAAATCTCAATGCAGTGTTCCCGCTAGGTGGCAACATTGAGATTGTAGGAATCTTTGGGGTTCAATGATGTGCGTCTTTAGTACGGGAGCAAGGCCAGTGGATTCTCAAGGCTTTAAGCCTAGTTCGTTAAGAATTCTTCTCCCATAGAACGTAATGAGAGTACAGAATACCACTTGGAGAGTGTGAGATCTTATGAGAGGGGTGCACCCACAGGCTAGGTGGACTGTGCAATTCTGATCAGCGCAAAGCCTCAGAGTGTTGAAACGGGTAATGAGTAACACGCCAATCAAACAACTGACAACAAACGTCCAACATTAGATTTAATGTACTTAACATTAACAAGGAAATTATAGGACATCAAACTGGAGCGAGCTACCAAATTTTGCCTTTTTTGCGTCGTATAGTTCCCTGCCGACTGGGCAAAGTTCCATAAAGCCATCATACACACAAACCCCCCTCCGCAATCATAAATACCCCAGCCACAAAATGGCGGCCACAGAGCAAGCAAACACAGCCAGCCGACTGTGACGTCCCGACATGCCATGCGCTGATCACGTGACAAACACGACTTCCGGTTACAGCGGGTGCCTCTCAAGAAAAAGAAGCGGGGAGGGGTTGGTATAGTTGGGTGAGTGGCGGGCATGGAGTGGTATGGCCTGTGTGGTGGTGGTGGGAGAAGGGGAGATCTTTTCCCAGGGGGGTCTTTCTCCTGTGGATCATTCTAATCGACTGGGTGGCCGGCCTTTGGTTTGTCATGATGACGGCCGTATCGCCCATAAACAATGCTTTTATTTGCTGTCCGCGTGGCGTGATGACACTCATTTATTGACAATCGGAAAGACGGCGGCGGCGGTGCCGGGAAACCCCACCTCTGGCAATTACCGGGGATGACTCGGAGCTACAGACAATGAATTCTAACGGCCACCATTTTACAGCCGGCTTTCACAAGGCGTGAGGCTGCGGGTAGCGGAGAATAGGAAAGGGGTCAGGGAGTTTTAGAGAACTGGTTCAGTAACGTGGCGATAATAGAACATCCAAAACAGTTATAAAGAACTGGATTGAGAATCGTATAAATACACCATACTCCATGATTTTTGGATGTGCTATAATCATCGTCGATGCGACGCCGAGTGACGATTATGGTGCAACTAAAGGAGCTACAGACAATGAATTCTAATGGCCACCATTTTACAGCCGGCTTTCACAAGACGTTAGGCTACGGGTAGTGAAGAATAGGTACTGGGTCAGTGAGTTGTAGAGAACTGGTTCTAGAATTGCATAAATACACAATACTCCATTATTTTTGGATGCGCTGTAATCATCATTGATGTGAAGCCGAGTGACGATTACCGCACATCAAAGCTAGCTACAGACAATGAATTGTAACGGCCACCATTTTACAGCCGGCTTTCACAAGCTTTGAGGCTTTGGGTGGTGGAGAATAGGCATGGGGTCAGGGAGTTATAGAGAACTGGTTCAGTAACGTGGCGATAATAAAACATCCAAAACAGTTATAAAGAACCGGATTGAGAATCGTATAAATGCACCATACTCCATGATTTTTGAATGTGCTATAATCACCATCGATGCGACGCCGAGTGACGATTATGGTGCAACTGAAGGAGCTACAGACAATGAATTCAAACAGCAAACATTTTACAGCCGGCTTTCACAAGACGTTAGGCTGCGGGTAGTGAAGAATAGGGAAGGGTTCAGTGAGTTATAGAGAACTGGATCAAGAATCATATAAATACACAATACTCCATGATTTTTGGATGCGCTGGAATCATCATTGATGTGAAGCCGAGTGACGATTACCGCAAATCCAAGCTAGCTACAGACAATGAATTCTAACGGCCACCATTTTACAGCCAGCTTTCACAAGGCTTGAGGCTGTGGGTAGCGGAGAATTGGAAAGGGGTCAGGGAGTTATAGAGAACTGGTTCAGTAACGTGGCGATAATGGAACATCCAAAACAGTTATAAAGAACTGGATTGAGAATCGTATAAATACACCATACTCCATGAGTTTGTACGGCTATAATTATCATCGACGCGACGTACAGTGACGATTATGGTGAAACTAAAGGAGATACAGACAATGAATTCTAATGGCAACCATTTTATAACCGGCTTTCACAAGGCGGGTAGTGGGGAATAGGCAAGGGTTCAGAGAGTTGTAGAGAACTGGTTCAAGAATCGTATAAATATACAATACTCCACGAGTTTGGAATGCACGGTAATCATCATTTACGCAAAACCGGTTGATGATTACGGCATATCTTGATGAGCTACAGACAATGAATTTAACAGCCGCCATTTTACAGCCAGCTTTCACAAGGCATGCGTAGCAAAGAATAGGCATGGGTTCAGGGAGAACTGGATCGACAATAGATACACGGGTTCAGTTGCGCTATAAACATCATTGGCAGGATGTCGAGTGACAATTATGGTGCAACTAAAGGAGAAGAAGACAATGAACTCTAACAGCCACCATTTTACAGCCGGCTTTCACTAGGCATGAGGCTGCGGGTAGCGAAGAATGAGCACAGGGTGAGGGAGTTATGGAGAACTGGATCGAGAATCGTATAAATACATGGTACTCCACGAGTTTGGATGCGCAGCAATCATCATCAAGGAGAAGCCAAATGACAATTACAGCACATCCAATTGAGTGGAGTATTGCGTATTTTACAATTTGAGTGTGGTTCTAGATCCACTCACCCCTTTCAATGACATTGATAAGCATCACAATATCAGAATAATTCAAATTACTTCGCAAATTCAGTTGGTCAATTATTAATAATTCATAGGTCTTATATACGCAGACCTTATACAGATATATGCAGAACATGACTTTGATACTGTCATGTCCTCTTTGATACAGCAGATTGTACAGTACAACTCATTAATAGACAAAATGAATCAACACATGTCTTCATCTTTCCCAAAGCTGCTATTCTTATAAGTACACATAATCGTCGTAATTGTGGTCTTTCTAACAGGGGTGGACTGTTAAAATGAATCCCACAAAAAACATGTGAACCCAGCTTAAATCCCCGGTATTTTCAGTCATTTCTTGGGTGATTTCGTTCTTGTGTAATTTGGTTAGGGGAGAGATGCAATTAAACAGACGAGATTTGGACAGGAGCTCTGCTCAGTTCCGCGGAAAAGGCGGGAAACGGCGGCCGCTGATGTGATTGATTTCGGAAACGAAGAGCTACCTCTAAAAACATTGGCGCGGACGCTTCAGCGGACGATCATGGTCGCTTTTCACTCCCCCCTCCTCCATCCCCTCCCCCCACTCTACTTTCCCCCATACCAGACACAACTGCGCCCACCCTAAACCACTTTCCTTTTATCGCCACATCCTCATTTGATCGCCGACTGTATGGTAGAGATTAGTACGTGCGCACCGGACCCATATCAGGCTGATAAAGTGGACCATAATTATGTAAAATGCATTGTTTTAGGCGAAATGATCTATCCTTTTAATGGGGCCCGTAGGAAAAATCTGTCAGGGAAGGCTGAACAGATAAAATATGGGTACTATGTTGCTGAGCCCGATTGTGTACCATTTAATAAGCTATAAGATATGGTCTTTCCTGACCATATCAAACCCCTGCCTAGTCCGTCACCAGAGGTATGATAAGGGAATTCTATAATGCGTCTTTAAATGGGATAAATTATCCCTTGCATCAGAAGGCTGCATGCACTATGTGGTTTCAACACTGATAGTAATGCGATGGGATAAAACCAGCTATTGATGAATTTAGACCTGAAATACGTTTTGAACTGGTTGAATGGGATTTGTTTAGATGTTTCATTTTATCCTACCCCTAATAAAAAACTCCATAGGCTTAAAATTAGGTCACTGTATTCGGTCTGGGGTTCAGAAAAATGAAAAATATTGCTCTTGTGGGATACACTTGACAAATGACATCATTTGTTAATGTAGAAGTAATTTAGACGGGCGGGGTAGGATAAATTCTAAACCGAACTCGAGTTAGTCGTGTTATTGTTCATTGCACTCAGGCAAGATCGCGTATTACTGCTCTTGGCTTTGCCTTACGCAGGAATAGAGGGAAACTATGTTCCGGTGGGAATAAGTCAAAGTTACGAGGTAAGGCTTGGAAAAATTACTGCCCAAGGCCTTGGCCGCGGGCAGTAATTTTTCCAAGCCTTACCGAGTAACTTTGACTTATTTCCACCGGTACGAGGTTTCCCTATTCCTATATACCTTCAATTGTCGGCTAATATCGATAAAAACCGAACGTCTCTGAATGTCAACCTAGGCAGTAAACGTCAACCTGGGCAGTAAACGTCAACCTGGGCAGTAACTTCAACCTGGGCAGTAAACAAAAGTTATTCCACCCCCAGCAGCGTTAAGTAATCATAGGTCGTTCGCTCATAGGTATATAGGAATACGCGATCTTGCCGTCGTGCGATAAACAACAACACAACTTACTCTTGTTTGGTTTCTCCATAGTATTCAGTGTTGATACACTGGTCTTCCATACAAAGACTATCTAGGCATTGTATAACATATATGCATGGATATTGATATTTTACTTGACCGCACAGCAAATACATATTAATAAAAACTCTATAAAGGAAACCTATGAAGCTTACGGTCAGAGCTTATATCCCATAGAGTTTGAATCGCGAAGTAATTCACAATGCGAATTGTTCCTGAATTTATCTCACCCCTCAATTTGTGACATAATCCCCCATTGAGTATTTTATTTCTAAATACTCCATGAGCATTGAGCACACGATGTTAAGTGATCATATTTTAATATCTAAATAATTGACCTCTATTCTACCGTCAATTATCATATATATAATATTACTTACCTTCATATTTACATTACATATTAATATGTCGTCCAGTAAGGTCGCCATAACTATTTTACTTCATTTTACTACATAAAATTAAATAAAATTTTATACTCCCAGCTACTGCTTCTCTACTTTCATCCGGGGATAGGAGTGAGATAGTCTATATTAACTGTAACTGCTCTTCCCTGAGGAACATGTATTCGATCGACGTCTTTATTTTGATGAATTCGAGTTCATTCGAAATAGGACTTTCATGATCGTTGTTGATATATCATGGATAATGAATGTAAATGAGGCTTAAACATATTGACTCTTGATCAGTTGTGTTTGTGTTGGTATGGCTTTGTGAGTAAATGACCCATTTTCATATACTACTTGCGGTTTTATTAGAGCGTGCTTGCACACCTATATACATCATCTATAGACCTACAGGTTAGAGTGGTCACATATATACACTTTCAGCGTGCTGCCAGAAAACTATCCCTTCACTATCTGCATGCTATTCACTGTGATAGTGTGAAAGGAGCAGGGTGCCAGTGTCTCAGGGTCTTAGAGGCATGCTCAACTGACCATGATCAATCACTTGAGACCGAAATACCTCATTGACCTATTGGTGCTTGACCTTGATATTTTTGGATCCCAGACTCAGGTGGTTGCATAAATAACAGATTGACTGGGTTCCATTAGCTTACAGAAAACTATCCATAGACTGAATGTAACTCAAACCATTTAATTGTTATTCATGTATATTTGCACACTCATTCATCTATGATGAACATTCCATTTGCTCCTAGTTAATCGTGTATTTCTGCACATTCTCCATATGTGTCTTGTAGAAGATACTTGTAGTTTGGGCCATTTATTCATAAGTGTGTTCATTGGTAATACCTGAGATGTCCCACAAAATGTGCAGCACACCTGTAATAATGGTTATGGTGACAAATCAAAATCTACCTTTGCAATCAATCATGACTCTTGCAATGAGCAAAATATTTTTATTTAAATTTGAATATCATACATTCCCTTTCTCTATATCTTATCATATATTATTCGATTGGATAAGATAACTCTTCCCTCATGGCAGGATTTGTTTATGTCGAGAACAATAAAAGAATTAGCATATTTAACAGGAAATGATTTAGATATGTGATGAACCGAAGGATTGGGGTGAGTTTAACCCTTTCAGGGCGGATAATTCCTTGAGGCATTCCCAGCATAGACCACAAGGCATTATTTCAGAAAATTAGTAATATTTACGATTTCATTGTCTTATCAAGAAATAACTGATCAATAAATATGAAACTTTCAGAGACTACACCTAGGATATAGTATTTAACACTATTTGGCAAATCTTCCACAGACCCCCGTCTTTAAAGGGTTAACATCACGAGTAGCGGGAATAATCTCGTTACATCACGTGACGCCACGCGAGAAACAAACCTGATCACGAAGGTGTCAAATTACGGTTAAAATGTGTCCCTGTTTTCTCCTGATCCCTTCTTTCTCAGAGATTTGACGTGTAATGTTAGAAGAGGAGTGAATTACAAATGCGAGGCAGAAATAATGAAGGAGAGAGGCAGAATTTGATACCATCCAAGACACCATTAACAGAAAGAATGTGAAGGTTTACAACTCTTTACCCGCATAATAACACTCTCTCTACTTGGCGACAAACAATCACCAGTTAGATTGAAATAAAATCGAAAAAATTTACCTCGAGAAAAAGTGATACGAAGAGATTTCAGAGTTAAAAGAATCGACCCACACGATAATCTCCCAAAGGCTAGGAGACCCTCATTAATTCGTCTTAAAAGGGATATGAACATTTTCCTAGAAGCATGCTTATATGGTTATTTTTTTGTAACAAAGGTTAGCCTATTAGTCCATATGAAGGGTGAGATATATTCAGAAACCCATTCAAGTTTAGGGTCAGAGCTCGATCCCATCTTGTTAGAATTGCTATGTAATTCACGTGGCTTCACGTGGCCTGCGAGTAATACAGAAACGTAGTATCCTGCGTAAATATACCTTTGTATGCAAAAATGAATGCAGCTTTGAGTGATGAAATTGATGACACTGTCGGGAGGCCACATCTATTTGGAGATCACCGGACCTGCCCCCAGCAGGGTCATATTTAGTACGTCAGTCACGTGACTGGTCATGTGCGTCATATCAAGAGACATTGGCCACTCATGACGCGTATTCATATAGACCCTTTAATACACAGGCCGGTGTCACACATTATTTACGTGTTAACCCAATGCCTGTAGCCAAACATACCCTAGGACCCCGTTGCTCCTGTTTTTGTGGTATCGCTAGCTATAATCGGATCGTATTTTTTATTTATATGATTACTTTAACGATCCGACTAAAAAAGCGTTGCTCCAGTAATATCGGATTGTATCGCTATATTTCCGCGCTATCGCTAATTTTTACTATGCGATTACGATACAACAATTCAGGGGCACATATTGAATGAGACAGGGAAAGATTAATTAGTTCTTTAATTAAATACAGATGGCAACATAGTTAAAACTGATCTGACACCTGGTGGTGTGGATCGCTATTTCCTATAAGGTAGAAGAACAAGGGGCAGGGGTTGGTGGCGCCACCATGGATCGTTATTTGAAATATCAGACAAGGCTGTATCTAACCTACAGCGATACAATCCGCAGTGCTGTGAAGGTCAGCGTAAAAAGTATTGCTAAAAGCCGTATTTTACGCGGCGATGCATCTATGCGATTGCGACACGATCAGCAAAATTTCAGGAGCAACGTTTTGGACCTCGGATCGCTATTCTGCGATCCGCAGCTCTGTCGTAATCCTGGAGCAACGGGGCCCTGGGAACGTATACTTTGGATCACTGAATGTATGAATGTAATATATTTATAATACCCATGTACATCATTCTCACAGAGATAAAAGTTATTGTACTGTATTCTATGGTACTCCAGCTCCAATTTGGCACGTCATACATGCATTTCAACTCAATAATACTTTAGATATAGCTTAGATAACACAGGTTTACCCAAACTGTATACACTATAATACATTGGCAGGCCTAACTATCATATGCTTATCTTTTCACAAGTTAGGAGAACTAAAAAAATCTACACCATTTTCGTCAGCCAAAGGAAACGGTCCTTTAAGGCCAGTTTCCATTGGCCGACAAACTTTGTGTAGATTTTTTGTGTTGCCCAGAAAGTATGTCGGTGGTGCCACAGACTGCGTCGATATAGAAGGGTAGTATATTTCACTAAGTGACCAAGCTTTCACTCAGTGGTGGGTGGTGCCATATTGCATAATCTAAGCAGAAAAAGTCGTGGGTCATTTCACGAGCTGGGTCGTTTCCATTGACCGATTTTGGGTCAGCAGTGCCAAAAGTCCGTTGGTGGTTCCTGACTGTAGATCGGTGACGGGAAATCGGCCAATGGAAATGGTCCTTTACTGAGAATCTATACTACCTGTTGATGAACTGCTGGTAGCCCTTGGAAGGCGGGCCCCCGATCACGCCCTGCAGCAGAGAGGTATCCATCCCCAACATGGCGACTTCCTCTTCTCTAGACTACAGCAGGACCCTCCTGAGGCCCGTACCCGTCCCTGGCCGCCCGTCCCTGGCCGCCGTCCGCTCTCTACTACCGCTCACATAAGACATGGACACCGCACAAAAACTAACCCAGCTCCTACTCACAAGCCACCCCCTGCAATTAATGCCCATTTTCCCAGGGCGGGCAGGCGGGAGGGAGGGTTGGGGGTTAAAGGAGAGGCTTGGGGGTGTTTTGCCGGAGGTGGAGGAGATGGCAGAATGTGGCGCACGCCGGGGTACGCCTAGTACCCCGGCGTACGCCGGGGTACGCCTAGAGCATGTGGCGCATGCCGGGGCACGCCAAGAGGCTCTTGCTCACATCGGGCAGGACTCTGATCTTTAGTGTGTGGCGTACGCCGGAAAGTGAGCAGAGCCTGTGGCGCACGCCGAGGTACGCCGATAGGACCTCTAGAGCACGCTGTGATATGACTAGAGTCTTAGGTATAGCGTAAGGGCTGAGGTAGAATGAGGTAATGCGCAGTTACCAGATAGAATACTGCGGCGTACGATTAAGGCCTGGCGTCCATCTACTACATACAAATTTAGACCAACCGATATGGCACCGATACAAAAAGTCAATATCGGAGAAAGATTGGGAAGGTACAAAATCGTAGACATGTGTCTAGACATCCCACTTCACCACGCATCGTAAGGTTTTTTTTTTATCGGTGTCTAATCGCAGGAACGTGGTCAACTGCCCCGATATTAGGTGACCTTCCGACGCGATTTTGATTTTTTTATCGGAAGGTGCATCGTAGACCATTTCGGAGCCATATCGTAGTAGGTGGACGCCGGGCCTAATTACGAGATTTTACAACGAAAGAGGCTACTCGCGTGTAGTAGAACTTTAACACTGGAGTTGTGGCGATTACGATCCTAGATTACTTAACAGGCCCCTAGCTAGGTATATCAACCATGTTTCGTGCGCAAAAAGGCCATCATGATGGGGCCTGTTGAATAATCTAAGATCGTACATGAAGATCCTGTTCTGCACCTCGTATAAAGGTTATCGTTTAATAAATTTTAATTCTGTTCCCTGACAGTATTCGCCGTCCATAAGGTCATCAATAAGTGTTGAATAAAGCTGACAAACATTGTCCCTAGGTCTCGTTGGTATATACAACGAGTATACAACGAGTACAACCTTTTCTATATACTCGTTGGTGTATAGAAAAAGGTCTTCATGTACGATCCTAGATGTTTCAACGGTCCCTGGGATTGTACATGTAGACCATTTTCTTTATCCTACCCCTAATAAAGGACGCCATAGGTTTAACGTTGACTCAGTGTATTTGACGGAGCGTTGAATAAAGTGTCATTTATGTACCGAGGTGAATAAAAAAACGGACCGATCAGAGACGAGGTAACGAAAGTAGATCCGGCAGCATTGATAAACGCAGCCATCCTCCGATGTTTATCAACACGCTGCTAACATGGATAATTACAAAGTTTTCTCTATATCGGTGAGATGGGGTAGTATAGATATGAAACCGAACACGAGTTCGCCTTGTCAATGTTTATACCAGGTCTGCTACTCACTACACTCGGCTAACACCTCGTGTAGTAATACACGACCTACCCATCTTGGCATAAACATTGACAAGGCGAGCTCTCGTCTGGTTTCTACTAAGTATGCCATGGAGACCAAGGGACGACATGGTCCACCTTGCCTAGGTTATTCAACGAGCCTCAGCACCGCACACCGCACATCGCACAAAAACAGGCGTACGCCATATGCCATATGGCGTATGGCGTACGGCGTACGGCGTACGGGGTCCGGCTTCAGAGTAGCCATCTGCGTAGTGCGGGTGTGAGGGGGAGGCGGGAGAGGGGTGCGGCTGGGAGGGGTGGAGGGGGCCGTATACGGGGGGCAACTACAGGCCAGACAGGCATATTACGGACTATGGTGGTATCCGGATTCAAATGATGTTTCCTTAAAAAATCTTATAGATTTATTTGTGTTCATACTTTATTAGTTTAAGTAAGCATTTGTTTGTAGGTGATAAGTAAAAGAAAAACATTCTCTGAAATTACGATATACAAAATTTCCAACGTGATTTCAAAAATTATTATAAAAGAAATCTCTATTTGATTAAACTGGGTTTTGATTTTGATTCCATAGAGAATTCTATGGAATCCTCACTCATATTCTTAAAGTTAAACATGTTGCCTTACCTTTGACATGAGTTCTGAGAAAATACGTCAAAAATGAAAACAGTTAAATTATCTCAATAAATCCAGAAAATATATTTACGACAATAAAGCCAAAAACTTCTGGTTTAATATGATACCATTTGCAAATCGATATCTTTCTTACAACCTAAGTTATGATATTTATTGTATATAAAGTCAAAAATAACAAGTTTTCAGTCCCCAACATGGTTGCGCGGCCTGTACCAAGTGTTGTCCTTCCGGCCCAGACACAGCCTAAGCTGACGCCCGCGTGACGCCGCGCGGCGCGATACGCGCGCGTCGGGCCGCGCGCGGATTACGCGCCGTGTTTGCCCGCGCGAATTATGAATGCCAATGGACTGCGCCACTCCACCCCAGGCCCTCTGCGTTCCTCCCCAACCCCGCACCCCACACCCTCAAGGCAGGCGTATAGTGGGGGACCCGAGGGGCATTGAAACGCTACTGTAGGGGGCTGTTTGATGCCACTTCCGCTGTGCTGATCTCACTTCCGGTTCAGGAAGGTGCACATAAAGGAAGGGTTGTCAGGTAGCTTGTCTGGATGTGGTACCAAGGAGGCGAAGGGGTGAGCAAGACTGTCAGCAACTGACTGACAATGAATGCGAACAATACTTTGTTCGCATGCCTTGTTATTGATGAAACGATTGAAAATCGCTTAGATGGTGTAAATTGCATTCAAAGTTGTCTAATGATAAAGGGGTCGGGTTTTAAACCTCAGTGCGTTCATTTTCAGACTATATCATCACCATGTAGAAAGTCACACTCGATCGTAGTTTATAATATATGTGTATACTACATACACACACACACACACACACACACACACACACACACACACACATACACACACACACACACACCTACACACACACACACACACACACATCCTTACTATTTGAAGGCATAAAACCCTACCAGTACTATTAGGAAACGTCCTCACTGTGGACGAAACGGTTCCTGTTCGAGGTCAGTCGCCGATATCATACTGCCTGACGCCATAGGCGGAAGGCAGTATGAAATCGATGACTGACCGAGAACTAGAATCATTTCGTCTACAGTCAGGACGTTTGCTTATTATTGTACACCTTAAATCGATGAAAAAACACCATTTTAATGACTTATTAAGTCACTTTCACAGCGGGCACGAACATTGTTACTACTGCACCCCTAGCAGCGGGCAGTATTTCATAGACATTCGGACACAGGTATATAATATTAGTTACTTACACATTGAATACACAATAATGACTGGTTTTGTGTATGAGTGGCCGTAATCTCCGAGTAGTTTATGCGTAGTAATATCCGAGGATAATACGTCGTCATCTACGAGGAGATTACGGTCACTCGTATACAAAACCAGTCGTTATTGTATTTATTACGCACCTACAAGATTAATAACAAATCTATTGCAATTACAAGGTTACTGTAAGCCATTTCTTTCAAGACATCACAGCACTGTCAAGTGTGGCAGTAATTCGGTGTAGACTTACACCAATAATATAGTTCGCCATTAACCTGTACTTTTAGCATGCAAAGTGTGTTATGACAGTGATTTCTGATGGTAAATGAGATCATTATGATTGATTCTAAATAATTAGCATTGAATGAACATTCAAGAAACTTATTTCAAAGTATATGATGACTCAATATCATTATGGACAGGACTATTTTTCCGGAATCTCCTGCAGGACATGCCAGAATCTCCGGGTAGCTAATTCCAGGTGCCCTATACATTTCCTATGGAGACTCCGTAATCGGTGGGTAATAAATATGTAGATTGACTGGTAGAGTCACTATTATATGAGTGTCCGGTGTATATTAGGTATGTCCAGGTCGAACTTTTGGGGACTTGAGTCACATGCACAGTTGAATTTTTGAAGTCAAAAAGGTAAAAATTGTACTTTGCCAAAATGATCCTGCACAACAAGATAGGACAAAAAGAGTAATCAACAGGATTCACTGCAATAAGTAATAGAGATAATTCATTGACATAACGATGTGGATAATACTCTCCGACATAATTGTATAGTATCCAATTGAACGTTTTGAAGTCGATATTAATATATTCTCTATTAATACTCAATTATTTCCAGCCTGTGGAAATGGCATTCAAGTATAGTAGTAGTCAAGAAAACTACCCTATGAGGATACGTGTGGGTGTCACAGCTGGCATTTTAAATGTTACATACACATAAATGGCACATGAGGATATTATATATATACACAAATATATAATCACAGTGACACACTGAACGTATATAATACTCACAAACACAAACGTACCGGTATCATCGTGTTAGGATGTTGGTTACATCTCCAAAGGCTAAATGCAATGTACTTCTCAAATTCATTCATTTTAGAAGTCGCGTTGAATTTGAGATATTGCGGATATCTAATTTTTGTTTAAAGCAAGTACAGAGAGAACAGGCGGGAAAACCAAAATATTGGCATTGCTATTTATCTGCAACGCCGGACGGGGGCGCTTCTGTTTGTACAACCCTCTCCCCTCCCCACACCCTCTAAAACCCCCTCCCCCTGTCACCCCCTCCCACCAGTACCCACTCAACAATCATCCCCCAAGAATCTGAAAATAACCCCTCCTAACCACCCTCCCTCCTGCCGGGGTCATCGAGTGCGTGTGAACCTCTAACCGGAAGTGGCTTACCGTATTTCCGGCGACGCGATGCGTTGTGGGGCGGCATAGCGGTCTGTATGTGGCGCCACCTTAGCGGTGGTGCAGCAGGTAGTGGTCATATCCATGCTGAGTGTGCGTGTGTGGGGAGGGTGAGGCGGGGGTTAGGAGGAGGGACGGACACTGCACACACGCACGGACCCGCTACCAGTGTGTAGTCAGTCGACCCGTGCTAATGAGCACCTCAGTGAAGAGCTGCTCTTATCGCTGACCAATCCCGCGGGGAGCCGTGGCCGAGCAGCTCAGGGGACGGGAGTTCGGCGGGCGGAGGCGGGGCAGGGGACGGGGCGAGGGCCGGGCGGGTTACGGGGCGAGGGCCGGGCGGAAGGCCGGGCGGGGCCGGGGCGAGGGCCGGGCGGGGGCCGGGCGGGTTACGGGGCGAGGGCAATGCGGGGGCCGGGCGGGGGCCGGGCGGGGGCCGGGCGGGGGCCGGGTAGGGGCCGGGCGGGGGCCGGGCGGGGGCCGGGCGGGGGCCGGGCGGGGGCCGGGCGGGGGCCGGGCGGGGGCCGGGCGGGGGGCCGGGCGGGGGCCGGGCGGGGGCCGGGGCAGGGGACGGGAGTTGTGTGGTTGCTGGGCGGGGCTTGGCGGGGGCCGGGCGGAGGGCGGGCAGGGCCGGGCGTGGGGCGGGGGCCGGGTATCGCCGCCGAAGTTTCGCCGCCGATCTCAGCGATGTGGCTAGCGGCAAGACCAACCCGAGTCATGTACGCCGTCACTGACTTGTCGCATTCTTTGTACACTCTCCCGTATAGCTCCACGGCCCGCTGGGGTTATCCACAGTCGGCGGGACGTACACGTACACCTACACGCCCCTCCACGCGGGCCCCTGGAGGCCTCCGGGGTGGATCCCGCACCGACACGCTCTACTCCCTCTATATCGTCGGTACCCGGCCTTCCTCCTGTGTCTCTCTATGTGAGGTGAGTGACCAGCGTCCTCAGGGGCGTCTTACTGCTCGCCAGGTCCCAGCGGCGGCGTCTGGGAACGCTGCTGGCGCCTCCTACCGGTGCGACTTTCCCGCGTCCTCCAGGGTGAGTAGGAGGGGGAGGGGAGGGGGCAAAGGTGACGCTCCGACCGCCGTCTCCGGTGCCGCTCCGTTCTGCCGCTACCTCCTCCTGCTCGGCGCCCGGGCGTCCTACGCCGGCGCCCGGGGAAGCGCCACCCGGCCCGCGTTGGCGCCAAACCCGGGGGCCCCGTTGGACCTGTTACAGGAACGACTACAGGCGCCACGCCCTTCCAATAAGGGCGTCCAAAAGCACGGCCTAAACTCGGCGGGAAAACTTGGCTGGTCTCTTGGAAGCCACACTTTTGTAACTGGCACGGTGGCTGGTTGGTGGAGATGTAGGTTATTTTTGTCTGCTAAATCAACCTTGTGAATGATAATCAATTAAGCCTTTTAAAGCGGCCCCATGCAGGCCCGTATCCCCACGGCACCATCCACTATAGATAAAACAGCATCGTTATGATGATCCATAGTAAAAAGCTATACCATAGTTTTTAGAGCGTGCTTGCATGAACTATATACATTGCCTATAGGTTAGAGTGGTCACATAATCACTTTCAGCGTATTGTGAAGACACTATCCCTTCACTATCTGCGTGCTATTCACTGGGATATTGTGAAAGGAGCAGGAAGCCAGTGTCTCAGGGTCTTAGAGGTGTGCCCAGCTGACCATGACCAATCACTCAAGACCAAAATACCTCAAGTCCCACTGGTGCTTGATATATTTGAATCCAAGATAGGCAGTTGAAGAAATGGCAAGTTTACTGGGTGCAAGTGGGTTACAGAAAACTATTCATTCACTGAATGTTACCCAAACCTTTGAATCGTTATCTCATCATAATTCCACGCTCATTCATCAATGATGAACATACTATTTGTTCCTAGTTAAATGACACGCTACTGTAAAAATTTGGCTCTTTTCATTATATAACGTTCGCAAATAATTGTTTAAAAATGATACTGATTTTTAGAGGTAGAAAAATGTAGGAGAGAAAGACATGACAATATAAGTGGACCGATATAAAGCCCCTGTGTGGCATGTCTGATATTAATAGAGTCAACAGTGCAGTCTCCACAAATATTGACACAGGGTGAGAGACAGTGAGTGTCAGAATCTCATCTCATTATTCATGCCTTACTGGCTCGCATTTCCCAATTTAAATTCTACCATCTAGAGTATAATCTACGATGTAGCAGAGACACAGAATACTTGAACACGAAATGTAATCTAAAATTACGTGTAATTTACTGAATATCCGTGCTACCGGCCTTGGCTTACTTATTTTTGCTAATGAGTGAAGTAAAAATATGTTATACAACGATGTATACAATGTATTCATGGGGATCTAAATGCAAACAAACTAATATAGTTAAAAAGCGCATGAATATGAGCGATCCTTTCACGTAGCGATATCAGAAATTCTGACAAAAACAGTACAATTCTCTTGTTAACAATTGACCTCCAAGAAAATATGACAATGATAAAGAATCGAATGTTGGAGATAAACAAAATGTTACAGAAAATAAACTTGATCTGGGGATTTCTCTTGCATTTAACAGTTGGTACTAACTAGCCATAGCTTACCGGGTCGCGTTTTAACATGTTTAAAAAACTGAGCAACCCGACTAATAAAGTAATTATCGTGAAATCTAAAAAGAGATGAATATTCTTTGAAGTGGAACGGACCCTGGGAGGGGGTTGGGGGAGGTGGACCAGATCTGTGGCCGTTTTCATCTCTTGGGAGGCAATATTCTTTTTGTCTTTTTGTATTATTATTTTAAGTCGTCTTTATTATCTGTCCTTTTGCTTTTCTTGCCTGGTGTGAAGAACAGTTAGTTTATGCAGAGGAAACCTATGAGAGTTTAGGGTCTGAGCTCGTATCCCATCGAGTTTGAATCACGTAGTAGTTCACAAGGCGAAGCCGCGTGAATTACTACGTGATTCAAACGAGAAGCGATAGAGCTCTGACCTTAAACTTGAATGGGTTTCTGAATTCACCTCACCCTTCACATTGAACAATGGGCTATAATTTGTGACATAATCCCCAATTAGATATTTTTCCTAAAATTCTCATGAGTTCCAAATATTAAGTCTTTATCTCCTTACTCAAATCTTGCTATTTACAGCCTATTTCTACACTTGAATTATTATCATTTCATTGGTTCTATGTGCTAAACCTGGTTACATATTTTCACTCCAGAAACCAAAACACATGGACAGAGAGACTGATGGAACTTTTGACCATTTATTATATACCCATGCAGTATATTTGATAATTACGTACTGCTGCTCCCTGTTTAATAAAAATTGTATACTGCACCCTCTGCAGTACACTGTTATACTGGCACGTTGAAACAGCAGTGTGTGGGCTTTCACGTAGACATGTTTATTATACCAAAATATGGTCAGATTTGATCAATTTCTGGTATATAATAAATGTATAACGACCTACCATGCTTGTACATGCTCGATGGAATGGGAATCGATGTTTAAATTACGGAACTCGGCCTGGAGCCTCATTCCGTAAAAAAAGCAACGATTCCCCATTCCGTTTTGTAGTATGTACAGCATGGTCAAGTCGTTCTCTTTTTTTATGAACAAGATGGAAATTCCCTAGTGAAGGTCAGATAGTTAAGACCAGCCCAAATCGGATTGATATCTGCCCTATCTATTTGGTTAAATTCTGTCAACTGGTAGAAGCAGATTGATAAATGTGAAACGATCTGTAACCTAAAAGAAGACCAAATAAAGAAAAATTAAGATATGTGGAAACGTTCTTGAAATCTATTCTTACCCTTGAGTTCCTTTGAATTCGTAAGAAAGAGAAACTGAGTGAGAGGGATAGAGAGAGGGAGGGAGAGAGGGAGAGAGAGAGAAAAAGAAAGAGGGAGAGAGAGGGAGAGAGAGGGAGAGAGAAAAAAAGAAAAAGAAACTGAGTGAGAGGGAGAGAGAGAGAGAGGGAGATAGAAAAAGAAAGAGAAACTGAGTGAGAGGGAGAAAGAAAGAGAGAGAAAGAGAGAGAAAGAGAGTGGGAGAGAGAGAAAAAGAAAAAGAAACTGAGTGAGAGGGGGAGAGAGAGAGAGAGAGAGATAGAATAAGAAAGAGAAACAGAGTGAGAGGGAGAGAGAAAGAGAGAGGGAGAGAGAAAAAGAAAGAGAAACTGAGTAAGATGGAGAGAGAGAGGGAGGGAGAGAGAAAAAGAAAGAGAAACTGAGTGAGAGGGAGAGAGAAAGAGAGAGAGAGAGATAAAAAGAAATAGAAACTGAGTGAGAGTGAGAGAGAAAGAGAGAGAGAGGGAGAGAGAAGAAGAGAAAGCCCGTCCTGCGGCAGGTAAATTCGACCAGCCGCTTGGAGAGGTGCGTCGTGTGAATTCGCTGCCAACTTTGGTATTTAGGAGTTAGTTATCAGGTAGAACAGAGGTGGTTGGCAACAGACTTTTTTTTACTCACTGGTGTCCGCCATCTGTGACGTCATGTGACGTCAGCTTCACACCACGTCAGCCAATCGGAACAATGGCCGAATAAAAAAACTAAATCATAATGATTTTTGTTTTAAAAAAACACACACAAAAACATGGTTACCAGAAATAGCATGCACCCTTCGCATGCGCCATAGTAACATTTCACGGTTTCCGGTCGCTTCCCTTGATTCGCGAAAACCGGGGAAAATACAGCGATCGGCATAAGAGGAAAGAGGAATAAAAAAAGGTGAACATTGCCGGCGCGGTTGGGTTGGTATATATGTGTGCTGTGTGATTTGGAAGCCGGTTATTATAGGGCTTGGTACTGCCTCAAAGAGCAACGCTTTCCGGCTACCGGTAGCGGAAACTGTTTCACGCCGGGCGGGTCTGCGCGCGCAGGCGTTTATTGCGGCTTCCTGTACCGAGTGACACGACCCGCTGAACGCGCCCAACGAGCAGCTCGCTGAGTTACTCTCCAAGCAGAGGCGTGGTCCGGTCAATGGACGCTATTCCTCATCTCAATATTGCTCGCGCATGAACCAACTGTAACGCCCATCTCAACCCCCCCCCCTCCCTCCCTCTCTCTAACCCCCCACCCGTCCCTCTCCTACCCCTGCTCTTACCTGACACATAGCTCAGACCGTGTGGGCTGTACAGGTGTCTCTTAACTCATGCGGAACCTGCCCGTGCACATGGGGCGAGACGGTTCCGGTCTACAGGACACTAGGAGGGTTGGTGGTGGTGTGATGGTCGTGGTAGTGGTGTGGTGGTGGTGTGGTGATGTTGGGGTAAGGGTGGTATGGTGTGGCGGTAACGATGGTGGAATCATTGGTGATATTTCCTTCTTATTTTTCTCTATGAACTAGATATATACATCAGTAGCATTTCATAACGTCAAATGAATTGAAAAGCAAGTACCCATTGAACATAATTGTAGGTCCAGATATCATTTCATATATTGATTTTAAATCTCTGACTTGACTGGGACTGAGATCGTTGTATGTGCCACTGAGGGAAGCTAGGTAAATTTGTCTTACTACTAATTTTGCTCTGGTATTTTCGTATACATATGAACTGAGGGAAGGATTAAACATCGATTGTAATCATTAACACATATCAAGGGTACGTTTAAGTAGAGGATATTCGAATATACTTGGATTAACATTAAGGCGAGCTCAGATTCAGGTTGTGTTACATTTGGGCAGATATTGGGACAGTTTGGTCAGAAAACCAGGGTAAAAGTTGGGGCCGTTGAGTCAGGTAATGTCGGGTTGCACGAACCCATTCTAACGGTTACATTGGTTGCAGCCGGTGATATCGATCCCGGCGAATACCTTTAGAATTGGCGGGAAATGAATTTCGAGCAGACGACAATTATCGTTATTGACTGTGGACCAATCATATTGCGGCTTGTTTGCCGCCCGTGCGAGCAGGTGAGACGCGCGAGAACAAACACACAGCAGCCCCACCTGGCGGGAATAAAGAGAAGCGTGGAGTCATACTGACTAAAACATTCTATCGAACCATTATAGTAATGATTTTAATTTACGCAAACTCACTGTACAATATGTACATAATCTAAGATTAGTTTGGTATACTTATATGATTCTTTCCTGATCCCCCCTGATCTCCATTTCGGCATGTTTTGGTCGTTCGGTGGAATCAGCTCTTTATGGTGTAATGTTAAGATTAGGTGAATTGTAATGACTTGATTCAACCTGGAATTTAAACCTACAAATTGCGCAACTTGTTTCCTGTACGACGGGCAGGTTGCGTTTTACTGCACGAGGCGTTAGCTGAGCGTTGTGAGAAGCCGACCTGACCGGAGTATAATACACACTAACACTACTAACTCGAGTTAAGTTTAGTATTCATCCTATCTCATCTACAACAATTCATTTGATACCCCCGTGCAATAAATAACATTTTACTGCCCGCTCGCCCGAATACAGTCAGCCAGTGTTAAGCCTATGTTTTTTTTTTATGAAGGGTAGGATAAAAGACTAAAACATGTCTGTTGATAATTAAGGTTTCCAGTTAAGAAATTAATTGGCTACTTTCCATCTCTTATTGAATCGGGCTACAATGTAGTAATAAAAAACATTTTACTAAAGATTAAACGAAAATATGGTTACGACAATATGTTTTAACTATCTCATCCCATATCTATCTCTGTTTTTTTTATATGCGATATATATTTGTAGTATTAATTTTGTCAAGATTTGGATATGCTTTCTAGTGTTGATAGAAAATACAGTAAACACTGACTGTGGAAGAACTGGCACATCAGGCGCTATAACGAACATAATAACATTAGTGCCTGCATGAAAGTGCGTTAGAATCGGGGTGATTAATTGTGGAGCTTATTGGTCCGTATGGTTGAACCGTGTTCCCCAATAGATCCAATGACAGTGTGTGATCTCTCTCAGCCAAAACAAGGGCACTTTTGTGAAACATGTTTACCTTATTGGGACAGCCTCTCGAACTGCATTTCGTATCATATTGCACGAGATTGCAGAGCGAGTGCGATGATTTTATCGTAAGGAATGACTTTCTGCTATGATTATCCTACCCCAAATAAAAAAACTCCATAGGCTTAACATTGGGTCACTGTATTCGGTCTGGAGTTCAGAAAAAGGAAAAATATCGCTCTAGTGGGATACACTTGACAAATGACGTCATTTGTTAATGTAGAAGTAATTTAGACGGGCGGGGTAGGATAAATTCTAAACCAAACTTGAGTTGTTACTGGATGTTAGAGGAATCCTCTTTATTTGTTTAATATACCTGCCTGTTCTAAGCTGTATGTTCACGTATGATACAGATACTTAGATACCTGGAGTTAGAATGATTTAATTAGGACGTAAGTATTTACAAAAACAATAAATGCATGCACATTAATAATCGAAATTGTATATATGTAAGAGATGTATACAGGAACATTTCCCTCCGGCAAGAGTCAAAGTGTCCTCCTTGAAGTAATAGAGGAAGTATTGGGGGAATTGAAGAAAGTATGAAATCGAACAGTATATTTCGGAGCACTGTTGGATCACCCTGGTTAGTAGTGTTGAGATGATGACATTGAAGATAATTGTACATCTGACCTCACTGAAGTTGAGCAGCATGGACTCTGCCACAATAACTCTGCACTCTTGTCCATGTCAACTATGCATAGCTCCCTCCACTTATAAAACGTGACATATTCTATCAACAATGCATGTACGTCCACTAATCGTCCACCACAATCTGGTAATCCTACTGTTAAATAGTATTACTTCATTGTTAAGCCTGCCATAAGCCATACCTCAACCCCATCATAAGTATATATTTGCTTGTGCACACAAACACACACACACACACACACACACACACACACACACACACATATATATATATATATATATATATATATATATATATATATATATATATATATATATATATCGTCAAGAGGATGGCCTTAGGAATATAGTACATTAATCTATTATTTACATCACCTGATGAAGCGCTCGTCGTGATCTTTGATTGATATTCTTGACACCATTTTTATTGTCATCTTGGTCAATACAACAACTCTTTTAGTAAAAACATTGAGATCAAAAAAGATTTGCGCCTGCTGGATTGTCTCCAATTCCTGTTTGGGTGTGGGGGACAGATTCGTTTGGCGGAATTTTTTCCTTTTTTTCTTTTAGTAAAAACAACTGTGTCTGGATTTTTGTGATAATACCTCCACCATAATCTATTATATATATTGATGTGAAGCCGTTGTGATACAAGTAGTCGTAGATTCACTGGCGACCACCCATACAGTGTAGCCCAGACAGTGCTCACAAGGGGGTGGAGGTACCTCGCTGCCACAAAGGGTTTCCGCTTACCAATGTTTCTCTCTGAGACACTCACAAAAAATACACGGAATGTTGCAAGCAGGACCACAGCGTACCCTTCAAACAATCTTTCCCGATCTGAATTGAGAAAAATGTTAGTATCGTTGTATTTTTTTCCCTCGGGATAGAAATTTCGGACCAATAATTTCGAGTAGATGCTTAAATGAGGAGTGAATAGGAATTATTTGAGCAACTCGTCATACGGGCTTCGCACACGCCCCGCTGTGAGGCTATTGTAAACGAGTAGCTCTTGTTTCAGCCAGTTCTCTCCGTCGCCCGGGAAGCTTAGGTGTGTGATCGCCAAGTACAAAGTATCGTATAAACTACTCTGCTGAGGTAAGCAGGGCGGCAATGCAGCCTGAGAAACCGACTAACAGATATACGATGTACTAAGTCAGAGGCTGTTCCGTTTATGTATATCAATTATTAGATAATACGCGATCGTTCACTGATATTTACACTCAGGGCCGGGAACTATCTATTATTATATACCGGTGCACGAATGTCTCCGGTTTATGCCCCAGTAGTTATGATTTCAATCGTCCACACTGTGGCGTAATATATATAATACTACCCTCTGTACCACGTGACCACTCATTCTTCTATTTATTGAGTTGTAGAATGGCATTCTTAATGATTTCTAGGTATATAATAATAAAAAGACATAGTGAGTGTGTCTGAATTACAACTGTTCCTCGATATTTTGGTCAGAAATACTCACCTCATTCTTTGAATTCGGTGAGTATTTCTGACCAAAATATCTCTGAACAGATTCCATTCAGACACACTAACCATGTCTTTCTATAATATACTCAGTGTTTGTATCATTGCGTAAAATTACTCAAAAAGAATATGGCAAAACTTGATTCTTAATATACAAACCAAATACATAGACAATATTATTATGATTTCGATCTGAGTGGCCGTATTCTCCGCGTAGTTGAGGCGTAGTAAAAGTCCTAGCGGTAGCGAGGAGTATTAAGTAGTGTCCACTAACAACACCAAATCCTTTCAATCACTTTATGATCTGAAGTGGAATTCATACAGCGGGATTCACGTACCTCACTTGGTTCAAAGTTTCATGCGATTCTGTATCGTTCTAGGGGTAAATGTCGCCAACAATTGCAGGGGAAAAAATATGTCTCAGGGAAAGAAAACCCTAAAATTTAGACAAGGAAATTGTGTTCAAGTACAGAATCTCAACAGGATTTCGATGTGAGGTACATGAATCCCATCGTGTAGATCGTACTTCAGATCAATTCGGGCCTGACCTTAATCCTCCCTCGAGATCTCAAATATTTGCAGAGTTCTGTGAAATTCCGCTAGGTGGTGTTTAGGGTTCCTCGTATAGGGCACATAGCTATTGTGCTATGGAGTCGGTCATCTTACCCTCGACGCCATCCAAAACACCAGATGGCCGGACAAATTATTAATGGATTTCATCAAAAACATTTTGTATGGCTTGCCATGGAGGAATACCAGCGTCATCTCATTATTATCCACAGATTATGACAACAGATAGCAGTAGTTGTCCTCCGACTACAGTGGCGCTATCTTACAAGTTCCTAGCGGATGATGGCAGAACCAGCAATCACTCTGTGTCCATTTTTATGGAGTAGCTTTCCCCGTGTTAGTCAAAGTATGTGACGGTGGCGGTTAAAGACAAATGCGGGTAGGTATCGAAACGCCCCCTGGTTTAACACTGGTGCTGCCATCTGGTGCCATGAAAATATAGACACATAGTTTCTCATAGACACCAATAGATAAGCACCTACCTTCTTCAGATGGCCTTCCCATAGAAGTTAGCATGGTGACATAGTCTTTTTTTAGCATTTCTCATTTGTACATGTTCCCATCTATTAGAAACCAGAATTATTTGAAGATAGCAATAGAACATCAGTGTAATTTAGCAACAAAGTAAAAAATATTGCATTTTCCCATAGACACCAATAGTTAGCACTTACATTTTCAGATGGCCCTGCCATAGAAGTTAGCATGGTGACATGCCATTTTTTTGGTATTTTCTATTTGCTGATACATGGAACTTATATTATCCTTAGTTATTTGCAAATCTCAATAGAATTTAGAAATCACCCAACTACCAGCATTTGTCTTTAACCCTTTAAGGGCGAATGATGCCTCGAGGCATCATCCAGCCCAGGGCGAATGATGCCTTGAGGCAACATCGAGCTCAGGGCGAATGATGCCTTGAGGCATCATTTCTCATAAATCTACAAAATCGTTTTTAACAAAAAAGAATGGAGGAACATTGATGAATGTGCACATAATATCATTATTAGTATTTTTATTCAAAAGAAATAATTATTTATGATTTTATATTATATCACATGATTACAAAATTGAATTGTGGGTTTTAACAACTGTGTACCCGTCCCCTAGCGGTATAAAGTGCCACCAGCAACCGTCCTCCAGGCGGTAGCTTGACCACAGGCACCCGTCATTAAAGGGTTAAATCTATAGCTGCTACTGCTGGTGTATGTGTGTATGTGTGTGTGAGTGTATGTGCGTGTGTGTCTCTGTTTCTGTGTCTGTGTGTACACGAATACTACACAAACTACTCAGCCCCAGCGTGCAGGCCCTGGCGTCAGTGCTGGTGAAAAAGGTATCTCTATGCACCGTAAGAACCAGCTTCAACCTTGCCCCAGTTCGCGGGACAGCTCACTCGGGGGAGCCACCAATCCCGGACGCCAGCAGCTCACAACGAGTCTCTCCCACCATGCACCGCGCCGCTACAGCCACCTGGTGGCCGTCGCCTGACTCACCGATCACCGGGGCGACATGCTGCGGGGAGTAGAAGAACTGATTGGTGATCGAGACGTTGGGGATCCATCAGTACACTGGCCGCCAGAGCTACATTGCGTTGGCTCTGGTTGTGTTAGATCCGCGGTCACCTTTAACCAGTATCTCTAAGTATCTGTTACTCTCCATCCAGATTGTCTGTACTGCTTCGAAAACCCAATTTAACATTTTCTTATTCCCTTTTGTATATATTTTTGAAAGATGAATGATGAGCATAAACCTAGGTTTCATTATCAATTTGTCAAATTATGAATATTCCTTACCGGATATTTTATAGCCTACATAGAATAAAACTACTTTAGGCGTACACAGAGTGATATCGTGTGGGATTTAACTCAACCTACCCCTATGTCATATCTCAGCACAGACAGGGATCGGTTGCCAATCTAATCGATCAGTAGTCGTGCAGGTGTGGCCGGGTACCGGTTAGCGGACAGTGTGCAGCACACTGGTTCCTGCGCCTCTCTCTTCCCTACGATAGACCTATTTGTGCTCATGCGCTCTATATACATCACCTAAAGGTTGAAGCGGTCATATAGACTTCCACCTTACTGCAAAAGACCTATCCCTTTACCATCTGTGTGCTGTTCGCTGTGATATTAGGAAAGGACCAGGGTACCAGTGTCCCAGGGTATTAGAGGCATGCCCAGCTGACCATGACCAATCATTCAAGATCGAAATAGCTCATTGACCTACTGGTGCTTGATATGTTTGGATCCTTGTCTCAGGCAGTTGCAGAAAGGGCAAATTGACTGGGTGCAAATGGGTTACATAAAATGATACATAGCCGGACAGTAACTTTTTAATTAAGAGGAGCTTTCCAATTTACAGAACTATGATGTGTCCCTTTTCTGCCCCAGGAGTGTTTACTCGATATCTAAAGACTTACCCCACTAACGCCGATAGACCTCACACTGGGCTACTATTGGAAATGTCAAAATCGTAGCCTATCAGGAGGTCCCCGATAATCTAAATCGTGGACATGGGTATAAATCGTCTATCTGTATTCGCTCTACCTAATTCCAGAATTTCATAATCTTCCACCAAGTATTTCACCCTGAAGAGATATTTTCTCATTAAATTGCTTACAATAGGCTACAATAGCTATTTTATCAGGAGCTCTACCATTGGGGTTTTCAATCACAACCTATCAGCATTCATTGTGAGCTATCGTAGAGTAAATCTCAGAAACCTGTTCCACTGCTACGATTTTGTTTGACCTTACGATAAAATCTTTTTCCTGTCGGAAGTCAATCATAAGGTCTATCGGGACCAGAATCGGCATTGGTTGGGGTAAACCTTAACTTGAGGATACATATACAACCCCCAGGTTACCAGGCCAACGCTTGGTAGGTGTAGGTAGCAGGCAGTGGGCGGTTGGCAAAATTGTTTCGAATCTGATTACTTATCCCAGCATGGGCATAGACCAGTCGTAGGATGGACGGCGTTGGGAATGGAAGTTGGTTTGGGTAGAGAGAATGGCAACATCATTCATGTAATATGGGGGTCCATAGATATACACAGTCACGGACCCAAATATTTCAATTTTCGAAGGATACACAAATTCTTGAGAATCTAATGAGGTAATTTAGTTATACCTGAGTGCACAACGGTCCTCATAGACTGTATTATTTGACTCATTGCGACTACTTATATAGAACTGCATCGAGAATCGTATAAATACACAATAAGCAATGAGTCTTGATGGGCCCCAATCGTCATTGAGGCGAAGCCGAGTGACGATTATGGCACAGCCAAATGAGTGGAATATTGTGTCTTTTATGATTCGAGTGGGGTTCTGGATTTATCTCACCCCTTTCTATGACATTAAATAGCATCAGAATATCCAAATAATTAGAATATACTTAGCAAATCCATATGACGTCATATCACATTCACTATGCCCCAGCCGTGGCGTAGTATTGTCACTTTACGGGGGTGATCGTTGAGTATGTTTTGCTTATGTTATTTCTATGGCTAAACCTGTACCAGGGGTGAGATAATGGATTTTATCATCCACCTAATACAAAGTGTCCATAGAAAACACATAGGGAGTTTGTATGGACATACCCGGCGCATACGGATATGTTGTATGCTCCGGGTGGCGCATACGAAAAAATAGTGCGTACGGAAAAATAGTGCACAACCAGTACGAACTGATATCTACATGCCACATGTCCAGAAAAGTTGGATGATAAATACAATATAGACTGGCTTCAGATAAAAGCGGTTGTATGCTCCTCAGAGTCGACTCTGCGCAATATCCTCGCATACGCTCGGATATTACTGCGCGTCAACTCCTCGGAGCATACGGACACTAGTACACAAAACCAGTTAATATTGTGTATGTATTCTACGAGATATCCAACTTGAGGATATACATACTGCGGTTGCTGACCCCTCCTGTTCCCAACTCCCCGGAACCCACTCTATCACTGCCACTGGTGGCTTGCGCAACCTGCTTCTGATTAAAAATCCATAAGTTCACTGGTAACCAGCTCCCAGCAGCCCCGGGCATATTGCGGGTTGTTTGCACAGAAAACAAGAACCGGAAGAAGCAGCAACCGGAAGGAGGCGTTACTTTCTAAATATTTGCCCTACGCACGCTGCGTCTAAGGTTGCCAGTAAAACCCAAACTCAGCCCCGCCTGGGAATGTTTACCCTTCGTGACGTCATACCACGTGATACCGCGATTCTCGTCATTTGGTCACGTGCCACGAGAGTGCGGGCACGGGGAACAATTGCGTAGTGCTGCCACCTGTAGTAAATAGTGGGAGTTGAGGGAGAGGCGTCCCGCCCCCACTGTGCTCCTCCATGCTGTCAGCAAATGGGTGTGCTCAGAAAAAGGTAGATCATGAGAGTTACACACATACATGCAGTTAATTCTTCTGCTGGGGGCGTTGCCCATGTCTTTGTGGCACCGTTGGTTATAATCGGATCACACTGAATCACACTGAAAAGAGTTGCTCCTGTAATATCGGATCGTATCCCTATATTCACGCGGTATCGCTAGTTTTTTATGATGTGATAGCGATACAAGAATTCAGTGGCACATATTGAATGAGACTGGGACCCGTTGCTCCACTATTTGTGGTATCGCTAGCTATAATCGGATCGCAATTTTATTCTTACGATTACTTTAGCAATCACACTGAAAAGAGTTGCTCCTGTAATATCGGATCGTATCCCTATATTCACGCGGTATCGCTAATTTTTTATGATGTGATAGCGATACAACAATACAGTGGTACATATTGAATGAGACAGGGGAAAGTGCAATAGTTCTCTAATTAAATACAAATAGTCTGACATCTGGTGGTGGGGATCACCAGGTAGAAGAACAAGGTGCGAGGGATCGTAGTGCCACCACCCATCGTTATTGAAAGTCTCAGACTAGGCCATTTTCAACCAAAGAGTCTGAAGTTATGCGATCCGCAGACGATCCGCCCTGGGTCATGTTCTTCAGCTATTGTTCAACGATGGAGTAGACCTTATGGTGAAAGAAATAGTCGATAAATAAATTTATAAAAAAAAACACACAAAAACAATATTGTCTGAATGATCTGCCCACATGTCACTATGTTCTTGACACTATCTGTCTAACGATTCCCACCTTTAAGGCTAGTCAGGTATTGCTCTACCATCAATCCCCATGGTTTTCCCTATGCATGTGTTTCTACCTGTTTAGAATCTGGCAAGTTCCCTGCTACCTGTGTACGCGTTACATTACATAGACTTTAAAAGGCTTACAAATGGACACGGTCAACGAATCTGTCATTGTGAAAGCATTGGGGTACTATAGAGGAAATCTATGAAGGATTTACGGTCAGAGCACGTACCCCATCGAGTTTGAATTGCATAGTAATTCACAAGGCAAAGCCGCGTGAATTACGTAGTGATTCAAACGAGTAGTGATTCAAACGAGTCTTGTAAGATTGTCTTCCATGAAGACATCACTTTGTTGATAGCGTGATCGAAACAAAGACCACGATTTTTTTTGATTGAATGGCGGGTTTTTCAGGCACCTTTCTTCAATAATCAAGTGATATCAAAATTAAATAGTCACTCTATTACAATAGTAAAAGTAGTAGGTATAGCATGAATATAGGGAAAGAAGAAAAATAAAAATAATAAAGGAGTTCTAACCGTTCATACCCTATCTTGAATATTAAGATCAATAATATTATCAATTTTCTAATCGCTCTTTCTTTAAGAAAAAAAAATCCTCTACAGCTGTTTTACTTCTGCTAACCTAGATTTACTAACAGAGTTCTGTCTTCAACGATGCTCTCCATCTGCTCACATAGATCTACCGAACACCGTGGTTTGTGCTCAGAGCTGCTCAGATAAAGGGCTGCCACTACTCACTGAAGGATGGAACAAATTAATGTGCCAAGTCCAATGATACAAGTAATTGTTAGCTGTTTTTTTTTAATTCTTTATTTATCCTGGAAAACGGTCGGTTGTTAACCGGTTTGATTTCTGTTGCAGCCGTACATGATTCACGCGGCTGTTTACCTGGTTTTTCTTAACATAGTCATCATTTCTTTACGGAATTTACATGACATGTACAAGTCCATGAGGGAAAATATCAAGAATAATATACATTTTGGTGTTACCTTTGGTTGTGGTAGCTCCCTTTATAGAAGTTGTTAGTACTAGGGTGGAATTGAATATTTTTCAAAAGATTTCAATTAAGATGAATATATTCTCTTGTAGGAAAAAAGCTCGTGTAACATTATGGCTTAATTATTAGAAAATAAGCTATTCGTTTACACGTACTAGATTTAATCTGAATAAGAAACAGCGTTGGATTGAACACGAGTTGCTTATTAGATATTCGATTGTTAATCGCTGGATGATTCCCAGTGGTGGAAGATCTTTCTATGGAAAGAACCGTCTGTTTGTAATAAAAAAAAAAAAAAAAATGTACATGTTAAAAGTTTATTTGAGTGCGAATCAGTTGGAGAATGTACTTGCTTATATGATAGAGAGATAGAGCTAAGCTCTTTAAAAAAATCTGAATTCGAAAGTAAACTCGTGACCTCTGGTATCTCATGCTCTAGGTCTTAGTGTAGGCCAACGAAAAATTGTTATAGGGTGCGGTTAAACAACTTTCTTGTGAAAGGGATATCGGACGATTTGGCTTGGAAATTAAAACCCATGCCATTTTCCTGGAAATTGAATATTATGATCTCTCAGTGTTATGGAACACATATCTAAGTTGAATATTAAGTTTTACCATGTACAGAACCTTGTACAGAATACCACTTAAAGAGTGTGAGATCTTATGAGAGGGGTGCACCATAATTAATTATAATATTTTAATAGAATATAGAAATTCCAAAGAGTTGCTTTTCACATAGTAAAACCCATGTAATTTTCCTCAAACTTTCACAGAATATAGTAGATATATAGTGCTACACATTTAGGTTTTAAAATTCACCATGCCTGTTTTTAAAAGAATTAAAGATAACCATATTTTTCAGTACATTTCCTTTGTAAATCAAGTGAATATCAATTGGCCTATTTCACATATTAAGATTGCATAAACTGGGCAAAATGTTGAATTTATTCATTGAGAGTTAGAATGAATCACAAAGAACCAGTTTTGACTGATAATTCACAATATCGAAAAACCACCAGGTGGCGTCACCATGATTTATAGGATATGCCTTTGAAGGCATATCCTACAATTCACAGTGGCGCCACCTGGTGATTTCGAAATAATGTCAACTATTAGTCAAAACTGATTTCTTGGGATTTATTCTAATTCTACATGAGTAAATTCAACATTTTGTCCAGTTTATCCAATCTCAATAGATAAAATAGGCCAATTTGCACTTGCATGATTTACATAGGAAATGTACTGAAAAATATGGTTTTCTTCAATTCTTTCAAAAACAAGGACGGTGACCTATGATTTTTAAAAGATAAATAAGTAATACTATATATTTACTATATTCTGTGAAAACTTGAGGAAAATGACATGGGTTTTAATATGTGAAAAATACGTTTTAGAATTTCTATATATTCTTATATAAAATCATCATCATATTGATCTATAAACCAAAAACTAGCACGGTGACCCCCGATTTTGAAGCTAGATATGTGTCCGACAACACTTGGAGATCATCATATTCGATTTTCAGGAAATTGACATGGGTTTTAATTTTCAAGCCAAATTGTCCGATATGCCTTTAACAACCGTAGTTCTAAGGGCGCTGTGGTACCACGTGACCGATATCCCAGAATGCCAAGCATAGATCGTCTCCCTCTTCACAGGCATCCCTGCCTGAACTACACGTGCTAAAATCTGGCAGGTGACAAACCCTCACCTATAAATCAGTTATGGGGAAGCATCCGGCTTTAAAGTGTAGTTTAGAGGGCAAACTTTATGAGAGAGGATCAAAAGGGATGACATAAATCGCGATTGGGGCTAAATCGGCATAGTGCATCACTAAGCTGGTACCCAACGTGGGTGGATTATGCCCAGTTCACACTGTATGACTGGAGCTACCTAGGTACGCCCAGTCTCAAGCGCCAGATCAACTAAAGCCCAATGCCCATCTACCGATTTCGGAACATTTATGTACGTTTGTCGGCGAGAAACGGAGGGTAATTTGTCTCAGCCGAGCCATCCTATCAGAGTCTGTAGATGTAGGACAGCTAGGCAAGGCTACCCAGCGATTACTGAACACTCTGTTTCTTTGGTTTTTGCCCTCCCCCAGCGATTAGTGGACCATACACCAATTTTATCAGTGAGCGGATCGAGCGAGGGGTTACGTAATTTGCCTGCGACAAGGTGACCGACTCCTATACGATTTGGGAATTAATCGTTCTACCCTAAATCGGTAGATGGGCATCCGGCTTAAAGCGCCAAATCCACTTAGGCGATTTTCCATGCGAATTTGGGTTTGCAGACGTTTGCAGACATTCGCATTGCGTGCGAATGCCTTGCGACAATATTCAATATACTGAATATCATCGCATGGGATTCGCACTGTCGCATGGATCGCAGACACATTCACTTGATCGCCTTAGTGGTTCTGGCGCTTACAACTGGGGGTATCCAGGTACGCCCAGTCGCTGACTGGAGGTATCTTCAAGAACCTAGGGCCGCAAAATACACAACGTGAGCTACATGCTTCCCGCTAGTCTGCGGCTGGGCGTACCAGGTACTTCCATTGGCCGACTGGATGTACCTCAGGTATACCCAGTCACAGACTCGAGGTACCTTCTGGTGCCTAAGGCTGCAAAACAGACCGCTGTAAACTACTTGTTTCTCGATAGGCTGTGACTGAGCGTACCTGAGGTACCTCCAGTCGGTGACTGGAGGTACCTACCTCAGGTATGCCCATGGCAAGCATTTTGAATATCAAACAAGTTTGATATTTGGTTCTGCGAGTCGCCGACTGGGTGTACCTAAGTACTGTGTAGTATTCGGTACTGGGCATACCTAGGTACTGGGCGTACCTATGTACTGGGCATACCTAGGTACTGGGCGTACCTAGGTCTGCCCAGTCACAAACTTTGTAGTCACAGGGGCAGTGGTTCACACACACATTTGAGCCTGACTGCGCAATTTGGTACATCCAGTCTTAAGCCTGATGCCCATCTACCGATTCAGGGTTGAGCGATTAGTTCTCAAATCGTATAGGAGTCGGTGAACTTGTCGCAGGCAAATTATGTAACCCTTCTCCCGACCGGGGGACATTGAGGAGATGGGGTGATGGATATTAGTCCTAAGCAAATCGGTCTACTAATCGTTGGCTGACCCTTGCCTAGCTGTCCTACATCTAACGACTACGGCCGACTCCGTTAGGATGCCTTCGGTGAGACAAATTACCGTCCGTTTGTCGCCGACAAAGGTACATGAATGTTCCGCTGGTTGCAAGCCCTCCAGTCCCACAGTGTGAACTGGACTTTAGGAGGAAGCTCCCCTCAGTCGCCCTACGTTGTAAAGATGAGTTCACATCCGATAAAAACATACTAAGTGCATGTTCGCAGGCTGTTGGTCATATATGTCAGCTGGGATTTCAAAGTACTTTATTTTATTTTAGATGTACTCATGTTATCTGTATTTCAATTTAGTGCTTTCAAATCAATTCGTGGGCTTATGTCCTTGGCGTAATGTACTATAAACCCCAATACTTATCTACCGATTACAGGTTGAACGATTACTTCCCAAATTGTACATGGGTCCCAGGAAAAATTATGTAATACCTCGGCCTCTGTCGGCCACCCAATCAAGCGCCATTTAACAATGTTCCGTTGTCTGAGACTAGATTCACCAACATGTTGTTAAACCTTTGGCCACAGATTCAGGAACATAGAAACAACAACTTGTCTGCGACAAAATAAAATCTGAAGGAGGTGGTTCACTAATCGTTGCCTGACCCTTGCCTAGATGTCCTCCATCTACCGACTACAGCCGACTCCGATGGGATGATCCGCCTGAGACAAATTGCCGTCAGTTTATCGCCGTCAAAGATACATAAATGTTCCGAAATCGGTAGATGTGTATTGGGCTTATATATACACTTCGAGTCGAAATGATTCTATCCTGCCGTATTCGTTGAGTTTAGAATGATGACTTGTCATCTATCAGATTTATGCGAGAATTAAGAAAAATATTTTTTTGGAACTCTATCATATATACATATTAGACAGGGCAACTTTCCGGTCTGCTACATCTATACATTATAAAATACTGAGTGTCAGCCAACCTACCCGGCTTTATCAGTCCGGCATTGTTTCTTTGTGGTACATCCAGAGGCTTCATGGTTCCCTATTGACCTTCCCCCTGGAGCTATATGTACCTGACTCGACCCTTTTAGTGAGGGTCAACATAGAGCACCATATGGAAACAAGGACCCATACATTCTATATGTAGTTCTGAACGAAGTACAGAAAAATAACAACTTTGGTTGTATCTTATTTTCAAATATGTGTGGGTACATATCAACCCCGTTATCAACCCCAAATGATGTGTGTATCAAATTCCGTGTTATAGGAGAGGTTGTACTGAAATACTATTCATTCATACATAATTCCTGTAGGCCGTTTGTATAATGATTTGTCTGGGTACATTACAAGGATCAGTGGTGAGTATTTCTTCGTTTTGCATGCCGAAGATCAACTAGGTCTTTCTCCCGCCGTTCGATCTTTTTTCTTTACGCTGGGATGGGAGGAGCTACAAATCTGCGCCTCCAACCCCGATCCTCTGTATAGTGGTCGTGTCAGCAGTCAGTGTTATTGATATCATCGCCGCGTGAACCTAGTATACATTACAAGGATCATCCTCCAGTGCAATACTAGCAGCTTCATAAAAAAAACACTATTTGAGGCTAATTAGGAAATTGGGTAAAATGTTTGGGAACCAATAAGAAGATTACCACTATCAGACATAGATAACTGATATAGATTTTCACTAACGTGTACATGATCTATTGTATGAGAGTATAATGTGGATATAAATCTTCCACATTGTGTCAACTCCTGATATTATTTGACTATCAATGTGGAAAATGCGTTCTTTGGAAAGTTACCCTTTCTCGTTTACGACCACGAGAGAGGCACCGCAGAATTATTACTATCCCCTTTATAATCTCCTAGACTACTGTAGCGGGTCCCTAGCCATGTTAGGATCAGGTGTCTTTGTTGTTGCTGGTAATCTATAGTGTGAACATACAAAGTGTGTTGCCAAATCACATAATATATACATTTAAAGTATTTTTAACACAAAATATTCCCTCACTCTTACTGACCAGGAGTACAGATTCCAGTAGTTACTCAGTGACGAAATAATATTTATATGTCCCTCCGTACTCCGTACTACATAACTTGTTTTTAAATGGCGCTTTTGATATTTCAAGATATTTGATATTAAAGAGACATAGTGAGTGTCCAAAAATGTGAATATTTCCGACCCAAATAGCTCGGAACAGGTTTCATTCAGGCACACTAACCATATCTCAATATATCAATTAAATATCACTGTTTCATCATTAGAACTTGCATCTGCCGGTGTTTTCCAACTGACATCACATCCATCTGAACAGTCTGACGTAGTTTGCGACAGACAGAATGTATTCCAAACTGAAGAGAACATAACCCCAAAGCAAGTCCGACGCGAAAGCCTCAGTCTGGGGATTTGTAAAGACGTATTAAAAGGGGAATCTCGACTGTCACACGGAGTAATGGCCATGGCAGGGAGTCAGCAGAAAGTCCTGCAGGCAGGCCTGACCCGGCCCTGTATTGTCTGAGTGGCAGTCTACTGACATTAAGCCAGTCGTGTATGACAAGCCAGCCTCTTCTACTCTAATACTCAGACACACAAAAATAGAACGGAAATCTGAAAGCAAAATAACAGTAAGGTCTGGCGTCCACCCACTATGATATGGCTCCGATTTGGTCTACGATGCACCTCCCGATAGAAATTCAAAATCGTGTCGGAAGGTCACCTAATATCGGGGCAGTTGACCATGTTTCTGCGATTAGACACCGATAAAAATCCCATACAATGCGTGGTGGATTGGCATGTCTAGACATATGCCTACGATTTTGCACCTTCCCAATGTGGCACCGATATTGACTTTTTGTATCGGTGCCATATCGGTAGGTCTAAAGGTCTATCGTAGTAGGTGGACACCAGGCCCTAGTGACTTATCTCACCCCGGTTTTTTTTCCATAGGTTTAATGTTAGGAACTCATATCCCACGGCCGTGAAGGTAGTGTACGCAATATTCAATGGTTAATTGGGTGATTTATTTCATTAATTGATAATGTTATACGGGTTGAGATAAAATCAGAAACCCACTCGATGAAAATATTTTGGTCTGCAGAGTACATATACCTCAGCTTCGCTTCGAGAATTACTCTGCGGTCAAATTCTATGGAGAGCGGACCAAGTTATTTTCATCTCGTGAGTTCCCTTCTCATTATCCCATATCCCTGGATGAACGAAGAGGAGGCCGGGGTGGCCTTAATAGAATTTTATATAAAGGGTCTTATTAATGTGAATAAGTGATATACATTATTACCATGAATATTAATAATAACAATGATAATAGATAATTGAAATATAGATATCTTTGATGTCAATTATAATGAATATGACATAATAAGTATAGTTATTATGAGTTATTACATAAGTGTGTAATAAAGTAATAATATAATAGTCCTACGAGGGTAGTGAGTAAGAGAAAGTGGGGAGGGTGGGTGGGTAGAAAAAGTACGTCTGTACGTTGCGAGTGCAGAGCGAAGTGTGAGGGATAGATGAGTGCGCTGGTTTCGGAGGTTGACGAGCGGTGCGGTGAGAAAGCGACAGGTGGCGCGCAGTGGTGCCGAGTGGTGAAGTGCGTCACCAGGGGGGGCAATGACCACCCCTGACCAAAGGCCATGGGTCACCAATTATTTCCTTATAAATCTCGGATATGGATTTAATACAAGGTAGCCCCGGATGAAATTCATTCCAGGCTTCCTCATTAATTCGCCATCCCTAGTTTCTCTACGTTAATATGTCCAACTTCATATTACTCTAGGTAGACTGCATTGGATATGCATTCTATACTTAAAGCCGAGGACGTACCGACGTAGTACAGTTCTTAGCGATAAAGGATTATCGAGAAGCGAACCCGCAAACCATTATTGCCCCAAAGGTGAGAGGGGGCTTGGCCAAGTGTCTTACTATTTTTGGGGACAATAAGTGGTAAAAATTAGCAAGGCAAGTGTGACGATGAATACACTGAGCGATTAAAGGCATATCCTACAATTCACAGTGGCGCCACCTGGTGATTTTTAAATAATGTCAATTATTAGTAAAAACTGGTTTCTTGGGATGCACTCTAATTCTTTAGGAGGAAATTTAACATTTTGTCCAGTTTATCCAATCTTAAAAGGTAAAATACACCAATTTACATTTGCTTGATTTACATAGGAAATGTACTGAGAAATATGGTTTTCTTCAATTCTTTCAAAAACAAGGACGGTGACCTATGGTTTTTAAAACCTAAATAGGTAGTACAACATATGTAATAAATTCTGTGAAAGTCTTAGGAAAATGACATGGGTTTTACTATTTGAAAAAAACTTTTTAGAATTTCTATATATTCTAATATAAAATGATCATAACATTGATCTATAAATCAAAAACTAGCACGGTGACCCCCGATTTTTAAGTTAGATATGTGTGCTACTACACTTAGAGATCATCATATTAAATTTTCAGAAAATTGACATGGGTTTTAATTTTCAAGCCAAATTGTCCGATATGCCTTTAAGTGGTAAATGATAACCTTGATAAATTTATATAGCCATGTGGTATGGTAAATGATAACCTTGGTGCATTCATAGAGCCATGTGGTATGGTAAATAATAACATTGGTACATCGATTTATTATCCATCGAATACAAAGTGTCCGTATAAAACACATAGGGGGTGTGTATCTACACACCCAGAGCATACAGATATGTTGTATGTTTCGGGTGGCCCATGTGGAAAAATAGTACATACGAGAAAAAAGTGCGTACCTAAATGTACTGATATCAGTACCCCGCATGTCAGGAAAGAGGTGGTTGATAAATACAATATAGATTATATTGGTTTCAGATGAAGCGGTTGTATGCTCCTCAGAGTTGACTCTGAGCAATCCCCCATTGGATATTTTTCCTAGATATGTTATTGGTGTTGGATACAAGTTCCCAATTTTGAGTCTATGGAGAAAAAATACCAGGGGTAAGATAAACCTATGTAGTCATGTGAAGTGGTAAATGATAACCTTGGTACATCTATGTAGTCATGTGAAGTGGTAAATGATGACCTTGGTACATCTACATAGTCATGTTGAGTGGTAAATGATGACCTTGGTACATCTACATAGTCATGTTGACTGGTAAATGATAACCTTGGTACATCTATGTAGTCATGTGAAGTGGTAAATGATAACCTTGGTACATCTCTATAGTCATGTGGATTGGTAAATGATGACCTTGGTACATCTCTATAGTCATGTGGATTGGTAAATGATGACCTTGGTACATCTCTATAGTCATGTGGATTGGTAAATGATGACCTTGGTACATCTCTATAGTCATGTGGATTGGTAAATGATGACCTTGGTACATCTCTATAGTCATGTGGATTGGTAAATGATGACCTTGGTACATCTCTATAGTCATGTGGATTGGTAAATGATGACCTTGGTACATCTCTATAGTCATGTGAAGTGGTAAATGATAACCTTGGTACATCTATGTAGTCATACAGACTGGTAAATGACCTTGGTACATCGATGTAGCCCTGTGGACTGGTAAATGATAACCTTGGTACATCGATGTATTCCTATGTAGTGGTAATTGATAACCTTGGTATGTACATCTACGTCGTCCTGCGGAGTAGAAAGCCTTGGGAACGGTATATCTACGCGTGGTATCGGGTAGTGCACGTTGACGCGGGTATCGTTCCGTGGCCTTGTTTGGGTCAGTCAGAATGTCGTCTGCTAGTCAACACCAATCATTGTCCCGTGATGGCGCCGTCACTTGCCGCGCCACGCGCTCTGTTTGCGCGGGAAATAATAGCAGACGACCGTGGACAAGAGGTCTGGCCACCGCCCGGACCTAGCACACACACAGTCGTGCCGACATTTCCGTCATTTTCTAACACGATTCTCTGAGTCCACCTCCAGAGAAAACGCATTGAACCAACTACAGGATGACATATTTTGGTGTGGTTTATATGTTTTTTTTATTCTACCCCTCATATAAATCTCCATAGACTTAACATGGTGGGCCTGTATGGCACGGTTATGACATAAAATATTTATATTCCACTGGTAACATATGAAGTTAAAAACATGTGACAGGGTAGGATAAAATCAAAACATCACTCAATTTCATATAATTGTTTACATACCATTCGTTGTCTTCCGCTATAGATATCACTCAGCTCCGCTTCGTGATATCATTCCGTGAAGACAACTCATGACATATAAACAATCATATGAAATTTTGTGATGTTTCGCGATAGTATTACTTTTAGTTCCGTCAGTATTGAATCTTACTAAGCATGGAATTCAAAGCATAAAGGATCAAATTGCATTTAGATTTTGAAACACAGTACATTTGATCATGTTCAGTAAAACCCTACTTGTGTTTGCTTTCAGGTTTTTTTCTAGGCATTATATACATTCCGTATCTTGAGTACTTATTTCCATTAATGAAATTGTATAATTAGTAATAGAGGGACACACAATATTGACAAAATGTACCCAGGACCAAACAAATATCTACTTATGAATGGCAAAACTGGGTTTTGGGAAATTTTACATTAATTTGTTTATTATTGGTCAAATTATTTATTGTCCTCTAACAAATTGACTACTTGATTCAGTTCGAGCCAGATTTGATAGATTACAAAGGTTCTCCACAATGATGAAAGGGGAGTGGTCGCTACTGTGCTAACATTAGTACCCCACTCGCTCTGCTTCGCCTCAATACTAAAGTGCAATTCACACTGTAGGATCCATGTACCTCACAGAGTGTTTGTCTGAGACAAATGCTGTTGAGATTCTGTACTGGAACACAATCTCCTCGTCTGAATTGTACCTGGCAGTAACTTCATAACACTGCCGCTACCTGCAGTATTTTACAACTGTCCCAAAAGATCTTTTACGGCGCTAGCGCTTACTAATCTCTGCCCCAAGCCCAATGCCCATCTACCGATTTCAGAATATTTATGTACCTTTGTCGGTGAGAAACGGGCCGTAATTTGTTTCAGCCAAGGCATCCTAACGTAGTCGGCTGTAGTCGGTAGATGTAGGACAGCTAGGCAAGGGTGAGCCACCAATTAGTGAACCACCTCCCTCAGATGTCCTTTTGTCGCCGCCAATTTGTGGTTTCTATGTTTCAAAATAGGTGGCGAAAAGTTTATCAACATGTTGATAAATCTAGTCGCCGACAACGAAACGTTTGAAAATGGGGCTGGTCTGGGATAGGTAATTTGCCTGCGACAAGTACACCGACTCCTATACGATATGCGAACTAATCGTTCAACCCTTAATCGGTAGATGGGCATTGGGCTTTAAGACAGGAGGTGTCCTCAGTAAGAAGCCCTCCTCCCGCCCCCCCCCCCCCCCCCACCTCCCCCCGCCCGCTCTCAGTGAAGCCCTTTTCACTGGATGCTTATATCCGCCTACAGATGAGGCGTGTATACACGGGGAATAGCACGACCTTATATACGCAAAAGTCATACTTATATACGCCGGGCGCATTCCTATGTAAAATGGTGGTTTTCGAGCAGTGTTAGTAACATGTTTATATATACCCTAGGGCAAATACCATGTCCAATACCAGGCGCCTGACCCCCTTGACCCGTTAGCAGTGTTATCGGGTGGTGAGGGTCTGCTACCAGCCTTGTCTGATACAGCCCCGTACATTGCTGGGTTCGTTCATTGCTGGCAACATGTTCATGAAGATTGAGGGGTTCCCTCTTAGTTATATTGTCGTGTAGCTCATAATTCCCTGTGGACTGTAAAGGGTTGACCTATTTTCAGAATCGCCAGATACACCGTGAGTGCGCGTATGAGGGGGCGTCCACCAACCACGACAAGGCTGCGACAACAGCTTTCCGACAAGGTCCACGACAGCTCTATGATTGGAATGCCTGTCGTAGCGTTGTCGTGGTTGGTGGACCATAGTTCCCGACAAGACGCTACGACAAGGCCCTGACAGGCTGCGACACGAAGCTTGTCGGGAGGTTGTCGGGGGCCTTCCGACAAGGCTACGACAAAATCGAACATGTTCGATTTTTGCCACGACAAGAGCCTTGTCGTGGCATGTCGTGGCATGTCGGGAGGTTGTCGCAGAGGTCTACGATAGAAAATTTAGGTGGAGCGTGCTCTTTCCGACAGACTACGACATGCCCCGACAACGCTGTCACAGAGCTCCTCTCCTCACGACAAGGCTGGGACAAGGCACCGATTGGAATTTTCTTGTCGGCGCGTGTCGCAGCCCTGTCGTGGTTGGTGGACGCCTCCTCTATAGCTTCGCGATCACGCCTCTCATCAGATCACACACTCTCTAAGACATATTCTGTACTCTCAATACGCTCTATTGAGATGAAGTCTTAACGAACTAGGCTTAGAGCCTTGAGAATCCACTGGCCTGCCTCCCGTGCCAAAGACGTACATCAATGCAACTCAAAGATCCCTATAATTTTAATGATGCCACCTAGCGGGAATACTGTGTGTCAGTGGATTCTCAAGGCTCTAAGCCTAGTTCATTAAGAATTCTTCTCTCATACAGGATACAACATAAGTGCCAGATCCACTAAGGTGACCAAGCGAATGCGTCTGCGATCCATGTGACTGTGCGAATCCCATGCGATGATATTCAATATATTGAATATTGTCACAAGGCATTTGCATGTCCATGCGAACATCTGCAAAAGTCTGCGAACGTCTTCGAACCCAAATTCACATGGAAAATCGCATTAGCGGATAAGGCGCTTTAAGTGCCAAATCCACTAAGGCGACCAAGAGAATGCGTCTGCGATCCGTGCCACTGTGCGAATCCCATGCGATAATATTCAATATATTAGATATTGTCGCAAGGCATTCGCATTTCCATGTGAACGTCTGCGAATGTCTGCGAACGTCTGCGAAAGTCTGCGAACGTCTCCGAACCCAAATTCGCATGGAAAATCGCCTTAGTGGATCTGGCACTTTAGAGAGTGTGAGATCTTATGAGAGGGGTGCCACGATTACCTCTCCCGAACCTGCTCCAATTACTGACTTGGTGAGTGTAAGGCCAGGAACCCACTGACCCCCGACACACTAGGCAAACGCGCCGACACAGCGACGATGCACTAATTTGGTTTTGTTCTCTGACTTTCTATAAAACCGAATTTCTCAACATTGAGATAGTCAGTCAAGCTCAATCTCATAGATAAAACGAAAAATATAGGAGCACACATGTACAAGAAATAAGGGCACGAAAGACCCAAGAACTCCATATAAGCTATAAAAGTATTAAGAATGTATGTGAACTACAGGAAAAAGGTAAGGCGTAAAGATTTATTTTGCTCCAAAAATAAAGAAAAAAAGCGAGTTCAATATACGTTTATTGTATTCTCTGTGTGCTTTTGGTGTATAAACGTGAAGAATTGGGCTATATATATGAGCTGCTTGACTAGACAGAACGAGTTGTTAGGGAGAAAAAGCGACGGAACCCTTTGAAGTGCCAGTCTATGAATCTCCGCAAAGTCAAAAGAGGTCAGGTTGCAAGGCAAAGCACTGACTTCCTCTGTCTCAGATCTATTACCTTGAGCAATATAGTATAATCATGCGATCACCCGTTATTTGAACTCTGATATTCGGGCATTTAGGAAGGGCCAGTGAGAGGGAGAGGTGCTACAGAAATCAATTGAGGATATGAAGAATTTGCGTTTTTTAATCTCTTACTTTGAACTGCAGATTATGCTGAGAGAAAGTCAGTTCTTTTCGCCTATCTTAGAGTTTGAAGTGCTCACCTTTGCAGATCGCAGCACCCCGAGAACCTTAACGTTGCTCCAGAAATTCGAGCAATGTTGGCCGCTTGCGCGGGGAGTCCGCTTACGCAGGGTGTCCGTTGGGAGGGGTTCTACTGTATTTCTGCGCAGACCTTAACACTATGGCGAATCGTCCACGGATGGCACTTCATGATATTTGGTTAAATATGGCCTGGTCTGATATTCTCCATAACGATGTGTGGTGGATCTAAGATCCCCCTTGTTCTGATACCTTCAACAAACAGCAATTCGCACCACAAGATGTCAGCCCAGTTTTAACTTTGGTGCCATCTGACCATTCAAACTGATATACAGGGGCTGCACCACTCGGTCTGCATATCTCAAGCATACCACTGCATTGCTCAATGTGTATTAGTGTGTATCGGGGTTTATATAGGAAATGTATAAGCACGTGGAAATAGGTCAATTGTACAACAACTGCACGACATTTGAACGGACAATAATGCTGACGCCCGCGTTTTATGCTATCTTGAATATAAAAAAAAGGTCGTCCAGGATATCGTTATCTTATGATTTATCTTCTCGTCCAGCCTCACTTATGACAATTTATCTTTCAACGGCCCCCTGTGCCGTCTGGATTTTAAAAGTAGACTTGGTGCCATTACAATCTTTCAATACCTCCGCAAACTAATATAGGTTGGACAAGTTTGTCCCCAATACGAATAGAATTACATACTAATTAGTTTAGGAAATTTCTATTGATTATATCTGAACTAATATTGAAGTCTTCCCTGTGGATTACCAATCAAAGTATTTAACTGACTGTACGAAAACCTATCTTAAGCATTCTCCTAAAGGTTTGGCAATGCTTACAAGTAAGATATTATATGAAATATCATATATGAGCATGTCATAGATTATATCTATAGTAGCTTCACATGGTAAATTCCATTATCTAATAAATCAAATTGTCTTGAAAAGAAATTTATATAAAATCACATTTTCATACTGCAAATTCCCCACCTCAGGTTGGTAGACATTTTACATCGCGTTTTTAAATGATATTTATCACACAGTGTGAACAAAGTGCCTATAATGAGCTTAATTAAATCTGGACAATAGCCAGGGTGGGACTTAAATAATTAGCGCTTGATTCTGTCAACAACGTGAAATAGAAATCAACAATAAAACTATCCATCATCTCCTGAAAAGGAAACAAAATCCAAATCTACTTCTGTATGGGATCTTTTTTATCTCATCTGAGGCTTTGTCGGCCACCACTCAATTATCTATAGAGATAAGCAATGCTTTTGATTCAGTGATACATTTATCTTCCACAGTAATACCATACTGTGGTTTTATTCTCTAAGCCTGAACGTTGCTATGCAAATTCCATTCATTTATATCTATCTAACTATCTATCTATATATATATATATATATATATATATATATATATATATATATATATATATATATATAGACATATCTTTGTATATATATATTTATATTTATTATATACCCATGCCGTATATACTGTAGATACACACCGTTTCGGCATATAACATAAAAAATACTGTACGGACCAGTGGTCCGTACAGGAAAATACAGACTTCCTTCCCATACACGTTTATTGAAATATTGGTTGTTAAGCCAAATGAAATTAATTGATTTAAATTTTTTGGGGGTATATAGTAAATACATAACGTCAAACCATGCTCGTACAAGTCACAGAACTCGATGATAATTTATGGTTTGTTCGGAACTCAGTGTAAACGCCTTGTTCCGTACAAACCGTAAATTACCATCTCGTTCTGTGACTTGCACAGCATGGTCAAATCTAAATATGTATACATATATATATATATATATATATATATATATATATATATATATATATATATATCTTTATATATATGCGATAACCAACGGTCTCAGATCTCTATTTGTCCTGTGAGATTGGGCTATTCATCCTGCGCTGCTTTCAGAATTCTACAACGTTTCTTTGAAGGTGACATCATGTATCATTTGTATTCAGAACTACTGAACCATATTCGCCACGCTGTCTGAGTGCTGGCCCCTGCTTTGTTGGAGCTTGTGTGGTTATTACAGACACACTGATGCACCAATCAAACACTGTCTAGCATCGGCCAGTGGGAATTCTGTTGTCACAAGCCAGTTTAACCCAAACACAGGCATCAAACAAAAGTAATCGAATGGTGGACTTTTGGAGTATACATAAAATAGTTTCTTTATACGAAATAGAAAAGTTGGATATGACTAAGTTCGTAATCAGAACCTTTGCATAAGGTGTAAAACTATAATAATCGCTTCCTTTTTACTTTGATCAAAATATGTATTCATACGTCTTTGTTTTTGAATGGCGCTTTGCTATGCCAGACGTGTCATTACATAACCCATACAATAGCATAGATTCTATAGGGCATATAGCTATTGTGTTATGGAACAGCCATCTTGCCCCGATGCCAAATAAACACAGTAGCTGGCGGATGCAATTATCAATGGATTTTTTTCCCTTTCCTCTCTTCTGGGGCTGCCTGAGAGGTGCCCTTTCATGATTATCAATAGATTCTAAGAAATAATAACAGCAGTTGTTTTCTAAAACCTTCTTGTTGTCACTAGTTTTCAGCACGACATTCTGAGTTCTTTTGAAAGGAAGAAATGGTGTGCAGTTGTGCAGTCGTACTTGGACTTCATACGCGCCCGTCCCCGTATTCTGATAACAGCAGATATCCCATGATTATAGTGGAACTATTTTATGATATTATGGCTATTGATGGCAGAACTAGCAATCACTATGTGCCCTAAACAACAACAACAATATGCAAATAAAATTGTTGGTAATACAACATATTCTCTGTAGTGGTAATCTAGTTGTTATTGTTGTAGGGTATTTTGGTAATAGACAACACTAAGCAAATAAAATTGTTGATGATACCATATATGTTTGTGGTGGTAAATCTAGTTGTTTTTGTTGTAGGGTATTGAGGTTATAGAGACCACTAAGCAAATATAATTGTTGGTGTTAACATATATCTTTATGGTGGTAAATCTAGTTGTTATTGTGGTAGTGACTTGAGGTAATAGAGTGTCTAAGCCCTGACTATAACAACGTATCCCACTCACGCCAAACAAAGATAGCCCGGAGTGCAATAACTGCCTTTTCTGCATCTCTTCGGCGGCCACGCTCGGCCTCAGTAGATAAAAGCGCCGCCGAGAAATGAGTTCCTCTTCTGATTGATTATCGACGTGCTGCGGGGGTCAGATTCCGCTTCCGCTTCCGCTTGCAACGTTTCCGGTTCCTGTAACGGAATGCTAGTTCCGGTCAGAGGCTGAGATGAATCCCTGTGTGATTCTGTGGTATCTAACTCTCCACCGGATCGCTGGCTTATCCCTATTATCACTCAGAGCTCGTCGTGATTCTATTGTAGAGTAACTGACTCAGTCTCGTCAACCGCCTACCTTCGTCTAACCTGTATATTCAGTCCACACAACAGACCACGGGGGAGTTTAACAATGTGGTCCTAGGAGAGTTATGCCTGTAAAACAGGTCCTAGGACAGTTTGCGTTTAACTAGTAAGACAATCTTAGAGAGTATAGACAATCAATGTAATATATGTATTATCGTAAAACTGGATGAGTTTTAATCTTGGCCACCGTATGCCACAACTGGAGTTTGGCATAGTGACTTCATGAGACGAAGCAGAGTGGAGTCCGGAGCCAAAACTTCAGGAGTGGAATGCGGTGGCCAAGATTGAAACGAATCAGGTTTTGATTTTATCCTACCCCGTCTCCTCTATTTTGGAATATTACATGATAACAATTCTGTATGCCACTAGTGGCATATGAAAGTATGTATGCCAGTCAGCGTGGCATATGGAAACTCAATGTTAAGCCTATGGTATTTTATATTATGGGTAGGATAAAGTATGGTATGTAATACAAAATGGCAGTGTTAGAGGGGAAATATTTCAAATATTCAGTGGAATTACAAATGATGAAATACGTTACCACAACCCCCACTATGTGGCACTACCTACAGTTCTTAGGAATTCTCCTTCACAGGGATCCCACAACTGTCTTATAGCCTGTTTTGTCCCAGCCTGAGACCGAATACAGGCCTAGGAGACTAATTATGTACCACCAATTCTCATCGATATGATCAAGGATATTAACATAACTATCGCTGTCTTATACCCTCAAATATTCTTCCCGATCACACCTCCTCCCTCTATAGCCTCGTAAAACTGCCCAATTGATATCAAAGAGTGCGGCTAGGGGTCGGGTTCGGCTGGGTTCCAGTGCGGGTGATAGGCCTTAGTAGACTACAATGCAAAGTTTAATAACTACAGTAGAACCCGCCTAACGGACACCCCGCGTAAGCGGTCACCCCACGTTAGCGGACACCTTTGCTCGGAACGGTTCACTATATTAGATGTTTATTTTAACCCCGTGTAAGCGCCCACCACGCGTTAGCGGCCACTTTGGCCCGGAGCGGAGGGTGTCCGCTTTCGCAGGGTTCTACTGTACTTTTCTCTGCATGCTATGAGGAAACAGATCACAGATTTATAATCGCCTCAATCTCCCTTGCAAATCGTTGTATAATGCTCGTATATCTAATAGAGAAATACATATTAACGCTAATGAAGCAGCCTTCAGAGAATCGGGAACAGTCGGTCAGGTGTGCACAGCGATTAAGGTCGGACATTGCCTCAGTGCTAGTAATGCCCGAGCCAAATCATATAGACAATAATCGATGGTTTTGTGAACAGGCGGCCGTAAACCACGAGAGGTTGACGCGTAGTAATACTCGAGCGCTAGCGAGTGTATTACGACATCAACCTCGAGTGGCTTACAGAGCCGAATGTCCATAAAACCATCGTTTGTTGTATTTATTATCCATCTTCTCCAATGAATTAATCCCAGTTATTGCCATATTAAAAGGTACACCAATATGGACTATTTCTTTGCTCTATAGCACAAAGGGACTATTTTCCCCGTATACCATTGATTTGAGGCCACATACCACAGGTTTGAATCCGTATGCCACAGTTATGGTATCTGACAGGTTTTATACAATGGGTCGTGGTTTACTGAGTCTCTATACATTTTCAATCGGGGCTTTGTATACGATGGATGATAAAAATCGGGTCTGTGAAGTGCGTAGAGCAACGCGACACAATACCGACCGACCCGACAGATTTGTTAAACTATTCCTTCATTTCACTTCTCATTTTTCAATACAAGTTACTGCCATGGTTCTCTGTTACATTGTCTCCCTTTTCTTTACCTTGCATTTATTTCATTCGCTTGAGGTCTCCGGGTTGCTCTTTTCCCTTTTTTTGTTTTATTCTAAAAAAAGTAATAGACCTTGCTTTCTCGGACGCATAACTCTCACACAGGTTTCCATCCTTTGATATTTTTCATCATTGCCTTCACCTCTTAAGAGGTCTATCTTCTCAAATTCATCTGTTATTTCGGCATTCAACATTAATCATACAGGATTCAAAGTCTATGCACAAGGTCATATACACTTCACTTTGAACATGAAATTCTTTGTTTTTGAGTTCATCTGTCAATTTGACATTTAACATTTGCCATACAAGGTCCAAAGTCAACGTATAAACGTGAAAACCTTAGGTGCTTCTAGTGTAATCTTGTTATGAAGTTTCTGTACCAAACCCCAGAACTAGAAGAACGGAATATAACTTAATTTAACGCTTTATATATAGGAATGTTGTTGTGGAATGATTAAGGCATCACTAATATCCTAAACCGCCCATAAAAACAACACCACAAACCTAACCATAAGCTGCCTTACCCTACAACACACCCTGGCATCACTACTCCCCAACATATACCGCCCATACAACCCCACTACCGCCCTGACTACAAACTGCCCCACCTTACTACACACCCTGGCATCACTACAGTCCCATACAACACCATCACCCTATCCACAAGCCGCTCAATCACAGCCTAGCATTACTACTGCCCATACCATACCAAAGACTTACACATACATGGTACCCACTGCCCATTTGGCTGAACACCCGCCATTAGAATGAGGAGTTGGGGTCCAGGGACCTGTTTCACTAGTTTCGTGTTAGACAGACATGAAAAGCGGCACCAACAGCAGCACCAACAGTGCAAGCAAGAACGGACAAAACGAAGTAATCTATTGTCACATGTTGTGTCATAATGTCGGTGTTGCGAACAGTAACACTACAGCGCCACTTGTGCCAGCGCTACTTGTGTTGTCACGAAACTAGTCAACCCCAATATGTCTGTAGGGTGTCACAAACGCCATCTAGACATGTCACGAAACTAGTGAAACAGGTCCCAGGGCCAAAGTGGAAGAATAGCGGTATAGCCGAATTCGGTGATTTTGTAATACAATTTCCCCTTATAAACTGCTTTAAAAAAAAGATTTTCATTTTTTTTAAATGACCACCCCACAACCCTGTAGAAGAACTGCCCCACCCTGCCACATAGTCTAGCATGGGCACCATTAACACAACCCTAGCACCATTCTGTCCATAACCTACCCAACCCTCCCGCACAACCTGGCATCACTGCTGCCCTCATAGACTGGCTTCAGTCCCTGCATCCTCTGGTTACACCTCTACCTACCCCACCCCTCCTCGCTGTCATACACCTGTCAGAGCAAGGAGTATGCTTATTGGTCATCTGGCAATGCAATTAGTTAAAGTATTTATTATATACCCATGCAGAATATTTGATAATTACATACTGCTGCTCCCCATGCAGTATAAACTGTATACTGAAGCCTGCGCAGTACACTGTTATACTACACACGTTAAAACATCAGCAGTGTGTGGGCTTTTATGTAAACATGTCTTCTATGCCAATATATGGTAAGATTTGATTAACTTTTGGGTATACAATAGATATATAACGACCCGCCATGCTTGTACAAGCTTCAAAACTCGATGGAAATTGATGATATTCACAGGACTCGCAATTCCCCATCTCGTTTTGTTGCATGTACAGCATGGTCAGGTCATTCTATATATTTTTTTAAGTCAACACATGTGCAGTTTGCACAATAAAAGAAAAACTTTATTCTAGCCAATCTTTTATCAAATACCGCATGATCAAGTACAATAGTCTTAAAACTATGACATCATAAGAATTGTAAGATATTTTTTTTAATGTTAAGGGATGGTGGGCGGGTAAAGTCACGCCCACTATTCAGTGTGGGGTGCGCATGTGGTGGGTGAGAGGGTGTGTGTAGTATTTAAAACATACTTGCCTCTATACCACATACTCGTGTTACCTCCCAAATTACATATAAATTATTGTAATTTAAAACAATTATTGAATGTTCATAATCAAAGACTTGAGCAAATCTACTGCCCCCACACATCCCCTCCCTCCCCCTACCAACATGCCTACCCCCCTCCCCCCCCCCCCACTCACACACACACCCCACCCTCCTACACAGGCGAGCATCACTGCTGCCCCCTGGAGGATGATGGATGAGACTCCAGAAAGCAAATTGATTAGCACTGTAAGCCGGGTTTACGTAGAGCCCTGCCCCCTCCCCACGTGTAGGTCACTATCCCGTAGTCTCTCCCCTGACCGCCATCCCTCAGCCGGTCCGTATCACCGCAAAAAAACTAGAGGAAAGCGAATTTACTGACACTTAGTCTATCCCACGACAGTGATTGACAGCTATCAATTAGCTAATTAAATGAGGATAAGTGAGGATTGATAATGGGATAATAAACACTAGATAACCCTTTGTTAATTGTCACGTACTTATGATTTCACTGATAGGATACAAGTCAAAGAATTTCAAACGGTTCATTCCTCCTGTGGGGTTTTCCTGAAAGGACATAATAACTTTGAGTTATTATGGTGTGCTCACATACCCACAAAAAGAGTATGCTAGTCATGATACTCATTTGATTCTACTTGTTGGACTGAAAGTTAATTTCTTCATTACTTTTAGCTATAAAAAAGTCTTGCCACACATAATGTTTAATGTAGTTGAAAATTGTAGGCTTGAACAATTTCTTCCCATTTAGTCTCTCTCTTCGCTTCCCCTTGGAGGTGTGCGGGCTTTATCGACTTCGTGGAAAATATTTTATAGGTTATTGCATACTATGAATGAGAACATGCGTTTTTGCCAGGATCTGCTTGGAGTTAACTACACCTAGGTTTGAAATACCGTGAGAGTGAGACTCTCGTGGAGAGAACAACTAAAAGCTACCATTACTTTATGAATATCGATATTCATATTAGTTTCTAGCCATCCTGAAAATACAATTGAGTAATAAAGAAGAAACCAACACGTTTTGGTCAAAGTATATGAAAGCTGCATTGCCTGGTCTAGCACCCTCCCCCAACCCCTCCCCCACACTCTATTCTCCCCTCTCATTTGTGCTTTCCCCTGTATGTAATGTCTTATCCCACTTGTTGAATAAGAATGACTAAATTGCATGAAACACAACGTTATACCAACGGCCACATTGAACAAGCGCCATAATCGGTTGAATTTTATATCTTGATTCTTGAATAAGGCCCGGCGTCCACCTACTACGATATGGCTCCGATATGGTCTACGATGCACCTCCCTATTAAAGATCAAAATCGCCTCGGAAGGTCACTTAATAATGGGGCAGTTGACCACGTTTCTGAATTTAGACACTGATAAAAAACCCATACAATGCGTGGTGGATTAGCATGTCTAGACATATGTCTACGATTTTGCAGTTTCCCGATATGTCTCCGATATTGACTTTTTGTATCGGAGCCATATCGGTAGGTCTAAGGCCTAGCGTCCACCTACTACGATAAAAATTTAGACCTACCGATATGGCACCGATACAAAAAGCAGATATCAGAGACATATCGGGAAGGTGCAAAATCGTAGACATATGTCTAGACATGCCAATCCACCACGCATTGCATGGGGTTTTTATCGGTGCCTAATTTCAGAAACGTGGTAAACTGCCCCGATATTAGGAGACCTCCGACGCGATTTGGTTTTTTTATCGGGAGGTGCATGGTAGACCATATCGGAGCCATACCGTAGTAGGTGGACGCCGGGCCTTAATTTCTATTGTAGTAGGTGGACGCCAGGCCTAAAACAAAGAATTGAAAAAATACCGATCAACGAAGCGGTGTATTGAAGTGTGCACTTCTCCAGTAGTTTCTACCCATACAGCTTCCCCGTTCGCAAACTCAAAAACCTCTTCCTATCTCGCGCCATTACTCGATTGAATAAATTGACATTTGGCTGCGAACCAAGTAACGGCATCTGATATGCACACAGGATAGACAACAGAGGGCCCTGCTCCTAACACAAACTTCACGTCCTTCATATTTACACAACAACAAAACCAATTTGATGGAACTTTTTTTTCGCAGAGAAATAAGCATTTCACCATTTTCACATATTGGTATTGGTAACCTTTAATTTTGTTTTAATCGGATCTAGTTCGGGAGCGATATTCATGTATATCTGACATTATCATTAAACAGCAGCAATTGTAATATTCCCTAATATTTACATATATATTTGTTTTGATATTTCACATTAATTAACATAATAGTACCTAGTTAAGCATATCTATGGTTACCTAAAACATGAACCTTTTATCCATTATTGTTTGACGCCAATCGGCATGTCGCAAGGATTCTATAAGTTATGAATATTACAAAAAATTCATAAAACATATATTAAGGTAAAGAGACTAGCGATATAATGATAGAAAATGAATACCCAAGAAGAGTAGATCATGGCCAAAAATTATTTGTACAAGGTACATACCAGTCAAAAGCCCATAAGACAGCAACATTTTCCACAGATTCTCACCAACCCGATCAACGATTACAATCACGAACAAGAATGTCGCTGTCTTATACCCTAAATGATGCTTGCCGATCATATCGATAGCCATCGGTAGCCACGGGCCGCTGGTGTGGATTCATAGAAAATAATTCAAAGTTTGATAACACTGGATCTAATTAAGATATTCGGAAATGGTTTTCAGATTTATCATCCCTTCTCTCTCCCCTACAGATCGGTGTATGATACTTAGATGTATGATGCAGGGATAAAATCCATCGCTATTTAAATGGACTATTCAGAATCGGGAACAGTCGGTGAGGTGCGTACAGCGGCGCGATTAAGGTCGGGCATAGTTGGCCATTACTTGTGGTCGCGATACAGAGACCGCCGCGTCTAACACACAGAGTTGGTCATTACCCCCGACCTAGTAATGCCTGAGCCGATTAAAATCGGGTCTGTGAAGTGCGTACAGCAGCACAATTCTGACTGACCCGACAGATTCGTCGGGCAAAGGTGTGATCGGGCACAATGGTCGTGTCGCTGTCTCATAGGCTTAACACCTTACTGAATAATCGTAATTACTATCAGTGGGAGATGAAAATAAGTACTAAATGGATTCCATGATAGATATAAACACGTTACATGTAACACAAATGTCCATACTATAACGTATTGATACATTATAGCCGTGTCATTGCCTAGTTCACGTTAACCATTGACTTTTTGTACACGGCCTCCTCTCCTTCGTCCGGGAATATTGGATGTAGGCGTTTGTCCATCCGGCAGGGGGCACTCTAAGCGGCAGCATGACGTCATTGACCGCTCCCGGCCCCCTCTTGATATTGAACGATTTACAGTACTCTCCCCCCATAACCTCCATGGCTTCATTGCTAGACTCCGCCTGGAGATATGTGCAAGTGTGCGTCAGGGTTTTATAGAGGAAACCTATGAAAGTTTTAGGTCAGAGCCCGGTATCCCATCGTGTTTGAATAGCGCAGTAACTACGATTAGTCGGGTTTATATACACCAGTGTTACGGCTAGTGTTTACCCTTATCAACGATGCATTGGCGCGTCAGCCAACTGTTATGTGTCCGTGTAACTTATTGATGTCAATAGATCTATCCCCAACGGTTGAACTGAATCACTCTTTGCTACTCGACTCAAATATACATCTATGTCTCGTTTCATAAATTTATGAGCATTATATATATATATATATATATATATATATATATATATATATATATAAATATATATGTATATGTATATATATATATATATATATATATATATATATATATGTATACTGATCGTACGTCTTGCTATATATATATATATATATATATATATATATATATATATATTTATACATATATACATATATTTATATATGAATATATAGATAGATTTATGTATATGAATGAGGCGAAATCAATCTAAAATAAGATAAGATAGAGAACGACGAGCTATCATAACAGTAACACAGCATATTGGAATAATAACTACTAACAAATAAATGCATCATATAAGGTAGCATATCTCCTGTAAAACCACACGCAAAATCCACTGACATGTTCTATATTATTTTTCCCGGACAAGGCTATAAATATTGTGAGATAATAATGCCGGGTCAGGCAGGAATGTGAGTTGCTCTGTTGAGTGCGAATGTAAAGTAGGACGGGAAGGAGGGCATGGAGCTAATGTAGAGGGCAGAGTCACAGGCTGTTGTAACAGGTCTCTAACTGATTTATTAACGGCTGGTACGACCCATATTTTCTTTGCCTGTGTTTGGTCAGCTGGTCAATATAAGGAGAGCATAGCGCGCAACAGTTAAACCAGCTCAAACCAACTCGTACCAGGGCTCCGTTGCTCCACGTTTACGACAGAGCAGCAGATCACAGGATAGCAATCCGAGAGCCTAAACGTTGCTTCCGAAATTTTGCGGATCGTGTCGTAATCGCCTAGGTGCAACACCACATAAAATACAGCTTTTAGCGATACTTTTTATGCGGACCCTCACAACATGGCAGATTGTCAGCGGACCGTATTACTTTGGTTAGAAATATCCTTGTCTGACATTCTCAATAACGATCCATGGTGGCGCTACCACCCCAGCCCATTGTTCTTCTACCCAATGGAAATAGCAATCCACACCACCAGGTGTCAGATCAGTTTTAACTCTGGTGCCATCTGTATTTATTTAAAAAACGAATGAATCTTCCCCTGTCTTATTCAATTTGTGCCCCTGAATAGTTGTATCACTATCGCATCGTAAAAATTAGTGATACCAGCTGCATATAGGAATACGATACGATATTACGAGAGCAACGCTTTTTAGTCGGATTGTTAAAGTAATAATAAAAATAAAATTGCGATCTGATTATAGCTAGAGATACCACAAGAAGAGCACAAGGGGTTATTCCATCTAACTTCTGTCCTTTGAACTTGTCCTGCACCATCAGCAACAATTGGCTTCTGATTATTGGTATATTCGAGTGAAAACAGGCCTACAAACTTCCATCTGGCAGTATCTGGTATCATCTGACAGCCCGCCGAGAATGTCCGACAATGTTAGAGTTCTCTGACTTACCCAAATGGCAATCCCACTCCGAGTCGGCAACTCTTGTCCTCTACTATGACATGAATAAAGTTACATTTGTATTCCTTTACAGATCAACCATGATACACAACCTTCAAAGCCACAATACACCACCTACCTTGGAATAATCACTCTGAGTAAACACACCAGGGGTCAAGGTCACAAGGGAGGCACCGGGCACCAGAGGGCACCACCAGTAAAATAGAACTCGCCGAAAACGGATGTACTAGGATCGGCATGGTTCTCGTATATGGAATAACGTTCCCGACCATGCCAGACTGCCCGATGCCCCAAGATTATGCGACACTTTCCAACATAAATGGTCAAAGATTTTTCGCTCCTTCCTTATGCAATGTGGCCCCACCAACCGACCTTTGAGCCCACTGACGAAATCCACACGGGTTGAATTAATCGGTGGCAGTCTGCAGTTTACAACCCAAAGTCATTTATCTGTGTACCTTGAAATAGCAAATGGAAACACATGCAGGCAGTGCAGGTCACAGATTACGTGTCACCGACTTTTCAAAAGGAGAACCAACGACCGACTTGTGTATAGCGTGAAAATTATCGCTGGGGTTTTCGTTGGCAGGTGAAAACACCACATTAAGCCCAATGCCCATCTACCGATTTAAGAACATTTATATACCTTTGTCGGCAACAAACGGACAGTAATTTGTCTAAGCCAAGGCATCCTAATGGAATCGGCAGTAATCGGTAGATGTAGGACAGCTAGGCAAGGGTGAGCCACCAATTAGTGAACCACCTCCTTCAGATGTCCTTTTGTCACTGACAAGTTATGGTTTCTATGTTCCAAAATCGGTGGCGTAAAGTTTATCAACATGTTGATAAATCCAGTCGCCGACAACGGAACGTTGGTAAATTGCGCTTATTTGGGTGGCTGACATTGGCCAAGGTATTACGTAATTTGCATGAGACAAGTCCACCGACTCCTATACGATTTGCCAACTAATCGTTCAACCCTTGATCGGTAGATGGGCATTGGGCTTTAGCAGTATGCAGGGTCAGTCACATGAAACAAGAGCAGACCAGAGTCCCCTCAGTCTTCATCCTTAGTTCTCTCCTCTCCTATTACAAAGTCAAAAATCCCTCAATCTAACAGCTCAAGACTTGACGCTACACTCTCCAACCCGATCCTCAGAAACCCCCTGATCTCCCCGCACAACCCCCAACATCAACACATCCCTGTGTGTGACGTCACAGCCACATCCGAGCCAATAGTCGACAGGAGAGAGCGATCGGCAACCCGACCCCTTCCGGCAAAGGAGGGGACCCCGTGCCTGCCAGGAGGTGTCACGTGGTCTACAGACGCGTCCTCAGCGTTCCAAGATAGATGGCGCTACCGGGCAGATCACACACGACCCCCTCCCTCCCACCCCCACTCCCCCTTCACCCCCTACAGCCCTACTCCTTATCCCCACTCCACCATAAAACAAAGTATGATTGCTTTTTAAAGATCTTCTTAACTGTTAAATTACCTTTTTTTCCTTCTATAAAATAATGGCCATATTTTACACAGTAGATTATATTAGACTACAAATATGGGAGCTTCCCCAGTAGTCACTCTATGGGGATTGCCTCCCTAGATTGGGAAACGGAGTCAGAAGGGGTTAAGGCCTATTATATTTCCGCCGGGACAAACTAATTGTTTAGTGACGCCAGCGGTTTCAGAGATCGCATAAAACCAACCGTTCTGCGCATCAGAAACCAGACTAGATTAATACGGCGCTCTCAGTGTCTGAGGCAGACCGCTAAACCGGGTCCAGATGTCTCGCTTTAACATTACATTGAAATATTTAGAATAAGATTTTTATTTTGGGTAGTTATCCACTTTACATATACAGAGATTAATGTATTGTGCATGATTCAGAATTAGGAATACTATACGGAAACAGGGTTACTGTGGTTGCACGTGATAGATATGCGGAAAAATTGACGATCAGATATACTGATGCCAGAGGCAGAGGTTCATCTGATCGTCCATTTTACTAAGTATTTATCACGTACAGACATAGTATAACATATTATTATATATCTTTATTTAGCCATGTTTCTACCTTCACTATTGGACGAGTTGTTGGGTCTGGTTTTCGTACATACCCTGTATGTCATGTACATGTTGTACAGCAATAAATGTTACATTGGTAGGAGCGGGTGGTATACATAGGACACACAGCCATATTGCATTATGTGCTTATACAAAAATTAATAAGGAACTGTAATAATTATGTGTTTTATAATATAGAGTAATGTGAGCGAAGTAAAGACAAGATGATAAGATATCGCGTTAGTCAGAAGGTACAAGAACCACAGGTGTTCCCCATAAGGAGAGTGGTTGGTCACGTGATGTTCAGACCGTCAAAAAAGGAGGTTGTTGGTTTGAGTATATCAGAGTGCTGCTCCATGCTGAGTAGCAGAGTAGGTAGATAACACCTAGCGATAAACAGGTGAGCGTTACTTGCTGCTTCATGGTGAATGAAGCGCTCGGCAGGTGCCGGAGGTCTCAGTTTACCTGGAGTGAGGTCGCCTCCACAATTGGAGTATGTGTGAGAACAGTTCTACTCAATGAGTGCCTAGAAAACCGACATTCATGAAACGCGCTCTCATAGGGAGAGCACACAGAGTAAATACGCCAGGACTTATTACACTGTGAACGAGAAAAGGATTTCATCAGACTCGACAGTCAGTAAGGAGGATTGTGGTGTTAGTGAGTGCAGAGTGTTACAGTGCAGCTGGATAATAGGGATGATGGAACGATGTGAATATATAATACTAGGTGATACTGGTTTAGTGAGACGATGTGAATAAAAGGAACATTGAGAGGAGAAACAACAAGAACTATGGTTTATATTGAAGGTTTACTGAAGAAAGGTGTTGGTTTTTTTGTAACGATTGGAATTACTACATAGTTGATTATTCATAGCTTTGTAAGGATTGTCTCAGTTTATTAAAGCAAGTTTGTAAGAAACTATTGTCCGTTATATGTACCTCTGGTTATGGATGTGTGAGGTTACCGTGCATTTATGATCAATTCACTGCCAGCGAATCTAATGAATTCATAGCAAGATGACGAAGTTATTTAAGAAATTATTAGATCTCCAAGATTTAATGATTAATATTCCCATAGTCTTAGGTAACATCTTAGAGACCCGACAACGGTACAATATAATAATATAGGTTTCTAGATATGCTATTAACTATACCATATACATGTAGTATGGCATGGCTTTGTAGTCCTACTTATATCACACAACCTCATTTGTACTATGAATGTCTCTCTATAGATGATGTATAGAGGAGTATAGTGTGTTATATATCAGTGAGCCGTGATAGGACAGAAACGGCCGTTTCATTAGACCCTCCGTCCGCCTTCGCTTTTTAGATTGAAGGATTTCAATTTGTACGGCCTCATACATATAGAGCTTAAATAGATCTCTGCGTTAATCCGATTGCGTCAAAACCACACTCTGTTGGTGTCGATAAAGGACGGAATGGGCCCCTATTTCTGAATTAACTCATATATATGCCAGCGAAAGTCTGGATTTAATGTCATTTCGCAGTCTGGTTTGAGATAGTGTGACTGCGATTCTTCGTACATATTAAGTGACTATTCCCTCTTTTTTTTATCTTCTCTATGTTTATGCTGCAGGAGGTTGGGCTTGTGGGCCGTTATGACTTACCCCGTCAGTTGCGACATGATTTGAATTTGCACAATTTCTTAATTCACAGGGTACATTCGAGTTTCTTTAGTCAGTAAAGAAATACACTTATCAGAAAGAATTATTGATATATATGCATTGTTCTTCATGATATACTCAACACTGACTGCTTTCAAGTTATATTTTTAAAATATTTGTCCAATGTTCGGATGATTCAGTCATACCCAGAAATATCTTTATACTTCATATACACTGTGGTATTTCCATCGAGTAGTGTTCCTTCAAGAGTAAGTCTTTTCGTAGAACAGTTCTTTGTCTAACATCCAGATAAAAAATAATGAGGAGTTAACACCAGTTCTCTAAGTGGAATTTACATGATGGGATTCATATATCTCACAGGGTGTTTGTCTGAGACAAATCCTGATGAGAATCTGTACAGGAACACAATCTCCATGCCTGAATTGTAGGCTTCCATTTCCCTGACACAAGTTATTTTCCCTGCAATTGTCGGCAACAATTATCCCCAACAAGGTGAAGAATCTCATGAGATTTTGATTTTAAACATGTTTAAAATTTATAGGGGTATTTCCCACTAAGTACCTGACCAAATGAATGGGAGGCCAGCAAACAGGATCACATGTTTTTTCACACCCTCACCTCAAGGACACCTTGAGTCCTAAAGTGAGTGTTCACTTGAATTATGACTTTATGAATCAAATTCGCCATTTTTCCTTGCGACTGGCCAAAGCAACATGGCGTGAGATTTTTGTACCATAAGGGAATTGTCTGAGACTAGGGGAAAGGTGCGAAGTACACCCGTCTCAGGTACATCAGTCCCTTCGTGTAAATCACACTTTACTACAATGCATCAACAAAACCATTATGATTAAGTGTGACTAACTTCATTTTAAAAAGAATGGTGACATTTGTTACGGTTTAAACCAGCTTTGTCCTGATGAAGCTAAATGGTGAGTGTAGGACACATGGATTAAATCCGCCTGTAGTAAGCAGCTGGTTAATCCTTTAGGTATATTTTTGTTAATTAACGTGTTAATTAAACAATTAGTGGACAGTGTGAACTGTCTCCACAGTCACAGGTCTCTCGCACACCATCAGAAAACACCTGATCGATCGAGGCTCCTCTGGGAGGCTAAGTGAGGAGGTGGGAATTGAGCTGGTTTTTAAAGCTGTGGTTTTATCAGTTGAGGTGTCGCTAAGCTCATTGTTAAAGCTGATCTAATTCAAGTATGGTCCGGTTAGTAATCAATTCATTCACCAACTCCGCAGGCAACCACACACCCTAAAAAGAGGGAAACTGGCTGTGAGGATTCTAGGTGCCGTTTGGTTAACTGGAGGACATACCATGGTTTTACGATAAGATATAACTCACAATAAAGGAGAATTTGTACGACCTTTCATAGAATTGGTTTCATAAATCTTGTCCTGGGTGGTGTCTCTGACCCTTGGTGAGATATATTGTAAATTCGCCTCTCTCTTCGTCATTTCTCATGAACCCAACCAGTTCCCAATGTTAAGCCTATAATGTCAAAAATACCAGGGGTGAGGTAAAATCAGGGAAGGAATACTACGGGGTATAAAATCAAAGTATTTTGCGATGCGTGCCCTTAAGTCATAAGGCTATCAGAAATCTAAACATTTTACGACCCCCCCCCCCAACTCTCCCTCTTGTTAGCATTGAATAATTGACGTAGCATAATTTTCCTCAACGGTACATACTTTATGGATAGCGCCAGTAGAAGATTCTTGATAAAGGCCAAGACCTTGTTCAGTCCGCATATCAACAACGTGTAATACCTAGAACCAAACTCACCAGATGGAAATAACTTGGTCCGTACTCGACCGAGTTTGGCAACCGCGTAATTCACAAAGCGAAACTGAGTCAATTACGTAGTGGTCAAACGAGGTACAGTGCAGACCAAGTTGTCTTCATCGAGTGGGTTTCTGACTTTTTCTCACACCGTATATCATTATAAATTAATCGAATAGATCACCAAATTCGTCATTGAGTATTGGGTACACTACTTTCACGGCCATAGAGTATGTGTTTCTGACGTTGAGCTTATGGAGATAAATGCCAGGGTGAGATAACATCGAGCATTTAATTCCTGCGAACGGGTATCGAATTTGGTGACTAACCTAAGGCCCGGTGTCCACCTACTATGATATGGCTCCGATATGGTCTATGATGCACCTCCCGACAAAAAATCTAAATTGCGTCGGAAGGTCACCTAATATTGGGGCAGTTGACCATGTTTCTGCGATTTGGCACCGAAAGAAAACCCTTATGATGTGTGGTGGATTGGCATGTCTAGACATTTTACTATGATTTTGCACCTATCCAATATGTCTCCGATATTTGCTTTTTGTATCAGTGCCATATCGGTAGATCTAAATGTCTATCGCAGTAGGTTGAAGCCACGCCTAAGGGTTCTATACCTTCCTCTAACAATAGGGACATCCGGGTAACAGGCCAAGCCCCACTACGTCACAACAGTCGTGTATCCCTACGCTCGCAGTAAATCGCCGGATATCGCCATTCAGTATGGGCGATAATAGGAGGACTTCTACAAACAATTTCGTACTGAGGGCTCTGTGATGCAGGGCAGTCCCCCGACTCACTGTGAGCAAACAGATCACCACCCTCCTACCACACTCAGTCCCACAGCTTCTGCCACAACCAGATTCTCCACCTCACTCTCCTAGCAGAGGTCCTGTGCTCTACTTCCTGTGGCCGCTTTTATCTCACCCCAAATATTTTTTCTCCATAGACTTAACATTGGAAACTCGTATCTAACACCCATTAGATATTTAGGAAATATATCCAATGGGGCATAATGTCACAAATGTTAGCCCATTAGTCAATATTAAGGGTGAGATAAATTCAGAAACCCATTCAAGTTTAGGGTCAGAGCTCGATCCCATCTCATTTGAATCGCTTCGCCTTGTGAATTACTACATGATTCAAACTCGATGGGATACGAGCTCAGACCCTAAATTTTCATGGGTTTCCTCTATAGTATCCCTGCCCTGACCTGCCTATTTGGGAAAAAAACTGAGCCATACACCAGTTTTAAGATATCATTATTTCTGCTGTCTTTGAGTAATCTTTTGTGATGCCTTTGAGGATGCACTGACTTCAACTTTCAAATTCATCTTTTGAATAATGTTCTCTGACTTACACTACCTACCTGGCAACTTATAAGCTATTTCTGGATATGTTTCCCATCATAAACAACAGCCGAATTTAGATATCTTCACTTGAGTGACAATTTTTGTCAAACCTTCGCAGTCTTTACAAACAGACACAGAATGTAGTCCCTCTTCCTGTTCCACTCTGACGTCACTGGACTGAGGCAGAGATTAGCACAAGCGCGGCGAAGGATCTGCTGGGAGACTGTAGGTTCACCTCACAATAAGATTGAGTGAAGGAGATTATGTGAGGTTCTACTCACACTCATACGTCAATTTCTATATACAACCCACTTTGCTGCACATTTATCTCAGCCCTGGTATTTTCTTCAGTATAGACTGAGCATTGGGAACTCGTATCCAACACCCATGGAGTATTTACACAAAATACTCAATGGGAGATTATGTCACAAAGATTAGCATATTAGTCAATGTGAAGGGTGAGATAAATTCAAAAACTTATTAATGTTCATAGTCAGAGCTCGATCCCATCGCCTTTGAGTCACTACATAATTCACACGGCTTCGCGTTGTGAATTACTACATTATTCAAACTTGATGGGATACGAGCTCTGACCCTAAACTTTCATAGGTTTCCTCCATAGTATATAGGACACATAGCTATTGTGCTATAGAACAGGCCATCTCTCCCCCCCCCCCCCCCCAACGACAACATCCAAAACACCAGGTGGCGGTACCAATTATCAATGTATTCTATCGAAAATAATTTCGGGACATTTTAGTCTGGTCTACAGATTATAACAACTGATAAAAGTGGTTGCCCCCCGACCACAGTGAAGATATCTTACAATTTCTTGGCGGATTACTGTAGAATTACCAATCACTCTGTGCCTCATAGGTTCGGCTAGTATCGTTTCCTGTTCTACACCTATTGACAATATCGTTTAAATGAACATGATCCTACTTTGAATGCTGATAAAGCCAACGTCTTCTGGTAGGAAAATATATATATACATGTATATATGTATGGATCTTTGTGTATATTGTAAGTCTATATATATTATGCTATGTTATCGTTTTTGCTAGGTTTTTTTAACCGTTCAAAACTGAAAGATGGTAGTACCAATCCTAGCTGAACTTATCACAAAATGAGTCCTGACTCTAACTTGTATTTGTTATTTTACATAGAAAGTTCTTAGATCGCGAACGTATAATTTGCGAACTGACTCAATCAAACAAAAAAATATATACTGAAGTACAGAGCCTTAAAGAAGGATAAATTATCATCCCAAGAGATCTGAAAACATAGATGACGTAAATTCCGTAATTTCCACTTGAGGCACGCTATACTTTTGGTGCTGATACTGATATGATATTACCCCAAACATTAAAGCCCCTGCATCTGATACTGGGTGGGTGATGGTCGTACCCCCCTATTCCCGGGCGTGGGTTAGATTCAGCATGGCGTGTCATTGGGGACGGGTGAGGGAGAACCACAGTCTCAGTCTCAGTGAGATGATCGCTCTGAATCCGTTTGTCATATCTGTCACCATCACATATAGTCTACGGCGGCCTGCAGGGAGACGAGGCAGTCTCTTATTGGAGAGATAAAGAAATGGTGGCTATGTTTGATATATAGATATGCACCTAGGAGCGCTTTGCTATGAAGACGTTATGTTATGTATTATCCATCTAATATAAAATGTCCATAGAAAACACATAGGGAGTGTGTATGGACATAGCCAGAGCATACAAATATTTATTATCCACCTAATACAAAGTGTCCATAGAAAACACATAGGGAGTGTGTATTAGCATACCCGGAGCATACAGATATATCCACCTGATACAAAGTGTCCATAGAAAACCCAGGCAGCCTGTCTACAAAACCATCGAGTATTGTCTATCTATGCATTACACCCATCTAGTCAACCTAGTTTGCCAAACACATACTAATTTTTAATTCTTATTGAGCAGCCATATCACTGATTCTCAGATTTTATATTGCTCTAGTTCAACATCCCCATTTCATCATTCTTAGTATTTATCCTACCCTCATATACATCTCCCCAGACTTAACATGGTGTGACTGTATGCCAAGGTTTTGCCATATAATATTGATATGCCACACATGTTGTTTGTTGTCTTCTGCTACAGATATCACTCAGCTCTGCTTCGTAATATCATTCACTGAATACAACTCACACCATATAAACAATCATATGAAACTTTCTGACGTTTCTTGGTATCTATTCATCCACACATCACACTCTCCCCCCGTCATATCATCCCTCGTTAACACCTCACCCACGAGCCTCCACACTTACCCGCCTCACGCCATGCCCGGTAGGAACTAGACTTGCTCAAGTCTTTGATTATGAACATTCATTAGATGATTAAACACAATAAGAATTAAGTTCATTTAAGTATGTATCCTTCTCTCACTGTCCCATAAATCAAAGACTTGTCCACTACGAACCAAATTTCCTGTTTATGGCCCCAAGCCACTCCCTGTAACCCTATACCTCCTCCTACCCCTCCCCCCTCCCCTCCTCCAGTTCCCTGGCCGCCTGTGGTGTTATAGCAATAGATTTTGCCTGCTCCTGACAGTGACTCAATTGAGATCAAAGTGAGAGGGTATCAATCTCTCAGCAGATATCCTGACTGGAAGCCAGGATATCTGTATGGAGAGTGTTGGGGATGCTGGAGGTAAACAGCGCCAGAAATCCAACACCATTACCGATTAAGGAGGGTAGCCATAGGATGCAGGGACTGATGCCTGTATCCCAGGGAGGAAGGTAGTCATAGGATGCAGGGACTGGAGCCTGTATCTAAGCAAGGAGGGTAGCCATAGGATGCAGGGACTGGAGCCTGTATCCCAGTGAGGAGGGTAGCCATAGGATGCAGGGACTGGAGCCTGTATCCCAGCGAGGAGGGTAGCCATAGGATACAGGGACTGGAGCCAGTATCCCAGCAAGGAGGGTAGCCATAGGATGCAGGGACTGGGGCCAGTATCCCAGCAAAGAGGGTAGCCATAGGATACAGGGACTGGAGCCTGTATCCCAGGGAGGATTGTAGCCATAGGATGCAGGGACTGGAGCCTGTATCCCAGCAACGAGGGTAGCCGTAGGATGCAGGGACTGGAGCCTGTATCCCAGCGAGGAGGGTAGCCATAGGATGCAGGGACTGGAGCCTGTATCCCCGGGAATAGGGTAGCCATAGGATGAAGGGACTAAAGCCAGTCTAGGTAGGAACGTCTGAGGTGATTAGTTGAGCAGACTTTACTCACTGACAAGAAAGAGTGAGCCAGGTCTACGGGGATCCCTACAAGTCCCAGGCCAAAGCAGGAGCCACCAAGACACAGTTGTGCTTAATATGGGACACTCCCAAGCCACGGCCAAACCACCAATTTCCTCCGATGAATAATTCAATGTTAGACAGAAAAAGGGATCTAAACGAGAGTCTAGACTGAACTCTGGATTACACCCAGTAGTTATATTTAATTTGGTGTCGTGTTTCGGCCGCAGGGACTCAGTTTGGAGAAGTTGAGGAAATGGCGATGTTTGTTTTTATGGGTAATAACCCAGTAGATTCAATCTGTATCCGGTATTGAGTTTTCTACCGATTGCAAATAAATCCTATAAGCAATCGCAGTTCCGAATTAGATTTGGCTATGCGATATGTTATCGCAATAATTCTTCTATGGCGCAGTACGTTTACGTTTGCAGAACTCTACCGTGGCTAACTGAAGTATGCCATCATACTGCCAGACGCAATGAAAGATCTCAGCTTATATCTACCTCGACTAATAAAATATAGTCCGACCCGGTTGCTTATATTTAAGAACAAATAATTCTAGCTCAACTAGCTTGGGAGAAAATGGTGGATGGTAGGCATAGAGTGAAAAAAGGTTTGTTTTTATGTCTGAAAGGAATTTATTATCGCTTAATAAAACGAGATAAACACATCCAGCATTTTCCGTTTCATGTCCTATCACTCTTACTTAATATAGTGTCTAATTAATAGTTACTTCAATCTACATCCCTTCTGTCTTTATTTAGTTATATAGAAAGACCTAACAATGCTGTACAAGCTATAAAACGAGATGACAATCTATAGTATTTATTTTTAGGTATTTATACAGAGTTCCTTGCAATCGAGTTTCTGGCTTGTACAAGCATGGTAGGTAGTTCTATATTTACTATAGACCCGTTAATAAGTTAAAAAAAATAAGGAACTTGATTTGGCCTAACAACTAACGTTGTAGTCGACGCATACGGACCAGTGTTCCGTATTTTGCCATACCTAACACTGTTCCTTACAGGATTCTTACGTTATATGGCAAAATCTTTACAGCATATATTACATGAATATATATATATATATATAATATATATATACACGTTATATATGCTGCACAGTAAAACGAAATTTTCTTTATATGAAATAAGTACCAATTGACGCCCCACAAGGTGTGAGATATTAATTTCTCCACATGAAAAGAAAAATATACCTTATATATGAGATAAAGGCCAATACTTTCTCTTGAATCTCCTTTCCCGTCACTTCTGTGGCCCATCCTCTGCTGCATCTCGCACTATCTCTCCCCTGTGAACTCACAGCCTCGCCAACGATCGACGCCCGACTTACGCCGACCCTCACACGATGCGATCACGTGACCCTTCAGGATCGTTTACTTTGTACAGCGCGTCTCCGCGGCAGGAGCTGGGGAGGGTCGACTCGATACCTCCCTCCTGGTGCACCCCTCTCATAAGATCTCACTCTCTCCAAGTCGTATTCTGTACTCTCACTACGCTCTATGGAGAAGAATTCTTAACGAACTAGGTTTAGGGCCTTGAGAATCCACTGGCCTGCCTCCCGTGCTAAAGAGATACATCAATGCAACCCAAGGATTAATATAATCTCCATGATGCCACCTAGCGGGAATACAGTGTGCCAGTGGATTCTCAAGGCTCTAAGCCCAGTTTGTTAAGAATTTCTTTCCCCCATAGAGTGCATTTATAACCTTGTACAGAATACGACATAGAGAGTGTGAGATCTTATGAGAGGGTGCACCGTCGACCTCTCCATCTTCATCTCTCCCTCTCTACCTTTCTTATTCTCATTCCCTCTTGTCCTTGCAGCCCTCTCACCAAACCTAATGACATTTTCATATTAAAGACAAATGCTGGAAGTTGGGTGATTTCTAGATTCAATTGAATTTTGCGAATAACTCTGGATGATATAAGTCTCATATTTCAGCAAATAGAAAATGAAAGAAAAGGAATGTCACCATGCTAACTTCCACTCGAAGGCCATCTGAAAAGGTAAGTGCTTAACTATTGATGTCTATGAAAAACTGCAATATTCTGACTTTGTGGCTAGATGACACTGATGTCGTATTGCTTTTGCAAATAGCTCAGGATTATGATAGTTGGGAACACATACAGATGAGAAATGCTAAACAAATACTATGTGACCATGCTACCTTTTATGGGAAGGCCATCTGAAGAACTATTGGTGTCTATGGGAAACTGCTCTATCTTTATCAAACCAGATGGCAGCACCAGTGTAAAATTTAGTTCTGCGTGTACACAGAATGCACTGCGTTACCTACCCGCGTTTGTCTTTAAGACGTAATTTTTTTATATACTTTTGATTTAGACAATGGCATCGGCTTTACAGCCGGTATGACTTGCCCCAACAGCAGGAATAGATATATTTTATTACTTCTGGACAATTTCAATCAGATGCTGATAGATAATGTGAGATAACACATTTGGGTCATTTTTTGGTATAAGATTTTTGGGATAGTCTATAAACAAGACAAAAAAAAGAAAATAGTCCTGATTAATTATTGACTTCTGGTCCCTAATTTTCTGACATCATCTCGGTTTACGTTATTGCATTTTTGCTGTCTTGTTTGCATTACTTTATTTTATTTTCAAGATAAATCACACCCTTTTTTCAAGTTCGATCCTATTTCTTATCACAATACTATCAGGGATCATTGTGTGTGAGTTGAACCATTCTTCTCTTGTCAAAGGGTTTTGTTTGCCAAGAAGGAAGGCAAGGGTGCCGGGTGGGAGTCGGACAGGGTACCGGGCGGGAAAGAGGTCTGGTTCCCCGTCGTCATCCTGGTTCCGCTCCTCACCGCCAGGCGTCGATTGATTGTTGACACCGGGAGATAACAATTTCCCCCGTGATTTGATGATTGAGTCATTACTCAACCAAAACTGAAAAATGTTCAACCTGAACAAAAATAAAACCGTGAAAATGAGAGAGAAAAAAAGCTGTGGCTGGCGTGGGTCGTGTTGCGGAAATTCGCGTTCTACGATAATGAGAAAGAACACGATCCGAGCATGCGCGCTTGCCGTGGTCGTTTTAAAAGAACCCATTTCATTGGCCATTGCGTTTGGAATTAGATTTCATCTATTTGGCTGCAGCTAGAAAGTGTTAGATTGGAGGGAAGCATTGGCGAATATACGATAATGACCAAGTCATGTAGCAATGCGCATAGCTAAACATCATTGTAGATTGTAACACAGTCTGAGTGTAAAATTGATCTGCAGTTATCATTTTACTATGCTAGGTATCTCGTGGGTTCAGTTTGATTTAACAAGTATTGTCAATGATACAGACACCCACACAATCTTATATGTGTAACAAAGGAACCCTGTCGCCAACGCTGACTACACATTTTCGGCCATATATTCATTAGTGTTAGAAGTGGTATACAGTGGGTTTCAGCATCAAGGTTTGGTGTAAGGCCCGGTAGGGATAGGGTTAGGGATAGGGATAGGTATAGGGATAGGAATAGGGTTAGGGATAGGGTTAGGGTTAGGGATAGGCTTAGGGATAGGGATAGGGGTAGGGTAAGGCCCGGCGTCCACCTACTACGATAGAATCGTAGACCTCCCGATATGGCACCGATACAAAATGTCAAAATCGGTGCCATATTGGGAAGGTGCAAAATCGTAGACATATGTCTAGACGTGCCAATTCACCATGCATTGCATGGGGGTTTTATCAGTGTCTAATCGCAGAAACGTGGTCAACTACCCCAATATTAGGTAACCTTCAGACGCGATTTTGATTTTTTATCGGGAGGTGCATCGTAGGGCATATCGGTGCCATATCATAGTAGGTGGACGCCAGGCCTAAGGGAACAAGCCACACTCTGAGTCCTCTATTAGAGTGGTAGAGAAATACAGGATACATGCCAACACCTAGTATCTCTGTTACCAGCCAGCAACCCTCTGAGTCCTCTGTTAGAGTGGTAGAGAAATACAGGATACAGGCCAACACCTAGTATCTCTGTTACCAGCCAGCAACCCTCTGAGTCCTCTATTAGAGTGGTAGAGAAATACAGGATACAGGTTGACACCTAGTATCTCTGTTACCAGCCACCAACCCTGTGAGTCCTCTATTACAGTGGTAAAGAAATACAGGATACAGGCCAACACCTAGTATCTCTGTTACCAGCCAGCAACCCTCTGAGTCCTCTATTAGAGTGGTAGAGAAATACAGGATACAGGCCAACACCTAGTATCTCTGTTACCAGCCAGCAACCCTCTGAGTCCTCTATTAGAGTGGTAGAGAAATACAGGATACAGGTTGACACCTAGTATCTCTGTTACCAGCCACCAACCCTCTGAGTCCTCTATTACAGTGGTAAAGAAATACAGGATACAGGCCAACACCTAGTATCTCTGTTACCAGACACCAACCCTCTGAGTCCTCTATTAGAGTGGTAGAGAAATACAGGATACAGGCCAATACCTAGTATCTCTGTTACCAGCCACCAACCCTCTGAGTCTTCTATTAGAGTGGTAGAGAAATACAGGATACAGGCCAACACCTAGTATCTCTGTTACCAGCCAGCAACCCTCTGAGTCCTCTGTTAGAGTGGTAGAGAAATACAGGATACAGGCCACTATTTAGTATCTCTGTTACCAGCCAGGTACCCTCTGAGTCCTCTATTAGAGTGGTAGAGAAATACAGGATACAGGTTGACACCTAGTATCTCTGTTACCAGCCAGCAACCCTCTGAGTCCTCTATTAGAGTGGTAGAGAAATACAGGATACAGGTTGACACCTAGTATCTCTGTTACCAGCCAGCAACCCTCTGAGTCCTCTATTAGAGTGGTAGAGAAATACAGGATACAGGTTGACACCTAGTATCTCTGTTACCAGCCACCAACCCTCTGAGTCCTCTATTAGACCGGTAGGAAAAAAAACAGAATACTAGAATAAGTATGGACGAACTTTGACCATCAGGCTTCATTCATTTTGTTGAAGCAACTTCTTCACTTTCCGTTGAACCTGACCAGTAATGGTGTCCAGATCCACTGAAACCCTTAAAAGGTAGCTTTGCTGCCTGCGTCGGCCTGCCATTTTCATGTACTACTTACACTTATAATAACTGTTTTTGTAAATGTTTGATTAGTGGTTGTTGTATGTGATGGCTGGCAGTGTATCTGTGGTACCAGTCTTGACCAATACATCCATCTGTGTATAGAAACAATGAAAATGAATACATAAATGAAGCCCATAAACACTTACTAGAGACGAGATATCTGCGATGATAAAATGCACCATAAGGCCCGGCGTCCACCTACTATGATAGAATCGTAGACCTCCCGATATGGCACCGATACAAAATGTCAAAATCAGTGCCATATCGGGAAGGTACAAAACCGTAGACATATGTCTAGACATGCCAATCCACCATGCATCGTATGGGGTTTTTATCGGTGTCTAATCGCAGAAACGTGGTCAACTGCCCCGCTATTAGGTGACCTCCCCACGCGATTTTGATTTTATATCGGGAGGTGCATCGTAGACCATATCGAAGCCATATCGTAGTAGGTGGACGCCGGGCCTAACAGTTAGATATGGAAAAAATCAGACACACCCACTCAGACCAGAGACCTGTCACTGTATAGCTCCATCGTCAATGATAGAGAATAACCCAGAAACATATCATAAAGATTGCGAATAGTGTAAAAAGACAGAGAGTGTTTCTTTTGTTGCGGCTGGTTAAGGCCTGGCGTCCACCTACTACGATAGAAATTTAGACCTACCGATATGGCACCGATACAAAAAGCGAATATCGGAGACATATCGGGAAGGTGGAAAATCGTAGACCTATGTCTAGACATGCCAATCCACCACGCATTGTATGGGGTTTTTATCAGGGTCTAATCACAGAAACGTGGTCAACTAGCCCGATATTAGGTGACCTTCCGACGCGATATTGATTTTGCATCGGGAGGTGCATCGTAGACCATATCGGTGCCATATCGTAGTAGGTGGACGCCGGGCCTAATGCTGGTGGAGGTAAAGTGTTCTAATGATGATGAGGTTGTAAACTTCTGGTCTTAGTGGCGAGAGCTGGTGTGGGTAATGGAGGTACTTTAATTTAGGTACCAGTCGTAATATAAATAGACAACCACATTGCAGCATTGTAACAAAGTTTGAGTGTAAAATTAATCTGTAGTTATCATTTCACTATGTTAACAAAGGAAGCCCTGTGGCCAACTCTGATTACACATTTTCGATCATTTATTCATCAGTATAAGATGTGGTATACAGTGGGTTTCAGCGTCCAGGTTTGGTGCAAGGGAACAAACTGCAATAATGAATAGTATTGTTGACAGGCGGTCGTAAATCACGAGTGACTGACACTTAGTAATACAGGAGCATCAGCGAGTATATTACGAGGTCAACCCCGAGTGGTTTACAGAGCCGTATGTTCACAAAACCATCGTCTGTTGTATTTATTATCCATCTTCTCAAGTAATTAAGCCATAAGTTGCCATATTAAAGGGCATAACAATAGGGACTATTCCTTTTCTCTATAGCACAATGAACTATTTCCCCGTATACCATGGCGTTAAGTCCGTATGCCACGGATTTGAATCCGTATACCATAAGTATGCTACCTGACAGTTTTTAAACAACGGCCAGTGTTTTACTCAGTCCCCATACATACACACAGGTGGCAGAAAAAGCAATATTCTCTTAGGAGATTCCGGAGGTCCGTATTCTCCTTAGTAGCGATCTGTAAGCTCCATAGGCTGAGCATGGAGACTCCGTACTCGGTGGGTAATACATTCTCAATGCATACTTTGTATACCATGAATAATAAGAAAAGGTCGCAGTTCAGAAACAATGTTCTGTTTATAATTCACCTGGCCAAACCTTTAACCAACCCGCTCAGCCTACCAACCCTACCTGTCAACCCTAAAGACCTCTGTACATAGCCGACTATTGTTTTCTCTGTCGCCATGGTAACCAGATAAGACTGATGTGAGGTGTGGAAGCTGATGCAGAATTCATAATCGTGTGCTGCGTCTATCTGCCGTCAGATGGCGTCGGCGTCAGCATGTGTGTGAGTTATTAGGGGAGGAGGGACTACGGAGGTTGTGTTGGTGATCTGTAGGGTATTGTGTGGTGACCTGGGACCTGTTTCAGTAGTTTCGTGACATGTCTAGATGGCGTCTGTGACACCATACGGACAGATCACAAGATTGCAGTCGATGACACACAGAGTTTCACTCAGTTCTCGTAGGAATTAAGCAATGACACTTTAACATGAGTAGGGGATACATATAATCTATAATCAATCCAAATATGAAGAATATTGGCCACTCTGATTCTCTGATATTTGCTAGTCTTCTTCCGCTGTTGCTTGCACTGTTGGTACCGCTGTTGATGTCTGTCTAGGCCTAATGTCACGAGACAACTGAAACAGGTCCCTGGTGTTTACACCAGACGACTGTAGATCGTCTAGATAATAGTCGTCAGGTGGTACTCGATTTTGCAATGTTCACTGCAAAAGTCGTCAACCTCAGAATGTTTAAACTGACGACTCTAAGTTTTCACAAAATCGCCACCTATCTAGACGACTAATTCAGGCCCACTTGAAATACTTGCAGGCGTCAGAGCTTAACAAGTAGTCGTCAGGTGGTGCGGAATTGTATAATCTCATGTAACCAGACGATCTGCAGTCGCCACATGCTTGGCGTTTACACTAGACGATTTCTAGCTGTTTACTGCTGAAAGTCGTCAGGCAGTGCAAAATGACAGAATCATGGGCCAAAATCGTCTAGTATGACGCAGCGTTTACATTAGATGACTAAAAATGTGATGACTGTAGATCATCAAGCCAATAGTTGTCAGGTGGTGGAATGCCCACAGCAAAAATCGTCGAGCTCAGAATGTACCGACGTGTTTACACTGACAATTTAAAGTTTTCACAGAATCGTTGCCTATCTAGACAACTAATTTAAGCCCGCTTGGAATACTTGTGGGCATCAGACCTTAACCAGTAATTGTCAGGTGGTGTGGAGTTGCATAATCTGATGTAATCAGACGATCTGCAGTCGCCACACGCTTGGCGTTTACACTAGACGATTTCTATCATTTATTGCTGAAAGTCGTCAGGCGGTGCAAAATGCCAGAATCGCCGGCCAGAATCGTCAAGTTTTTGTTTTGTTTTGTTTTTTATTCACTTAAACACATAACAAAGGCACAGACTGACGTCCGAGGTATCATGAGTGAAAACTACTGGAAATTCTATCATCTGATTACCACAATTTAGTCAAATAAGTCAATATTCTCTTTTAAAAACTTTTCACCAGGTTTGTTTTAACAGCCACTTTAAATTTTCACGTTGTGTTTTTCTGATGAGTGACGCCAATATTTTGTACCTATATGATAATAACTATTTCTAAATTTTCGTGATAAGGTTAAGGATTTTATTCGATGCCATGCCCGTTTCATATCCTAGGATCGTACATGAAGGACTTTTTCTGCACTCTATACAGTGGTTATCATTTAATAATAACCAAGTCTGTTCGCTAAGACAGTATTAGTCATCCATAAGGTCGTCAGTGCGTGTTGATTAAAATTGACCCACATCGTCCCTGAGTTTCTATGGCTTACAGAAAATGGTCTACATGTACGATCTTAGATTAAGAAACGGGCCCCTGGTTGATCTAATGACCACCACTTCATGAGATTTAGGACAGTTAGGACAGTGAGGTGGAGGTGTAGGACAGATTGGGGATGCTCATGATCATGAGCACTCTGTGGCTTGATCATGAGCTGTCTGTGATCATGAGCTCTTGGATGGGTTGGGGTTCATTCAATCCTGTTTGCAATTCGACATTTTGGGCTTTATTTGTAAGGATAAAGAAATCCAAGATTTGGATTTCTAAGTACGCTCACTTCAATGAGCTGTCGGCGGTAATCACAGGAAAAAGCTGTTTCAAGTCAGAACTGTTACAATGACAATCAAAATTCTGTAGCAAATACTCTCCCAAGCTTAATGGAATGATAACAATTTCCTTTCTTCGAAGATATCATACTTGACAACTGTCTCTGGATTATTCAAAGAGAAATCATTCTTCGGAATTATGAAATATTGGTTTTGACTATTGGATTTCTTTAGGTGTGGTTATATACAGAGATATCACTCTTGAAACATGGTAAGAAATGCAGAGCATAAATTGCATTTGATGGAAGAAACCATCATTGTGTTCTATAATTTGAATTTATGTTACTTATAGAACACAACGATAGTTTCAAAAAAACAATATCAGTTTCTTCAAATTTTCACAGATTAAAGGAATTATATGGCACTTAACATTTAAGTTTTAAAAATCATAGATCACCATCCTTGTTTTTGAATGAGCTGAAGAAAATGGGATTTTCTAATATATATCCTATTTAAATCAGTCAAATGTAAATTGACCTAATTTACTTATTATCGAGTTTGACGAAACCCAATATGTTATACTTAACTAACCTGGTATTAAAATAGGTTTTAAAAAATGGTTTTAATTGATAATTGCCAGCATTTGAAAATCACCTGGTGGCGCCACTGTGTATTGTAGGTTATGCCTTTAATCTTGTGTATGTAATCCACTACTCCTTCACAATAAACCTCCGCCAGTCCCTGTAAGAGGCGCAAGGTACCCATTAGAGATATTCCGTGGAGATTTGACCCGCCCCCTACCGGGACCCGCCCCCATTCTATTTCCGCTTATCAGAGCGGCGCAGTGTTATTGAGACTCATGGCCCTAAATACGACGCTCAATAGCCACATGTCTCTCAATTATTGCCGTTTCAGGAAGGGACCCAGTTGAGCTTTATAGGGGGACGCTGAATACGGGGTGCCCGTATGTACTGAGGGGTCACCTTCAGAGACCCGGATGCTGGGGTAGTGGATGACACACCTAGCGGTGTTTGTGGGTAAACAAATCCCATGTCAGTTCATCGCTGTCAAAGCAACACTACATCTACTACATCGGAACCTAGTGAGGACAAGAAGACTAGTTCAGGGTGTTTCCATTAGGCCACTAAAAAAAACTTGTTTCTCATTACCAAGCCATGAAAAATATGACGAGGGCGCTTCTTTTTTTTTTTTTTTGCTTTATTAAAGATTGCTTTTGAAGTGCCATAAAATGGGCTTCAGACATACAGTAAAACCCCGCATAAGTGGACACCCTCCGATCCGGGCCAAAGTGGCCACTTATGCGGGGTGTCTCCTTACAAAGGGCTTCCAGATTTTTATTGGCTATACATTTAATGCATCCTTGACATCAGGAGCTTTGATTTGATACTAAATACACATACCTTTCATAATTTCTATCAAGGTTCACCTATTTCAAAAAAAAAAAATCTTCTCCGCCTGTGGCGTCGGGACGTATTTATGGCATCGAAAGACCTCGAACGGCCATCCCTTCGGGCTCAGTAACCACGTTTTCTCTTAGTACTATTTATCTGTACTAGTAATACAACTATGTTTCTAGAGCAATATATCTATTGTTTAGGGTTTTGCATGAAGAACAGTATATATCTGTAGCCTTGTCACAGCCATGCCTTCTGCATGATAGAACCGCGGTTTTCTGAGCTACAACACCATGTGTAAACACATAATATACATATGCAAATACTCTTACACATGCAACACTGGGCTTCAGGTGTATGCATACATAATATTCATGATATACCTTTGGGGATATATATCCTACATACATGTAGAAGCATAGACTTTCTACCAAGCAATGCTGTGTTTGTATGTTTAGATTACTCCAATTTCAGATGGCATTGTGCACAATCGATTAAAGAGAGTAAAATCAAATAGTGAGTACATGTATATCCAAAAGCAATATATAGAACTGTATCGAGAATCGTATCAATACACAATACTCAACAAGTTTGGATTGGCCGCAATCGTCATGGAGGTGAAGCCGAGTGACGATCACGGCCCAATTAAATGAGTGGTGTATTGTTTTGTGTAATTTCCTCTTTTGCTCTCTCCGTTATATTACGATAACAGCGTAAAAAAAAATTGGTTATTTTATGATTTGAGTGCAGTTCTGGATTCATCTCACCCCTTTCACTGTTAGGGACGTTTAAATTGCTTGTCTTGTCTTCTCTCTGAAATCCTGAGCGCTGATTGATCAATAGCCCATGACATCATCTGGTATTCACTACGCCAAGACCAATGTGAAGTATTGTCACTTAAGCGGATTGATCATTGAGTTTTTTTCTAACGTTATTCCTATGGCTAAACTTGTACCAGGGGTGAGATAATTATTTCAAATCCCAGACTGGTACCCAAATATGAATAGGGTACACTGAACGTCTAGGAACAGTAGATGTGTTATGTCCAAGGTCTAAGTTTAGTAACTGATTCTACAAAATTTTGACTGCTGTAGAGCTGAGAGATATATACTCGTCATGCAGATTTTTTGTGGCGCTCGGGCTTATTAATTTCTACCTCAACCCAGTGATGTTACATATATATGATGGAACTCCATCTCATATTGAAAAAAAAAGTGTAACTTAAAATTTATGAAACTCAAACAATTCATATATCATTAGTTGGGAAATACTGGAATTGTTAAATGAGGTTTACAGGTGATCCAGCTGTTTATTTTTCAGCTTTAACCCACTTTATAATGTGGATCCACGTTCGATTAGGCTGGCCCTTTGAGTAAGCACACTGCAACACATGAGGTGCTTTCAAATGAAGAAACTAATCCCACAAACTATGCCTAATTTGACATCACAAATAATAGAAATATTCAGATTTCACTTGACACTCAGGTCATGAAATCGCTGCACGAACAGGCAGCTGTTGTTTAAATCCTAGACATCCTAGACCTTATGTAGTTCCTGGAAATTATCGTTACTTATTATACGAGATTTATACGATTTATACGAGGGTTTCTCCGCTACCTTGTTTTGTAAGGTACATATGAATTGTATACATAGCATGAAATGAGATAATAAACTGCTGTAAATACCATGTAAAACATAGCAATGTTATCGATTTTTCCATACCATAGTCTATAGATATAGAATATATTACATATATTAAAATACACGATGCTAGATATCATATAGGTTTCAGAATATATATATATATATATATATATATATATATATATATATATGTCATCATTCCATATCGCATGTATTGACATGCCGAATTTCATGCGCATGATATCACATATACTAGGCCTATATAGCCATTTGACTATATATTCCAATGGCTATATTATTAGGATGTTTTATGATATCAATATACTCAATTTAATAATAAAATAACCCACCCCGATATGAAAGGACCCAGTGTGACAGCTATATCATGGGGTACACAAATGGCAGATTCTATAGCGCGGTTATGATATACTCCGGAACAGATATAACAAATCACGTGACATTGGCCTTGAGAGGGCATCAACTATGGCACACAGCATAAAAGCCAGTATTCACAGGGAGGATCCCTCTCTCCAAACACCATCATACCCAGCCCTGAAATCCCTACGTAGAATATTCAGCTGGTGTCCTGTGGCCTTTGAGTGTGAAGAATGGGTATAAATAAATCACAAAAAGAGTCCCCACAAAAAAAAAACCACTCCACACGGGCAGAGGCAAAGCGGAGGAAATTAGGCCGCTTTGCCCGGTTAAAGGAAGCCGGGTGATAGGCGTAGGGTATGGAGAAGACAGATGGATTATGACTTAAGGTGGTGGGAGTTGGGGGAGCAGAGGGCATAGTGCCCGATTGCAGGGGGAGGTGGACTAGGGGATCATGCCGCTAAACAGATGCTCAGGAGTGTGTTACCGGCAGAAATCAAACACACAGGCAGTTAACCCTTTAGCTACGCTGTGATGCCTGGAGGCATCCCCGGGCGTAGTACGCTGTGATGTCTGGAGGCATTTCCGGGTGTAGTACGCTATGATGCCTGGAGACATTCACTGATATAGTACGCTGTGATGCCTGGAGGCATTCCCGGGTGTAGTGCGCTATGATGCCTGGAGGCATTCCCGGGCATAGTACGCTATGATACCTGGAGGCATTCCCAGGCGTAGTACGCTATGATGCCTGGAGGCATTCACTGGTATAGTATGCTATGATGCCTGGAGGCATTCACTGATATAGTATGCTATGATGCCTGGAGGCATTCCCGGGCATAGTATGCTTGGATGCCTGGAGGCATTCCCGGGGATAGTACGCTGTGATGCCTGGAGGCATTCCCGGGCGTATTACGCTATGATGCCTTAAGGCATCATTTCCAAAATTTAAGTAATGGTTGTTTTTGAATGAAATAATGCGGCTATGTTGATAATATTTTCCCAACCTATATAAAACTATATCCCAGTTGATATTTTTACATTTATATAATACCTTAATTATTTTGGATTACCATGGAGGTATGGTATAATGACGTCACTGTGGGTATTGTAAAAAGTACCAGCGTGCTACAGGGGTGAAAATGGTACTGCAGCAGGTATTTCAAGGTGTGTATTTGGGGTTGTGCAGCGTAGTGAAAGGGTTAAATAGGTGAGATTGGCCAGGGAACCAGACAAAAGAAACAAATGTTCCCAGTCCCGTCAGTTGGCAAGGGACCAACCAAACACACAGTTAAGCATCGAGATGATTTTAGGGACCACTTTATCACACACCTAGTCAGTGTGATGAGAAAGGGACCAAACATACAAATCATTAGTGCAGAGAGTTTGGTCCAGTCACAAGTGGTTCGTTGCTCCTATAAATGTGGGAAAAGCGTTGCTACAGTAATATGCTCGTGTCGTGTGGTATAATTATTTTCACGTCGTATCGCTACTTTTTACAACACCACATTTTCAGTGACATAGATGAAAGGTTCATCAGATTAACGATAGGATATAAATGGCGATATATTTATGATGCGATCTGGAAAGAATCTGGAGCAACTATTTCGACCTTGGGTCGCTATTTTGTGATCCGCAAAACGTGGAGCAATACCCCTGATAAACAGACAGTTACACAGAGAGTCAGACAGGGACCGGACATCAGTGCAGGGAGATGGGTTGAGGGCCCAGACAAACACACAGTTCGGCATCACGACGGGTTGAGGGACCAGATAAACACCAACCAGACACTAAAGTGAAATTGGCCAGGAACCAGACAAAAATCTCGAGTGAAATGGGCATGAGGGGCGAGACAAGCACACAGTCAGGATTCCAGATAGGTTTAGGGAAAAGTTAATTACACAGCCAGTTGGTGCAGTTGAATGAGAGAGGAACCAAACATATAAACAATCAGTGCAGAAAAATGGGTCCAGTGACCAGAGAAACGCATAGTTTACCATCAAGATGGGTCCAGTGGCCAAACTAATACTCAGCCAGTCAGTACAGCGAAATGAGACAACAATCAATCATACAAACCATCAGAGCAGGGAAGGCAAACATAGAGGCAGTCAATAAGGTGGGTCCAGGGACTGTCAGTGTAGACTGTCAGTGTAGTGACATAAGCTGGTTCAAAACAACAAGCAGTAAATACAGTGGCATGGTGTCAAGCTCCAGTCCATACATCCCGTTTGTGACCAATTATATTGGTTTCTATACGAAGATATTAGTAATCTGAATTGTCCATATTTAGTAGTAGCTCCCTCCCTGTCTTGATGTTGACCATACAGCAGCCATGTAGTAAATGGTAAATTTACCCTTATTATCACTCACTCTAGTTCCCAGTCTGGCCACATTGGGGCACGGCGCTCTGACATGACACTAACACCTGAGTTGTCAGTGACATGAGCGGCCCTCCTTGGCATGTGCGAGAGACCAAAACGAGACTGGTCAGTTCTGATTGGATGTTATTCCAGCAGTCAATCCCAGCACATAGTTTACAAGCTTACCCTGAACTCTGCTGTGTGTATATAAGTGGATGTTTTATGTTGAATTAAACAGTTTAGCTCATTGTAGTACATAGTACATCTGTGTTTGAGTTCTTACTCCCTTCTTCTTAAGGTCTACACCTAGCTAGTCTGGGCCTCTAGACTTTACAATGGGTTCAGGCACCAGACAAACCCACAGGCAGGCAGTGTTATTAGTTCAGCTGGGGGCCAGACAAACTAACAGGCAGTCAATAAGATCGATGATATTGATGAGGGGTAGGACAGCTAATGTGATGAGGTTGTCAGAGCCTAGCTTTCAGACAGGCAGTTAAAGAGATGAGATGCAAACAGTAGACACAGATGTGGATGTTAACCTGATTGACACAGTCAGTCAGGGAGATAGGATGGGCTGCTAAATTGGCAAGTATGGTCCGGCGTCCACCTACTACGATATGGCACCTCCCAATTAAAAATGAAAATCGCGTCGGAAGGTTACCTAATATCGGAGCAGTTGACCACGTTTCTGCGATTAGACACCGATAAATACCCCATACAATGCGTGGTGGGTTGGCCTGTCTAGACATATACGATTTTGCACCTTCCCGATATGGCACCGATTTTGACATTTTGTATCGGTGCCATATCGGGAGTTTTTATCTATCCGAAACGGTCATTTGTATGGCGCGGATGGGGACCAGGTAGACCCATCCATAGGCAGTAGGACGATATATATCAAAATATAAGGAGTTATATCTATATAAATTAATAAACCAATGAAATACCTTCAATTATTCACTGCAGAGCAGAAGGTGTTCATTTACATATAACGTCACTGAGTTGTATCCTGCAGTAGGCCTATCATGGTTACAGATGCCGTAACCACCAGTTACATGCTGATATTTTCTATTCCAAATGTTTATTCTGCCTGTTGAACTACTCCAAACAGGATGTTTTAGTCTTACTTAGTTATCTTGATGTACATCTTTCGATGTATAGGCTGCGCTTGGTTACACTGTTATTTACACTTGAATAAAGCCTGTGTTATCTATATTACCGCCAAACCTTGTTTTCGTCCTCTATTATCAACACTAGACTTCACATATTAACATCTATCACACCATTGTTATGTAATGGTTTATAATGATACTATATATATATATGTATATATATATGCATATATATATGTATACATATATGTATATGTATACATATATGTATATGTATACATATATATATATATATATATATATAATCAGATGATAGAAAATTCCACAGAAAACCACATATATAGGTCAGGAGAGCACGAATTGTATGCATTCCACAGGGTACCTGCGATAGATAACAGATGAATCTATTTTCCACTGGGCGACAAAAACGGCACCAATTAATAAAAAAATCGGTGAGGGCAGTGCAGCGTATAACCTGTTCCTCCTGCATCTTACAGGTCCATACCGGTTCTATCAGACTCTGTGAAAATCTGTCAGTGGTGGCTTTGCTACATAATGTATGCCAGATTAATCGGTGATAATTACAATATATGCCAGGTTTTTTTCCATTCAGTGATCTAGCGTCGGTGTATAAAAAAAATCGGTCGGTGGTTCGCGACTGCAGATAAGTGCTGAATAATCGGCTGAGCTGAATAATAGCCCGTTTCCATTGGCTGACCAAAACGGCGGAGATTTTTTTAGTTTCCCTAAAAGGCCATTTCCATTGGCCTATTTCCTGTCACCGATCTACAGTCAGGAACCACTGACGGACGCAACTTTCTAAATAGACTTATAAGGCCCGTTTCCATTGGCCGACGAAAATGATGTAGACTGTCTGAGTTCTCATAAAGCCTATTTCCATTGGCCGTCAGCGATCTACAGTCAGGAACCACCGACGGACCTCTATCGCTACTGAGCCGCAGTGCAACTGGGCTATTAGGAGAACTCATAAAATCTACATCGTGTTCGTCGACCAATGGAAACGGGCCTTGATGGGAACTGAAAAAATCTCCGCCGTTTTCGTCGGCCAATGGAAACCGGCGTATAGACACACAGGTAGCGTTAAACTGGTGGGATCGAGACACATGGGTAATCTGCAGTGTTAGGAGGATCGCTGGACAAATGGGGAAATACAAAGTAAGGCCTGACGTCCACCTACTACGATATGGCTCCTATATGGTCTACGATGCACCTCCCGATAAAAAATCTAAATCGCGTCGGAAGGTCACCTAATATCGGGGCAGTTGACCATGTCTCTGCGATTAGACACTGATGAGAATTCCACACAATGCGTGGTGGATTGGCATGTCTAGACATATGTATCGGTGCCATATCGGTAAGTCTAAATTACTATCGTAGTAGTTGGACGCCAGGCCTAACAGGAACCAGTAGTCAACCTTACCGTAACTCGTCCTCCTCTTCGTGCATTTTGAAGATTTCCTTGTCGCTTGTTGAGCAGTTAAAGTCACATAGTATTTTCATCATATTGGGGTAGTTGAAGAACTGGACATATATAAAGCCGCCTCATTTAAGTAATGTTTCTTACCATCTATATATTCCACAATCCGCTGATTCTCATCCCATTTGTGTCCCTGGAAGTCAACTATGGATTATCCGCTGTGATTACAAAGGAGCCACGTTGTCCAGCGATGTGATACCTAAACCATTATCAGAGCCTAATCTCCACCGACTTGTACGTAGATACCAAGCACCGCAGTGTTCTCATGCGATCCATTTCGTCATGTTGACGCAGCTATCAGAATGCCGGACTTGCCCGTCGTCGTCGTCCACAACCCGGTCCCCCGTCAACTCAAACCCAACAGGTGACGGACCTCCGAGGACTCCTATCGGCCAATGAGCTGTCCCCGCCGCCGATTGCTGCGGGACTGCCCTGAACGCTGAATGTCGTCTGCGGGACAGTTCCGGTGGCGCCGCGCTTTTCCCGCCTCCCGTGGTGGATCGGGGAGAGGTGTAGGCGGCTGGGGTCGCTCGTTAGGCGCTGTTAGGCTGCCGTTAGGCGTCTTGCTAGGCCGACTCTCTCAGTGCTTGACTGCTGGGAGTACCAGTTTTCTTTTTTATTCGGTCCCCTGCGGTTTATTTTTGTTTATATACACAATGATGACTGGTTTTGTGTACGAGTGTCCGTAATCTCCGAGTAGTTGACGCGTAGTAATATACGAGCGATTAGCGAGGATATTACGTCGTCAACTACGAGGAGATTGCGGTCACTCGTATACAAAACCAGTCGTTATTGTATTTATTATCCACCTACAAGATAGATAACAAATCTATTGCAATTAAAATGTTTCTGCAAGACATTCAGTTCAGACACCACAGCACTGTAAAGTGTGGCAGTAATTCAGTGTAGACTTACACCAATAATATAGTTCGCCATTAACCTGTGACTTTAGCATGAAAGTGTGTCATGAAAGTGATTTCTGATGGTAAGTGAGATAATTATCATTGATTCTAAATGGTCAATATTGAATGAACATTCAAGAAACTCATTTCGAAGTACATGATGATTCGACCTCATTGTGGACAGGACTATTTTTCCGGGATCTCCTGCAGGAGATTCTGACATGCCAGAATCTCCCGGTAGCCGATTCTAGGTACTCTATACATTTCATATGGAGACTCTGTAATCGGTGGGTAATAAATCCTTATTACCTTTTCTCCAATTATTTGTTTCCGTTTCATCTATTCTACTAGTTATTGATACCATTATTTATATTAACAGCCCCCGTTTTGTTTCGGTACACATCCCTCTTGCTAATTTATTGAGTACATCCCTTTTTCCTTTCCCCACTCTCTTCCTCTTATCTCATCCCTAGTACATCTACTGCTCTTTCCTTTTCATTATTTTCTTCTACCCTTTATTCTGCCCTATTATTATTTTGTTTTTTCACATCTGGTTGCCTTTTTTATGCTTCCTCTGTCTCTCTCTCTCTGTCTCTGTCTCTCTCTCTCTCTCTCTCTCTGTCTCTCTCTCCCTCTCTCCTCTCTCTATCTCTCTCTCTTCCCATCCTTCCTTCAGAAGTTCATGGCCTCTCTTTGTCCTATTCATATAAGTCCCTTTTGCCACGCTAAGCAGCACACTGGACCTATAATTTCATAGAGACCTATGGAGGAATCTATACATCTTGATTCCCCTTGGCTTTATCTTTATAGAAATACCCGCTTGCTGATGGGCCATTGTGTGGCAAACACCCCTACTACATTCACACCCTGTGAGCTACACCCTCGTCTTTCCGCCACCTTTCCCCATATATACTGACACAGACGAGAAAGTAGTCCCGGCACCAATCATCCACGTGGTGTCTGACAGAATATCCACCACCGGCTGTGAATGGATGTCTTTGGGAAACTGCCTCAATGCTATTGGAGTGGTTGGGCACGGTGAAGGGCGCCGGGACGACTAAAGGCCTGTTTCCATTGGCTGATTTCCCGTCACCGATCTACAGTCAGGAACCACCGACCGACTTCTGGCACTGCTGACCCAAAATCGGTAGATGGAAATGACCCAGCTCATGAAATGATGTGATTAAATCTTTCGTTCCAATGGAGATTTGAGGTCTCCGTGGTAGGAAAATCTTTTTCTCTATTTGTGGTCGGAATGCGGTGGGACGAAGACATAATAGGAGTTAAGCCTCGTTCACCTACGTTGTATACTAGCTCGTGAAATGACCCACAACTTTTTCTGTTTAGATTATGCTCTTTATCGACGCACAGTCAGTGGCACCAACGAAGGACTTTCTGGGTAACTCTCAAAATCTACACCCTTTTAGGCCATTAAGGCCTGTTTTCATTGGCCGGCGAAAACAGCGGAGATGCTTTTAGTTACTCAGAAAGTCTGTCTGTGGTACCACCAACTGTGCATCAGTGTTGAGATCACCGAGGGTAGTAGTTTTCACTCAGTGACCAAGTTTTACTCAGTGTTCACAGTATATTGAAGACTTTCTGAGTTGGGTATACAATCAATGATTTCTTTGACCTTCTAACATAAATGATTGAAATATATCCATCGTTGGTGCCGCATTGCATAATCTAAGCAGATAAAGCCGTGGGTCATTTCACGAGCTGGGTCGTTTCCATTGTATGATTTTGCATCAGCAGTGCCAAAAGTTCATTGGTGGTTCCTGACTGAAGATTGGTGATGCGAAATCGGCCAATGGAAACAGGCCTTTAGCGTAGGAGGTTTGAGCGATAATAGGGGAGTTGACGGGGGTGGGAGGCTGATTGAGACGGCTTCTCTGTGGTCTCAACAAACTGCCCGCCGTGTTGGCAATCACAGGCCTTTCAAGCCACCACCACCCGGCTCTTTCTATCACTGAGGCGATGAGGTGCTGTCTTTGTGGTCTTACCTCATGGCAGAAGCGGGGCTGAACTCGAGAGGATATTAGAACCTGGAGAAGAGCAATTAATTCCCCTGGAAAGGTTGACCACTATTCATACCACATATCATATACAAGCATCATCTGCTTTTTGCCGTGTCTCCTTTGGTGTGATACTTGGTGTAGGTTTTATAAAGTTTCACTGGTTTTTTTTTTTTTTAATTTCGGTAAGTTTGAATACATCAGTCGCGGTCTTCCACATACCCATATTTATACATTTATATCAGGTCATTTTAAATTTCGTAGGTTAGTAGATCTTACATTATTCCTCTCGTACTATGATAAACACGTACAAATATATTATAATATTATGATAATTCTAATTACAATACAATGTCAATGGTTGATTATAGTACATATCGAGATAATCTTGAGAAAGGTCTGACAATAAGAGATGGCTAGACATAAGTCACTGCATGTACAGTAAAACCCCGCTTCGGGGACACCTGGCTTAAGGGGACACCCCCTTAAGGAGACAGTATTTTCGGAACATAAATCTTTATTTAGTTCATTTTAACCCCGCTTAAGGGGGCCACCTCGCCGCTTAAGGGGACACTCTGCTCGGAACGGAGGGTGGCCCCTTCAGTGGGGTTTTACTGCGTACTAGGATCGTGTTACAAGTTACTTAACAGCTTGATACACTGTTAGTAAGGGTGTTTATGTGATGATGTACGTGTATGCATGACAGAAAGGATTCAGAAAGAAATTGATGAGTGTTTGGTCTGTGTCCCTCTTTGCCATCGAGTTTGGAGCGTGCAGTAATATGAACAAGGCGATGGACGAGTGAATATTTCGAAGCGCCTAACATGAGATGGCGAACGGGGACTCGGACCACACATGAATATGTCTCTGCTTTTATCTTAGCCTGGAAATATCTATTTGTTTATCGCTAATTGAGTATGAGTTACCGTACTCGCATGCCTGTTGAGTATGGGTTCCTGAAGTTAGGCTTATGGACGTCTATACCAGGCTAAGATAAAAGTTCAAAACCGGATCATTAATTCACTGTCCTATGCTTCACCCTACAAACCAACTCTGCATTGACGTGCGTTATTGGTGAACAGAAATAACTGCGTCTTTGTGAAAATATTCATCAAACCACGAGATTTGGACGAGATTGTGTCCTTGGTGGTCCCGGAAGTGACATGGATGGTGCTGCTGTGTCACCAGGGGTCGCCAGCAGTCGTCTCCTCGTGGTGGGAGGGGGGGGGGGGGCTGAAGCAGGGTGGGGAGGGTGGGTGGGGGCTGGGGCAGGATGGAGAGGGCGCGTGGGGGCTGGGGCAGGGTGGGGAGGGTGGGGATGGTGGGAGGGGGCTGGGGCAGGGTGGGCAGGGTGGAAGAGGAGGGTGGGAGGGGGCTGGGGCAGGGTAAGGAAGGCGGGAAGGCACTCGGGAAGGGTAGGGGGGGTGGAAGGCGGCTGGGGCAGGGTGGGGAGGGTGGGGAGGGTGGGAGGGGACTAGGGCAGGGTTGGGAGGGTGGGAGGGGGCTGTGGCAGGGTAAGGAGTGCGGGAAGGCACTAGGAAAGGTTGGGGAGGGTTGGAAGAGGCTGGGGTAGGGTGGGGAGGGTGGGAGGCGCTGGGGCAGGGTGGGCAGGGTGGAAGAGGAGGGTGGGAGGGGCCTGGGGCAGGGTAAGGAAGGCGGGAATGCACTGGGGAAGGGTAGGGGGTGGAAGGCGGCTGGGGCAGGGTGGGGAGGGTGGGGAGGGGACTAGGGCAGGGTGGGGAGGGTGGGGAGGGGACTAGGGCAGGGTGGGGAGGGTGGGAGTGGGCTGGGGCAGGGTGGGGAGGGTGGGAGTGGGCTGGGGTAGGGTGGGGAGGGTGGGAGGAGGCTGGAGCAGGGTGGGGAGGGTGGGAGTGGGCTGGGGCAGGGTGGGGAGGGTGGGAGTTGGCTGGGGTAGGGTGGGGAGGGTGGGAGTGGGCTGGGGCAGGGTGGGGAGGGTGGGAGTGGGCTGGGGTAGGGTGGGGAGGGTGGGAGTGGGCTGGGGCAGGGTGGGGAGGGTTGGAGAGGGCTGTGGCAGGGTGGGGAGGGTGGGAGGGGGCTGGTGTAGGGTGGGGTGGGCGGGAGGGAGCTGGAGAAGGGTCGGGGGGGAGGGATTGAGGTGATTTGACATGAGTCTGTCAGGGACTGAGCCAGCTGCCGATCTGAGACCATGATTAATCTGCGGGAGCTAAGTGCCGCCCCGACCGCCGCTCCCACCGTCCGCTCAGCTCACCTCTAATAGTGCAATCTGCCCGGCCCTATCTCTACCCCTCCTCCCCTAACGCACGTGTACATACACACGGACTTACACAAGACCTATAGTGCAGTCTGCCAGCCCTATCCATGTCCCTCCTGAGCGTACTAAATATATATATGTATATATATATATATATATATATATATATATATATATATATATATATATATATATATATCACCCCGCGTAAGCGCACACTTTGGCACGGAGCGAAGGGTGTCCGCTTGCACGAGACACGAGGTGGAGTACGGACCAAGTTATTGTCATCGAGTGGGTTTCTGATTTTATCTCACCCCGTATAACATATACTGTACATATAAATATATATATATATATATATATATATATATATATATATATATATATATATATATATATATATATATATATATATTCAGTTCACTTTACTTTCATTTGGGAGATCTTCCATTTACACCTTTCGGTTAAAATTATGTTGAAGTTAGTATTGGTTAAGCACAATTATCTCACCCCTGGCATTTTTGTCCCATAGGCTTAACATTGTAACTCATTTTCCATGCCGCTACGAGTACTGCAGTCCGTTCTCCATGTTCTATATCCTGTGTGTCATCCATTCTTTTCGTTTGTACAGGTTTGATTTAAATACAGAAAGGAACTCGTTTGGGTCAAAGTTATTGTACTCCAACTCATTTTAATGCTACGTGATATTCACTCAGCTTCGCCTCGTTCATATCGCTCAGCATCAAACTCGTGGAGAACGATGACTTTGACCAAAACTTGTTAGTTTTATCCTTTAGTTCCCTATTTAAATTCCTCATGATCATATCTATGTATAAGGTATTGTTATAGTTGAATGATAAGTAATTGTTGCCAAGCCTAAGAGGGTGGTTTTGGCCCACTAGATTCAGGTCTAGTAGAGACTGTAGAACAGTCCTAAGGCGCTATTAATACTATGTAAAGAGGTCAGGGTGAAGGTTGTAGTTTGCTCTGAATACATTCATTGGCTGCTGGGTCTACTATATTCCTTATATGGCAGTGAAGGCAGAGGGACATCTACATGCACATTATGGGACAGGTCTATACAGTCTACTGAAGATCAGAGACTTAACCTTAAAGGACTCCTGTGTCTTCAGTAGTCCCTGCGGCATGGCACCCCTCTCATTAGATCTCCCTACTCTCACTACGCTCTATAGGAGAAGAATTCTTAACGAACTAGGCTTAGAGCCTTGGGAATCCACTGGCCTGCCTCCCGTGCTAAAGACGTACATCAATGATTCCTATAATCTCAATGAAGCCACCTAGCAGGAATACTAGTGGATTCTCAAGGCTCTAAGCCTAGTTCGTTAAGAATTCTTCTCCCATAGAGCGTAGTAAGAACCTTGTACAGAATATTATTCTTTTTTCTTTTTTTTTTAGACTTTTATTTATACTGGCGAGTTCTTAGTCAAGGGTGACTGGTCTAAACGAACCACCAGTTTACAACACATTGGGATTACATTGAATTTCTTCTCATATGATCAGGCGCATATGCTTAGAGAGTGTGAGATCTTATAAGAGGGGTGCACCTGACGACCCGCCATTTTTTTTTTTTAATTTTTGTAAAATTTCTTTATTGAGATCTTCAAGGTACAATAGTCGTCATGTAACATACGGTGAGTAAGCAGTGGTACTCAACAAAGAGGCTAGGGCCAATGTGTGTGTGTGTGAGATGTGTAGGTGTGTGTGCGTAGGGAGGCGGGGGCATGATGCTGTGTGGTAATGGCAGTGGGTGGCCGGGGGGAGGGGGTAGTGGCAGACGTGGGCTCCCGCCGGGAATGATTGATCCCTATTTGGCTATCTCTACATGCGTGACAGTTGCCACCAATTAATAGGATTTATCTGTAGTTCACCTACTGGTAGAATAAAGAACAACTGGGTCCACCTTATCCCCTCATTATCGCCCGATTGACACGGGTCTTTCAGGGGATGTTTATTGAGTTATAATTTCCCGATTTCCATTAGTTCTCATTTGCCGTAATTAAAGCTGTTTGTTGGCGTAAAACCAACATAATGCACCGACTCAGAGGCCAATACCATTTAAAGGCATATCGGACGATTTGGCTTGAAAATTAAAATCCATGTCATTTTCCTGAGATTTAAATACAATGATCTATAAGTGCTTGGAACACATAGATAAATTTAAAATCGGGGGTTACCGTTCTGGTTTTTGATTTAGAGATCAATATTATGATAATTTTATAAAAGAATATATATAGAAATTTTAAGAAGCTACTTTTCACATAGTAAAACCCATGCCATTTTCCTCAAACTTTCTCAGAATATAGTATACTTATACTACTGTGCATTTAAGTTTTAAAAACCATAGGCCACCATCCTTGTTTTTGAAAGAATTGAATAAAACTATATTCTTCAGAACATTTTAGTACATAATTAAAGTAAATGTAAATAAGTCTATTAAAATTGGATAAACATTCAATCTACTCATTTAGAACTAGAATTAATCAGAAAGAACCAATTTTGACTGAAGATTGAGAATGTTTAAAAATCAGTAGGTGGCGCCTGCGTGAATTGTAAGATATCCCTTTAAGTATTTCAGTCAGAAGTGGAAACTCATGAATACGCCTATGTAGTGTTTGAATATTGATTTACCCATTTGGCTTTGATTTATGGCATACTGTATCAAAAATGTTTGAATATCAGTAGGCATATTTATGCAGTATTGTTTTGTTATGTGCTATGAATGGTGCTTTAAAGATTAGACGCCAGTGGTATGCATTAATGTCAAACAAATCATTGTCAATTGTATCACAATTACGCTTCCGAGGAAATAAAAAAAAACTGATTCTACTTTGTGTCCATTGCCTCCGGGGACCATCTCATTAGGCATTTTATTGATTTCATTAATGACTCGTTTCAGGGCACAACCTGGGAATTTCTTCCTTTCAAATGAAGTATTCATGACTTTGAGCTAAGTGTCCCCTGAAGTGCAACGAAGCTGGTATTCAGTTTAGGTTTTGTATGAACTCATCTGGCGGTGCAGGCCTAGTTCAGGCCTAGTGCAGCCTACTCAATATAAAGACAGTTCTGACCTGATATCAAATAATTCGTTGCTGACTTAGACTAAGAACGACAAAATAATTTATTTTATCCTGAATAACCTAGGATTGTACATAAATACATCAATTGGTACCTCGCACAAGGGTTATCGTTTTATAATCGCTTTCGCTAAAACAGTCTGAGCCGTTTATAAGGTTGTTTATGATTGTTAAATAAAATTGACCTACATCGCCCCTGGGTCTCTATGGCGTTGAGAAAAGGGTCTTCATGTACGAGCCTAGATTATTCAACGGGCAACGGGGGCCGTTGACTAATATTGGATCTTAGATAAAGACACTTGTTCTTACCTTTGTACAAGGCTTATCGTTTGATAATATTTAAGACTGTTCACTAAGACAGTATCAGACATCCATAAGGTCGTCCATACGTGTTGAATAAAATTGATCCACATCGTCTCTGGCTGGCTGTGGCATACAGAAAAAAGGTCTTTATATAGGACTCTAGATTATTCAACGGGGCCCTGGTCTTTGTTGCATTCTCGTTTTCTAAAGTGATCCTCCTTTGCTAGGTGGTTTAGATCTTTCTTTGTTTTTACTAGGCATCAGTTCAAATAATTACATTTGGTTTTGAACCGGCCTTTTACATATCCGAGTGCACTCGACTCGACCGTAATCAGTCATAGGTAATATGAAAATTACAAATACCTTCAATATAACAATAATATCTATAGTAATAATAATGTAGAGTTATAACAAAACGTTTGCCACTAAGAAAGGAAAAGATAGACGATAAAAACTGCAAAAGATGTGCTGGAATTCTGAGGGTCACATTCAAAAGCGTACTGACACTTCGTTCCTGGTCACTTTCGGCTGAGATTAGTCCTAATCGTAATCATTTAGCCAGTATCGTTCGTAGCCCTAGAAACACCTCCCACTTAGATTCTGTTTTGATAATCTGAACATAAAGTGGGATTCTGGATAAAATACTTTGGGGAAAATTATAGGTTAATCGGAATAAATTGTTCAGATTCGCATGATTTCATTTTTATACTGCCCTGAACACACATCTAATGAATCAAGAATATAAATCCAAGTCACACATTTCCTGCCTCTTTTGCAGGCCATTTGATGCTGGCCGTTTGATTGACTTTAGCAGTGAACAATTATACAAGCAGACAATGGCATGATACTGAGTCCCCATGGGGTTCATTCTAAACGACGTTGTTTGCTTCCCCCACCCCATCCTTCTCCCCCCATCATTGTCAAACTCAAATTTCTGTGGGCGTTTTCCCCTCAGTGCAGCGTCCATTGACGATCTCAGAGAAGCTGGTTGCCGGTGTGTGGTGTCTGATGCATTGACGGTACCCACAAGCCTGACATGTTGTAGAAACAGAATCTGTTGACTCGTAATTCTTTTATTTCATGGATGTTTAAACAGGGAATGCCAGTGATGGAGATGCTCTTTGGGCGTGATCATCTATTCACAAACGGTTATTTTATTTGCCAGTCAGGAGTAATGGAATGAGTGGATGTTGATTGAGCTGCGGCGGCTGCTGCAGCGGCAAAATGACGCCATTAGTAATATTCAAAGAAGCAGACGACAAATATAAAGTCGGTTCGACGCACATCTCTTATGCCAGTGACACACATCGCACTTTCCCGAAGTCAATCAAATGCTACAAGAAAGAGCACCGGACCAAGGTCAACACCGCTGATACCCGCGTGTTCTGACCTCGATCTATAGGCTGGAGCGGAACAAGCGAAGGCTATACCTAGACTGGTTCCCTGTCCCAATGAAATATGGGACTGGTAACGCCCAGTTCTAAGTGACTTTGATTGTGCTGCTACTGCAGTGGCGAAATGACGCCATTAGAAATATTCAAAGAAGCAGATGATAAATATACAGTTGTTTCAACACACATCTTTTATACCCGTGACACACTAGGAAAGAAACTGATGAGTGTTTGGTCTGTGTCCTTGTTCTCCATCAAGTTTGGTATGCACAGAAATATGAACGAGGCGATAGCTGTGTGAATATTCTGAAGCACTCCAAACGAGATGGAGGACAGGTGAATTTCATCTTAATCTGGAATTATGTATCCGTGTATCACCCATTGAGTATGAGCTACTGTTCTCACAAGTACATTGAGAACGAGTTCCAAATGTTAAGCCTATGGATGTTTATACCTGGCTAAGATAAATCACACTTCCCGGAAGTCAATCAAAGGCGACAAGAAAGGGCATACCGCTGATACCCGTGTGTTCTGACCTCGTTCTATAGACTTGAGTGGAAGAAGCGAAAGCTATAGCTAGACTGGTTCCTTGTCCCAATGAAATGTGGGACTGGTAACGCCCAGCTATAAATGACTTTGAACTTTCACTGGTTCCCAGCTTGCAAGGATAACCAGCACAAGGATAACCAACACAACCTCTCTTCCACTCTCCCAGCAATATCTCTACTAGGAGAGCGCCTCTATCCCTCACAATGTTCCCCAAATACCTTATTTCTACTTGTATATAATAAAAGATAGTACACAAATGAAGTTATGGCAACCTTTCAAAAGATAAAAGATAACATATTAGAATGCTTCTCTAAAAACCAGCGTAGTACTAGCTGGACACTGTAACCCATAATGCACTACAAGAATGGAGGCATTACCCATATTACAACAAAAATTGGAAGGCGTTACCTGGCCTATTATGTGAATAAGCACATAGGCAAAGTCTTCAGGCTAAAGCTATACCCTGTCAAGTTCCCTATCCATTTAAGGGTCATTGAGGGATAAGCCAACACACCAGGAACAAGCGTGGGCGGCTGGTGTGTCGACAAACCGAAAGGTGTCGCCACCCGTTCTGTGGGCGATAATGCAGTTAATGCGTGTTATCAGGGCCTAGTGAGATAACCAGCGCCGGTGAAAACACCGCAGATTAAAGCGTCCCCGCTTCGCTGGTTCCCGACTGTTTCAGACCCTCCTGACGGAGTTACCTTCTATCCCAGCAGCCTCGATAACATCTGCCAATTAAAAAGATCGATGACGTCACGTCCGGTCCCTAATCCTCCTTCCGGTTCATCACCATCCATCTAACCCATTGTCATCGGGTAGGCATCAGTTCAAAACACTGGGCCTGTTCATGTTACCGTGGGAAATTGACCTTCGTTGTTCCTATCTCCGGTTAACGCGTGTGTAGGTGCATGTGGATTTCCGTTAGGCCAGGCGTCCACCTACGAAGATATGGCTCCGATGTGGTCTACTATGCACCTCCCGATAAAAAATCAAAATCGCGACGGAAGGTCACCTAATATCGGGCCAGTTGGCCATGTTTCTGCGATTAGGCACCAAAAAAAACACCCTTACGATGCATGGTGAAGTGGGATGTCTAGACATATGTCTACGATCTTGCACCTTCCCGATATGTCTCTGACTTTTTGTATCGGTGCCATATCGGTAGGTCTTAATTTCTATCGTAGTAGGTGGACGCCAGGCCGTAGAATCTTCACCTCAGGGCATTCTGTGTTAGGACCCCCTGTATAAATTATGTATAGTCAAAACTCGTTTTAGGGGCACCTTCGACCTTAAGGTCCGGCGTCCACCTACTACGATAGAAATTTAGACTTGGCACCGATAGAAATACCAAATATTGGAGACATATCGGGAAGGTGCAAAATCGTAGACATGTCTAGACATGCCAATCCACCATACATTGTATGGGGATTTTATTGGTGTCTAATAGCAGAAACGTGGTCAACTGCTCCGATATTAGGTGACCTTCCCACACGATTTTGATTTTGTATCAGGAGGTGCATTGTAGACCGTATCGGTACCATATCGTAGTAGGTGGACGCCTGGCCTAAGGCAATCTGTTCCAGAAAGGAAATTGAGAACAATTGAGCTTAGTTCTCTTTATCTATATGTTTTTAAACATGTTTATTGTATCTCTCGTATCTTTCTCACCCCTGGTGTCTTGGTCCCGAAGGCTTTAACATTGGGAACGTGTTCTCCATGGCATGTAAACCACTCGCGGTTGACGTAGTAACACACTCGCTGATGCTCGTATATGATTGCGCCTCAACCTCTCGTGGTTTATGGCCGCCTGTCCACAAAACCATCGATTATTGTCTATTTATTTGGACACAGCCAGATGTCAAAACGCCTTTCAGAATCATCGCCTCATTATCTACTGAATCTGTCACTTTACGTTTTATTCCATATTTCCTAGATTTGTGATTCACTGCTTAATTCCCATCATAGCTGGAAGCCTCGGACCTGTTAATGATCTCACGCACAACTGCCACCAAGAAAGACCGGGCATGGGGAATGTCATAGTTGCACTCGTTCTTATTCAAAATGTGGGGCTTTGTAGCAACTAGCAGTTAGGCCCGGCGTCCACCTACTACAATAGAAATTTAGACCTACCGATATGGCACCGATACAAAGAGTCAATATCGGAAACATATCGGGAAGGTGCAAAATCGTAGACATATGTCTAGACGTACCAATCCACCACGCATTGTATTAGGGTTTTTATCGGTGTCTTATCGCAGAAACGTGGTCAACTGCCCCGATATTAGGTGACCTTTGACGCGATTTTGATTTTTTATCGGGAGGTGCATCGTAGACCATATCGGAGCCATATCGTAGTAGGTGGACGCCGGGCCTTATGCTTCTAGCAAGGAATAAACATGAGACCTTCTCTACTAGCAGATTGTAGGAATCTTGGGAGCCATATTTAAAGGAACTCTGTCCAATATTGTCTTTAATATAGTTAGATAAAGAGTGAAACAACTTTGCAAATCTTTCAGATGTGTATGAGCCCTCAATTGTAGCCTTCCTACTCTTCTATTCATGCAGTATATTTTTTCAGATTCGCTACTTGCAATAACTGCGGTCTTCCAGCTTTCCAATGTTCTTTTTTGGTATCTGTATTACACACTGGCAATATATATTCTATCGCTTTATCTCGGTCGGATATTTTATGTTAGATAAGAATTATGATTCTACCATAGTTATAAATAAAAAATCGATTGGATTAGTATCCGAAAAAAAGCATAATATTGTTTTTCAAAAAGCCGGTAAAAGAATATTCACATTGCAATATTTCCTTGTTTATAATATAGTTTAATACTAAACTTAGGCCCGGCGTCCACCTACAACGATTTGGCACCGATATGGTCTAGAATGCAACTCCCAATGAAAAAACAAAATCGCGTCGGAAGGTCACCTAAAATCGGGGCAGTTGACCGCATTTCTGCGATAAGGCACCGAAAAAACCCTTTACGATGCGTGGTGGATTGGCATGTCTAGACATACGTCTACGATTTTGCTACTTCCCGATATGTCTCCGAAATTTGCTTTCTGTATCGGTGCCATATCGGAAGGTCTAAATTTCTATCGCATTAGGTTGACGCCAGGCCTGTATAGCACACAGGCAATATGTATAATGCTCATGCATTAGCTCAATGGGAATTTATGTTAGATAAGACTTGGTAGGATTCTGCCATAGTTATATATCCCAAATCAATTGGTCTTGTGGCCAAAAAATGGTATAATATTTTATATGATATCAATATAATTATTTATATTCTTGCACTATTTGGTTATTTATAGTATATTTTGATATTAAACTAATACCTGTGATCGGCATTGGTACACAGAGTTAATCGTGAGCTAATCGTAACCGTGGTCGACTTTTTTTGTCCAACGAATGCCGTTTTCGGGGACCCCCCCCCCCCCCGACTCGCCACGATTTTGTCATTTCTGATCGTAGTGTATTAGGAAGTATATCGTGGAGAATCGGCGGCAGTGGGCACACGTTTAAAAGTGAGCCAGTTATTCGCCGACATTTCCATATACTACTACCACACGAAACGCCTATGGCAGTACACTGGCAACCGGAGCTATACAAAAAAGCTCTGGTCGGGTTAAATAAGCGGCCTCCTTGACCCAGTAGCGGAAGTAGAAGGTAAATGAATATCTATTACATATTTTCATGAAGTTAACAACTGGATTTTGGTCTTTACTTAGATTCTTTTGCTGATTCTACAATTATTCTAAGTGTATCTAATGTATCCCTATTTACTGTTTCATACTGTAGACTGACCGTAGATTGGATGGTTTACAGTACTGAATACATTTACAGTGCAATACCCTTTTCTGATACCAAATATACGGTATGAAACTGTAGATACGATTGTCTGTCCATGTTTACGGTAGTATCCTGTATATTCTACTGGAACTGTTTACAGTGTGAGATAAAGATAGACACATCTACTTGTCGCTGATTCTCCTTATACCTCCTGTGCTGCTTCACTAATGGATTATGTCTACGTTTTCCAGGCTGACCTTAGATTGGCCACCACCTCTGTCTACACTGTGTTCCAACTTAGAGGTTGGTAACGTTAAACCCTGGTCGTGTACACAAATTCTCACTCTCAGACCAAGCAGCTTACTTTATCTGTGGATTCTGAAAGCTGAAATACTCATTAAGAAATATTCATAGCTGACAAAATTGATAATAAAGTCTATCTTTTCGGTTATTTGATTAAAAATACACTCACAAGGAAATATGAACATGGAAAAAATAGCTTCAAGAGTGAGAATGGAATATATTCTCCAACCATATAAAAATACACTCACAAGGAAATATGAACATGGAAAAAATAGCTTCAAGAGTGAGAATGGAATATATTCTCCAACCATAGGTCCAGGTCGGATAAAACATCTGTTGGGAGAGTAAGAGACATGAACAGGTAGTGGGTCAAGGCGGCCACGGATTTAACGCAACCTGGGCCCCGTTGCTCCAGGATTACGACAGAGCTGCGGATCGCAGAATAGCGATTCGAGTGGCTAAACGTTGCTCCTGAAATTTTGCGGATCATGTCGTAATCGCATAGGCGCAGCGCCGTGTAAAATACGGCTATTAGCGATACTTTTTACACGGACCCTCACATCAGTGCGGATCGTCTGCGGATCGCATTACTTTTGTTAGAGATGGCCTTGTCTGAAATTCTGAATAACGATACATGGTGGCACTACGATCCCCGCCCCTTGTTCTTCTACCTATAGAAAATGGCGATCCACACCAACAGGTGTCAGATCAGTTTGAACTCTGGTGCCATCTGTAATTAATTTAAAAAACTAATGAATCTTCCCCCTGTCTCATTCAATATGTGCCCCTGAATTGTTGTATCGCTATTACATCGCAAAAAAAAGCGATACCGTGGGAGTATAGGGATACGATCCGATATTACAGGAGCAACGCTTTTTCAGTCGGATCGTTAAAGTAATCGTAAAAATAAAATTGCGATCCGATTATAGCTAGCGATACCACAAAAACAGGAGCAACGGGGCCCAGAGCTAACAAAGTGTAGCTCTGGCAGCCAGTGTAGGCTCACCATACCTCAGTAAGACTTGTCGGAGTGGCGGGAGATGCAACTTCCTGTCCCTAGGTGGCGTGTGGATTACGTATGAAGGTGGCCGCCATTTCCATCAGAAGACCTTGTCCCTGACTCACAGGGATTTGTAGCAGTTCGCTCTCTACTCTGTTGATATATCCCTTGATATCCCTTCTAAAACGTGTAGCAGATGGCACCCCTCTCATAGGATCTCACACTCTCTAAGAACACAATCATTTTACTTGTGAATTCGCCCGGCGTAAGTATTTTGCGTATACAATGTAAACCTATTCCCCATGTGTATACGCCTCACCTGTCGGCGTATATAAGCGTGGCGGGAGGTGGCGCGGGTGGGGGGAGGGGGTGGGGGAGGATGGCGGGGGGAGGGCTTCCCATTGAGGACACCTATACTTTTACCAACAAAAACGGGCGGGAGGCGGCGGGGGGAGAGGATATTTCCTCTCATATACGCCGGGTGTAAAATACAGCAAAGATGCGTCATTATATTGTATTCCAGTCCAAATAAAGCCACTAGAGCGCCAAGTACACAGTATTCCCGCTAGGTGGCATCATTAAGATTATAGAAATCTTTTGGTTGCATTGATGCACGTGTTTAGCACGGGAGGCAGGCCAGTGGATCATCAGGGCTCTAAGCCTATTTCGTTAAGAATTCTTCTCCCATAGAGCGAAGTGACAACCTTGTACAGAATACCACTTAGAGAGTGTGAGATCTCTACCTGAAGCCCTACCTGTTGCTAGCTATACCGCGAAAAATGATTCTTCTCATTGAAGACTTGAGAAACTGTATTATTTTGTATTAGATTACTCACCAACTCTCTACTAACACGATATTGCAGTCTCCCGTTGTTTCTTACAATTATCCGATGAACACGTTGGTAAAAATCATAAACTGATATTTAAGAACATATACATACATGTATAGAGTCTATCTTGTACCTTTGCCTGTGAAAGAAGTTGGTTGTCGCCTCGTTGCATAATCTATGTATAAGCAATCGAATGCACATCGGTGTCTAAAAATCGGTGCGGGTGCAGTGAATGCCTTGTTTCTGCGGCATTTGACAGGTCCGTACCGGCAGAATTCGTTCGGGGGTGGCCTTATTGCATAATCTGTGCACAAATAATCGGTTTCCATCCACCGATCTCGCGTCGGTGAATCCCGACTGCAGATCAGTGGCGAATAGTCAGCGACTAAGAATATCAAGAGACGTCATGAGTTTGAGTCTGAGTTAATTAACGCATGCATTTTGTCGAAGACGAGTGAGGTTACGGAGCCAACAAAATTAGTGGCATAAATAAGCTCAAACTCAATCGAGTGGCGTCTAGATTTTATCCTACTCCGTTTCTATATTTCTCAGTATCAAAAAGTAGCGACATAAACAACACTTTATGTCACAACCATGTTAAGCCTGTGGCGTTTTTATTAGGGGTAGGATAAATGGTTTTATGTGTATTTCACACTCCTAATATTGATATAAACTCTATTTCCAGCAAATATTTTGTAGCAGTCTACTACCCGTCTTGTTCCTTCTCAGATGTCACTCATAAGGGAACACGGTTATCAACGCCTACAAATGGGTCATAATGCCTATGCCGCGACACGGGGAAAATATTCATACTACTCTAAAGTATGGCGAGATCTCCCCTGTGCGTGCTTCTATGTAAAGGTGAGATATTCAGTGGTGTATGGGCGTTTCTCATGCAAATGAGGGCATGAACCCCAAACACAGGAGGGCAGGGGAGCTTTACTTAAAGAGTATTACCCCTAACAAAGACCTTAGCTCTACTAGTATGCAGAGACATGCGATACTCTCAAGGGAGGGATGAGACGGAGGGAAAAGACCCATATGCTGTATTCTACACCAGTGTTATAATGGTCAGTGCCCTTAAGGTAGGTATCTCACGCTTTGGAGGTAATTTCAATAATGGACTGCTAATTATAAGAAACACGTTCATATGGACACTTTATTTAGATGGAAACCCACGAGATGAAAATAACTTGGTCCGTACTTCACCGAGTTTGATCGCGCCGTAACACACAAAGCGCAGCTGAGTGTGTTATGGCACGATCAAACGAAGTGAAGTACGGACCAACTTATTTTCATCTCGTGGGTTTCAGATTATATCTAACCCCGGACAATCGATTAAGAATATCTATATATATTAAATAAACCTTACCTACTATTTCACTACTATTGCCGCCATGGTTGACAAAATCGCGAGTCTGACGGAACTATTCTGCTTGCTGATTGGTTAACGAGTCTGATGTCATATCGTTAAGTATTTAGGATGTTATTAGCGTAGCTGTGGAGGTCGAGTTCCCAATGTTAAGCCTATGGACATTAATACCAGGAATAGATAATATTCCATATCCATCCAGGGGTTAAAGGAAATTCAACCTTACATAGCCATCCACGTTCATCAGCCTCCTCGTAATTGAAAACACTTGATCAAACACATGTTTCTATGAAGGCCATCACAAGGATGATAGAGAATTAAAGTCATCAGATACATTATGTTATTCATGTAAAACCTGGGTCTAACAAGTCCTGAATCTTTCCCGGGGCTCCCATCGCTACCAAAATTGGGTACACATGAAAGTTCTAGAACTAGAAAATACCCCAGTCGTAAACACATTCCTTTAATGATTTTGATACTCTACAAACAGAATATTGGCTTTGCATAGTAAAATTAAAACTTTTTAAAATATATTTGTTAATGAATTTCACTGTTGCTTTTTTTAGAAAAAAATACCCTTTTGTATTCATGTCCAGGAATAACTGAACAATCTTTTTCACGAAATTCACAACTATCATATTGTCAAGTTCTGGTCTATACATCCCTATCGTGGCCATGTAATATTGGTTTCTATGAGAAGAAAGTAATTATCTAAATTACCCCTAATTATTGAGGAACAAATTGACTGAATTGGACCAGTCACAATTTTGGTAAGTAACCTCCTCCCTGATGTTTACAGTACGGCTGCCATGCTTTGAATGGCATATACTACCCCTATTATCGCTCAGTTCTAGTTCCCAGTCTGCCACATGAGGGCAGGTCGCTCTACCAATGACACTCTGAGTTGTTCAGTGTCCTGACATGTGTGACAGACCGGAACGGGCGCTCAACCGGAATGGATTTGGTCTTCCCCTATTGGCTGTTGGCACAACAGCCAATGAGAGCACAGAGCTCACAGATGCCAAGCCCATCATGTCAACCCCCTGCTAAGGGTATAAAACCACGACCCATTCCTGTCAATAAACAGTTAAGTTCTTGACTCATAGTATTACATAGTACCTCTGTGTTTGAGTTCTTCTCCCTCTTCTTAAGGTCTACTCCTTACACAAGTAGGGTCCAAGACTTTACAATATGATCCTCATATGGGTACTGAGTAGAGGACAGGATAATTAATCCCTAATGTTTTTTCAATAATTACATCAGCTTTGAACGTGACACAAATCATCCAGTATCAGTTAGGTGAGTGTAATTACGTGCTTTCTGATGAGCCTGCGCAGAAGACGTGCGCAGAGAGCTATGACGTTACACATAGATCTCCCAGCATGCTCCGGGACTTAAACCCAGGAAGCCGTGACAAATTAAGTCTCCGAGCTACTGCGGGTGACGAAACACACGACTGGTGATTTTTCATTCAGATTCTTGGAATTCCTATTTTATGTCCTCAAATCTTCATCGAATGAAGCAGAAAAATAGCTCTTACATCATTTTAGCGGACAAATAATGGCGACGATAATCTCCAGATACCGGCAGAGGTTACCAGCAGAAAGGATGGACTGGGAATCCCCAGAGAGTCTTCCATCTCTTCAGCTGTCACTGTTTTCAGACCTGCTTCCAATTCATATAAGATAGTTCATTAGTAGATAATCGGGTCAAATTTTCTTCCCTCACTTCGTTTTTATATAGGGTTCTCCCCTTAAGAACAGTGTTGAATGCGATGAAAGTAATTGATGATCTAAATAGATTTGTAAGAAATATTTCATAAATTAAACACTCACAGATTAATCCGCAAATCTAGATTGCATGATTAAACGAAGATCATAAACTGTTTACTTAAAAATTTTCACATCTCTTTTAGCTTATTGAAGATTGATAACTCTGCTATCGATATGCTTTGCTGCTTTGTAAAATTCAACCAATTTGAATGATGTATTGTTTTAGGTTACCTTTTCCACGCTTCAACGCTTTGATTCTCTGCTTGCTGTGTATTCACTCTATAAGCCATTTTTCATTGGCGGATGCAAACTGCACCAATAAATTTAGTTCTCCTAACAGTCGGTCGATGGTGGCATGGCGATTGTATTTTACTTTTAGTTATGCACTATATTTTCATGCACATTCATCTTTAATATCCGCCGAGTTTTTGCAGCCCGGAGCATACAACATATATCCATATGCGCGGGGAATATACATACAGAGTTCCTATAGGGTACATAGCCATTGTGCTATGGAAGCGGCCATCTTGCCCCACAACGCCATCTAAGACACCAGGTGGCGGGACCAGTTATCAATGGATCTTATCAGAAACACTTTTGGGGCTTGCCATAGAGGAATTTTAGCCTCATCTCAATATTATCCATATATTATAACAACAGATACATACACAATATTGACTAGCTTCAGATACAAGCGGCCGTCTCCAAGAGGTTGACGCGTAGTAATATCCGAGCGTATGCAAGGATATTGCGCAGAGGCAACTCCGAGGATCATAAAACCCCTTTTATCTGAAACCAGTCTATTTTGTATTTATTATCCATCTTTTATGGGCAAGTGGCATGTTGATATCAGTTCATTTTTGTTATGCACTATGTTTCTGTACGCACTATTTTTCTGTATGCGCCACCCGGAGCATACAACATATCCTTATGCGCAGGGTATGTCCATACCGACTCCCTATGTGTTTTCCATGGACATTTTGTATTAGGTGGATAATAAAATGGTTGCCCCCCCCCCCCCCCCCCGACTATAGTGGGGCTATCTTACCATTTCCTGGCGGTAGCAGAACTAGCAATCACTCTGTACCGTATAGGTGTACTATTGACACTTTGTATTAGGGGGATAATGAAGCATGTAACCCACATACAACTCAGTGGTCTCTCAAAGATAGCTTCAGACAAATATGGAGGACAGGACAGAATTATATCTAACGTAGACGGCTGTAGTTTATTATCCACTTTATACAAAATGTCCATAGAAAACACAAAGGGAGTGTGTCTGGACATACCCAGCGCGTAGAGATATGTTGCATGCTTCGTGGGGCGCATACGGGAAAATAGTGTGCATGGGGAAATAGTTCATAACTAAAACCAACTGTTATCGACATGCCACTTGTCCAGAAAGGCTGGATGATAACTACAATATAGACTGGTTTCAGATAAAAGCCGTTGTATGCTCCTGGGAGTTGACTCTGCACAATATCCTCGAATGTGCTTGGATATTACCATGCATCAAATCCTCAAAGCATAGGACCACTTGCATCTGAAACCAGTCAATATTGTATATTCTTACACAATGTCAACTGGTTTCAGATTCAGCGGTAATCTCTGAGGACGAGATGCATAGTAATCTTCGAAATATAGTGAGGTGATTCGAAATATAGTGAGGCTAGTCCGAGGAGATTGCGGTCGCTTTTATCTGAAACCAGTTTATATTGTATTTATTAATCACCGTCCCTTGCTAATAATTACGATACTCTTCTGAAACTTGACCCATGGGCCCTCTATTGTTAATAAAAAATATTGTTCCTAAATTGGCCGTGAGGTGGCAGTTAGTTTGCATCACTTCACCATGTTGGTTTCATGCGGTCATCGGAGGATGGATTATAAGATAAAATACAGGACAAAACAAGGTAAGAACTCATTGACAACTGTAATCTGACAGATTATGGAGTTTAAAGAAACTGCCACAGATGAATTCGTTAAACTTGAACTATTCTGTAGCTCACATTGATTGTGACTTTGAGTGATTGTCTACTGCTGTCACTACATATGTTAGTTCGTGTTTTGCCTGCTAGGAACATGATGATGTTTTGGGGACTATTTCCCGTAATCTCCTGATTCCAGAAGCAGGAGGTTACAGGGCCTCAGTAATCTCCTGGTAGCAAAATACTCACAGCCAATGCTATTCCTATGGAGACTCTGTATTAGGTGGTTAATAAATTGAAATAACCCCAGACCCTTTGTCTTTGGAGGTGGATCTAAGGTGATCTCTTTAGTCTCGTGGAGGAGAGACGGAGAGGAGTAGTTGATGGGTGTCTAAAGGCCCGTTTCCATTGGCTGACGAAAATGGCAGAGATTTTTTGAGTGACCCATAAAGTCTGTTGGTGGTGCCACCAACTGTGCATCTGCATCGAAAAATCAGTGAGGGTAGTAAATTTCACTCAGTGACCAAGCTTTCACTAAGTGGTGGGTGGTGCCGCATTTCATAATCTAAGCAGAAAAAGTCGTGGGTCATTTCAGGAGCTGGGTCGTTTCCATTGAACTGATTTGGGTCAGCAGTTTCAAAAGTCCATCGGTGGTTCCTGACTGTAGATCGGTGACGGGAAATCTGCCAATGGAAACTGGCCTTAATTGAGCACCTGCAGCGCAAACGGATAAAAATAGCACCTGCTCACCCTCAGAGTGGCTTTACTGCCCTGGATAAGGACGGATAGCTCGGTTGAGCACTGAGACATGAACATGAACTGTAAAGGGTGGGAGTAAGGATTATGAATGACCTGTGGATGGGAATTTCCTAATCCAGATCAAAGTGTTCTAAGTAAAATAAGTTTGTATAGGTATTGACCGGTTACCGGTCGAGCTGGACTTGGGGGGTCCATTAACCCTTTAAGGACGGGCGCCCATGGCAGAGCCACGCACTATTGACTGGGTACCAGTGCCAGTCTTTAGGGGACAGAGCCATTATTAGTTCATGAAGCAGTCATTAGGTGGTTTGCAGTATGGCAGGCCCCTTGGGGGGACAGAACCTGGCTCTTTGTTCTAACGAAATTCTACTGCCTTTCAATGTTTTATCATGGTTCCCTTGACTCTCTACACCCATCCCAGAGCAGGATGAGATACTGATTAAACCCTGGATATAATGTTTTCCACATGGAGCACTTTATATACATGTGTGAGCAAGGCACGAGTTGTGACACTTCTCAATTATCACTCACTTCTTTTGCACCTCCATTTGTGAAGAACACCTACTTTTTGACCTCCATTAGTAAAGAACACCTACTCGGGGGCATCATGGCCGCCCCCATGGCTCATAGGCTATATGCCGTATAGAGGACAGAGCCATTGTTAGTTCATGACGCAGTCACTAGGTGGCTAACAGTATGGCAGGCCCTTTAAGGGGGAGGGATCTATATTCTGGCTCTGGTTCTTTCGGAATTCAACTGCCTTTCAATGTTTTATTATAGGTGCTTTGACTCTCTACACTCATCCCAGAGCAGGATGAGATAGTGAATAAACCCAGGATATGATTTTTTTCACATTGAACACTTTAAATAGATATGTAGGTAAGGCTAGAGTTCCCAAATATCACTCACTCCTTTTGCACCTCTATTAGTGAAAATCACCTACTAGGGGGGCGTCATGGCAGCCCCAATGGCTCATAGACTATATGCTGTATATAGTTTGGCAACCAACCCCTGTCTACACTGAGCTCATACATAGGGGTTGGTCGGGTTAAATCTAGACTGGCTCCAGTCCCTGGAGGATGGAGGATGACTGCAACAACGAGGGTGTATTACTACGCGTCAACCTCTCGTGGTTTACAACCGCCAGTCCACAAAACCATCAATTATTCTCTCTCTCTCTCTTTCTCTCTCTCTCTCTCTCTCTCTCTCTCTCTCTTTCTCTCTCTCTCTCTCTCTCTCTCTCTCTCTCTCTATATATATATATATATATATATATATATATATATATATATATACAATTGATGTGGTTTTAGGCAGAGTTGTCGGGTTTATGGTGGTAAATAGGGAATTGTGATCCACATTATCATTGATCAGGGTACGCTGGTCAGACAGGTGACTTGACATAAGACTAATTTATTCACGTGACTGGAGTCAGTAAACCTCGGCAGGTTATAAACCATCACACCCCGCGTCACCGTGATCCCACATGATCACCTGACCAGGAGGGAGGGGCTAAGCCTGATGCCCATCTACCGATTCAGGGTTGAGCGATTAGTTACCAAATCGTATAGGAGTCTGTCAACTGGTCGTAGGCAAATTATGTAACCCTTCGCTCGATCTGCGGACATTGAGGAGATGGGTTGGTGGATATTAGTCCTAAGCAAATCGGTCTACTAATCGGTGGCTCACCCTTGCCTAGCTTTCCTACATCTACCGACTACGGCCGACTCCGTGGGTGAGAAAAAAATTACCGTCCGTTTGTCGCCGACAAAGGAACATGAATGTTCCGAAATCGGTAGATGGGCATTGGGCTTAAGGCTGTCCCCGCGTTTACACTAGACGAATCTGGCCGGCGATGTGGGCATTTTTCACCTCCTGACGACTTTCAGAAGTAAAATGATAAAAATCGTTTAATGTGAACGCATAGCTTGTGGCGACTGCATATCGTCTGATTACGTCAGATTATACGGAAACAGGGTTGCTGTGGCTGTACGTGATAAATAGGCGGTAAAATTGACGATAAAACCAACCGATGCCAAAGGCAGAGGTTCGTTTTATCGTCAATTTTACAAGGTTTACCTGTTTTCGTATTATTATATACCTTAAAATATCCAATTTTTACCTTTACTTCTGGGCGGGTTTTTGGATTTCGCCGCCGTACATGCCCCGTACGCCACATACTATCATGAAACATCACGAAATTTCATATGATTGTTTATATGGCATGAGTTGTCTTTCCGGAATGATATCACGAAGCGGAGCTGAGTGATATCTGTAGCAGAAGACAATGAATGCCATATAAAGAATTATATGAAATTGAGTGGTGTTTAGATTTTATCCTACCCTGTCACATGTTTTTAATTTCATATGTTACCAGTGGCATATAAATATTTTATGACATAACCGTGGCATACAGTTGCACCATGTTAAGTCTATGGAGATTTATATGCGGGGTAGGATAAATACCCCGTACGTCACCTATAGCAGGTGTCGTACGGATATAGATACGGCACGGGTAGGAGCGGGCCATATGTGTAGGATATACTACCACAGGTATATAACAATATTCAAATTGGCACCATCTGACGACTATTGAAGACGCCCTAACGCTATTGCTTCATATTTCACCTGAGTATTGCCTCTGAGATGCTAGATTATTAGTAGGGGATACTCCTATGAAATGATATCTCACATAGATGTTATTTGGTGTTGGCGATTCTGGAAATCGCCGTGTTTCTCGCTTGGTGTGTCTCCAGGTTTAGATTAAGGGCAGGGGGCAGTTGCCGGGTAGAAACAGCTGCTACAGTACCACGAGTGTATATTAATTAGCTGCCGAACAGGTGTACGTCGCTCCTGTGTTAAGGTCATGTAAACAGTGTTCAGGCAGGGAAAGGGGTGCTCATAATTGCATCTCATCATGACATTTTGATAAAACTTGTAAAACTAGTTGGCGCTAAACACACAGGGAGTTATTTTCACGTATCCTGTGGATGATTTACACAGAAATGGTTTCTCAGGAGATTGTACACAAGGGATATATAATCTCAAATCGTCCGTTTGAAATGAAAAGTGATACTTTAAAATTTCTAAATACAAAATCATTTTTCCTGGACTTTTAAACATACACAATTTATATAAGAAGAATATCCGGCATATAGTGGCTAAACAAAAAAAAGTAAACCAAAGCTACCAAAGGTAATTTTCTGTTGCAATAGCGATACAAAACAATTGCAAAGTGCCTGTGCAGTACTTTGTAATCTATCTAGAAGCTATCCTTATGGTAGGAGTTAATATAAACGGGCTAAAGTTGTGAGCTGTTAGATTGTAAGCGGACATTCTGAGTTGGCTTATTAAATATTCAATGTATATATTTACCTTATTAATACTGGACATACAGGACAACAATGCCTGATGGAAATTGATCTAGCACTTGATATTATGAGGCGTTGGACTGACACGGTACACATTCTACACTGGCCAATGAAAACGGCACCGATTTATTTAGGTCTCCTAAAAGGCGTATCCCACTATCACGATTTGAACCTCCGACACACTACGATAGCCTTACGACAAGCGTTCTGATGAAAAAAAATGAAATTTTTATCGGAAGGAACGAGTCTAGCTTTCACGATGGACCCGTTCCTTCTGATAAAAAATTCATTTTTTCATCGGAACGCTTGTCGTAAGGCTATCGTAGTGTGTCGGAGGCTCAAATTGTGATAGTGGGATATGCCTTTAAAGGGGGGCGTCCACCCAGCACAACAAGGCTACGACAATGGGTTCCCGACAAGGTCTACGATTGGCCTACGATTGGAGGCCTTGTCTTGGTTGGTGGACCCCAGTTCCCGACAAGAGTCTACGACAAGGCCACAGCAAGGCCACGATTGGAAGCTTGTCGGGAGCCTTCCGATAAGGCTACAACAACATCGAACATGTTCGATTTTTCCCACGACTGAACCCTTGTCATGGAGTGGTGTGGTTTCCTCACATCATTGCCGTAGTGTGTCGGTACCATGGATGTCTTTTTTACGGGAACCAGGGATGTCTCAAACACGCCCCGACACCAATATCATAAAGCCCCCCTGCTTACGGCAAGGCTGGACAAGCGCCAATTGGACCTTTCATGTTGGCACTTGTCGTAGCCTTGTCGTGGTTGGGGGACGCCCCCTTTAAAAGTTGGTCGGTGGTGATCAACGAAAAAAGATTAGTGAGGGTGTAGTGTATGCTTCGGTTCTGCCACATTTCAAGGGTCCATACCGAAAGAATTGTCCTCTAAACACGGTGAACATCGCGGCGGTGGCCTTATTGCATAATCTAAGCACAATTAATTGGTGAACACTTCATTTCATGTCTGTCTCCCTTCGTTGATCTGGGGTCGGTGGTAGCCGACTGAAGATTGGTGGCGAATAATGCCCGTTTCAATTGGTCAATGAAAACGACAGAGATTGTTTTAGTTAACCTGAAAGTCTATCGGTGGTGCCACTGACTGTGCATCAGTATAAAAAAATCGGTGAGGGAAGTAGATTTCACTCAGTGACCAAGCTTTTACTCAGTGATGGGTGGTGCCACATTGCATAATCTAAGCAGAAGTCATTGGGTTTCCATTGACCAATTTTGGGTCAATAGTGCTAAAAGTCCTCCGGTGGTTCCTGACTGTAGATCAGTGACGGGAAATCGGCCAATGGAAACGGGCTTATAGTCGGCCAGTGAAAAATGGCTTTAGACCATAGCTTCCACAACGTTAGCGCTTAACACATTGAGCAGTTGCGAAAAAACGTTATAAAATCACATCTATTCTCTATTTTGTGTGTGGAAAAAACGTCTCTTTCGCCTATTTTACCGATTTTCCTGAATTTTCTTTTTTTTTACAGGAAGAAAATCACTTCTGTTTTAAGTCTTTTGTTAGATTTTTATTTCCAGACTAAAATGTAGCTTCACCCTGACCATTTTCCCCATATGAGTTTGGGAAGACGAACTCATGTCTGGCCTAGAGAAGACGGACGTAGTAGTGGCTCCATAAAAAACAGAACATGTAGATAAACACACCGTAGTTGTAGGAGAAAGTGACACAGGAACACCATGGGTGTAACTGTTAATGTAGGTATAGCAGGTGATCAATAATGATAGAATGCGGGGCAATAAATCTAAGAGGCTGCACATTTCTACACCGCTATACAGCATCGACCGTTCTGTAAGACCGGTATGGAGGTCGCTGAACGTTACTCTATGTGGCCTGCGGGCGGTGATCAATGTAGATATCTATGTTTACTGGAGAACTCGACCCGAAACGAACTCGACCAGTAGTTGTCAGAAGAACTCGACCCGTTTTGGAGAATACAATTGGAGAACTCGGTCCATTTTAGATACTTAGGGATGAGGCAGTGTTATATAAATGGAAAGATCTGACTAGTTAGCTTTTAGACAAATAAACCAGCGGATTTGTAAAAAAAATAGGTTCAGTTAAGGGGTTGGGTTAGGGTTAGGGTTGGGGATAGGCTTAGGGATAGGGATAGGGATAGGGTAAGGGTTAGGGTTAGGGTTGGGGATAGGGTTAGGGTTAAGGTTAGGGATAGGGTTAGGGATAGGGTTAGGGTTAGGGATAGGGTTAGGGTAAGGGATAGGGTTAGGGTTAGGGTAAGGGATAGGATTAGGGTAAGGGATAGGGTAAGGGTAAGGGATAGGTTTAGGGTAAGGCTTTCTGTTTGTTTTCTTGCCCAGAGAAGACCAAATTTGAGGTCAGGATAACATACTTACTTCTAAATATGGTATTTATCCACAGTTGTAATAAGATACTTGAGTTGGGAAGACTTAAAACGGGTCGATTTCTTTACGGGTCGAGTTCTTCTAACGGGTCGCGTTCGTTGCTTGTACAAGGCTTGTAAACGCCTCGTTCCGTATGAACCGTAAATTATAATGTCGTTTTGTAGCTTGTACAGCATGGTCAGGACGTTCTATATAAATACTGATACCCACTGAAAGCTATTACAATTTCGAGAGGAACGGTAAGGTCCTCCGATCGCTATTCTGGGATCCTCAAATGTATCGTAAATGTGGAGTAATAGCCCCCTGGCAAGCATTTGGCCGTCTAGAAGTGTATTTCCAGATACAACGTCCAGTCAATTTTCCTAATATACTGATTACTTTTATCATACCCCTCATATAAATCTCAATAGACTTAACATGGTGTGACTGTATGCCACGTTTATGCCATATAAGATTTATATGCCACGGATGACATATGCAATTAGGAATATGTGACAGGTTAGGATAAAATCTAAACTTACTCAATTTCATATAATTGTTTACACGGCGTTCATTGTCTTCTGCTACAGAAATCACTCAGCTCCGCTTCGTGATATCATTCCGCAAAGACAACTCACGCCATATAAACAATCATTTGAAATTTCGTGATGTTTCTTGATAGTCTATGCTGACATCTACCGATCTATTCTGATAGCTGCTTGTCAATGCATAGATAAAATGCAGATACAACTTCTTTCGATAGAAATATTCCACGAATTTCCTTTTTTGTTATTTTGTTTTTTGTTTTTAAAGAATTTCTTTATTGAAAATAAGAGACACATTAAGCAGGTTTTTGGTTCGTATTTGAGTTTTATGATGTCAACAAAGCGGCCATGGCATCAGTTGCTATGTATGAGCTCGTGAAACATTTCTATCGAAAGAAACATTTTACGTTCATTATATCTATTTTATCATATTTCTTCAATATTTATGATGAAATACATATGGAAATATTACACGTCCGAGCTGGATACAAAGTGTGTTGGAGTGCTGCAGTACGTCATAAGTAGGTCAGTGTGATTTGTTTCAGCCAATCAGAACGTCTATTCAAAGTAGGGTGGTACATCATTTTATACTACCATCCTCTGCTGGCATATATTTAACACCAATAACTTAGTATTTATGTACCGTACTGGCAGAGGTACGTATTAAAGGTATACGCTGGTATGAACTGGTATCTCCCTACCGACATCTACCAGTCTACACTGACATCTGCTGGCATAATGGCTCCCATAAACCTCGTTTCCATTAGCCGACTAAACGGTGGAGATTTTCTAATCGTCTAACGGTGGTGTCACCTACTATACGTCAATATCAAATAATCGGTGAGGGTGTATGTACATATTTTTTTTTACAGGACACAGTTTTCTGTTGGAAAATCCGTCGGTGGTGGCCTTGTTACATAATCTATAACAAATTAATCTGTGAGCATTCTCTGCAGGTCTCGTTTCCATTCACTTATCTGACAACGGTATACTAAAATATTCTAATAGTGGTTTCCGATTGCAGATCGGTGCCAAATAATCAGCCAATGGAAACGGGCTTATAAATACAGGTAGTTTATGTTAAGGCTATCAGTCATGTGTACATTTGGGCTATTAGTTATAAAGTCAGCATACAATTATCATAATCTGATAAGTGAATATGGGAATAGGTAACTGCGTCTTCAAAAGGATTCTGTAAATAGATCACTATGTCACAAATATGAATTAATAAATTGATCACCGATTCAACGGCGTGTACAAAAGGAATGTAATGTATTTCGGTGCTAGACTCTGGAATAACTTACCATCGGGGATTAGAAGTACAGATGCACTTGAAAATTACAATAAAATCCCAAAAAGTTATCAAATTTCAAAAATCCTTGATTGCTCTTTTCCTGCATGACGATGCTCTTATTTGACACTTTTAAACAATGTCTCATCATCAGCTATATTTATCTATATGACTTTGCTAAATTCTTCAAATGATGAAGAGACAGCTCCAAAGAAGCTCCTAGAACTTCTTGTTAGGTCATTTGCAGATCCGTAATGTATCAAAGCCTTGTTTAAATATGTTAGCGTTTATGCTACCAAAGAAAAACAAATGTAATGAAAATTATATAATACCTACATACCATTGCTGGGTTTGATCAATTCGAAAGGATGAGGCACTTCCCCAGTATAAATAAAAGTTTCCAAAAAAATACGAATCAAGAAAAAGGTCAACACTTACCCCCTGGATACGCAACGGCGAGCAGGCAGAGTGAAAAAGAGAAGAAAGTGTATGTTAGATATTGTATATTGACACTGTACCATCAGGGAAAATGGAATAGTAGCTATAAGTAGATGTATCATGATACGGAATATAATAAGACGGGTTTTTTTTGTTTTTTTTTTAAATCTTATTTATTGACAATCTCTTTCACCCATTAAGGCTGCTTTACAAAGCGATAGTCGCACGACTATATTACAACAATATCAATGCATTACTCAGTAGTTTTCACAATATTTACTCTCTCGGTATGGTCAACCAGTTACTTACTCTATACCTTATACAAAACACAGTGTTTTGTTCACAGTCTTTAGTGAGCTATTTGAATGTGTCCTACCTTTACATTCACAGTATTGGGCAAAGATACGATACGCTAATCCATCAACTGATATGTTGATTGACTAACTAAGGATGGTCGCCTTCATATCTCTCAATTACCTGGAGGTCACACCTCAACATCCCTCAAATGCTGCCGAATTTTCTGTAGGGATTTCAGGCAGGAATCCCTACAGAAAATTCGGCAGCATTTATGGGAAAAATAGTGACTTATTTGTAACCAAGAGAAGGAGCCATCAATCGTGTAGTAGTAACCATACACTTTATCTTGTTACACGCACTTACAATGTTCATCTGTATCTATTATCATTATTTCCTTTGAAGATGTAATATGTTCATACATTGATGGCATAACCAATGTCCGCTGTTGGATATTTGAGTTAGCACCCCATACCTTTGTAAGGAAGAACGATTATGAATTCGATCACAAATGATCTAATAAAAAAAACAAAAAAAACATGTAGAATTCTGAACTGAATTAAGCTCCCCTCTCATAAGATCTTACACTCTCTAAGTGGTATTCTGTACTTTCACTACGCTCTAAAGGAGAAGAATTCTTGACGGACTAAGCTTAAAGCCTTGAGAATCCAATGGCCTGCCTCCCGTGCTAAACACGTACATCAATGTAACCCCAAGGTTCCTATAATCTCAATGAAGCCACCTAGCGGGAATACTATGTGTCAGTTGATTCTCAAGGCTCTAAGCCTACTTCTTTAACTATTCTTCTCCCATAGAGCGTATGGTGAGAGCCTTGTGAAGCATACCACGTAGAGAGTGTGAGATCTTATGGGAGGGGTGCAATTTATAGCGTATGACTGGACTTTCACGGTATCAAATGACCAACCCAATCATAGTCACAATTTTATAAGTGGAGATAAACACGGTTTATTAATGCTAGTAAGGCACGCGCAGCACAAGCATTGAGATCATACAAGGTTGAGATAAGGTTGATGGCAACCTAATTGATGCCTCATGAATTCGTGAGAAATGCATCTTGACAAGAAGCGCAAACCTTTAGTTTATGTAAAGGTCAACTATAAAACAAGGCATTGGGTAGAGACATGATGTCGGTAAAAGGCAATACACCATGAAAACCAGAATTCATTTGGTTTGGGTCAAATATATCACAATCTAATTGGCGAATTGTATCTATTAAAGCAAGACATGTATGTGCAACTTATTACCTGGGGGTTATTAAACACATTCTAGTGACTATATAAAATAAAGTTTACCTTTCTTACCCATGGGTTACAAAGCCCCTGTTGAAAACGTATGGAACCCCAGTAGCCCACTAGCTATTGTTTACTAGTTGCCGTAAACCACATCAATGTTTTCCTGCTTTTTCAAACCCCTTATCAAATTTCTAGGGTTGTAAATCATCATTAATGACCATGGGAAAGAAACACAAAAATCGATGTTCTTTTAGGACGGTCGGCTCTGTAAACTATTCGAGGGTGATGACGTAATGGACTCGCTATCGCTCGTGTATCACTACGCGTCAATATTTTTACAAAATCTTTTACAAAAATTCTAACTGTTAAAATCGCGGAAGGTCATTGCGAAGTACAAGACCTCCGCGTGATTTTTACGGCCGCCCCTAGAAAATATCATCAAATATCACCAAAAGTGAAGGATTGTTTATTCAGGTGGTTTTTTTTTTAAACAATAGACCGTGTGAGAATCATGACATCTGCATGTTAACTGATCTGAGTCACAGGCAAAATCAGAAATGCAATCAGAAATCTGAATCCCTACATGGCGCATCCTCTTCGCTTTGGAGGTTATGGTTTTACCCCATTACCCCTTTTTTTTATTATTGTTTTTTTTTATTGGACATTGGTTCGCATACATCAGGGTATCGCGGTCTACCACCTTATCCGATTATAAATGTTAGATGTTGCAACAAGAACATTTGTAAGGGAATACATTACGAATAAATGAATTAACCAACAACATTCATTGGTTTTGAGGAAGATACAGCAATGAATGATCAGGACAATGGAATCCTACAACATGTATGTTCGTATTTAGATATTTAGCACCATTGCCTCTCTTCTTCATCCTATGTCAACTACTGAGGTAATCTACCAAGCCAAAACTGGTGGCCTGTGTTACAACCACTATAGGTATAGACCAAAGTACTATGTTTAAAAAACGAGGCGTACCAAAGACTTCACGTCCTTACCCCACCGTGTTGCGACCACGGAATAGAGAGACAGGGGAAGCGGACGCGCGGAGGTTCCCGCGTCCTGCTGCGTGCCCTAGTTTGGGCGTTTCTGATTGGCTGAAGCGTGCACGTGACCCTCAGACCAAAGTACTACAAATTGTACTCTAAGTACTACAAATTGTACTTCAATATGACCTTCCGTGATCTCAACTGCTGAGTAATTATACCCGCTCATAACAAAAGGAGATATGTCATTATCATCCCGTACTGTTAGTAAATTGAAATTAATTTGTGAATTTATTCACTAAAAAATATCATTTCATCTCATCTCATTGCCATCATGATATTACCATGGACTGGTAGTAACAAGTAACTAATAATGTATTGTTTTGTATTAGGTTGCTTGTGAACTGTATCCGTTCCCTCACATATGCCTGAAAAACTCAACCATGTTGAGAGGCATTGATAATAAACAAAAACAAAAAAAAGAAAGAAGAAGAATTTCGACTGTGATATTTAAGTGTATACATGTTGATGTTAGGGCCCACCATCTGAAAGTCAGGGCGATAGAGCTCACGTTAGAGCCCATCCTACATTTCAACTTCTTTTTAAATAGTTTACTATTCAAACCTTAGTTAAATTGTATACTCAATTGTCAACTCATATAACAGATGAAGCCTCAACCTATTTTGTTATCGTCATCTCTAAATTATTTGCTGTGAATACTAAGGAAAGGATAAAATCGATGTATGAATTACGATGATGTCAATAAAGAATCTGTAAAAGATCTGTTGTATCTGAAAAACTTATACCCCAATGAGAGATATAATAAAGAAACTAAAAAGACCGCCCACCCTTCTCCAGGGGTGTGAAAGCTTCAGTCGCAACTCGACCACCCCGCGATGCCACGGTAAGACCTGTAGCACCGGGAGGGAGAAATAGCAGAGTTGCACAATAGGTCCCACCTAACAAGTGGACAATGTTCAATATCTCTGTTAATATTTGGACTATAAGCCTTAATTCAAACTAATTTAGGTTTCCCACTAGTCCAATAGTGCTTGGTCAGACACTCACCCTTTTCAACGTTTTATGCCGATCTTATGATAGGTGGGCCCTAACGTCCAAACAGGTGGGCCCTAACGTCTTGACCTTTAGGTGGTGGGCCCTAACGTCCTGCAATCGATAGAAGGGACCCTTGACAGAATAACAGTCCACAGTTTGTTTGACCTCTTAAATATCTCCTTGGTTCTTTCTCCTTTAGATTGAGGATAGGTGTTTATCTCACCCCTGGTGCAAGTTTAGCCATAGGAATAACATTGAAATAAAGGCTCAGTGATCACCCTGGTAAAGTGCCAATAATACACCAAGGCTGTGGCAAAGTGATGCTAGATGACATCATATGTGATTGACCAATCAGCAGCCAGGATTTCAGAAAGCAGACACAACATCAACTTGGATATCCAAATATTTCTAACTGGATTTGTGAAGTTATATCAATTATTCTGATATTGTGATGCTTTTCTAATGTCCACGAAAGGGATGAGATAAATCCAGAACAGTGTTTGACTCATAGAATAAACAAAACACCACTCATTTGGATGCGCCATATTATTCACTTGGCTTTGCCTCCATGACGATTGCGGTGCATCCAAACTCATGGACTATTGTCTATTTCTACAATTCTCGATCCAGTTCTATATAGTTTCACCTGTTAGCCATGCAATATGAAAAGTATTGCAGCATCCATACGGGAAGTACCTCGTGCAAGGGTTATAGTTTAATAAGTTATAAGTTCGTTCACCAAGACAGTCTTAGCCGTCCACAATGTCATTCCTAAGTGTTGAATAAAGCTGACTCACATCATCCCTGGGTCTCGTTGGCGTATAGAAAACGGTCTTCATTTACGATCCTAGATTATTCAAGGGGCCCTGGCGTATATAAGCATGTACTTATAACACCATGTTCTACATCGCTGTAGGTAGAGCTCTGTATACATATTTGTACCTCGTGCAAGGGTTATCATTTAATTAGCTTAAGTTCGTTCACCAAGACAGTCTTAGCCGTCCATGAGGTCATCCCTAAGTGTTGAATTAAGTTAACCCAAATCATCCCTGGGTCTCTTTGGTGTACAGAAAAGGGTTTTTATGTACGATTCTATATCATTCAACGGGCCCCTGGGTATATAAGCACACAGAGCATGTACTAATAAAACCATACTACATCGCTGTAGAGGCAGAGAGATCTTTATCCTACCCCTAATATAAAATCCCATAGGCTTAACATTGACTTTCCGTATGTGCCCGTATGTCGCATGCGGATAAATAATCGGACCAATCAAAGATCAGCAGCTGAAAGTAGTTCCAAGCGCCTTCAGAGCAGCAAGGAGAGCTATATGGAGGATAAAGTTTTTATCGTGTTTTTTGTTATCATCCTCACATAAAAACATCGTTCACAAGGGGTAGGATAAAATCAGAACCTTATTCATTTTAATCTGGGCTCCTGTATGCGACTCCTGGAGTTTCGGCTTCGGATATCACTCGGCTCCGCCTCATGATATCACTACGCCAAACTCCAGCCGTCGCATACAGGAGCCCAGATTAAAACTCATCCAGTTTTACGATAGTACTTATAACACCATGTTCTACATCGCCGTAGGCAGAGAGATCTGTATACATAGACAACCACAGTGTACTGACATAGTACTCGGGAGTCGTACATTTATATGTTTCTAATTGATATACCATTGTAAGAGCCACTCACACCAGGGGGCAGTACATGTTTGAGCAGCTCGGAGCAGCTCGCGGCGGGACTCTTAGTGTGTGCGGGGCGGGAGACGGGCCTCCAGGGCTGATTGTTTGGTTGTACAGCACGCAGGTAGCTCCAGGGTGGTAAATAACAGCCCAGACCTATTTCTACGTCACAGAGGCACGCTTGTGAGCTGACGGAGAGGGCAGAGATTACTCCGCGCTCTAACAACTGATGTTGGTACCTCCGCTAAAAATCGGTGAGGGTGTTGTGTATAGGCCCGTTTCCATTGGCTGATTAAAAACAAGATTTTTTGAGTTACCTAGAAAGTCTGACAGTGGTACAATCAAAGTTCTATGCGTCGGTATCGAGAAATCGGTGAGGGTGCTGTGTATAGGCCCATTTCCATTGGCTGACAAAAACGGCAGAGATGTTTTGAGTCACCAAGAAAGTCTGTCAGTGGCGCCATCAAAGTTCTATGCGTCGGTATCGAGAAATCGGTGAGGGTGCTGTGTATAGGCCCATTTCCATTGGCTGACAAAAACAGTGGAGATTTATTGAATTACCCTCAAGGTCTCTCAGTGGCGCCATCAAAGTTCTATGCGTCGGTATCGAAAAATCGGTGAGATTTTTTGAGTTACCCAGAAAGTCTGTCAGTGGCGCCATCAATATTCTATGCGTCGGTATCGAAAAATTGGTGAGGGTAGTAGTTTTCACTCAGTGACCAAGCTTTCACTCAGTGGTGGGTGGTGCCACATTGCATGATCTATGCAGAAAAAGTTGTGGGTCATTTCACGAGCTGGGTCGTTTCCATTGACCGATTTCGGGTCAGCAGTGCCAAAAGTCCATCTGTGGTTCCTGACTGTAGATCGGTGATGGGTAATCAGCCAATGGAAACGGGCCTTCTGCCTCATTTCTGCCACATTGGAAGATCCATACCGATGGAATAGTCCTTCAAATTCAATGCTTATTACCGACGATTTAAATCCCCTTCGATTCTGTTGGTCGTTGGCCAAGCCAGTCGGTGGTTGCCTCATTCCATAATCTAAGCACAATTAATCAATGAAGACTTCTCTGCATTTCCATTCACGATCTGGCGTCGGTGGTTCCAGTGGAAAATGGCTTATGGGGCATGCCTGGGTGCACCCCTCTCATAAGATCTCACACTCTTTAAGTCGCATTCTGTATAAGGTTCTCACTGCACTCTATGGGAGTAGAATTCTGAACAAACTAGGCATAAAGCCTTGAGAATCCACTGGCACACAGTATTCCCGGTAAGTGGCATCATTTAGATTATACGAATCTTTGGGTTGCATTGATGTACGTCTTTAGCACGGGAGGAAGGCTAGTGGATTCTCAAGGCTCTAAGCCTAGTTCGTTAAGAATTATTCTCCTATAGAGCGTAGTGAGAGTACAGCATACCACTTAGAGACTGTGAGATCTTATGAGAGGGGTGCACCCAGTAGCAGATGAAATGCATATGTTGATATTAAGGTCCAGCGTCAACTGAGTTCCAAATCATTTACGTTGGGCCCCACGATGTGGTGGGCGCTAAAAGTAAAACGTGATAAAAAATGATCTTATCATCGTCTTTGCTAAGTGAATGTTCGTTAGGATGGTTTTCATGAAAGATCTTACATATATAGAAGACACTTATAAATGTGCGCCCTTATAAACTTTAATGGGTTTCAGAATTCATCTCACCCTTCACATTGACTAACGGGCTGATATTTGGGACATAATCCCTCATTGGATATTTTTCCGAAATATCTCATGGGTGTTGGATACGAGTTCCCAATATTAAGGCTATGGAGAAAAAATATCTAGGGTGAAATAAACTTACATACATGGAAAACACTTATATGTATATGCGCGCCCTTATAAGTCATAACCATAGTCTTTGATTCAGTATTGCTCTTTGTTTTAAAGACTGACCACTAGGCTTAGATTTATGGCTGATGTTATTCAATCCAATAAACGAACATTATCTATGGACGTAATAACTTATTCATACGGTCCGTAGATATAGATATATGCTTTGATCCATGTCGAAACGTTCAAAATCCTATTTATTTTGTTATAACTACAGGTATGCTCATACATTCCCTGTAATACACGATATTGTATGACAACCGCATATAACTCAGGCGGTGCCCCACAGAGATACGTTAGCCACACCGGACCACATCTCGTCCTACATGCTTACAGTAAACATCAAACCACCTCCAGCAGTGACTTAAACCCTGCAGTAAAAAGGTAACACTACGAAGAGGCGTAGCCAGCTTCAGATAGGCAGTCTTCTGCTGGAAACTTCTCACCTGTTTGTTGAGCGATCCTCCTCTATATATAGGATGAATAGAGCAGGTATATTCCCATGTTTATTTGCATATTATATATTTTCTAGAAATATTATCATGAAACATCATGAAATTTCATATTGTTGTTTATATGGCGTGAATTGTCTTTGCGGAATGATATCACGAAGCAAAACTGAGTAATATCTGTAGCGGAAGACAATGAAATCGAGTGATGTTTAGATTTTATCCTACCCCATCATGTATTTTTAACATCATAAGTCACCCGTGGCATATGAATATTTTATGGCATAACCGTGTCATACAGTCAGACAATGTTAAGTCTATGGAAATTTATATGAGGGGTAGGATAAACTTAGATATATAGCCATGGTAGCAATATGGATACTCAATGTATCTAATTATATTTCCGAATCTATATATCGTTTCAACAATAAGGGTTCTAGGAATATCCATAGAAGACGTCTAAACAATGCATTGTAATTACCGACCGTATAACAATTGCGGTTATTTTGAATGAGACCTACTACTATCCGTTGTTTAGCTCCTTCACTTAATGCAGATTCATGCACTTTAAAGCTTGAGTCATTCCGTCTAGATTGCTATTCCGTAAAGTGTCTTTTATTTTGTATCTTGTCGCATAGAGGATGATAATGATAGTTACATTTATTAGCTATTCCGCATTCTTAAGTGGAATTCATAGGGATCCATGTACCTCACTCGGTGTTTGTCTGCTATAAATCCTGTTGAGATTCTCTACTGGAACACAATCTCCTCGTGTGAATTGTAGGGTTCCATTTCCTTGAGACAAGTTATTTTCCCTGCAATTGTCGGCCCATAACCAGGTATGGAATCTCATGAGGTACTGATTTCAAATTTAGAATTAATATGAGCATTTTGGTAAGACAAATGAACCGACTTCTGAGTCTCCGACTAAGTACCTAAAGTGGTATTCAAACAGTGGGATTCTTATACCTCTCAGGGTGTTTGTCTGAGATGTCTGAGATTTTGTATTAGAACACAATCCTATTGTATAAATTAAAGGGTTCCGCTTTCCACTTGCAATTGTTGGCGCATTTACCCTTAAAAGGACCAAAATCTCATGGGATTTTGTACCCATGAATCCCAACGTGTGGATTCCACTTAACTTAGCCAATAGGAAGCCAGCAAACAGGGTCACATGTTTTTCACACCCTCAACTCAAGGGTACTTGGATCCCAGGGTGAGTGTGCACTGTTACTATGTCTGAAACTATGTACCAGATGTGTCCTTCCATGTGAATCAAATTTGCCATTGTTCCTTGAGATTTGCAAAAGCATCTTGCCATAGGGATTTTGTGCCAGAAGGGAAAAGTCCCTACAATAGTCCCTATTGGAAAATCCCGCTTTACGTATTAGTTAAATATATATCCTTTTTCTGTCTCTTTATGTTAACTGTCAAGCGTCCAGGGATCCTATGTTCCCAAATCTTTTGCAGACGCTTAGTAAAGAATGAAATTTGTAACCAAAGATAAGGTATTTCATTATTTTCTTACGGAACCCAACAAAAAGCCAAAGATATTGCAGCTCATCTGATGTATATTTGTTCTCATGTATGTAGTGCCAACTATGAATTAATTCTTCACTCCTGTACTTAGATGTCAACGGATTGTAAACAAAAAGTAATCAAATAATGCTGCTTTTGAAAATATTTTATATATATATATATATATATATATATATATATATATATATCCACACGAAGATTCCATTAAACAATTCTACTTAGTGGCCTCATTTTCCTTTCCTCCAGTAGCTTGCTCCATATTAACCATCTTAATTCTGCTCACGGAGGTGTGTGGGTACATGCCTTGGTGCGATAATTCAACACATTTCTCTCCTGTTTTCCCTCTCCTAATTGCTTTCTCATTCTAACATTTGGCAACGGTGACATTTCAATTTGATCAGAAAGCTCGATTACTAACCTCACATAGATGAAATTTCCAAAACCCAAAACATGCTGATCACTATTTGTGCCAAATATTGAGGGCAAAAAAGTCTTAAACGAAAAATTACAAAATTAACCTTCCTCATTATCGTTCTGAATGCAGGATGCTGAGAAAAGTAAACATGGGATGTAAAATAGTCCGCTCTGTAGGTGCGAGACCCAGTCGAAGACAAACTTTCCGAGAACTTAAGAATCGCCTACAAATATTAAAGGCATATCCTACAATTCACGGTGCCGCCACCTGGTGATTTTTAAGCATTGTCAATTATAAATCAAAACTATTTCTGTGGGATTCATTCTTATACTAATTGACTAAATATAAAGTTTTATCCAGTTAATCTGATCCTAATAGGTGAAATAGGCCAATTTGCTTGATTTACATAAGAAATGAACTGGAAAATATGGTTATCTTGTATTCTTTCAAAAAAATAAGGAAAGTGACTTATGAATTTTAAAACTTAGATGTGTAGCAGTATAAATGTACTATATTCTATGAAAATTTGATGAAGCTGACATGGGATTTACTAGGTGAAAAGCAACTTAAGACAATTCCTATATATTCTATCAAAAGATTCTCCTAATATTGATCTCTAAATCAAAAACTAGCATTGGTGACCCCCGATTTCTAAGTTAGATATGTGTTCTACAACACTTAGAGATCGTATTCAAGTTGCATAAAAATGACATGCACTGTGTGAAAACCACCAATTTATTTATGTATACACCCAGCGTATATAGGTATGATTTTGCGTATATAAGGTGGTTCTATTTTCCATTATGTATGCGCCTCATCTATAGACATGGTGAAATGTATACAACCCACGTATACATGTCCTGCACACGATATTTCTCTTCTTATAAGCTTTGCGGTAAATACAGCCATTACACTGACGTATAGAAGAGGAAACGTGTCAATATACAGCCGATGCATGCACTTACGCGATGGCGTATACATACACAATATTGACTGGTTTCAGATACAATCGGCCGTATGCTCCGAGGAGTTGACGCGTTGTAATATCCGAGCGTATGCGAGGATATTGCGTAGAGTCAACTCCGAGGAGCATACAAACGCTTTTATCTGAAACCAGTGTATATTGTTTTTATTATCCACCTTCTCTGGACAAGTGACAAGTCTATATCAGTTCGTTTTAGTTATGCACTATTTTTCCATACGCACTATTTTTCCGTATGCGCAAACCGTAGCATACAACATATCCGTATGCGCCGGGTATGTCCATACACACTCCCTATGTGTTTTCTATGGACACTTTGTATTAGGTGGATAATAAATATGAATAAACTGTTGGTTTTCGCGCAGTGATGGGTTTTAATTTTCCAGCCAAATTGTCTGATATGCCTTTAACACGTACGATAGTCGTCCCGGAGTCCATTATCCTCAGCCTCGATGAACGAGATCCGAGCTCCGCCAACAAACAGCATGTCATCTTTTCTCGGAATAGTTGCCAGAAAAAAAATCTACAAAAAGTGACGAGCAGATTTCCCTACTGTCCTACTGATTCATAGAAGCCTGACCAAGGAGGTTTCTCTGGTATCATCTGGCGTGTGTTTTTAGCGTAAGGGGGAAAAACAGATGCTTTTCATAGATAATGGTACTCCCGAAGTAGGAACACAATCCACATTCTCACCTGTTGTTGGCACAGCCTTGCAGTATCACTAATATTTTGTGGTAGATGAGGTGAAAGGGATAATAACTAGAATGGTTAGTTATTATAGAGAAACCTATGAAAGTTTAGGGTCAAAGCTCGCATCCCATCGAGTTAGAATCCCACAGTAATTCACAAGGGGAAGCCGCGTGAAATATGTTGTGATTCAAACGGGTTCCCAATTTTAGGTCTATGGAGAAAAATACCAGGGATAAGATAATGATATATTCTAGCGACGCCACGCATCGTTTTGGGAGGTGCTTTTTGAAAATAGATTTCAGAATTCTACAAAAAGATGATTTTTGACTTTTTTTGACTCGACCCGTTTTAAATCTTCCGAACTCACATATCTTATTAAAACTGCGGATATGTTATCTTGGCTTCACATTTGGTCTTTTCTGGGGAAGAAAACAAACAGAAAATGTTTCCCCTAACCCTACCCCTAACATTCCTAATCCTATTCCTATCCCTAACCCTATCCCTAACCCTAACCCATATTCCTAACCCTAACCCTATCCCTAACCTTAACCCTACACCTAAACATAACTGAACTTATCTTTTATATCCGCTGGTTTATTTGTCTAAAATCTAACTAGTCAAATCTTTCCTTCTATATTAAACTGTCTTATACATAAGTATCTGCAACGGGTCGAGTTCTCCAATCGATTTCTCCCGAACCGGTTAAGTTCTCCTGAGAACTACGGGTCGAGTTCGCTTCGCTGGCTCGCTCCACTGGCACACAGGTATTCCCGCTAGGTGGTATCATTGAAATTGTAGGAATTGATGTACGTTTTTAGCACGGGAGGCAGGCCAGTGGATTCTCAAGGCTCTAAGCCTAGTTCATTAAGAATTCTTCTCCTATAGAGCATAGTGAGAGTACAGAATACCACTTAGAGAGTGTGAGATTGGGGTGCACCGACAGGTGGAGAAGGGCAGGGTCTAAGCAGGCGGACAGGTAGGTGGGGGTGGGTATAATAACTGGCAAACAGGTAGGTAGGACGACAAGTATGCAAACACCCCACATCTGGATCCCACTACCATCCCCCAAAATGACCTCCCCTCCCAAACCCCGGCAACATAACCATGAAAAAAGCTCCCAGCCTTCAGTCACCTGTGTGGGATTACACCTCCCATATCAGGTGATCCAACCCACCAATCGCGATCCTCGTTATACCAGTATGGCGGGGCCTATTCTCTCTCATCTCAGTGACATGTGTCTCACCACATAGCTTCACTTTCACTCCCGACCCTCCCTTATGTACATGTGCCGTCTCCCTTGACTCCTAATTACCACACCTGAAACTAACACGCATTAGGCCCGTTTCCATTGGTCGACAAACACTGTGTAGAATATCTGTGTTCTCCTGAAACTATAGGCCCGTTTCCATTGGCCGATTTCCCATCACCGATCTGCAGTCAGAAACCACCGACAGAATTTTGGCACTGTGGACCCAATATCGGTCAATGGAAACAACCAAGATCGCGAAATGCCCCACGACTTTTTCTGCTTAGATTATGCAATGTGGCACCACCCACCACTAAGTGAAAGCTTTGTCCCTGAGTGATTACCCTCAGAGATTTTTCTATACCGACGCACAGTCAGTGGAACCACCAACAGACTTTCTGTGTAACTCAAAAAGTCTAAGCAATCTTCGTCGGGCAATGGAAACGGGCTTTAACACGCATTAGGCCCGTTTTCATTGGCCGACAAACAATGTGTGGAATATCTGTGTTCTCCTAATAGCCTATTTCTATTTTGCCTCAGCAGTGCTAAGGTCTGTCGGTGTTCCTGACTGTATATCTGTGATGGCCAATGGAAATTAGGATAACACAAAAAATCTACACCGTGTTTTGTCGGCCAATGGAAAAGACTTATAAGGCCCATTTCCATTGGCCAATATTTGTGCACCGATCTGCGGTCAGGAACCACCGAAGTAAGATCGGCGAATGGAAACGGCCCGGCACTTATAATGGTGTCCGACTAATTTAGTGTAGATTAGGCCCAGCGTCCACCTACTACGATAGAATCGTAGACCTCTCGATATGGCACTGATACAAAATGTCAAAATCGGTGCCATATCGGGAAGGTGCAAAATCGTAGACATCTGTCTAGACAAGCCAATCCACCACGCATTGTATGGGGTTTTTATCGGTGTCTAATCGCAGAAACGTGGACAACTGCCCCGATATCAGGTAACCTTCCGACGCGATTTTGATTTTTCTATCGGGAGGTGCATCGTAGAGCATATCGGAGCCATATCGTAGTAGGTGGACGCCGGGCCTTATGCTATAACACCACCAACCCCCGAATCCATTGGCATGTACATGTGCAACACATTGAGAACACAATATCCACTGCACCCACACCGATTATGTTTCACTGACGTGGAGTCGGTGGTCACAAAATGAGGCAGGAATTGTACCGCCGCGCCCCCTACGCCTTTCCTATGTACTACCGCTGCAGGCTTCTACCAGATGCACCCCTGAAACGCCGACCATACCCGTCCATATGCCTGACATGATCTGTGAATTATTTTGGTTTTCTCCGAGTTCTACTTGCAAAATAAACATCTCCATGGCACTATATAGACTCAAAACACACAGATACATTGTTTTAATACTGTTTTATTTAAGATGAAAATTTCTAACCCTTTTGTGCTTAAATCTACTGAAAAAGTAAAATTGAAAAAGATCTGAGTTTATGATGCTTCAAGGCATCATGCGGCGGTATAGAGGGGAATGCCTGGAGGCATCATGCGGCAGTAGCCATGGGAATACCTCCAGGCATCATGCGGCGGTTCACCCGGGAATGCCTGCAGGCATCATGTGGCAGTGAAAGGGCTAGAAACTCATTTCCATTGGCCGTCAACGATCTACAGAACCACTGACGGAGCTTTGCCACTGTTGAGGCACAATGTAAATGGCTATTAGGATAATTTAAAATCTACACCGTTTTCATCAGCCAATGGGAATGGGCTTATCACGCATATGCAAATAAACACATCAACACCTCCAACACATATAAGGCCCATTTTTATTGGCAGATTTCTCATTCCCAATCTACAGTCGGACCTTTTGCACTGCTGACCCAAAATCGGTCAGCTCGTGAAATATCCCACGACATTTTCTGCTAAGATTATGCAATGAAGCACCACCCATCGCTGAGTGAAAGCTTGGTCACTGAGTGAAATGTACTACCACTGCACGAAAACCACCGTTTTATTCATATATACGCCATCACGGAAGAGCATGTATTGGCTGAATATTGACTTGTTTTCATTTATATATACGCCCAGGCCTTATATACGACGCGTCTTGGCTGTATTTCACACCCGGCGTATATGAGAGAAAATACCCTCTGTCCCCGCCCCCTCCCGCCCCTTTGTGTTGGTAGAAGTACAGGTGTCCTCAGTAGGAAGCCCTCCCCACCCATCCCCCGCCACCTCCCCCCGTCCGCTCTCAGTGAAGCCCTGTTCACAGGACGCTTATAATACGCCCACAGATGAGGTGTATACACATGGGGATTAAGACGACCTTGTAGACGCAAAATACCTGGCACATTCATATGTAAAATGATGGTTTTCGTGCAGTGTACCCTAACCAATATTTTTGATACCAATGCACAGTCAGTAGCATCACACGCCATTTTCGTCAGCCAATGGAAACGGGCCTATACACGAATATACACATAAACACCTCCCGCACCAATAGCCCCACGTTCCGCCCGACACCGCCGATCTCGGCGCGCCGGGGTGAGTTGCTCCGCGGCCCGTCAGAGGTGACGTGAGCTGCTCGGGGATGTTGTCCCGGACCCCGGGGAGAAAACACGCCCATGGCTCCCGATAGTGCCACCAGGGGGCCGGCCCCCGCGGTGCGGGAATAGGTTACAATAGCAGCCTAGCGGCAGAGTGGGGAGTCAGGTGTTGGGCTATGAGTGGCTCTGTGAGCTGCTCAAGCACAGAACACTCCACCTACCACCTGTGAGATGGTATCGAGCTCCGATATTAAGTGAGGATTTGTTCTTATCTTAGCCTGGTATAAACATCCATAGGCTTTGCATTAGGAACTCGTATTCAACAGGCTTGCGAGAACGGTAACTCATACTCAATGGGTGATACACAGATTAATATTTCCAGGCTAAGAGAAAATCAGAAACATATTCATGTCCCCATTTGCCATCTAGTTTGGAGTGCTTCGGAATACTCACTTGGCTATCGCCTCGTTCATATTACTGCGTACTCCAAACTCGATGGCGAACCAGGATACAGACCAAACACTCATTAATTTCTGTCTTAGTGTACAACCGCCAATCTTTCTCCTCTCCCATGAATGTCATCTATGCACTCAACACACAAATCCTAACACCAATTGATATCCCTGCCTATAATGTTTGCCAACAAGGGCAATTATATATCCCTAATCTGTACCATTATTCATCGTATTGGTAACGTTTAAAGTAAATCAAACTCTGAAGTACGTAATTTGTACTTTACAGAAAAGATACCACATGCTGATGGCATGAATAACTATAACTCACTTACGCTTCAGAGTTGCCGCTATGCTCAGGGTATCGCCAATTTTCAAAATATGCACCTAAAGTGGTTGAGAGATTGTTATTGCATCATGGTCATCATCATTTCGTATGAATTTTTATCTCACCCCTAGTTTTGTGTGCCATAGGCTTAATATTGGAAACTCGTTCTCCATGCTCCTATGAGTATTGCAGTCCATGGTCTATATACTGTGTGTTGTCTTTTGTTTTAGTGTATATAGAAGGGGGGGGGGAGATAAATACGGAAAGCAACTAGTTTTGGTCAAAGTCATTGTTCTTCAACTCATTTGAATGCTACGTGACATTCACTCGGCTGTCTCCTCGTTCATATTACTCAACATATAACTTCTGGAGAACGATAACGTTGACCAAAACTTGTTGGTTTCCTGCGATTCCAAATCCAAGGTTTACTGATCTATCGTAAAGTCTGCTTTTCAATTTGAGTTATAGGTTATATCCTGTAGGTAATATTATAAGATCGCAAATTCGTAGCGACAAGGAAAAAATGTTTTCCGTTCCTCCATCAAGATATATGCATCATAATCCGACCAGTATATGAAATAATGAAGACATTATGGTTGCACAATGGGGTATTGTCCAGAAATATGTCTATGCCATTTGAAATCTAAACTTCGAAATGCATTGAATAAGACCAAAACCTTCTGTTGCAGTGTATAATCTAACCTTGATACCCATGCTCTCTTAATACTTTCTAAGCTCAAGGACGCGTGCGGTTTTTATGGTCTTTGTCCGTGTTTTTTTACCAGGTCGACAGCTTGTCGAGGTGTTCACACCCGAGAGTACTTACACAAATAAGCCCACTTCTAGGGAAGTGTGAAAGAGGTAGGATTCTGCTTGCCCGAGTCGCCCGAGCCCCAAATTGGCCGAATGGGCGAGGCGGAATTTGAACAAGCTAATCGGGACAGGGACAAAGTTGTTCGCGCGCTTAGCAACTGGCTCACGACCAAGTCTCGTGACTTATCGTGACGCACGAGACGAGCCACGGTGGCGCCCCCGCGTGCCGCTGTCAGGAACCAACCCCAAGATTGGTACCCAGCAGCAGTTCTCTACGCATGCGCCTCGCGCCGACTTCCGGCCGCTGGTAGCCCGCTGGTAGCCGGCCGGTGGCGGGTCGATTGGTTTATGGGCGCAGGGGCTGAGACTGGACAGCATGCTACTAGGTTGAGGCTCGTCAAAGACCATCAAAAACACTTGGAGGGGAATATTACACCACTTACTAGACACCTAACTGACCATAATGGTGGACGAGCAGGTTTTATATCTGCGGCCACGAGAGCAGAGAAAACACGTTATTGCTAAAGGCACGATCAAATGAATGTGCCACACTCGGTGGAATAACCCAATACTGGTATTGGTTACTGGAAAAATGGTAACAAGAAATTGTGTATTACTGGAGGAAGGTATGAATGTGATGTGGTGATAAAAGACTCTGTTGTTGAAAATATAAGCTTTGTACACGAACGGGGAATCTAAGGATGAGGGGGGGGGGGGGTAAACTAAAAAGGGTTTGAATGAAGCTCATACTTGCTTTATTACAACGAAATGACCAATATTTTACAATCAATGTGTAGTATTCTACAGCTCCGAGTAGTGAGGTGATCTGTGGCAATACCTGAGCGTTTGTTGTCTGTTTTCTCTATCTCACCCCTGGTATGTTTGTCCCATAGGCTTAACATTGGGATTTAATATTTCAGCCCCTATGAGTATTGTAGTCTGTTTTTCATTGTCTATATCCTGTACATCGTCCATTCCTTTAGTGTGTACAGGGGTGAGATAAATACAGAAAGCAACTCATTTTGGTCAAAGTTGTTGTTCTCTTGTTATTATTTATTTACATCAAACTCTTGACCAAAACTTGTTGGTTTCTTCATATTTCCATACCCGCCTGAATGACCAGATATTCTCTTGTGTAAATATCAAAGGAGTGATAACCAAAGATCTTCTGATTACTTCAGATCACACAATTAGGGACCACCTGACGATTATGCAGACGATTTGACTATTTCAAAAGTGTTTGAACCGATCATAGAAACACCTAACCATTAAAATTCAGTCATCAACCACCTTGAGTGGTTTGTGTCGACGATCTGATGTAATCAGCGATCTGTCGTCGCTATGCGCTGGGCATTAACACTAGACGATTTCTAGCCTTTCTAAAAATTGCAACCCTTTACTGCGCATTCTCCACAGATTACTAGACCGATGGCACCTGGACTGATGGCACCTCTTCGGACCGATGGCAACATTTTCCCTAGACCCATGGCAACACTACCTAGACTGATGGCACCATTCACTTAGACGGATGATTATTGCCAGATTATACTGTATACACCACTATTCAACTACCGGGTATATTATATTCGCATATAGATAGGAGAATTTACGTGGTGATAAAAAAACACACAAAAAAACGGCTCCGGGCCCTTTGGCACCGGCAGCTGGGGGTCCCGGCCGGCCACCCGTGGTCCCGGCCGGCCACCTGCGGCCCCGGCCGGCCACATGGCGGACAAACCCTGACTTACCCCTGACCCATATACTCTGAAAACTAAACTGGCAACGCTGTTATTACATGACTATTGCATATTACATACTATATATATCAAGTAGTTTTTTCCCATGTTCAGGAAAAAAATGAGGTGGTGCCATCAGTCTAGGCCAGTGGTACCATCAGTCCAGGCACGGGTGCCATCAGTCCAGGTGAAACTAAAAAGAGGTGCCATCAGTCCAGGTGCCATCGGTCCGTGGTGCCATAGGTCCAGCTACCTCTCCACAGATATAGCTATGGAAATATTCTCATCAAGAATTTTCATTTAAGACAAAACAGATTTCATTCACCTCACTTTCAACTTCCTTTTTCATTCACATTGGATTGTAGCTCAATTGCTGCTAAAAACCAAACCTACCTGAAAGGTACAACTGTGTTTCATAAAGCGGTCGTTGATCAAATGGGAATCTAAGGGGTTAATGTAATGGAAGGTCACGAGCTTTGAAGACTTAAAATACAACTATTTGCGCCACAATTTGATGATGTATGGCCTTAGCCTTGAGGGCTTCTATACTTTAATCGATGAGTAATGGGTATTTTATATTCTGTCCAAATATCAAGAACGATTCCAGAAAATGGCCGCAGGCAAATTTCCCTCGTTGACCCTCAGGAGGTCAATATGGCGGATGCTCTGAGCTGATTGGCTACACTAAGCTGTTTATAGTTACGCATGCGCTGTGTGGGTGTTAGTGACGTCACGTCCCGTTGCCCTAGAAGCCATTGGTTTTCGATAATTTGTCAACACCTGTTCCGTGGCTCTTGATAAAACCAATTACGTTTAGCAAACTAATGACGTCAGAAGCTCCAAGTACGATGTGATAGATGGTGAGAAAAATGCATTCTCGATTGAAAAATCTTTCATCAAACGGTGATTACTATTGTAAGAATAGGAAATAATGTTATGAAGTCTATTTTTATACAGTTGGGTTTCAAAGATTAAGCAATTATTTTACACTTCCGATGAGGTATTAAATAACGGGCCATTTCTATTCATCCGGAAATGGTTCAAAGGCTTTTCACTTTGGAATTAAGACAGGAACAGTTATATGATTTCATAACTGCTTATATCATGTATTTTGATTTCATCCCATACATCCCTATAGTGTTTGCTAATTGTCACTGAAATGGAAATCATTAAAATCTACTAAAGACACAGAAGTATTGTATAGCACGACCCCAGCAGCCAATACAGGTGTTGCCGTTCAGCGCCGCCTAACGGGCCACTGTGTAGTAATGCGGCTGCTCGGACAAACACGTCCAAGTCAGGCCATATGCCTATAGAGCCACAGAGTAATCACACCTGAAGTGTGAATGGTGGGTGTGATTACAGGAGTGTTGTTTTTTGACAGATTAAATTGTTGGAATAAACTAGAGTATTGTAGTAACAAGTCGGAGCTGTCTAAACTTAATAGTTGATAATTATCTTGGTTTTTAACTTGGAAAAAGATAAGCATATTATAGCTAGGCATGCCACTGTGTTAATGTGTATGCAGCTTAGGTGTTCCTGTTTCATCTAAGGTGTATCTAAAATACCATTGAGGTGATATGCATGTATGACACATAAAATTGGAGATAACATACCATAGAATACAATGCAATCATTGTTATTTCTATGGAAATGGTGTACATGGGGATTATGAAGGTATTATTCTCATACACTCAATTATCCAATGCTAGAGTATACGTTGCCAGGTGAATGTTTGGCTTCAGGTACGCCGTAACTATGCAGATAAAGTGCGACACTGGCCTGTGGAAAAAGGCCTTTTTTAACATTTCTTTATTGTATCAGATTGGTATAGTCGTTACATTGGATAATATTTTTCATTACATGAGAATGATACACAAAGTGGGTATATCCGTCAGCTGGATTAGTACAGCTGGTTTCAATCGGATCCCGTACATTATGTAGTTCAATCGAGAGTAAACAAGGGATATTTCACACACACCAATTGTAGATCAATAAGGGCTGTCGAGATTGTTAAGGTACATATATATAAGAAACTTTGGTAAGTTGACTAGGCTCTCGGGAAAATTCGGTAATAAGTGACTGTAGGTAGACAGTTTTTAGTAATAATCCTCTCTATGGTACTGGTTATATGCGGAGTAATGGAATTGTTCCAAGCATCGTCTGTTTAGTTAGGCTTTTAAATTCTTTTATATTTTCAGTATTTCTGACAATGGCTGGTAATCATTTCCAAATTGTACCACATACATACTCTGTGCTTTTCAGATAACCCTGGGTGTTTGGTGTATGTACCTTCAGGGTCGGTGCATCGTGTTGTCTAGTCCTGATTGTTCTATTGTCTAGATTTGTCACTTTAAGGGTTTTCTTGTGGGCATAATTAAACACGTGGGCATGCCGCCTATCTCTTAGCATAGGTACTTGGGTCAAAGCATGGATAGCTTGTGTGCTTGTCAAACGGTTCACACATAAAACAGCTTTAAAGCCTTCCCCCACCTACCACGATTCTGGTCCCGATTGGCCTTACGACGGCCTTCCCGACACCATTCTGATTCTAGCGTGAGGTCTGGCAGAATCGTGGTAGGTGGAACACGTTTCTGCGATTCTGTTTACGACAGCTCACAATAGGCTGCGATGAAAACGCCAATCGTAGAGGTCCCGATAATTTCCAACATGTTGGAAATTTTGTAGCCTGTCGTTGGGTATAGTAGCCTATCGGCAAGATATCGTGGTCAGCGCGTATGATTCACCGATTGGATCACGACAGAGATCTACGATCCGGGGACCTCCCGATAGGTCACGATTTCGCCAATTCAAATCGTAGCGATCGGGAAGCATGTCGTGGCCTATCGTGGTAGGTGGGGTCCCCTCTTAAGGCAACAATTTTGGAGAATTTGAATTTTGTCTAGATCAGTTCCTGGAGCATCATAAAAAAGGATATCTCCGTAGTCCATATAGGGAAGAATAGTAGTTTTGTATAGTTTTAACGCTATTTTAGTGGATATATAGGGCCTCATTTGTTGCCTATTAGTTAAGAGAGACTTAATACCTCCGCACCTGAGGGACCGGGCGGAAGAACGGAGTATCCAAGCCAGGACATTTGTACACATACACCTATGATGAACCCTTATAATCGTGATAAAAAATTAGAAAAAAAATGAATGGGCGCTGTAGAACTAGGTCAGCTGTCCATGAATTCAGCTTGATATTAATCGTCAGAGTTCTGTCGTAATGGAGATGAATGTTGAGATAGGGGTAATCATCTCAGCAACCAGGTCAGTAGTGTGGCTATGGTTAAGGCCCGTTACCATTGGCTGATGAAATCGGTGTAAATTTTCGGTGTTCTCCTAAAAGCCCATTTCCATTGGCCATCACCTATATATAGAGTCAGGAACTCATACCTTCATTTTATTTTTATCTTATTTTATTTCATTTCATTTATTTCTTTTCTTTTAGTTCATTCTATGGTTTACATGCAAGAAAAGGTCCCCTAGTGTGAATGTTAAATGTAAATTGTTTAATGTAATCAGCGATCCTGCTTGTGACTGCAACTGGCTACACTGTTTACTATCCAGAATTTAATCTATGTACTGTATTTTGGTGTGTTAAATCAACGAATATTATAGTCCTATTTTACTTATTAGCGCGTATGTGTATCTATGATCAAAGATCCCGTCGGTAATTGTGAAGCACCGACGGACCTTCAGCACTGCTGACGCAAAATGGAAATGGGCTTTTAAGAAAACTAAATAAATCGACAGCCTTTTCGTCGGCCAATGGAAATGTGCATCTATGGAATACTTCCCATGTCTGTATAGATGGCAAAAATCAGATTAAACTATAGTGCCACAGCAAACCTCTCATCGGAGAAAATTCATCTAATCTACTTCTTTTTTGTGAAAACCACTGACCATAATCAGAAATACTGAACGGGATTTCCATGACCAAGTATATGATAACCATCAGTTAGAGTTTCTGTCTGATGAATGCCTTGTGTGATACCGTCACAGGGGTCCCCCCGACTGTAGGTGGATTAAAGATACTCTCCCTAGACATAGTATCACACCCTAGGCTTATACAGGCGACCGTATCACGACATGCTCCCATCAGTTTAGTGACAGACAATAGTATTTGAAAAAAGTTTAATATCCTGTTATCCGCGTTTATGCTCATCACAATACGGTTTAATGTAAGTCGATTATAACTCTATATTGATGAGTCAGTTCGCTTTTGTTGGGGAGTATATATAGGATAGAGTAAAGTGATTCTACAGTCTCCGATTATTTAACCCCTAACCTGCTGTATAAAGCCTTATTCTCTGTACCACTGTATGCCTTGAAAAGGAGAATACTCTCGTTAAACTGGATAAGTTTTAATCTTGGCCACCGTATATATGCCACGACTGGAGTTTGGCATAGTGATTTCATGAGGCGAAGTCGAGTGAAGTCCGGAGCCAAAACTCAAGGAGTGGCATGCAGTGGCCATGATTAAAACGAATCAATTTTTTTTTTTATCCTACCCCGTCTCCTCGATTTTGGAATATTACATGATAACAATGCTGTATCCCACTAGTGGCATACAAAACTCCGTATGCTAGTCAGCGTGGCATACGGAAACTCAATGTTAAGCCTATGGGATTTTATATTAGGGGTAGGATAAAACCCACTTATCAATATAGAACTGTATCAAGAATCGTATAAATAGACAATACTCTACGAGTTTAGATGTGCTGCAATCGTCATCGAGGTGAGGCAGAGTGACGATTATGGTACATCCAAACGAGTGGAGTATTGTATATTTTACGATTTGAGTGCAGTTCTGGATTTATCTCACCCCTTTTTATGACATTAAATAGCATCACAAAATTAGAATAATTAGAATGTACTTAGCAATTCCATATGACATCATCTCACATTCACTACGCCAGAGCCGTGTCTTAATATTGTCACCTTACGGGGGTGATCATTGAGTATTTTTTTCTAATGTAATTTCTATTGCTGAACTTGTACCAGGGATGAGATAAAGTGAGATTCACACGTGGGATTCATGTTCCTCACAATGCTTTTATAACTCCCTTTCCATTGGTCCATTATTGTGCACCTATCTGCAGTCAGGAACCACCGAAGCAAGATTGGTGAATGTAAATGGACAGGCATTTGAAATGGTGACCGACTAATTTGGCGAAAATTACGCAATATCACAAGCACCCATAGAATCGGTCGAGGTTCAAAGTGTTTCCATCAGTATGCACATGTGAAATGCCAGTCCGCCAGATTCTTTACTGGAACATAATCTCCTTGTCTGAATGGTAGGGTTCCATTTTACTGAGACAAGTTTCTTCCCCTGCAGTTGTCAGCGATGATTATCCCTAACAAGGCACAGAATCTCAAGAGATTTCGATTTTAAACATTCAAAAGATTTAAACGGGCATTTTGGTGAGAAAAATGGACCCACTGCTGAATCGCTGACTAAGTACCCAACCTAGCCAATAGAAAGCCAGCAAGCAGGATCATTTATTTTTCACATCACCTACCCACAATGGTACTGCGTGAGACTGCCTCAAGATGCCAAAATCAATCCTATGCTTTTAATATGTTTTACAGCAGCCTTTTCAGATACCATTATCTGTCTTGGAATGCAATTATTCACTTGGTGAAATTGGCATAGTATATAAAATAAATACCAGCAAAGTAATAAATATTTGGTTGGTAGCAAAACTAATTCTCTAGGTTAATGGTAACCATTTCGTAAAAAAACTAGATGATATACATCTAAAGGAATCTGTGGTCCCGAATATTGACAGGTAGTTTCTGGGGTTGTACATGTATATATGTTTCTGATACATGCACAAAATGTTTTGAAATATTGCTAATGTTCCACAATGTTCCACAAAAAACTTTCTCGGACATCAATGTGTTTGCACCACAAGTTGCACCACTAGTAAGACGGTGTCAGTGCCGACTTTCCTTTTTTTTTTATTTTACTTTACTTCATATTGACTCAGTAACACACTCCCAAACAGCACAAGCCTACAAAAGAAAGTCTGATGCATGCATTGTCCGTTCCCCCGATGTCGCACATTTGCATATGTGTTTTTCTTACTCTAGCGATAGTGCTTCACATGTTAGATTCTACTGGAGATTAATAAAAACGAAATAAAAGGAGAAAAACACGTGGGCGGTGGCAGAGGGCCTTGGCATCCCAGACCACCCCAACACTCTCCAATGACTCAAAAAGACCCATTCTTCTTCTGCGTTATTGATTGACTAAACAGCATGTGGTATCTTCCTCTGTGTGACTTAATCTCTCACCCAATCTTACTCACTCTCTCCTCCCTTTCCGACTCGAGCCGATGCCTCTAGCTGCCAGAAGAGGGGAATTCCGCATTGATTCTAGGAGAGCGTGTGACACTCCCCTAACAGAGATCCAGCGCTCTACTTCATGCAGCCGCTTGTATCTCTGCACCGACCTGCCTGTTTGGGGACAGAATCTGTCCCCTCCGCCCACTTTTCAAATATCCTAAATCCTTAGTGCTTTGGGAGTATTTTTGTGTTCTAATTGTGAATAGAGATGTACATATTTCTATGGTAAATAATATACACTCATTTATGTTATTTGTTATTTGAAACCAGACACAACCTCTGGGATTACTTTGTTCAGTGGAAAGAACCTCATGTGTTATTGGGTTTTGTTTGTCAACATGACACATGAGCTCATTTTAAGGGTCAGTCTAATCAATTGTGGATTCACACAATAAAGTGGTTTAGAGCTGTACAAGAACCAGCTAGATTAACTATGACGCTCACTTAACAAATCCCATATTTCACAAACCCATTATATATAAGTTGTTTGAATTTTCTAAATTGAAGGGTTCCATTTCTCCGAGACATTTTACACCCTGCAACTGCTGGCGACATCTACCCCTGAAAAAGGAACAGAATCATATGAGATTTTGAAACCTGTGAGGTACATTAATCCCATCGTGTGAATTCCACTTTAGACACCAGTGGTTGGTTGAGGCAGAGATTAGCAAGCGCTAGCACCGTGAAGTATCTTGGAGGAGAGTGTTCATGTGGTCCATGGCTGCTGCTGTTGGTGATGGGGGAACATGGGAGTAGAGGTGGGGAGAAGGAGGGGGGTAGGCAGGGGACATGATTGTGGTCCACAGACCCAGCATTGATTGGCTGCCGCGCTGGTTTTTCCATATTCATGAGAACACACGGTGGGAAATAGTTCCCGCACACAAATCCTAAGTAGATTCACAAACACTGCCGCTAGGGGCAGAAACAGCGGCGCTGGCTTCCCCCTGGTGGTAATCCAGGGCATTTAAACCCCCCGGAGTTAATCTGTGTATTACCACAGGCTCCTGTCTACCCCCTGTGTGGAGGGCTAATCGTCCGTGTGCTTCTGACATTAACGGTGCAGTAACTAGAAAGCGTAGGCGAGCAGCTCTAAGGACGGCTATAAGAGCAGCTCAAATAGAAAGACGTGACCCCATCAGGTGTTCCCCGCTAGAGATCTATGTTTATTATCCATCGTATACAAAGTATATGGGGACTCAGTAAACCACGACCCATTATATAAAATCTGTCAGATACTATAACTGTGATATACAGATTCAAAGCTGTGGTATACGGCCTCAAGGCCATGGTATACGGGAAAATAGTCCCATTGTGCTATAGAACAAAGAAATAGTACATTTTGTGGCAATCAAGTCTTTTTTCCAATGTTTCGACTAAATAATTAGACTTTTTCAGGCAACGTGTGTTATGGCAAAGACTCCAAGAGCCTTCAAGAACAGAATGGAAGACTACCATGTCTGGCGAATTAGATTAAATTAGATGAGAATTAAAGAAAATCTCGAAAATATAGTTAAGCCTTGTTATTATCATGTCGGTGTATTATTCTCTGTGTCACTGGATGGTTGTTATCGGATGTGCATTCCCTGTGTGTGATATAACATAGATGGAAGTAAGTCTAGATCTATAGGAACATTTCAATCAAACCATGTCGATACAATATTCTATCAAAGGCGACTCTTAAGCTCTAGTCTTTCTGAAGAGACACACATATCATGCTTTTATGTGTTCAGCATTGTTTGATATGTCAACGACCCCACTCAGCTTCTTCGATTTGTTTACCTCTCTAGATGTTTTAACCTCTAAGCCATCTCTTGTTCTGAGGTTTCAAGTTTTAGGGTTCCTTTTTTATGGATATCGGTTGTATCATTACTTTCAGTTTAATACTGTCTTTGTGGAGGAAAACACAGGTCGTAGGATGTCAAACATCTAACCACTCGGCCGTCCTAGTTCTGATGTTTCATAGGATTTGTCTCAGACAAACGGCCTGTGAGGTACGTGAATCCCACCGTGTGAATCCCACTTTATCATCAATAAAGAATCTTTATCGAAAAAAAGAAATCCAAAGTGAAATATCAAAAATCGAAAACAAGAGACCACGGCATATTGCATCTGCCTCTGGTGCTGGCCGACCCTACCACCCCACCCCCACTAACGCCCCACTTCTCGCGGCCTCTCGTCTTCCCCGAGACTAGAGTCTGGAGGACAGTTTTCCCAGCATGCAGCACGGCTGGCTACAGAACTCCAGGCATGGCCCGCAGCCAGAAGGCACTGGAGGAACTGATCCTAAAGGTGAAGGTCGGCAGTTGCAGGGCACTGGTTTACCCCATGTTTAGGGCCCCTGTGACCTTAGGATCCAATGTCTGAATTTACGCCCCCTACGCTGCCCTGACCCTCACTTATACCTATAGGCCGCGCAACCATATTGGGGACTGAAAACTAGTTATTTTTGCTTTGATATACGGAAATTCACATAACTTAGGCTGCAAAAAAGATACAGATTTGCAAAAGGTATCATATTAAACAAGGGGTAATGGGCTTTATTATCATATATATTTTGAATTCATCTAAATTATTTATCTGTTTACATTTTTGCCATATTTTCTCAGAAATCATGTTTAAAGTTAAGTAAAATGTTTGACTTCTAGAATATAAGTGAAGATTCCATAGAATTCCATATGGAACCAAAATAAAAACCCAGTTTAATGCAGCAGAGCTTTCCTTTACAATCATTTTGACATCTTAACTTCTGTTGTACTCATAGCAGAAGTCAAAATGGACTGTTTTGTTTACTATAAGGTATTTTTAGGGAAACACTATTTGAATACTGATCCCACCATGGTCCCTAATATACATTCCTGGCCTATAGCCATGCTTCCTATCAAAATCACTCTCCCCACCCTGTACCCCCACCCCCATCCATCCCCCAGAAGAACGCCCGCGGCTCCGGCTTGGCCTGCTTGGCCCATCACATTCCATATCACCCAAAGCGGAAGATAAGAACTTAGAAAAGGATAACAGGGTCAAAAAGCATCGGTTCCATCCTCCCACACTGCTGTGGCTATAGATTTGGTTTCTACATGCCTGTTTTTTTCCTCCAGTTTCAGCAGGAATAAGTCAAGACAAGAGGTGTTTCATTTAAAACAATGGAAGAGGATGTTCGTCAAATGGTATTATCTGATTAAATTCATACCGTTTTAGAAAGATCAATATCGGAAATATATATATATATATATATATGATTATTTCCAAAACCCTACAATGACGTTGCTATTGTAAGCGTGTAGACTTGAGCTGGACCGTGAAAATTGATTAAGAAAATAGGCCCAGATGATATTATGTCATTATAATTGCATCGTTACAATTCTAACACTTTCTCATACCATAGATCTAAGAGATCTGTCCGTATAGTTTATTATTTGAAGCAATACTTTCTTGAAATAAATTAAACAAACGACTGCAGTTAGCGAAAGATCTGTATATGATATGATCTACTTTTGATATCTATTTTATCAATTGTTTTGAAAATCTGTCGGTGGTGGCCTTGTTACATAATCTATAGCAAATTAATCGTTGAGCATCCTCTGCAGGTCTCGTGCTTCCATTCACCGATCTGGTGCTTGTATATTTAAAATGCCTATCGGTGGTTCCTGACTGCAGATCGGTACAGAATAATCGGCCAATGAATAGAGGGCGTTTTTACCCAAGAATTTCAGGTAAACTCTAGAGGGTCCCAAGGAGCTATTAACACTATGAGAGGAGGTCAGGGTGAAGGTCGTGGTTTGCTCCAATGCAGGCATTGGCTGCAAGGTCTACTATATTCCTTATATGGCAGTGAAGGCATAAGGCCTGTTTCCATTGGCTGACAAAAACGGTGGGCAGTTTTAAAGTTACCCAGAAAGTCTGTCGCTGGTGGCCAGCGACTTGACATCGGCGACACATAATTAGTGATGGTGCAGTGGATACTGCATTTTCGTTGTGTTTCATATGTGCATGCCAATGGATTCGGTGGGTGGTGGTGCTATCTTTAATCTTTGTTAAATTTGCCGGACACCATAATAAGTGCCTAGCCGTTTCCATTCACCAATTAAGATCGGTGGTTCCTGACTGCAGATCGGGGCACAACAATCGGCAAATAGAAAAGGCCTATAGGGAAAACTCCATGCAGGATAGCTGCACCTTGACTGAGAGAATCCCTGAGGCCGGAGACACACCAAGCGAGTCAAGGTGGCGATCTCTGGAATCGCCAATACAAAATAGCATATATCTGAGATATTTTTTTCATAGTAATATCTCCCACCGATAATTGAGCGTATCAGAAGCAATAATCAAGGGAAATATGAAATATCAACTCACATACACGTCATTTTGTGTTGGCGATTCCGGAAATCGCTGCCTTTCTTGCTTGGTGTGTCTCCGGCTTGATACCGGGGACACACCAAGCGAGTAAAGGCGGCGATCTCTAGAATGGCCAACACAAAATGGCATGTATGTGAGATATTATTTCATAGTAATATCTCCTAATGATAATTTAGCGCATCGGGAGCAATAATCAAGGGAAATATGAAATATCAACTCACATAAACGCCATTTTGTGTTGGCGATTCCGGAAATCGCTGCCTTTCTTGCTTGGTGTGTCCCCGGTATCATACCGAGGACACACCAAGCGAGAAAAGGCGGTGATCTCTAGAATGGCCAACACAAAATGGCGTGTATGTGAGATATTATTTCATAGTAATATCTCCTAATGATAATTTAGCGCATCGGGAGCAATAATCAGGTGAAATATGAAATAATAGCTCACATACACGCCATTTTGTGTTGGCGATTTCGGAAATCGCTGCGTTTCTCGCTTGGTGTGTCTCCGGCTTGACCTAGTGCTGCTTGCCGATCATTAGGGAGTCATCAGACCGGTGACAATTAACACCAGCCACCGCGACCCCATTACACGTAGCAGCCGGGTAACAAACTCACTAATTAGTCCTTTTTACCGCCAGCCAGGCGAGCAGTTCCAGTTAATGCGTGTGATTATTCCCGCCGTGATCGGGGATTTGTCTGGGCCGGGCAGGGTCAATTAGTGCGGTTTGGTATGGGAATGGATAATTCGGGTGCGTTTCTAATAAGCCAAACGGACAGCTATTCATTACTATACTGCAGGTAAAAGAGGCAGATGTGATAGTTAATGACTCTATACCTGATGTATATTGATTTACATACAGTAGGAGAATATGAGAAAACTGTATTCCTGTGGGCGAATTTTTATTTTACCGAACACCTGTCCCCGGGCGTTATAACCGAGGTCGTAGACCGAGGTTTTAACGGCCGGAGGACAGGGGTGAGGTGAAATAAAAATTCAAACACAGGTATACGGTTTTCTTATTATTATATGCCTTGAAATAATTACAATAATGTCAATAATTAAGCCATAGCAGCCGTTTCTAGGGCCATTTGGGCACAGCATGGTTGAACAGAAATACGTGATACGCTCCACCCTTCAAAGTTTGTCTTTTCCCCATGTTATACAAAGTATATATAAATATATATATATAGTGTTACCTCTAAATAGTTAGAATAATTTTTTTCTTTTTAATTTTAATATGTTTTATTTACCCTGACAGTACATAAGTCAAATTGAGACTGGTATCCCTGCACGGCCACCATTACAACATACAATCCACTAGCCCACTATATAGGCATGACCTACATAGTTGCATATTCTTTTGGTGTGACAGAATTCTAATTAGACAGTCGGTGTAGCCGTTTAACATTTTTTTGTTGTCAATAATTAAGCAATAAAATAATATGATCTCCAAGTTGTGTGAACACATATCTAACTTTACCCCATTTGATATATAGATACACCTTTCTCCCTGACTTTGACTGTACTTGGTGGCGTAGTGGTCAGCGCCTGTGCCTTGTGATCCTCGGAGCGGGTGTTCGCCCCCCGACCATGGCCAATTTTTTAATGTTTTTCTTTTTTAATCAAAAGGAAAATGCCAATGTATAGAGAATCAATACAACATAAATATATTATATTTAAAAAATTACGCTGACTTTTATTAGTATTACATGTTAACAATATGCCCTTCGCTGTTTGTTTACATTTTGACACATTGTTTACATTTTGCAGGTCGCTTCCACCACGGTAGTGATCGGCAACCATAATTATACTTTCATGAAAACCTATAAAAGTATATATCATCTGAAAATTTAAATCAATCTAAATTTGATGCTGTAATTATCAAATCGTTATTCTAATATTCCGAATTTTGACGAGTTAATAAAAAATAAAAGTAACTTTGGCGATGGGTCTGTGCAAGGGTAGGCGGCTATGGCGTAGGGAAGTAAAGCTACTGGTTCAAGTCTCCATAAGATGAGATAAACCGCTTTCTCTTGTGAATCCTTTGGTACTCTGAGGTAATTTCGTAATCCATGTGTGTATTCTGCATATCGATGGTATACATGCCTCCATTCACGTTAAACCAACCGTAAATATTGCGGAAATCGAATCGACGTAAAACGGCCGCCATTTTTTTTGGACTCGTTAGATACTACTGCGCATGCGATGTAATACGCCCACACTGTGAGCGTATGCACTGATACGCTCCACCCTTCACGTATTATATTATTAATATACCCCTATCAGCGGGTAGTATAGACGTCTCATACGCACACAGGTATATAATAATTGAATCTCCTGGGTTTTTTTAGCTATAGATTGGTACCTACAAAAAAAATTAAAAGATTGAGGTAACAATTAATTATGGAAATAAAACTGCTTATATAAAGGTGGTACTCCAAACAATCTTCACCCAATCTCCACCCGTTCTCTGATTGTTCTTGCCTCATGCACGACCATGAGGAGAACATGGGAGCCGATTAGAGACCGCTAGGAGTTTGAGTGCAGACCGAAGCTCCACTACAGCTCCACTATCAGCAACTAGGTGCTGAGCGGCCAGCGACCAAATGATCGTCACCAAACATCCACAAGATCGGCTGCAGTGGAGCAAGGCCTTAAATGGAAAGTGTTCTATCTTATGTTAGTCACACTTCTAGGTTTATTCCCATTTTTATCCTGCCATTAAAAGTACTTATCTTGGAGCTACAATAGGCATTTATCTCACTCCTGGTACGAGTTTGGCCATAGGAATAACATGAAAACATTATACGCAAGGATTAACCAAGTAAAGTGGAAATGATATGCCATGGGCGTGTGATACGAGATGATGTCATGATCGACGGGCCAATCAGTGGCCCGGCTTTCAGAGAGCAGAAAGGACATCAACATGGAGATTTATATGTTCATAACTGGATAACTAAATAGTTTGAATTATTCTGATAGTGTGATTCTTTCCTAATGTTCGTGAAAGGAGAGATATGAATCCAGAACCACACTTGAATAGTAAAATAAACAATAATCCACTCGTTTGGATTTGCTGTAACAGTCACTCGGCTTTACCTCAATGCCAATTTTGCAGTGTATTGAATCTCATGGAGTATAGTTTATTTGTGCGATTCTCGATCCAGTTCTATATAAACCTTTCCACGGCTGCACAGGACCGAACAAAATTACCCCACACCTCCAAGGACTAACGGATTTTATTACGCCAGGCCTTATTAATTGGCAAACAAATGAAGTGTAGCAAATCGATACACCTGAGGAAACAATTATCATAATTTATGAAGTATTGTTTATATTCAAAGGGTGGGATCTCTACTCCAGTCAGTGGATACGCTTGGAGACTTTCCAGGCGGTCCCAGGGCCCCGTTGCTCCAGAATTACGACAGAGCTGCGGATCGCAGAATAGCGATCCGAGGGCCTATACGTTGCTCCAGAAATTTTGCGGATCGTGTCGTAATCGCATAGGCGCATCGCCGCGTAAAATACTGCTGTTTGCGATACTTTTTACGCGGACCTTCACAGCACTGCGGATTATATCGCTGTGGGTTAAATACAGCCTTATCTGATATTTCAAATAACGATCCATGGTGGCACCACCAACCCCCGCCACTTGTTCCTCTACCTATAGGAAATAGCGATCCACACCACCAGGTGTCAGATCAGTTTTAACTATGATGCCATCTGTATTTGATTAAAGAATTAATTTATTTTCCCCTGTCTCATTCAATATATGCCCCTGAATTGTTGCGATTCCGCGGGAATATAGAGATACGATCCGATATTACAGGAGCAACGCTTTTTCAATCGGATCGTTAAAGTAATCGTGAAAATAAAATTGCGATCCGATTATAGCTAGCGATACCACAAAAAGTGGAGCAACGAGGCCCAGGAACGGAAAGGCCTCACTCACTGCTCATCAATCTTCTCCCCGCTCCCATTAGTTTACATACATTTCCCCAAAGCCTTATATCCCTGTGGGCGGTATACATAGGACGTATGGCCAGAGGTATATGACAAAAAGTACATACAAGCTTATTCCCCAAATCTTCCTCTCACTGTTATTTACTTATTATTATCGTGATGTATTAATCTTTATTGTTAAAATGGTATTGCCTTGTTTCAGCGTACAGTAGTCATTTATTATTGTTAGAGTGTCATGGTTCATACAATAGTGTAAAATAGTCTAATTGTCGATGTTGTCTGTATAAGGTGGTGTGGTTGTTTTGTCCTGTGGGGTTTCTCCCTACACTGATAATCTTGTATACAGTATTAATGGAAACGGGTTTGTAGGAACCGATAAGAAAGGAAATTTCTAATCAAGGGGGAGGTAAACCCTCTTATCTTCATAAAGTTTTCTATACCAAAAGGGCTACAGTTTCCCACAAAAAATATAAGCGGCCTTCAGATTTACCTGAACGAATGCAAAAATGTTCTTCAAGACTTTCACTTTTGTTGTTATGGTAATGCTATAATGACCCACAAAGTTACTCTTGATGTACACCTCTAACGTTTATACTACATACTTCTATGGAAATAAAGGCTGCTTTATTAAAAAAAAAAAAGTACATACTATATATAGAGAACGAATTTGTTTATAATGACATATTACAAAATTTCATACGCTTGTTTACATGGCGTGAGTCGTTATTGTGGAATGATTTCATGAAGCGGAACTGTCTGTAGCGGAAGACAAGATGTCTATGTAAACAACTATTACTCAAATTGAGTGACTTTAGTTTTTCTCCTACTCTTCACATATTTTTAACTTCATATGTCACCTGTGGCATATAAATATTCTATAGCATAACCTCGAGACTATAAAGAGACGTCACTAGTTGGAGTCTGAGTTTATGCCACGCATTTTGGCTCCATAATTTCACGAGTCGAAGACGAGTGACATTATGGAGCCAACAAAATGATTGACATAAGTAAACTCAAACTCAAACGAGTGGCGTCTAGATTTTATCCTACCCCGTTTCTACATTTTTTCAGTATTAGAAAGTACGGTAGTGGCATAACCAACACTTTATGTCACACCCAGTGACATAAACAAATCCCATGTTAAGCCTATGGCGTTTGTTATTAGGGGTAGGATGAACACAGTAACACCATGTTAAGTCTATGGAGATATACACGATGAGTAGGATAAATGTAAGGGCTGTGCCATCAGTATCACTCCTCCTGGCCATTTCAAACTGCTCAGATAAACTCAGCACATTAGGAAGAATATAACTTTTGCCAACACCAGCACGTAGATACCTTTTCCTTAGACACGTCGACAGGTGACCACTCACTTATCTAGAAGCCAGGTGAACCTTAGACCCCACTAACGATCGATCGAACGCCCTCCAGCAGTACCTAGGTACAAGTCACTATTTTTATTGAAACCCTGGCTTCTACCGCGGAAGATTCTGGCGCTGTTTTTCTTCCTTTCTTCTTCTGACTTTTATATTATTTTCTTTTTTTCGCTGGGTATCGGTTTGCACTCTCCCCAGGCCCTTGCAGGAGGCACTGACGCCGGGTACAAGCAGCTGTCGTGACCCTTTCGGGCTGAGCGAAAATAGAGCCGTGAAGTCTCGCGATAAGCTCTCGTCGGTACCACGTGACCACGCCGCGGCCCGCTGATTGGACGGAGGAGCACCTCGTAACAGCCAATCAGGATCGGTGTAGGGCTAATCAAGGACAGAGATGGAAAGCTTTGCACGGGTTCCTTGGGTTACTGACATCTGAAATGGGTCTTTCTAGGTGACGTCACTGATCCATTGTGGGGCATGCGCAATGAATCACATCGGAAGATGTGTCGTGACACATGCAATCTGCCCATGCGCATATATTTCTGTATGTTTGGCACTATTGATACATCGTATCAGTTTCTTATTACATTGGTTTCATTCTAGCTTTAAAATACTAGGACGCAAGAACTGTAAAAGCCATTTTCCACTGGCCGACTTTTCGCCACCGATCTGCAGTCAGGAACCACCAACGCCATATAGGTGAATAGAAACAGGCATGCAAAGCAGTGCTCACCGATTATTTGTGAATAGGTTATATATTGAGGCCACCACCTAACAACTTCAGTTGGTATGCACCTGTCAAATGCAGCAAAAACAAGGAATACACTAATTATTAGAAATGAATACAAATTGTAATTTACTCACTTTGAAATACCCTATAAATGGTGACAGCTACTATTCCCCTCTTACCCCTTTTCCCTCCCTCCCCCCATACGTATGTTTTTGAATGGTTGAGAATAGACCTATCCCCTATATTGTCTGTAGCATGTCTCCCCCCCCCCCATGTCTCCCCTATTAGATATACTTAAGATAAATATATTTTATAATCACACTAAAGATGTACACTACCTCTCATAAACACCTGGAATAGAATAGTTCTGTAGTTCTGTAGCACCCATGTTCATACTGTTTTTTGTCGGGTGAAGGATCTTAAGTGTCCATAAAAAATGACAGCAATAATTTCATCATTGTATTATTCTCTTTTTTTTTTTAACTAGTATGTGGTAGTTGTTATTAATTGTTCTTCCCTTAACGTCTTGCAGAAATGATATCATGGTATGTCATTGTAATTGAATCTTCTTGATGTCAATAGATGTTACTATTTAAAACATATAATATGATATATATACATATATATGTATATAACATATATATTCTTTCAGAGCAATTATCCTACCCCTAATAAAAAACTCCATAGGCTTAACATTGGGTCACTGTATTCGGTCTGGAGTTCAGAAAAATGAAAAATATTGCTCTAGTGGGATACACTTGACAAATGATGTCATTTGTCAATGTAGAAGTAATTTAGGTGGGCGGGGTAGAATAAATTCTAAACCAAACTCGAGTTAGTCGTGTTATTGTTCATCGCACTCCGGCAAGATCGCGTATTACTACTCTCGGCTTCGCCTCGCGCAGTAATACGCGATCTTGCCGTCGTGCAATAAACAACAACATACTAACTCTTGTTTGGTTTCTCCATAATATTTATCTCGCTTTACAATGGCAAGGCTAGTTTTTAATTACCATATACAGCAACTCGGACTTTTATCCATAAAAACTAGTGTCCCGGAAGGTATACGTAAGGCCCGTCATTGGATTTCCAAACCCCACTGCCTGCCCCCGCCCTTTACATTCCTGCATTTACTATTGGTAGCCCTATTTTCTACATGACTTATTTTTATCACATTCTGACCCCGGGCCCTATTTTCTACCCGGTGTATTTTTATCGCATTCTGACAGGTTGTATTTTCTCCACACCCTGTAAATATGATCACGTGACTGCAGCCCATACATCGCAGCGCCTTGTGGGTAATGACGCAAAAATACCCGGTGGCCTTGGTTTTCTTTCCTCTGCCCACCACCAGGGGGACAAGACATGCCCACGCTGGTCCCCGGCGACTCGTTGTGTTTCGGTTCATGATGCCTTTAGGAACAAGCGGACGTATATAGAAATGCAGCGTGCTCTAAGGAAACTGTACATTTGTCTTCATATCCCTAGTCAGATTTTGTAAAGGAACGCTCCATATATGATGAACACTCTGTGCGAGCCTTCCACTCAGCCGAGTAAAGTAAATAGAACGTATTGTAAAGTCTAGAAGCCTATAGTAGCTAAGTAAGAATGGGTGTAAGAACTCAAACACAAATTTACTAAATACTACTATGAGTCAAGAAACTTGAGCTGCTTTTAATGACAGATTCTTCAGCTCAAATACAGAGAGCAGGTGCTAAAGGTTGAGCTTGCAAGCTCTATGCTGTGATTGGCTGCGAAGCAACAACCAATGAGGACTAACCAGTCTCGTTCTGCTCTGCGAGAGTGGTTGTGGCCCATTAGATTGTAGGTCAACTCTCGACTGTAGAAGCGTCCCAAGGCACTAGAAAATATCATGTAAGGAGGTCAGGGTAAAGGTCGGGTTTGCTGCGTATGCAGTCATTGGCTACTGGGACTACTCTATTCCTTATATGGCAGTACGTGTAATGGGACAACTCCATGCAGCTGCTGTACATGCAAGAAGGGCCGCTCATGTCACCAACAATTCTGGGAGCTGTTTCAAAACCACAGATTTAACCCACGTTTTGAAACAGCTCCCAGGTGTCTTGTCAGACCACCCTGCCACCATATGGGCAGACTGGGAACTACAGTGGGCGATAATAAGGATTAAAAAGTATTAGTTTATTATTAATCTCAGCTGTCTGATTCATGAAACATGTAGCATGTTAACTATCATAATTTATCTACCAATAAGGCACATAGCTATTGTGCTATTGAGACGGCCATTTTGACCCCATCGCCATACAAAACACCAGTAAGCGAGACCAATTATCAATGGATTTTATCAAAATTATTTGGGGGCCTGCTTTGGGGGGAATTTTCTATCGACTATAACCACTGATAAAAATGGTTGCCCCCGATTACATTGGCGCTATCTCATAATGTTCTGGCGGATGATGGTTGAACCAGCAATCACTAAGGATTGATCTTTGTGGGTCTCTGGTTGCATTTGTATGGTGTTTGTCCTAGTTAAGCCCAATGCCCATCTACCGATTTGGGAACATTCATGTACGTTTGTCGGTGACAAACGGAGGGTAATTTGTCTGAGGCGAGGCATCCTAACGGAGTCGGTAGATGTAGGACAGCTAGGCAAGGCTACCCACCGATTAGTGAACACTCGGTTTCTTTGGTTTTTGCCCTCCCCCCAGCGATTGGTGGACCATACACCGATTTTATCAGTGTGCGGGTCGAGCGAGGGGTTACGTAATTTGCCTGCGACAAGGTGACCGACTCCTGTACGATTTGGGAACTAATCGTTCAACCCTAAATCGGTAAATGGGCATCCGGCTTTAGTTCCATATTTACATCAGGAAATGCCTCACAGGTATGTAAGTCATAGTTCATGACTGTGGACAATCAGCATGGAGATGGCCCTCTCCCTTCACGGCCATATAAGGAATATAGTATATGCGTGCTTTGAATGACTGCATTCTCAGCAAACCACGACCTTCACCTTGACCTCCTCACATAGTATTAATAGCGCCTCAGGACGTTTCTACAGTCTATACTTGACCTGAATCAGATGGGCCGAAACCACGCTGCAATAAAACCATCCTTACGACACTTTTTGCTCAATGATTTAACCGCCGGTTTCGTTGAGTTAGTTTTTATTCTTATGTTCAAATTTTATTTCGTTCAGAGAGTGCGTGAAGACGCTTGATTTTGTTTATGGTACGGTCCAATCAAAGCTTCTCTTATAGCTGAACTATGCCAGGCTCAGCCAATAGGAGCGAGGATAACATCTAGCGATCAGCGACATTGGTGAGGTGAAAAGAAATAGGAAATCACTTGTAGTAGCGTAACGCACGCACTGCATAATCAACGTCTTTGACTTTCTTGGTTTTTATTCTTTCTCCGTTTTAAGAATGCGTTAAAAACCTTTTAGTGTTCCAATGCATTTACAGAACCCAACCCACCCACTCAGCAAAGACTCAAATAAAGTCCCTGCCTCCTATAAACTGATCAATTTAAACGAGGCAAGACCCTTATTGGCCGATAGGATACACAGCCACCTTCCCGACGAATCATCAATTGTAATAAAGCCGACATTCTGGGATTGGAGAACAACGGAATGGTGATCCCGATCAGAAACATGGAGGAAAACTCCTAATTCTGACTCCCTCGGCTATATAGCGTTGTGTGGGTGTTATTTAGGAACCTGGGACATGGTGTGTACGTGGAAACGGGTGGGCGAGCCCCGGCGTGACCCGACATCCTGAGGACCGATTTGCAGCGAGTCTCATGGAACAATAATTAATGAGGTAGCATTGATTAATCCCGATGAAGGCTAACGGTCGTGACGAATCCGGGGCCTGTTTTATAATCTAGGCTCATACATGAAGACCCTTTTCTGTACCTCGTACAAGGGTTATCGTTTGATAATTTTAAAGTTCGTTCGCTAAGACAGTCTGAGCCGTTCATAAGGTCGTCTAGAGGCCTTTTTCCATTGGCCGACAAACACGGTGTAGATTTTCTGTGTTCTCATAATAGTCTATTTCCATTTCTGGGACCCGTTTCACTAGTTTCGTGACATGTCTAGATGGCATCTAGATGGTGTGTCCGGTTTCATAAGAACTAGACATTAGACTTCGTTTTGTCCATTCTTGCTTGCACTGTTGGTGCTGATTTTCATGTCTGTCTAACACGTTTGTCACAAAACTAGTGAAACAGGTCTATAATGTGTAGACTTGTCTAATTCTTATGTTTTGGGTATCTCTTTTCCTAAGAGCAGCTACTTGTGTTGTCACAAGTATCTGCATGTTGTGTTTGTATGGTGTCACAGACATGTCACGAAACTAGTGAAACAGGTCCCTGGTCAGCAGTGCTAAAGGTCCGTCGGTGGTTCCTGGCTGTAAATCGGTGATGGCCAATGGAAATAGACTATTAGGAAAATGCAGAAAATCTACACAGTGTTTGTCGGCCAATGGAAACGGGCCTTAAAAGTGTTGAACCAAGTTGACCCACATCGTCCCTGGGTCTCTTTGGCATACAGAAAAGGGTCTTTATGTACGAGCCTAGATTATTAAAGACAAATGCGGGTAGGTATTGCACTGCCCCCTGTGTAGACACTGGTGCTGCCATGTGCTTTCATGACAATATTGCAGTTTCCCATAGACACCAATAGTTAAGCACTTACCTTCTTCAGATGGCCTTCCCATAGAAATTAGCATGGTGACATAGTTTCTTTTAGCATTTCTCATTTCTACATGTTCCCAATTATCATTATCCAGAATTATTTGAAGATAGCAAAAGAACATCAGTGTCATTTAGCAACAAAGTCAAAATATTGCATTTTCCAATAGACACCAATAGTTAAGCACTTACATTTTCAGATGACCCTCCCATAGAAGTTAGCATGGTTACATGCCATTTTCTTTTGCATTTTCTAATTGCTGATATATGGAACTTATATCATCCTGAGTTATTTTCAAAACTCAAAAGAATTTAGAAATCGCCCAACTACCACACTGCACGAAAACCACCGTTTTATTCATATATACGCCATCACTGAAGTGCATGTATTGGCTGAATATTGACTTGTTTTCATTTATATACGCCCAGGCCTTATATACGACAGACGCGTCTTGGCTGTATTTCACACCCAGCGTATATGAGAGAAAATACCCTCTGCCCCCGCCCCCTCCCTCCCCTTGGTGTTGGTAGAAGGACAGGTGTCCTCAGTAGGAAGCCCTCCCCCCCTCCCTGTCGCCACCTCCCCCCTCCCACTCTCAGTGAAGCCCTGTTCACAGGACACTTATATATACGCCAACAGATGAGGTGTATACACTTGGGGATTAAGACGACCATGTAGCTGCAAAATACCTACTCATATACGCCCGGCGCATTCATATGTAAAATGATGGTTTTCGTGCAGTGCCAGCATTTGTCTTTAACGGGCCCCCGGATGTGTGGGCGGCGAGGTACAGGCACTTGGGATGAATTCAGGTAGAACCTTGTGTAGCTAGGACTAAAGTACATGAGAAAGTAACAGCAGTTTGTATTAATTGATTAGAAAGTGATGAATTGTGATTTCTATATTTTAATCAAGTGTGAAACAAAGAGCGTGCTAGAGGGGGCAATGAGCGTTTAGAACTGATTGGATAGGTGGTGATAATATGCAAGATATCGACGAGTGTTTGGTTAATGTCCCCGTTCACCATCGAGTTTGGCGTACACAGTAATATGAGCGAGGCGAGTGAAAATTATGAAGCACGCCAAACGAGATGGCTATCGGGGACTCAAACTAAACATGAATATGTTCTAATTATATCTTGGCCTGGAAATATATACCTGTTTATCGCCTATTGAGTATGAGGTACCGTACTCGCAAGCCTGTTGAGTACGAGTTCCTTATCTTTAGGTTATGGCGTTTATACCAGGCCAAGATAATGAAATTTATTACAGTCACAACGAAGGAATCAAGCATGGAGACATATCAGTTTGTAAATGAAGATATAATTGCTGTAAGAGGTACCAGAAATGAATATTTAGCTGATCTAAAGCAACTAATGTATAGGGAGTAGATACCAAATCTTTGAAACAGTATTTTCAGATACTGAATAGAACAATCCTGGAAAAAGAGAGAAATTACTAAGAGAATAGTTACAATGCAAGATGTATGAGGGTCAAGTAACAGAAAATGGGGTATTTACAGCTGCCGTTGAAGATATCTTCATTTATCTCACCCCGGTATTTTTCTCCATAGGCTTAACATTAGGAACTCGTACTCCACGGCCGTGAGGTTCGTGTAACCAATACTCAATGGCTAATTTGGTTATTCATTTCATCAATAAACAATGTTATACGGGGTGAGATAAAATCAGAAACCCACTCGATGAAAATAACTTGGTCTGCACTCCACCTCGTTTGACCACAGAGTAATTCACTCAGCTTCGCTTCGGAAATTACTCTGTGGTCAAACTCGGTGGAGTACGGACCACGCTATTTTCATCTCGTGGGTTTCCTTCTAAGTATCTCACCCCTGATCCCCCCCCCCCCCCCATAGACTTAACAATGGGAACTCGAAGTCAATGAGTTTTTAGATTTTTAGACAACATACCCAAAGGGGGATCATGTTACAATTGTTAGCCAAGTAGTCAATGTGTGAAACCTATTCAAGTTTATGGCCAAGGCTCATTTAATCTCGCTGTAATCGCTAACTAATTCACGCGGTTTCATCTTATAAATTACAATGCTATCCAATTACTAATATTGTACAGGACGACTTAAAAAATCGTCCAAATCAATGTTGTAAAACTAAGTGAATCTGTAAACCAACCACTACCTAGTGGTAGCTTTATATTTGGATATGAGGTTAAAATGAACGTATCCTGATGAACTGAGGGATACGCTCAAAACGGTCATGTATCGATGTATCCCACAGTATAAATAAAGTTCCTAAAAAAAAATCCAAACTCAACGGGATATGAGCTCTGACCCTAAACTATTTCCTCTATAATATATTACATCAAATAAGCAGAACGGGAGTCTTTCCAGGTAGCAAGGAAGACGTCCGACAAAAAGACAATCATGTAGATTGAGTCAGCGCTATATATATGCGGGTCCAGGCGATGCACAGCGGTGTTGACAGAGCCACTGTGTTGTGTGAATGTGCCCAGAGCACAAAAAACCCTGCAGGGTTGACACAAGGAGACGGATACGTCGCCGACAGTGCTGGGAATACGGAGTGGTATTAGATTTATTCTGCCCAAGAAACTAATGTCCTCTCGATCAACAAAGACATCCGTAAGTGATAATGTCTATTCTTCATGGTTAGGTTGGGTTGATTTAGTTTTGCATATAGCCATCGGTCAATTTTTGTAGCCAAGGCAAGTTCGCTGCTATACATCTCAACTACAGTTTCTGTTAAGTGAAGTTAAAATATATGGAAACATGATTAGTGTCCCTTAATGGAATCTGTTCAAAGGCATTTTGGTTGGAAGTATTCACCGAGTTCGAAGAACGAGGTGAATATATCCGATTAAAACATCGAGGAACAGATGGAATTCAAGAATTAATGTGGTCATGTGGTACGGAGGGACGTTTGAATATTCTTTGATCACTCAGAGACGAACGGAATTTGTACTACAGGGACCTGTTTCAATAGTCTCGTGACATTAGGCCCAGACGGACATCAACAGCGGCACCAACAGTGCAAGCAACAGCGGAAAAAGACTAGCAAATATCTGAAGATTGAAGTGGCCAATCTTCTTCATATTTGGAACGATTATAGGTTATATGTATCCCCTACTTATGTTAAAGTGTCATTGTTTAATTCCTACGAGAAGTGAGTGAAACTCCGTGTGTCATCAACTGCAATCTTGTGATCTGTCCGTATGGTGTCACAGACACCATCTAGACATGTCACGAAACTACTGAAACAGGTCCCAGGTTAGTAAAGGTGAGACATTGGCCTTAGGATATATAATGATAATGGGGTGGTTCTTTTATCTTTGGAGATACTGCACAAAGGTGTAACACTTCAAAGACTTCCAACTCAAAGTTGAGTGTGAATAGTATGAAGAAACCGAAATTATATCATACTAATCCCTGAATAAGAATCCATTGATATGATCTTTATCGGAATGGTAATACAATAAAACACCAATGTCATATTACTCTAATTGCTTAAAATGCATAACTAGATACCGGTAGAATAATGTGGAATCTTGTCTGTAGTACTCTTTTTGATCTTTCCTGTTAAAATTATGGCGGATGTTTATCTATCAACGCCTTATCTGCGACCTCAACCTGGTATTCCCTCTCCTCACCTCTACATATACTCAATATATTTGAGGTATTAACGAAAAATTGATCGTTGGTCATTTTCAATTCATGTTCTCCTCACAAACCCCGTCGACTTTAAATCGCTGGTGTCCAGCCTCCCCGTAGTACTAGCACACCCAGCCGACTGGTTACCAGCAGGTGTGGGCGTTCTCTTCTTTGAACAGACGACAATTTGACAGGACGCTGACGTTTCGCGCGCCTAAATCTCCACCAGATGCCGCTGGCTGGGCGCGGGGGAGTGGGGTTTTGGAGCAGGGCGTTAAGGTGAAGATCTCTCTCATGTCAACAGGCCAGGAACTACTTGACGAGTCCAAGGTCCGCAGCCCAACCTGTCGACTAGAGATGGACACGTGAAACATTACCAGCCGACCAAGGAAAGGGACACTTGTCACGGCCATAAAACCCAGCAGGCCATCGGAGAGGCACAAATAATACGATAAAACCAGGTTACATGGCATGGACTATGTATTGGCCTTGTTCTCTCATCTCTGCATCTCTTGCTGACCCTTTTTATGTTTTCCCTGCTCATTTTGTGGGATTGGGAGTATACAATCTGCCGTTTATGTTTCATAGACCTCTCAATCAATTTCATTCCGTGCTGGATTTTTTCTCAAGATAATTAAAAGGTAAAAGCTCCTATCTATCGGAAATGATAGTTTAAACCACCATGGAGTAAATGAATAACCTAAAACAAGGTTCTTTGGAGTACCAAAGTACTTTATCTTAATGGGAGCATGTCTTTTTTCCTGCAGTTGCTATACTGGTTCGCAATTTCAAGATATTAGATGATATGTGTCTATATACGATGGATCTAAGTTGGGAGGAGTGTGTTCTGTCAATTATTACATACCCATGCAGTGTATTTGATAATTATGTATTGCTGCTCCATATGCAGTATAAAGGTGGGTACCCACTGCTTCCGACACACTCCGACAAGGCTTACGACACACTACGACAAAGAAAATCCCTGTCGGAAGGGCTCTGTCGGAGTGTGTCGGAGTGTGTCGTAGAGCCTTGTCGGAGTGTGTCGTAACGGTTTGGCGGGAAAAGAAAGGTTGCCACGGTACCGACACACTCCGACACAAACGGCTCCCCTGAGGGACTTAATTTATATAGGAAATATACTGAAAAATATGTTTTTCTTCAATTTTCAAAAAGAAAAACGTAGTGAATTGATGTCTTTTATCAAGAGTATTAGATATCCGAACAAATATCTATAATCATGTATCTCAGACCTGGATTATGATTTTAAAAGTATATGATTATTAAAAATGTTTATCATATCTGTTCCTGAATATGTTCAATGGACCATTCGTAATGCATATCCCTATATAACAGAGGATAAAATGTTGTATATATGATATTGTAACAGTTTATAAAGGCGCACGTGTGTGGGTGGGGGGCAGTTCATAGCTTTAACATAGTGCAGAATGCTTCCGACACACTACGACACAAGCCGACCTCTACGATAAATTAAACATGTTAAAGGTGGGTGTCCACTGAGCTCCCGACACACTACGACACACTGCGACAAGCCTTCCGACAAGCGTTACGACACAGAATCAAACGTTTTGGGTTTTTGTCGTAGCAGTGGACACACCGTTCCGACACGGCTTCCGACACACTGCGACACACTCCGACATAACTACGACACAGCGCCCGTGTCGTAGCCGTGTCGTAGCCCTTCCGACAAGATTAAACATGTTTAATTTATCGTAGAGGTCGGCTTGTGTCGTAGTGTGTCGGAAGCATTCTGCACTATGTTAAAGCTATGAACTGCCCCCCACCCACACACGTGCGCCTTTATAAACTGTTATAATATCATATATACAACATTTTATCCTCTGTTATATAGGGATATGCATTACGAATGGTCCATTGAACATATTCAGGAACAGATATGATAAACATTTTTAATAATCATATACTTTTAGAATCATAATCCAGGTCTGAGATACATGATTATAGATATTTGTTCGGATATCTAATACTCTTGATAAAAGACATCAATTCACTACGTTTTTCTTTTCGAAAATTGAAGAAAAACATATTTTTCAGTATATTTCCTATATAAATTAAGTCCCTCAAGGGAGCCGTTTGTGTCGGAGTGTGTCGGTACCGTGGCAAACTTTCTTTTCCCGCCAAACCGTTACGACACACTCCGACAAGGCTCTACGACACACTCCGACACACTCCGACAGAGCCCTTCCGACAGGGATTTTCTTTGTCGTAGTGTGTCGTAAGCCTTGTCGGAGTGTGTCGGAAGCAGTGGGTACCCACCTTTAATCTTGTCGGAAGGGCTACGACACGGCTACGACACGGGCGCTGTGTCGTAGTCATGTCGGAGTGTGTCGCAGTTTGTCGGAAGCCGTGTCGGAACGGTGTGTCCACTGCTACGACAAAAACCCAAAACGTTCGATTCTGTGTCGTAACGGTGGTCGGAAGGCTTGTCGCAGTGTGTCGTAGTGTGCCGGAGGCTCAGTGGACACCCACCTTAAGTTGTGTACTGAACACTGTGCAGAACACTGTTATACTGCAGACGTTGATATATCAGTAGTGTGTGGGCTTTCACGCGGACATGTCTTCTATGCCAATATATGGTAAGATTTGGTTATTTTTTTGGTATGCTTGGGGCCTCGGTCCGTAAATTATACAACAATTCCCTCTCGTTTTGTAGTATGTACAGCATGGTCAGGTCGTTCTATATAAATACATACACAATATTGACTGGTTTCAGATACAAGCGGCTGTATGCTCCGAGAAGTTGACGCGTAGTAATATCCGAGCGTATGCGAGGATATTGCGCAGAGTCAACTCCGAGTCTATATTATATTTATTATCCACCTTTTCTGGGCAAGTGGCATGTCGATATTAGTTCATTATAGTTATGCACTATGTTAATGTACGCACTTTTTTTCCGTATGCGCCACCCGGAGCATACAACATATCCGTATGCTCCGGGTATGTCCATACAAATTCCCTAGGTGTTTTCTATGGACACTTTGTATTAGGTGGATAATATATACATGTATGTGTATGGACATACACATACATGTTTGTGTATGGACATACACAGGGTTGAGCCTGCTTATTAGGCCATAAGTAGTATAGTAGCCAAACTAGGTCAGGTGGAGCATGGCAAATCATTTTACTAAAACTCCAACATCATGGGAAGCATACTAATATGGAGACTAGACTAGCTTTCAATGCCAATTTCCCATTTTGTCAATGGTCGTCTAGAGAGGCATCAGTTTGCCAGTGTTTTTCCGTATGTTTTTTCCGTTGTTAACATTGTTATTCATTGACTATTACATCAGCCATAGACGGTCATATAGTTACGGATCTGTAATTGCACATGTTTGACCGTGATTCACTACAATGAATAAATGATAAGTTATGATGCTTTCTTTCCTAGCATATTTATATATGAAAAATTCAAAAATTTGATCATACATTATCAATCACATAGATATAACTGTGTTGCAGAGGGATACTTCAATAAGTGACTCATACCTTTGGTGAATTTTGAGACCATACGATTTACACCAAAGAATTCTACCAGAGAGTTTAAAAGCTTCCCTACCTGTAAGTCTGGAAAACATCTCAGGTCTAAGGTGTGTTGTTATAGGTTTATATATATTTTTGGTAAGCACTGCTTCGCAAATTATAAAAATAAATTATGGTCAAGACTGCCTAAAATTTAATGTATGAGGCCCAGGCTAGAATCTGCATGGTCATGATTGAAATCTATATGGCTCTAGTTGTCCATTGGTGTGAATGACATATTGTATTGGATAAATGTGGCTGACACTCTGACCCACATACGCCTCCATTTTTTATCAAAAAGGGAGGGAAGCTAGTAGTTAGTTTCGGCAGACCCACTCCTGCCACTAGTTTTCCATATCAGTATAGAAAACTAAACATGATGACCTTAACCTGGCTGTTGTACGAACCCCCTCACCCTACATCATCAAAATAAAGATCTCGAGATTCTAAGTGACTATAGATGAAGAACGAACACTGCGCGAAAACCACCAGTTTATATATGTATACACCCGGCATATATAGGTATGATTTTGCGTATACAAGGTAGTCCTATTTTCTGTTGTGTATACGCCTCATCTATAGACGTGTAAAATGTATACAACCCGCTTATAAATACATGTCCGGCACGCGATATTTCTCTCCATATATACGCTTTGCGGCAAATTCAGCCATTATGCTGACGTATAGAAGAGGAAACATGTCAATATATAGCTGATACATGCACTTACGTGATGGCGTATTTATGAATAAACTGGTGTTTTTCGTGCAGTGGTTTCTTAGCCACAGACTCTGTATTATTCTATCAAATAATTACACATCACTACAATACGTACCATCTAATGTGCTTCACTTTAATCAAATCACCTTGGGACTACATTTGTTCGGTTTGAATACCACCAATCCAAGCAGGAAGAACTGATGTATCAGATGTTGAGATGTCAATAAAAAAAAATAATAAAAAAGATAAAAACACAATAGAGTGAATCTTTGCAATGAGAATGATAAGTATTGCATTCAAATTGTAGCCTTCTCTTTCCTATGTATTCAGATTAGATATAGACAAAATTCCCTGAGAGGGTTCCAAGGTATATGAGATGCGTTTTGATGGGCCACCAGTTGCATGACAACATTCCCTACCAATTCGGGTCGGTATAACAAACCTGCAACGTATACAGCGATACGTGTCGACGTTGAACAGCTTGACAATGGTCGCACATCAATTTCCTCCAGGGGGTATGCATATTTTAGGTACATGACAACAGAAAGTCGAGAGTACCTTGGATATATGGCCGGGTAAAACTCACTGGTTTGCCCAAATCCGTGTCCCTCCGCCTATGGCCTAAATGCCCACGTTTAAAGGCATATCGGACAATTTGGCCTGAAAATTAAAACCCAAGTCATCATTCTGAAAATTCAATATGATGATCGGTAAGTATTGGAGAGCTCATATCTGACTTTAAAATGTGAGGGTGAAAGTTCGATGAAAATGACATGGGTTTTACCATGTGAAAAACAACTTTATAGGATTTCTTTATATTCTTTTATAAAATGATCATAATGTTGATCTCTAAATCAGAAACTAGCCCGGTGACCTCCGATTTAAAAATTATCTTTGTGTTCTACAACACTTAAATTTCAGGAAAATGATATGGGTTTGAATTTTCAAGCCAAATTGTCCGATATGCCTTTAAGTCAGTTATATTTTTTCTATACAACACACACCTTTCGTGCTGTGCCTCATTACCAACCTGACAGCAATCAATGTCCCATGAAACCCCGATTACAAAACCCGCATCCATTGTTCCCCAGCTGGAGGCCTATAATGATGAAAATAATCCACGACTATGTGACAGTTTTGTCATCATGATTGAGACACGACGTGGTTGGCAATGGGAATGACGGGACAGGCACATTTGTTATATAGCTTATCAGTGTTTCTAGATGACTGAAATATGTAATTAGTACAGGAAATCAATGGCACGGTAGTATCAATGTGATGCCTGAATGGACATTCGGTTATGCATATGAATTGATTTAATACCGACATGGCCTAGATCTCTGTTGTTCAGAGACTGAGTCACACAATTTATGTTCTCATATTTGGTAAATATGGTATGGTATAAAACAGGGCATACAGGTATCTGCATGGCAGCTTTTGGGACTTTGAGGTCTCTTTCAGGATGTGCTAGCATGAAAAATACTTTATTTCACCTCTGGTATTTTTGTTCCATATGCTTAACATTACCCTACGAGTATTGCAGCCCATTCTCCATGGTCTATATATCCTGTGTGTTATCCATTTGGTTACTGTGCACAGGGGTGAGATGAATACAGAAAGCAACTCGTTTTGGTCAAAGAAGTCATTCTCCAACTCGTTTGAATGCTACATGATATTTACTCGGCTGTCACCTCAGTCATATCACTCTGCATCAAACTCTTGGAGAACGACAACTTTGACCAAATCCTGTCAGTTTCTTCTCTATTCCATGATGCTGGGCGTATCATAATTTCAAATCAAATAAAACCTTTCAAGCTAATGGTACAACTACAGTCTACAGTTGGTCCTAAAGGTAGCCCTTATAGAAACTAGAACAAAGGAGCTGACAAGGTCTTTTTTCTAAATATCTTTATATTAAACATTCCATATCTGGTGTTGTTGCATTTGGATAGTAGAGAAATAATGTTTAAGACATTGTTTGTATAATATTAATTGTAAAGACTGGAAGGGATATCTTTTTCAATACAAATATAAGAAACATTTGCATTGAGAATGATAGAAGGGATATCCTTTGATACAACAAATATAAGAAATATTTGAATTGAAAATAGTAGAAGGGATATCCGTTGATAAAACAAATATAAGAAATATTTGAATTGAGAATGATCGAAGGGATATCCTTTGATAAGACAAATACAGGAAATGTTTGATTTGAGAATACCAGATATTGCATTACTCCAGCATTTACTGATACTTTTTCTTTTATCTTTTTTGGTTATTAGCTATGTCTCTCACAGAGTTTTTCAGACAGAGACTGAGATGTAAATGGGAAAGGTGTGATATTGACTCTGTGAACCTGCATGAGTTCCCCGCCGACACCATCCACTCTGTCAACGCAAGTAGAGCGCGCATGCGCCGGTTGTAATCAGCACTCTCCGGGCACAGTCCTGTAATCAGCACTCTCCACCCACAGTACACAATGCGGGCTTAGATTGCCTACCAGGTGCATCACGACGCCGCCCTACTCAGCGATCCCTAACACTGCCTTATCGTCTCAGACAGTTTCCCAATGATATTACACCAGTCTAAAGGCCTCCCTCTGATCCGTCCATACCGTGGCACTCTATATAAGGCCCGTTTCCATTGGCCGACGAAAACGGTGTGGATTTGTTTGTGTTCCGCTAATAGCCCATTTACATTGGCCATCATTGATAAGGCCGATTTCCATTGGCCGATTTCCTTTTTTTTTTTTTTATTAAGCTTTTGCATTCAATCCACAATCGGTCTTTCATACAAAGTATAGTCCAATGATAGGAATCACAGAACAATGGAACTGAAGATGATCAATAACCACCGATCTCCAGTCAGGAACCACCGAGAGACTTTCAAAATCGGTCAATGGAAACGACACAGCTCGTGAAATGACCCACGACGTTTTCTGCTTAGATTATGCAATGTGGCACCACCACACCTTAGATTGCCTACCAGGTGCATCACGACGCCGCCCTACTCGGCGATCCCTAACATTGCCTTATCTTCTCGGACAGTTTCCCAATGATATTACAACAGTCTAAAGGCCTCCCTCTGTTCTGTCCATGCCGTGACACTCTATATAAGGCCCGTTTCCATTGGCCGACGAAAACGGTGTGGGTTTGTTTGTGTTCTGCTAATAGGGAGCCAAAGTGAACCCGCTGAAACCACAGATACCCACCTACAAAACACCATTTCCGGTAGCCAGTAAGAACGAGGCTTAGTGCTAAAGCTATGGGGGTTTGAGGCTAGACTTATGTTTTTGGTCTCGTTTGTTACTTTTGAGGTGGAGTTAATAACTATCGTCTCTGAATAACTTGGTTTCAAAACTACGATGACAGTTGTTAAGTTTATTAAAAATTTGGATCTAAAAGATTGGTGAATGAGACATATAATCTTGAACCTACATAGTCAAAGTACTGAGCGCCTATACCAGGAAATAGTATTTTGTGACCGGCTATCTGTGGTTGCAATGGGTTCACTTTGGCTACCTATAGCCCATTTACATTGGCCATCATCGATAAGGCCCGTTTCCATTGGCCGATTTCCTATCACCGATTTACAGTCAGGAATCGCCAACAGACTTTTGGCACTACTGACCAAAAATCGGTCAACAGAACCGACCCAGCTCGTGAAATGACCCACAACGTTTTCTGCTTAGATTATGCAATGTGGCACCACCGACCACTAAGTGAAAGCTTGGTCACTGAGTGAAATCCACTACCCTCACCGATTTTTCGATACCGACGCACAGTCTGTGGACTTTCTGGATTACTAAAAAAATCTCTGCCACTTTTGTTGGCCAATAGGACAGGATTTATAGACCCATTTTCATTGGCCGACGAAAACGGTGTGGAATTTTTGTGTTCTGCTAATAGCCAATTTCCATTGACTATCACCGATATACAGTCAGGGGGCTGCGACGGACCCTTAGCACTACTGACACAAAATATAAATAGTTTTTAGGAGAACTCAAAATAATCTCCACGTTTTCGTCGGCCAATGGAAACGAGCCTTAAGCACGACCCACCCCTCCCACCATCATGCCCGCCAGGTTTCAGGGTCCTGGGATCCACCAAAGCAAGTCAGAGCTTCCCTAACGGCATTTCCTCACTACTCCTCCAGTTTATTGATTTTTTTTTTTTTTTTGCTAATTTTTCTCTCTCCCTCTTACTCGCATGGTGGGCAGATACGCCCCACAGTGGGCCAGCACAGCTGTTGCGCCGCACCCCTGTGTTAGGGTAGAGCGCAGGGGGTTGGGGATGGGCGTGGTTGTGTGGGGTGGGGATCGGGGAAGGGCGGGGCAATGCATGGGGTAATAGGGGATTTATATCTGTGTCTCGCTTATCGCTGGGGGCTGGATTTGATAAGCAGGGTTCTTTCATAACACTGGTCTACCCCGCCTCCCTGTGAGGGCTACCCTATGATTCAGGGAGTCAGCCAGGCAAGCACAGGCGGCTTGCAGGCCTACACTGGCGCCTGCGCCGTTAATCCCGTGGAAAAAGCCTGATGATCCAGGTACCACAGGGAACCAACTCCGGCAAATATCACCAGCATCAGTCAAAATATAATAGAAACCCATTTATGGGTTAGCGTGGGTTTTCTAAGCAGTGGCTTCCACATTTTGAACGGCTCTAGGAAGTTATCGAGAAAAAAAGGGAGAATTGGAATGTGGGGCAGTTATCTAAATAGAAAATGTATTCAAGTGTATAATGTTCATTGTCATAGATTATATGTAAATTTAATTTTTGATGAGTATTCATTGTGAAATCATTCAATCTCTACAAAGGGTATAATGCCTTACAAAAAAGTCTATTAACTAGTTAGCTGATCATGCTGCGATAAAACGTTATCGGGTCTCCACTGTGGTAGAATTCCATCCTTTCTAAAGGTCCAGGAATTACTACACCAAAGACCCAAAAAGAGTAGTTCTATATTGAATCAAACCTGATATTCCGTGTAAAATGCGTTATGTATTATTCAGATTGCCCGATTCTATCGCTTGTAGCTTCGCCAGACACTCATTGTGAATGGCTGGGAATGACCTATTTACGTAGGTCTGTTTTCTATTGGATTAGTTTTACATGATTCGCCTCATTCTAAAACCTTCAACAGGTCCCAGATAATTCTTTAAAAGCCTGGTCCTATACAAATAGAGAACACCCAGTAAATATTGACAAGACTTGTGTCTTAATGGAATAGCGATATAGAGGTTTGGGGATAAGAATGTAAAGTAAATAAGTTATGAGTTGGCAAGGGTTATTCATAACATTATCATCAACTACATTGACTCATCTTTTCTTCTTGTGTTACCCTGATGTAATAGTTTGATACCGTTTATATATATTAGATTCTGTACTGTTGTATCAGAATAACTCAACAATATGTATGAGAGATAAAACTAATAATAACAATAAAAAAAAGGGTGAAGCCAGAGACACAACAAGCGAGAAAGGCAGCGATTTCTGGAATCGCCAACACAAAATGGCGAATATGTGAGCTATTATTTCATATTTCCCTTGAGTATTGCTTCTGATACGCTATATTATCTGTGGGAGATACTATGTGAAAATATCTCAGATATATGCTATTTTGTATTGGCGATTCCAGAGATCGCCACCTTGACTCGCCTGGTGTGTCTCCGAGTTTATGATGGAGACACACCAAGCGAGTAATGGTAGCGATCTCCAAAATCGCCAACAGAAATTTGCTAATATGTGCGATATTATTTCATTATAATATCTCCCACCAATAATTTAGCGTCTCTGAAGCAATGCTCAGGTGAAATATGAAAAAATAGACCACATATATGTGGTCTATATATACACATCATTTTGTGTTGGCGATTCCAATAATCGCCGCGTTTCTTGCTTGGTGTGTCTCTAACTTTAGGGTTGTCTCATTAGCGCCGCTGTAATAATAAACTTGAACTGTATAAAAATAGTGTTTTCTACCAAGGAGCCATTACCTGGAACTCACTCCCATCAGCAGTACGCAACATAGAGACACATTCAGGCTTCAAATTGTATCAGAAACGATGGGCGCTGGACCAAAACCTGATAGTATCATAAAGGCCCACCAGAGATCCATTTGTTACAGTACTGATTGTTGCTGTGAAAACTGTTTATTATTTTGGTATGAAATGAAAAAGGGTAGGCTAAATCTTTATGAAACGTCATTTCTTAATGCCATAAACCGAATACAGTACAAGAAGAATCTCTTTATACAAATGGCAAAGTTTGCTACCGACTCATTATCAATACTCGATTCCATTGTTAGGCCCAGCGTCCACCTACTGCGATAGAATCGTAGACCTCCCGATATGGCACATATACAAAATGTCAAAATCGGTGCCATATCGGGAAGGTGCAAAATCGTAGACATAAGTCTAGACAAGCCAAGCCACCACGCATTGTATGGGGTTTTTATCGGTTTCTAATCCCAGAAACGTGGTCAACTGCCCCGACATTAGGTGACCCTCCGACTCGATTTTGATTTTTGATCGGGAGGTGCATCGCAGACCATATCGGAGCCGTATCGTAGTAGGTGGACGCCGGACCTTAAAGTTTAGTACTTGTTGAAAAAAAAAAGATGAAACTAACATGTAAACCCCCATGTTGGGAGGTACAATCACAATGGTATACAACCGATGTACTACCCAAATAAAATAAAGTATTTTAAAAAAAAAAATTTTTTAAGTAAAAACTCGGTCAGTGTGAGCTGCTCAATGATATAGGTATGAAGTACTCCCATCCTTTTCATCCTTTTCACACTTTCTCTGTATTTTGTACTTAAACTGTTTTGAATCCTATTACATATGTGTTTTATACCGCTGTATATTATTAATGTATCCACTGTAGCTGCATCTGAAAAACTCAGGGTTACTGAGAGATGCTTTAAGTTAAATATAAAAAAATTATTTTTTTTTAAAAAGTACTCACTGGTCCTGGTGCCTGAGCAGGTTATCAAACTGGTTGTATTCATCCAAACAGTGCTTGTTGATGATAAGTTCCATGTCGGTGCCGCAGTGGTCCTCCAGGATCGGGGTCAGCCCTTTGTACCTGTGCTTCTTATTGTTGGTGCGGCCCCTGCCAAGAGCAGCTCCCGGTGCCCGGCCCGCCGCCCGCCCGGCCCCGTCCTGCCCGGGCATGGTCCCCGGCCGCCCGATGACCACTCCCCGGTGTCCGTACTCCTCCTGCGCTGTACACTAACCCCACCCTGGAGGGATATATAGAGGGGGGTATAAAATAACCCTGATTATAAATGAACCACCCTGGATGTATGTGTGTATACACAGGGGCTCCACAGCTACCCTCCTCCGTCCACTCCACGGGAGGCTCCTCCAGAGGCTAATGAAGCCAGGCTGACTCCTCCAGGCTTCTCCACGGGTTTGTCACAGCACATTAAACCACAGCGCCCGCCGGTACTGGGCCGCCTCCCCGCCGCCCTGCCGCCCTGCCGCCCCGCCGCCCGCCGCCCGCCGCGCCCGGCCCCATCTTTAACAATAAAGCTCAAACGTTAGTATTCACCCAAGCGGGCACTCCCCCTCCTCACCCTCCTCACCCTCCTCCCAGGGATGCCCTGAGGGTGGGGCGGGTGTGATTGGGGGTGCGGAAGTGCGGGAGTGGGTAGGGAGGGAGGGAATGGGGTGAACAAGCAAGCACCCCCTGTTCAGTAGGTATGGTGGGAGGTTGGGGGTTGGTTGGTAGGGGGCAGATCTTTACTTAAAAAAAAACAACCCACACACCTATCTATCATATGAGGTAGCTCCAGGTGTGCCTACTCCGACCGGCTCGTGATTGTGACGTGCGTATGATTGCGAGGGGTGTGTGCGTGTGGCACTTCCTCCAGGGTTCCCTACTGGAGCGTGTGGGGAGGTGGAGGAGGGCAGTGGACGTTATGGTGAGTGTTCTGATGGAGACCTCCAGACAGAACTGAGACGTCCTCCGTGAGTGGGTCACGACCCGCCGTGTTAAACCGCCCTGAGGTATGTCCCCTGCCTAATCCACTGGACAAGGAGGGTCTTAACCTGCAGGAGTCGGGTTCTTATAGAGTCAGGATAGTTTCAGGTTACAGTCACCAGGAATGTTATTATACAGTCATCGCATTGTCATTGCTGTAGCCATACAGATGATCAGTACTATAACTTTAAGTCATCACATTGCCAATACTGTAGATACACATTAATATCGATACCATTAATATCAATGTATAGTTATTATATTGGCATTACTGTTCCTATATTGCCATAACCGTTACAAAACAGTCATTACATAGCTAGTATAGATATCATAAAGGTGTCATATAGCTTGTATTTTCTTCCTGGTGTAAGAAAAGACTTATCATATAGTTGTTACCACAAACCCATCACTTGGTCAACATTAACTTGCTATCGTCATCCTATAACCATTGAATTATCATCGCGAAACTGTAATCTAATGGTTACTATTCTGATCATCAGATGGCCAATACTGTCAGCAGCTTAGTGATATCGTTACCACAAACTTATAATATGGTAACTACATAACCAGTAATGTCATTTGAAAATATTTTTCTGTGGATACAAATTGGCCCCACAGTCATCTCATAGGCATGTTCTTTCTTGGGTACTCATTATCACATATTCTGGTTAGTATAGTGTCGTTATAAGCGGTCATGCTGATATGGTTATCACTGTCTTCGGTGATATGAATCAGATTGATATTCAATCACACTGACAGTACAGTGTTAAAGCCACCCTACAGTAACACCATCAACAACCTCAGGGGTTTTATCCTCTCCGCAGGCAAAATCCCTCAGAATTCACATAAAATCAATCCATCGAGTCAGAGTCAGCGAGTTCAGAGTTAATCCAAAGATATGGTAATCACCCAATGGAATGTATTAGTAGGAGTGAATCCAGGATAATCATGGCTGTGATAATATATAATCCACAGGTAATCCTGAGTCAATGTCAAGGTATCACACCAGAATGATTTTGACTCTGATTTCGGGATCCACAGCATTTGCGACAGAGAAGGTTAAGAATCTATATACTGACGTAACAGCTTGTTGGCCGAGCATACCTGGTCAGAAACGTGGACTCGATCTCACTTTAAGCCACCTGGTAGAATACAATGCCTTGTTCCCAGGCTCCAAATCTCCCATGGCACTGAGTCCAGTGAGTTGGTCTGCATACTACAGAAGGTTTATAACATTTGCTGACGATCTGAATTAGGAAATCAGTCCAGGTAAAATAACGGCAAAAAAGATGGAATCCATACACAGTTGTCCTCTTTCGGTTTCTATGTATGGTTTAAAACCAGTGCGGAGTTATTTACTGGCCATCACTGATATCAACAAGTCCGTTATATCATATCAACCTCGTGGAGTTTAGCATACTTGGAAACCGTACATAACCGTTTCCGTATTGGCGTCGCGTTGGTAAAGACCCAAAAATGAATCAGGGTACATTTTAAAGCCTCCGGAAGTGTAGGGGTGCTGGTCAGTAAGTGTTCTGTATATAAATACTCTTGGATTAACGCACGATCACCCTGGTACACAGTGAGTTGCTCAGAGAGTCCTCTTTATACTCCGGATCAACGTACAATCCCTGCACTACACCTGTGAGTGCCTCATGTGGCTTGTGACCCCTGCCTCTTGGCGTTGTCCATTTTAAAGAGGCGTAGGGGTGCTGGTCAGTGAGTGTTCTGTGTATACATACTCCGGATCAATGTTCAATCCATACACTACACCTCCCAGTGCTCCTGACCTCTCTTGTGGCTCTTGACCGCGTGGTGACAATGAGTTGCTCGGAGAGTCCACTATATACTCCGGGTCATTGTACAATCCTACCCGTACACCTATGAGTGCCTCCCAGTGCTCCTGACCTCTCTTGTGGCTCCCCCTGACCGCGTGGTGACGGTGAATTGCTCAGCAAGTCCTCTGTATACTCCGGATCATTGTACAATCCTACCCGTACACCTATGAGCGCTCCTCAGTGCTCCTGACCCCTCTAGCGCGCCCCGTTCCCGCTTGGTGACAGTGAGTTGCTCGGCGAGTCGTTGGTGACCGCGCCGGGTCGGTCCTGACTGACCTCTAAACGGCAGCGACCCCTGGTGGCTCGGGCACGCTCGCTCGCTCTCTCCGCCCGCGCGTCCCGGCCGCGTCCCTCCCGGTTCACGTGACGCGCGGCACCGCTGGGGAGCTGCTCGGGCGTGGGAACGAGCGTGGGAACGGGCGTGGGAACGGGCGTGGGAACGAGCGTGAAGTGACCATCGATCCCTGCCCGACCCACTCCACACACACACACCCCCAACCCGCCCACGATACCCCCACTCCCCCCGGCTACCTGCCCGACCCAAGTCCCGTAAAACTAACACCCCCCTCCTCCTCCTCCTGGGCGCCAGCAAAGTGAATGTCGTCAACGTTTACGCAAATCACACCCGATGATTAGGATGTGAGCAGCTCCGAATGAGAACTCCACACTGGACACACGCTCATCTATAGATGACAATAATGTATATATAGATATAAAGATATATACATGTAGATATATAGATATATATGTGTAGATACACTAGCCGGCAAGGACGCGCGCTTCACACAGTAGGACCAGCGAGCTCCCATTTCCGGTTCCGGTATCTCCGCCTACTTCCGGTGGCCGTCGTCGTCTTCATGAGCAGTTCCGCCGGTCCCTTTGTATTTTAGACAAAAACAAAGACTATGTTGTGTGATTATGAATCATTGCTATGCCTGTGATGGAAGAGTGGAGAGGGGCAGTTGGAAAGGAGAGAGAAATCTGTCAGGGCTAGGGATAATACTTGGGAGGTCTCTTGATGGCTATACCAGGGTTCTATTTACTAATCCCCGGGGGTTCCTTTCCCCGCGTCCCCCCGAGCGTCCCTCGTTGGGCATCCCGCAGTAGCGTCCCCGGACAATTAGCCGCGGGTGCGGAACGTCCAGAGGGACGACGTTAACTGCGTTAAGCGTGGCGCGCCGCGGTTAGAATGACACCAGACAAATTAGGCAGATGAAGGAACGGTGGGATGAGCCGCTCGTTTATACCAGGAGATGGGATTAGACAGAGGGGATGGCTTACCTGACGGCAACGCTGTCGGCGGCCAAGCTAAGCCCGGCCGACAACAAACGCACCACGACGTTATCCTCCACATCATGCCCTGCCATGCCGCCACGCTCCACTGGACACCGTTGGCTTCCGTCACACCCCAGTGACTTCCCCTAAGTACAATGTTCAAATTGGAGTACGGCGGGTTGTATCGGTAGACACCTTGTGGTGCCACGAGGCTATAGTCGCGTATATATCCAACAGGTGGCTTCAGGCCGCCGTTAAGGTGGTCGCTGAGTGGAGACGGGAGAGGACCCACCCTCTCCTCTCCTCCAGTGCTCCATGCTGTCCTCCAGGCTTCATCACCATGGTTACATCAAAGGCAGAGCGGCGCCCCTGCCACCAGGTTCCTCCAGGTGACTTAGCGGTGCTGGAGGGACGTCAGGTCTACTACTACTACCAACACACCGCCCGATTCTCCTCCTATTCCTCCAGGGTGGCTCCTCCTACCTCTATAGCTATACACGTGCCAGTTAGCCACAACACCCACGTCCTCACCCCCACCACCACCACCACCACCACCCCCTCCTCACACCTCCAGTACTTCCTCCTAGCGCTGGAGGAGCTGAGGTGAGAGGAGGAGTGGGAGTGGGTGTGTGGGGGAGGAGGGGAGGGGACCCCACTTACCCTGCTCCATGGCTACACTTCACTGTGTCCATCCACAGAGCTCTGTCCCCCCTGGACTCTGATAACTGGACTCACTGTAGAGCTATTATGATGAGCTAGTCTTGGGAAAAATATGGAAAAAGGACTGAGATGAAAAAGATCCCACTTGTCAGTTGTTTAGCACTGGGATCTTCTTGGTAAATGCTTGTGCTGGCTGCTCTAACTTCACTCAGAGGAATTCTTTCCCCTGTCTTAGTTTCAGTTTTTTACTTCTTTTCTTATACTTCTATTTCAGTTCATCTGCTAGCCTATGTTTTGTCTGTTCTATTTTCGTCTTTCACGAATCGTTCCTCCACTTTTTGTTCTGAACTACCATTCTTTTTATAGAATATTTACTCCTATCCCTTAACATGTTTGTCTGATCCCTACTATTCGAGTTTGTTGAATAGGTATTCTGGAATCACCTTTTCATATGAATTAACCTTTTGCAGACCGGGTACCTCACTTCATATTGGATCATGCGCATTGGTAGCAAGGTTTTTGTCACTATCTAGTCTGTCAGTATCATGAATATTGGTGGCAAAGCGGTTGTTGCTATCCAGCCTGCCAGCATGTTGCAAATTGGTGGCAAAGCAGTTGTCGCTAGCCAGTTGCTGGCATCATACAGATTGGTGGCAAGGTGGTTGTTGCTATCCAATCTGCCAGTATAATGCACATAAGTGGCAAAGTGGTTTTCGCTAGCCCGTTACCAGCAATATACAAATTGGTGGCTAGGTGTTTGTCGCTAGCCTGTTACCGGCAATATACAAATTGATGGCAAGGTGGTTTTCGCTAGCCCGTTACCGGCAATATACAAATTGGTGGCAAGGTGGTTTTCGCTAGCCCGTTACCGGCAATATACAAATTGGTGGCAAGTTGGTTTTCGCTAGCCCGTTACCGGCAATATACAAATTGGTGGCAAGGTGGTTTTCGCTAGCCCGTTACCGGCAATATACAAATTGGTGGCAAGGTGGTTTTCGCTAGCCTGTTACCAGCAATATACAAATTGGAGGCAAGGTGGTTTTCACTAGCCTGTTACCGGCAATATACAAATTGATGGCAAGGTGGTTTTCGCTAGCCCGTTACCGGCAATATACAAATTGGTGGCAAGGTGGTTTTCGCTAGCCCGTTACCGGCAATATACAAATTGGTGGCAAGGTGGTTTTCGCTAGCCCGTTACCGGCAATATACAAATTGGTGGCTAGGTGTTTGTCGCTAGCCTGTTACTGGCAATACACACATTGGTGGCAAGGTGGTTTTTGCTAGCCTGTTACCGGCAATATCCAAATTGGTAGCAAGGTGGTTTTTGCTAGCCTGTTACCGGCAATATACAAATTGGTTGCAAGGTGGTTGTCGCTAGCCCGTTAACGGCAATATACAAATTGGTGGCTAGGTGTTTGTCGCTAGCCTGTTACCGGCAATATACAAATTGGTGGCAAGGTTGTTGTCGCTAGCCAGTCTGCTGGCATCATTCACTTTGATTAGGGGTGGTCACTGCCCCTCTTTGTGTCTCCCGTTTTCTCTATGTACCACTATTGTGTCCCGAACCTGTCACATCCCTGCACCACCCACCTCATGAGCGCCTCCACTCCCCTTCACTCGCCCTCACTCTCACTCCTGCTCTCTTACGATAAACACATATTCATATTTTTACCCACCCACCCACACCTCCGTAAACTGCACCTCACTTTGTAGGCCTTTTCTCTTACATTTGATTATATTGCATATTCTTTATGTTTGACTTATCATACTAATAGTCAATTATTACCTATCTTATTGATGATCATTATCCATAACTTCTCATTATTAATTGATATCAAATTTTTTTTCGAACAGCGTCAGCTGGCGGAAGAGTTTGAAGCAATTAATTGATATCGATAAGGAAAATAAAACCCTTATTATCATTTATCAAATTAAATAGCATCGTATTTGCCCAACTACTGCCTCCTCCCTTGCATCCAGGGATAAGGAGTAATGGGTGGGAAGGTGGTTGTCGCTATCCAGTCAGTAGGCATCATACACATTGGTGGCAAGGTAGTTGTTGCTATCCAGTCCGCTGGCATGATGCACATTTGTGACAAGGTGGATGTTTCCAGCTTCTTCTCATTGATTGATCTGCTTGCATCATTCATATTGGTCACAAGGAGAGATGCTAGAGTCAGACTAAGAGACAGTGTTGTATTGACAGAGTTATTTGTGGTGTTTTGTGGTTCGTTGTTTAGTTTGTTGTTTAATAGATCTCTGGTTTAGAGTTGTGTTTGGTGAGCTACGTATCAATGTGTTTAGTACGTTCCTCTGTGTGTTGGTTAGTGAGTTGTATGATGAGGTGTTTGTTTAAATTAAATGTTTGATGAGATGTCTTATAGGTTATTTAGTTGATTCTTCTATCAGTGTTAAATGCAGTACCCAGTCAAGTGTTGAAATAATCTTATCATAGTTCAGATTCAGACTTATTCTTATGAAAACATAATATACTAGGTTTTAGCACTGCAGAAGAGAACACAAACTCACACCAGGGATGTGTTTTAAAACTAAGAGCGATATTGACTGAACGATCCCGATTGGGTCTAACCTTAGGTTATACTGACCACGATCGGAGTGTCAGTCCGTTTATTAAATTTGGTCCTCAGAAGTCCAAGACCTCTTTCGAAATTTTCATATCATCATTTCTCCTTTCTGTACAGGAAGATAATATGTACAATCCATTTCATTAAGCAACGGATCCAAAAAAAAAGTAAACGTAATCCCTTTTTTAAAAATCAAAAATTTACGATTTTTCCAGTTATCGCTTTGCCAGACCGTCCTCCATAAAGACAGATAACTTTAGGTAATGAAAATGCAACAAAGTCCAAAATGAGATTATTCTTTTCTATCGTTCCTAGTTTTAAAAACACCTCTTAGGACTTAAGTTATCGTCGCAGGTTCAGCGTGTTTGTGGACGTGTATCTGTCGTTTCAGGAGGCTCACTTTAGCTTACTATTAAGATATCCAGTAAGTAGCTCTGTGAGTTGGTTAGTCAGTTGTATGATGAGTTGTTCGTTTTAATGTCCAATCAGTTTTCTTATGGGTTATTGTGTTGATTATTCTATGAGTGCAGTATCCGGTCAAGTGTTGAAATAATCGTATCATAGTTCAGACTCAACCTTCCTTTTATGAAAACATAACATACTAGTTTTCAGTACTGCAGAAGAGAACGCAAACCCACACTCTAAATTCCAGGTTCCACAAAAACACTTGGACTTTAGTTGTTGTCGCAGGTTCAGCATGTTTGTGGACATGTATCTGTCGTTTCAGTAGGCTCACTGTAGCCTGCTATTGAGATATCCAGTGAGTAGCTCTGTGAGTTACTCTGCTGGCTGCACAGTGACTGTCATCAATGAGAGCTGCTCACACCCGCACCCACCTGCCACACAGTGAGCCACTCAACATCTACACCGACTCCACCCTAGACAAGGCGGCACCGGGGGAGGGACAGAGGTAAGAGCAGGCCATGCTGTAAGTGGGTGCTTCTGTAGGCTCGAGGTGCACCCCTCTCATAAGATCTCACACTCTGTAAGTGGTATTATGTACAAGGTTCTCAATACGGCACCCCTCTCATAAGATCTTACACTCTCTAAGTGGTATTATACATGTACAAGTTCCTCGATACGGCACCCCTCTCATAAGATCTTACACTCTATAAGTGGTATTATGTACAATGTTCTCACTACGCTCTATGAGGGAAGAATTCTTAACGAACTCAGCTTAGAGCCTTGAGAATCCACTGCCCTGCCTCCCGTGCTAAAGACGTACATCAATGGAACCAAAGATTCCTATAATCTCAATGATGCCACCTAGCGAGAATACTGTGCGCCAGTGGATTCTTAACCCTTTAACAGCAGCATGATGCCTCCAGGCATTCCCCTGGCTACAGCAGCATGATGCCTCCAGGCATTCTCCTGGCTACCGCAGCATGATGCCTCCAGGCATCATAGGGGCATCATTGATACTTATATACAATTTTCAATAAATAAAAAAATAATTGTTTGAATTGAAAGAAATTTTGACATAGTAGAAACAGCATATTGACCTTTGATTTGGTATAACAAAATACCATCAGCTACCAAGGTAAATTACTCAAATCACATGACACATCATGTGACATTGTTATTTTCCAAAAAAAGGTGCCTGCTGTAGAAGGGTCGTTTATGCAGGCAATGCCTGCTGTGTAATGGTGATCAGAGGAATTGGGTGCTGCAGGGAAAGGGTTAAGGCTCTAAGTCTGGTTCTTTAAGAATTCTTTTCCAATTAGCACAGTGAGAACCTTGTACAGATTACGACTTTTAGGTCTGATTGAGACTGTTAGGTCTTATGACACAACTAGCAGGAATGCTGTGTACTTGGCACCCTAGTGGCTTAATAATTGGACTGGAATACAGAATACCACTTAGAGAGTGTGAGATCTTATGAGAGGGGTGCGACGTCATCAGGAGATCTACTATTATGATAAACGTTTCAGTAGGGGAGACGAAGACTTTCCAATGGTGATGATAATCGTAGCTATAACCAGGGGGATGTTTAATATTTTGGGACAGTGCGAAAGATAAGGACAATGAAAGGACAGATTCTGTATGGGAGAGTCATTGCGTTGAATGAGTGTTGCATTGAATGATTATTGTCCATACATTATTCTCTTTTTCCTGACCTGAATATTTCGGAAAGACAGTTCATGATGGAAGCCTTCCTCTGATTGGTTGTTCTAAAAGCCTTTTTCCATTTGCCGACTCTCTGTGTTCTCCTAATAGCCTATTTCCATTTCTGGTCAGCAGTGCCTAGGTCTGTCGGTGGTATAGCGTTGATGGCCAATGGAAATAGGCTATTAGGAGAACGCAGAAAATCTACACACTGTTTATCGGCCAATGAAAACGGGCCTTTAGTGTCTGACCCGGGGGCCCTATGGGGGTGCCCAATTAACATCAGTGGTAATCAGAAGGAACTGGGTTCAAACCCCAGTTTTCCTTGGTCTTTCTTCTATCTTCTCTGCTCTAAATACTATTTTTCTATGGAGAATAGATATTATTTTTCTATGAGGAATGAATATATAATTTACATATAATTGTTAGAAGGATATGAAGGATATGATTCAAACGCACACATTGATAATTTATTGGTTATTTAGGCTACCAGCCTCATGTAATCTCCTCTCTTCCCTCCTTTCCCCTACACTTCCCCTCTCTCCGTTGTTTTTCTCTCCGCGGACAAATCTGAGGTAGATCATCCTAGCGTGCGCTGGTCTCCCGAGGTAAATATGGTGAAATGAAACCCACAAACAGGAACTCGCCGGCAACCAGGCGACTCGCGGCAATATGATAAGTATGCAAATAGCGCGTCTTGGATTTCCCGCCAAGCCTTCTGCGCATGCGCTCCCTAGCGGGCAATGTCGCACGGGTCGGCGAGATCTCACGAGAAAAAAAAAGACCGGGGGGAGGGTGGGGGCTAGACGAAACTACGCATGTGTCATGAGCAGGAATGACAGTTGTGGCCATAAATGAAATAGGAAATATCTTTGATTTTGGATTTACTGCCTGAAGCGCAGACTCCACCAAGCATCCAAAACTTGCCGAAATAGAAATTGGGAAATATCGTAAAAGCATAACTGGCGGTGGAAGTGTGCATTCTTTTCTGGTAATTTCGGACGCTTATATGTCGTTTCGAGAGAGAAAATTCACCATATAAGATATTCTTTGATACATTCTAAAGACAGCAGAAACTTTCCGATAAAGCCTCTAGTCTGATTTTAGTGAGACCGAGAAAACATGGAAAACACATTGTTACTCGCCAAGGAATGGAGCTAGGTTTGTCGGGAGGGTTGAACCACTGTTTATTGGTTCCAATGAGGCCCAATTTGTCCTCTCTTTGTTTTACACAGGAAAAATACAAGTTTATAAATTGAAATTAAAAAACAGGCTTTCCTTGTAAAACGGGAAAGCTGCCATCTCTGCATAAGGTACACGCGCTGATATCTAGCAACTACGGCGAGGGGATCCAGAAGGTGGTGGTTGATATAGTCAATAATCGATGGGTTTGTGGACAGGCGGCCGTAAACCACAAGAGGTTGACGTGTAGTAATACAGCGAGTGGTTTACAGAGTCGCCTATACACATACTCATCGTTAATTGCATTTGTTATCCATCCTTTTGAATAAATCAAACCCAGTAATTGCCATATTAAAGGGTATAACTTTTTTTTTTTTTTTTTTTTTAAATTTTCTTTTATTGATCTTTCATGATATACAAGTTGAGGTGTTTCAGCAACAATTGGCATAGGTTCATCAATAAAAGAGGGCTAGTGACAATCAGCTATTGTACAAATATAGCTGGTTTTCATTGTCTTGCCCCATGTACCCCAATACAATGTCTTGTTGTTTTTCAGTTTCGTGATCAAAAATATATAACAAGGCAAAAAACAGTCACTCAAGTTTGCCGGGGAATCCGGAACCACATTTACAATAACAATATGACGTAGTTTTAACTAACATAGTCTCCAATAATGAGATAACCATTTAACAGTCGATATCCGACATAGGATCAAGTTAAAACTTTAAGACACTAGGATATTAACCCATTTGTATTTTGAGATAGATTTATCCTAAGATGGCTCTTTGTACAATAACTATAGTTTGCAGAGTTTCACTGCTTTTACAACCTCGGAATCATCTCTTGTAGGATTTTCTTTGTCAGGTTTTTAAAATACGCATATGTCGGAGTATTTCGTATGAGAGGAGACAATTCAGTCCACACGGTACCACCTTTATATTCAACAGACTTCTGGTACGACATACAGTTTGGTATATGCAGTTTTATAAGTGGAGCGTCATTTGCTCTAGTAGGAGCACAAACCCTAGCTACATAGTTACTATCATTTGCTCTTTTAAACATAAAGTTTTTCAGGTGCATCAGCCTTCTATCCCTCAAATACGGTAGTTTAGCTGTGGCATGTAGGATGTGGACAGGCGTTCTCTTATGGAGTTTTAAACACAGACGTATACATTTGTTTTGAAAGGTCTGGAGTTTGCCTAGGACATGAAAGTTTGCTGACATGAAGAGTATATCGCAGTAGTCCATGTAGGGAAGTATACAGGTTTTATAAATTTTGAGTGCAGCACAATTTGTCAGGTATGGTTTCATTTTTGTAAGTTGGTATAACTTATGCGATAGGTTTCTATACAGTCGTTGGAGATGACATTTGAAGTCGAGTGTGGGACTCAGTGTTACGCCAAGATAATTGTAACTGTGAACATATTGCAATGGAGTATCACCTAGATAATATACAGGTTCTTGTCTATTTCTTTTTGCATACCCAGTGTGGAAAGACATAGATTTAGTTTTTCTCTTGTTAAGTGATAGTTTATTTTGAAGACACCATAGTTCTACACTGTCCAGGTCTTCCTGGAGTTTATTTTTTACATTTTCTATGCGGTTATCAGCAAGGTACAACACGGTATCATCGGCATATAGGCCAATTTTCGAGGATTTCAGGATATTTTTAAGATTATTAATGTATATGAGGAACAGTTGCGGGCCTAAAATAGAGCCCTGTGGGACCTTGCAGGTTACCACGGTTGAGTTTGAAGTCTGGTTATTTACTTTAACAGTTTGACATCTATTAGATAGGTAATTTTTGAACCAAGCAAGATTGTTGTCCCTGACACCGTAAACCTGCAATTTCGAAAGTAGGAGATCGTGGTTCACGGTGTCGAACGCCTTGGCGAAGTCCAAAAATATAGCACTCGTCTCTTTACCCACATTTCTATCCGCAAGGATGTTATCAGTCAAATTTGCTATGGCTTGAGTCGTCGATCTGCCTTTCCTAAATCCCGACTGGTTTTCAGATATAATATTGTGTGCATCTAGGAAGGTTATTAGTTTATTATGGACTACTCTTTCAATTGATTTGGCCACTATGGGGAGTAAAGAAATTGGCCGTAAGTTAGAGACCATGCTTGCGTTCCCGCCTTTGGGGATCGGGACAACATTTGAGCTTTTCCAGCTAGGTGGTATATCGTTAAATTTAAAACAGTTGTTGAATAGCTCTACAAAATGATCCGGAATTATCAGCATAGCATCTCTGTATACTCTAGTGTTTATACCTTCTATCTGTGATTTTTTTGAAATTTTGATATTCTTTGCAATGCCTATCAGTTCTGCTCTATCGGTCACCAAGTTTTCCATGTGTACTAGGTTTGTCTCATCATACATTTTCCAAGGTACATACATTTCCGCTGCTAGATTATAGCCAACATTTGCGGACATTAGGGACTATTTCTTTGCATTATATCACAAAGGGACTATTTTCCCCGTATACCATGGTTTTGAGGCCGTATACCACAGGTTTGAATCCGTATATCACAGTTATGGTATCTGACAGGTTTTATATAATGGGCAGTGGTTTACATTTTGAATGGGGGCTTTTTTATACGATGGATAATAAAGGAGGAGATTAGAGAAGGTTGCGTCTGTAATCTTCGTTAGATTAGCGTCAGGAGATCATCCTTAATAGCAAAGCCATCTAAAGTGCCATGCACATCTGCCGATTTCGGAACATCGATGTATCTTTGTCGGTGACAAGGGAATGGTACTTTGTCTCAGGCGAGCCATCCTAACTGAGTCGGCCCGAGTCGGTAGATGTGGGACAGCTAGGCAAGGGTCAGGCAACAATTAATTAATGCCCCCCCCCTTAATATGTTCTTTTGTCGCTGGCTATTTGTCAGTTGATATTACTCTCCAACCCATTTAGAAAATTTCCAACTTATGTGTTTTTATAGGTGAATATTAGTATAAGTATAGTATTTATTTTTATGCGATTCATTGTTACTTCGGAGACTAACGCTCCCCTACACTAGTTTAGCCCGAATAGGTAAAAAGTGACGAATGTAACATTTGAATAAGCAAGGAACTAGGAGGTAAATCTGTTACAGGGTAAGATTAAAGTTCTTAGTCCATGTACTAACGAATCAGACCCAAATTAAAAGAAAAATGTAGGTTGGACACGGGTTATGTGAATGGGTAAATACAAAATGTATTTTCTGTAAGGTTTAAAATTAATTGAGTTTAAACTAAGACCCGTCATCCACCTACTACGATATGGCTCCGATATGGTCTACGATACACCTCCCGATAAAAAGTCAAAGTCGCATCGGAAGGTCACCCAATATCAGAGCAGTTGACCACGTTTCTGCGATTAGGCACAAAAAAACCACCTTACGATGCGTGGTGAAGTGGGATGACTAGACATATGTTGACGATTTTGCACCTTCCCGATTTGTCCCCGATATTGACTTTTTGTATCGGTGCCATATCGGTAGGTCTAAATTTCTATCATAGTAGGTGGACGTCAGGCCTAAGGCCCAGCGTCCACCTACTACGATAGAATCGTAGACCTCCCGATATGGCACCGATACAAAATGTCAAAATCGGTGCCATATCGGGAAGGTGCAAAATCGTAGACATATGTCTAGACATACCAATTCACCACGCGTTGTATGGGGTCTTTATGGGTGTCTAATCGCAGAAACGTGGTCAACTGCCCCGATATCAGGTAACCTTCCGACGCGATTTTGATTTTTTATCGGGAGGTGCATCGTAGACCATATCGGTGCCATATCGTAGTAGGTGGACGCCGGGCCTTAGACTGATGACGTACCAGTCTCCTATTAATTACACAAACAGCTCACCACAGTAGGTGGGTCGTTTCCCGAATAAACCCGCCATGAAGCCCCTGTGCTCGTTGCTTTCACCGCGCGGCAGTCAATAAGATAGTCAATAAATCACAGACATTAATTTCACGGGCACGATGTGAGATGTGAGAACTCACCAAATCAATCACTCCCTAGTGTGGTCAATAACTCGGGTCAAAGGTCACCACTTCCGGTTTTTCTTGCGGATGCGCAGTAGCGTTTTCCGGTTTGACATTCCATAATAGTGTCCTTATGATAAAATGTTCTTCTAACGATTATTGAGAGAGTGTCTTATAAAGATCAGAATATAAAAAGTATTTCATTTATCATTCACAATTATATATATATACATATATCCTATTTTCATATTTATATTTACAATGAATGATGGCAGACTTCAATACAACAGAGTTCTGTACCCTTCGATTAAATGCATATTTCTTAAAGCCATTTTCAACTAGCCGCTAAGCACTAAGGGGGCACTGTATTCGTTATATTTTTTTTTGCATTTGACAGGTCCATACCGGCTGAAGTCATTCAGTGGTGGCCTCATTGTTTGATCTATGCACAATTAATTGGTGAGCACTGCTCTGCATGCCTGTTTCCATTCAGCGATCTGGCATTGGCGGTTCCCAGCTTCAAATCGGTGTGGAATAGTCAGCCGGTGGAAAGTGGCTTTTCACCTATATATGTGGTTAGTGAGAAGTAGTCAAAACAATTGTAGCATCCAACATTATATCGTGGTAGTTGCGGACGGCGATTTGAATTAAATTCCTGGCTTCCTGTACTTTTATTAATTAAAAAAGTAACTCTAACACCTGATATTAAATAGGACTGCGTTTCGATTATTCCAACGAACACTGCGTCATTTAAATCTTGTGTTACAGACATCAGAAAGTGTCATGGCCACCACCATACACGCCACATTAGGTCTTTTGATGTGAAGCCGACTGAACAGGTACCACACAATGGACACCACAAAACGCCTATGATCCGTGGTTTGTTGGTGGCTTTTAGAAAGCAGATGCTATGTTTGATTAACTTCTGTCATGAAACTGTGAATTTGGAGGGCGTACCGTCACGTTTAGTAGGTGAAACACACCTAAAAGCAAAACATAATCTCATTCATGTTAAATGACCTGGGATTTTTGCCCTTATTAACAGTATATTTAATTTCTATTTTAGCTCAGTACATTTCCTTCTACGTGCCGCAGGAAGTAAGGTTTCTATGAAGCATAAATCTCCTAAATATATGAAATATAACCTGGAGATTCTACCTAAAATAGGCGGCATATAATTGTGCATTTCTGAACCGATAAGGCACAATGTTTTTCACTATGCAAGCATAAAAATGATAAGCATAAACTTCTCTAAAAAAAGATATAACTTCCTGAACATATAAGTTAATATATATATATATATATATATATATATATATATATATATATATATATACATACATATATATATATATAGAGAGAGAGAGAGAGACAGAGAGAGAGACAGAGAGACAGAGAGAGAGAGAGAGAAGAGAGACAGAGAGAAAAACAAACAGACAGACTGACAGACAGACAGACAGATAGATAGAGACAGAGACAAAAAGGCAGACAGAGAGATATAGAGATAAAATGATATAAACCAAGTGATATATTGTTTTCCTTTTCTTTGTTTGGTCTCTGTGACATAAGAACTCATATAACGAGAGTAGCAGGTACAGGTAGGTGGCACAATCAGAGTGCACGCTCTTTCAATTACTAGTGATTTATCAATCGATGGCTAATTATTAGAAATACTATATATTTCATGTGCACAGTGCGCGATGTGGTGACTATAGCACGTCATGAGTACTGGTGGTGTGAAACAGATTGAGCAACCGATAAACACACTAACCCGGCATTTAGGCCCGGCGTCCACCTACTACGATATGGCTCCGATATGGTCTACGATGCACCTCCCGATAAAAAATCAAAATCGCGTCGGAAGGGTCCCCAATATTGGGGCAGTTGACCACGTTTCTGCGATTAGACACCGATAAAAACCATATACAATGCGTGATGGATTGGCATGTCTAGACATATGTCTACGATTTTGCACCTTCCCGATATGTCTCCGATATTTGCTTTTTGTATCGGTGCCATCCTGACAACTTTCAGTAGAAAAATGATAGAAATCATCTAGTCTTAAGCCCAATACACATCTACCGATTTCGGAACATTTAACGGATGGTAATTTGTCTCAGGTGAGGTATCCTAATGGAGTCGGCCGTAGTCGGTAGATATAGCACAGCTAGGCAAGGGTTAGGCATGTTGATAAATCTAGTCGCCAACAATGGAACGTTGATAAATGACGCTTGATCGGGTGGCCGACATGGGCCGAGGTTTTACATAATTTGCCTATGACAAGTTCACCGACTCCTATACGATTTGGGAACTAATCGTTCAATCCTGAATCGGTAGAACAATTAAACGGGAGCTAGAAAAGGGACCACAATGAGACTACATAATGAATACTCTTGTAAAAGTGTATAGACGCTTGCATCATTGTTTATCCTTTATGGACACATGATGCCTGGAGGCATCACCGCGCTAAAGACGCATGATGCTTTGAGGCATCATTGTCCCAATATTAACAAAAATGTTTTAACAAAGAAATAGTAGAGCAACATTCATAAAATCCTCAGAAAATGTAGATCATATTTAGTATTTCTATTAAAAAGAAATAAAATATTCATGATTATGTATAATACTGCATGATTACAAACTTGGATATCAGTTTTAACTATTATGTGCCCGTTCTCTAGCCAGACAAACTGCAACCAGCACCCATCTTTATGGGAGTAGCTAGGCCCCAGGCAGCCGTCCTTAAAGGGTTAATATATTATGAAAAAATCCAGATGTATATGCAAATGTAGATAAACACTGCTCTTAAAAAAAAGAACAACGTCTATGGGACCCCTAACGGACCTAATCCTTATTGCAATATCATTGATTATCAGACTTAATTTCCCACTTCTGGACCACCGTAGCCTCGCTAGCCGTACCAAATGATCATATTTATACAGATTCCGCCATTTGGGTGGGCCAGAGCAGATCAGGCCTGTATTACTGTCATGGCGGGACCATGGATAAACAAGCTAAAACATGCGCACACATGGCGCCTGCTTCCCAAACAGACATCGACTCAGCTCCGGGCAATCTTTGCTTCCTGATTTCTATGACCAGCATGGAAACTAAGTGATGCAGGGGTGGGAATAGGAAGGGATAGGGGGCAGTACTTCATCACAGCAACCATACGGGTATTTTTCTGCAGTCGTGGCAAATTGTCTTGTTTCTTTTGTAAATCAAAATTTAATTCTATTGTCGTTCTTGTTGTTCGAATCCAATTAAGAAACTCCCCCTGTGGTATTGTAAAGCTGCGTTTTTTTGGTGGGGCAGTCGGGACTACACATGCCACCTGGTGGGGGAGTGGAGCGGCGGTATGGGGGCACTCTCCAAGCAGAGATCCTGCCTTTTTCTTCCTGTGCCGGTTTGTATCTCTGCACCGACCTGCCTGTTTCGGGAAAAATCTGTCCCATCAGTTAGTTTTTCAAATATCCTAAATTCTAACGCTTTGGGCAGTATTTTGTGTTCTACTTGTATATAGAGATGCACACATTTGTATGGTGAATGACTCACACTCATTTCTGTCATTTATGTAAAATCAGACATAATATTAGGGATTACTTTCTTCAGAGGGAAGCACCGAATGTGTTGCAGGGTTTAGTTTTTTAACATAACACATGTGCTCACTCGAAGGGGCAGTCTAGTCAACTGTGGATTCACATTATAAAGTGGTTTAAATCTGAAAAGAAAACAGGTGGATTGTCTATGAAGCTCATTTAACAATTCCCGTATTTCCCAACTCATTCTATAATAGTCGTTTGATATTCATAACATTCGACACTTGCCCTGTTTTGAATCTGAAGTGTTAGCTAGTCTACCATGTCTTTAGTGGATACCCGGGGAACTAGCATTGGGTTGAGGCAGAGAGTAGTAAGCACTAGCACCACAAAAGATCTGCTAGGGGGGTGGCATGGGGGTGGGTGGGGGGCGGAGCTAGGAGGATCTGCACAGACATGTCCCATGTGAGAATAAAATAGGGGTGTGGTAACAGGATCTCTGCCTCAACGTTCAGCATTCAAATCTCCTTTGCATGGACAAATAAGCTTTGCCTATGACTCAAAACAAGAGAAAACACATCAAAATATAGCATTTCCGCCATATTTTACAAGAGTTTCAAATAATGGTCATACCTGTATCAGTACGATGCAGAATGTTCAATAGCCTAGTATCAACGTCCGTAGGCATAATTATATAGAACTGCATCGAGAATCGTATAAATAGACAATACTCCACTTGTTTGGCTGGGCCGCAATCGTCATCGAGGCGAAGCCGAGTGACGATTATGGCATAGCCAAACGAGGGGGGTATTGTCTATTTTACGATTCGAGTGCGGTTCTGGATTTATCTTACCCCTTTCTATTGTTTAAATAACATAACAAATTCAGAATAATCAGAATATACTTAGCAAATCCACTATGCCACGGCCGTGGCGTAGTATTGTCACTTTACCATGGTGATCGTTGAGTATATTTTTCTAATGTTATTCCTATGACTAAACTTGTACCAGGGGTGAGATAACATTAGTAACTTGTACTGAGCGTATACGGTAGCAAATATTCAAGGGGCAATAAAAAGATAGATATTTACAGATAAAATCAGAAACATAATCGTATTTGTTCTGAGTCCCCATTCGCCATCAAGTTTGGATCGCTTCGAAATATTCACTCGGCTATCGCCTCGTTCACATTACTCTGCACTCCAAACTCGATGGCGAACAGGGAGATAGACCAAACACTCATCTATCTTAAGCCAAATGACCATCTACCGATTTCGGAATTTTTATGAACATTTGTCGACGAGAAACGTAGGGTAATTTGTCTCAGCCAAGCCATCCTAACAGAGTCGGTAGATGCAAAGTGACCGACTCCTTTACGATTTGGGAACTAATCGTTCAACCCTAAATCGGTAGATGGGCATTCGGCTCAAATCCTTAATTATAGTATCATAAAAACATACAGGGTGAGGCTGATAACGTTGGGAACCTGTACTCTTTATGATGTTCCGGTGGGGTGCGGGAATAGTAGGCATCGGGCTTTATTGCGGAAAATGATCGTCATCAATGCATTGATGCGAATATTATTGTCCTATATGTACACAAAAACTTAGTCGTATAGCCAAGCGTAAGCCTTATACCCCTTACCGCCACTTCCCCACAGAGATGTTCATTTGTGGTACAGTTTCTAAATAACAGTCTATTGTATATATATAAATGAATATATATATATATATGTATATATATATATATATATATATATATATATATATATATATATATATTTATATATATTTATATATATATATATATTTATCCTACCTCTCATATAAATATCCATAGACTTAACATAGTGTGACACTATGGCACGGTTATGGCATAAAACATTTATATGCCACTGGTGACATATGAAGTTACATGTGACAGGGTAGGATAAAATCTAAGCATCACTCAATTTCATATAATTGTTTTTATGCCATTCATCGTCTTCTCCCACAGATATCACTCAGCCTTGCTTAGTGATATCTTGGCGCAAAGACAATTCATGCCATAGAAACAATCATATCTATCGCTTTCAATCTGTAAACAGTAACACTATGTGACATCTTACTTAAGACTTTGCTAGGTAAGTGTTGGAATAGATTGGGACAGCAAATCAGAAGTACTAAGTAAATATCAGCCTTTTGAATTTATCTCACCCATCACATTGATAAATGGGCTAGCCTTTGTGACCTAATCCCCCATTGAGTATTTTTTTCTAATACTCAACGGGTGGTGGATACGAGTTCCCAATGTTAAGTCGATGGGAAAAAATACCAGGGGTGAGATAAAATACTGGACACAATGATGTAAGGCATTAGAAAAATAATGAATATTTTGTAACGTGTGACTGGTTTAGCGAGAAGCACGCCACAACGACGGCCGGACCAGCGTCTCCGTTGAGAAGCAGAACGCAGTGAGGACTTCCGCCAATCCCCGCATGCGCAATGACAACAATGACAGATCGATGCGCCAATTATCGTCCTAGCGGCCGTTTCCGGCAACGGACACCTCCACGCACCGTGCTGTTTTCCTACGCTGGTCCCCGTCGTGCTGCAATAACACAACCCCACCGCGAACTGCGCACCAGCGGAGGGGAGACGCCCACCGATTACTTCCGGTGCCTGTCTTTTCTGACGCATGCGTAGCAGGGCCGGTGTGCCGCTGGTTGCTGATCGGCTGCTGGAGGAGTGTGTTTGCTGGTTCCTGGCTTCTCCTGGTACGTCATGCATATTACCTCAGGAACAGGCGAAGAAACCGATTATCGTCTGCTTTTTCCCGCCACAGATTACGCAACAACGAATGTATCTGAAGCACCTCCATTCACACACTTAAAGGGAATCTTATTCGTTACAAAATAAAACATCGACCATTTTTAAAGTCAAATGCACATCTACCGATTCAGGATCGAACGATTATTCCCCAAATCGTGTAGGAGTTGGTGAACCGTTAGATAACCCGTCGGCCCGTGTCTACTACCACATCTGGGGCCATTTCCAATGTTTGCCAACTGGATTTATCAACATGTTCATAAACTTTTGGCAAGCAATTTAAGAACATCGAAAAACAACTCATTGGCGACAAAAGAACATCTTGGGGGGGGGGTCACTTATTTGCTGAGTCTTGCCTAGGTTCTTGCTTAGGTTCTTGCTTAGGTTCTTGCCTAGGTTCTTGCCTAGGTTCTTGCCTAGTTTCTTTCATAGCTTCTTGCCTAGCTTCTGGCCTAGCTTCTGGCTTAGCTTCTGGCTTAGCTTCTTGCTTAGCCTCTGGCTTAGCTTCTGGCTTAGCTTCTGGCTTAGCTTCTGGCTTAGCTTCTGGCTTAGCTTCTGGCTTAGCTTCTGGCATAGCTTCTGGCTTAGCTTCTGGCATAGCTTCTGGCCTAACTTCTGGCTTAGCTTCTGGCATAGCTTCTGGCTTAGCTTCTGGCATAGCCTCTGGCCTAACTTCTGGCCTACCTTCCGGCCTACCTTCTGGCCTACCTTCTCCGTCAGCGATAAACTATCGTTCCTATGTCGCTGACAAAAGTACATCAATTATCAGAAATCGGTAGATGTGAATTGGGCAGAAGAGGAAGATGTCAATGGCAACATGTGAGGGAGGCAGGAGACTAAGGCCCGGCGTCCACCTACTACGATATGGCTCCGATATGGTCTACGATGCACCTCCCAATAAAAAATCAATATCGCGTCGGAAGGTAACCGAATATCGGGGCAGTTGACCACGTTCCTGCGATTAGACAGCGATAAAAAACCCATACAATGCGTGGTGGATTGGCAGGTCTAAATTTCTATCGTAGTAGGTGGACGCCAGGCCTATGAGGGAGGGAAACAATATATGACTCTATTCTGCAGATCCACGGCGGCCTCTAGAGGCAGAATACGGAACTATTTTGTCCAAGTCGGTCGGTCGGAGCTGGTTCCTTCACACACCGATGGGTAAAGGTAACAGAGACGCAGGAACCAGCATATTAGAACTCTCCTCACCGGAAACACTCTTCTTTTCACCCTTTCCGTTTCAGTTCCAGTACGCCGACTTAAGCGTCCCCTAGTGGCTTAAAATAGAACCAATCAAAGGAAATGACAGCAGGAGGCGGGAACTGTGTCTTGTACCCGGTCTAACGGTGTAGTGGAAGGTGCATAAAAACCCAAGAACAGGTCTTTAGGTCCAGGAGAAAGTATTTATATAGAACTCCCTGACCATGAACGAGATGGTAATTTACGGTTTTTACGGACCGAGGCATCTATGCCGAGTTCCGTACAAACGGTAAATTATCATCGAGTTTTGTGACTTGTACAAGCATGGTTGGACGTTATATATTTACTATATACCCGAAATTTAAAAAAAAATCAATTCCATTTGGCTTAACAACCAATTTCTTAATAAACGTGTGTGGTAAGGTGGTCCGTATTTTAGTGTACGGACCAGCGGTCCGTACAGTATTTTTACGTCATATGCCGAAACGGTGCGTATTTACAGTATATACGGCATGGGTATATAGTAAAGTATATAATGGGATGTCATTATCATATTCCCCAGGTGTAGTAAAGGTCTTGATTTTAACTTTAATTCAATTTAGCATCACTTCAAATGGACACCATTGATGTTTACATTCAAATATTCCTCTATGTAATCTCCGATTAGTTGATGCGTAATAACATCCGAGCGACAGCGATGATATTATGTCGTCAACTACGAGGAGATTACGGATACTGGTATACAAATCTAGTCTTGATTGTATTTATTACTCATCGATAAGATTAATAACAAAAATGGACCATATACAAATACGTAGAATGACTACACATTCCATAAGGCCACATCCTTGACAGTTCACGCATGGTGGTAATTCGGTGCATACTTACAGTTATATACTTTGCGATTTTTCTGTTTTTCTAGTATAAAAAAATATTTTATGATAGTTATTTCTGATGATAAATGATATTATTATGGCTGATTATGAATAAGTAATATTGAATTAACATACAAGAAACTTATTTAAAGTATATGTGATTTCACCTCATTATGGGTGGGACTATTTTCCCGGAACCCTCTGCTGCGAAGCCAAGTGAAAGCTGACTGGACCAAATTGAGTTGCTTTCTGTATTCATCTATATACATGAATTCCTAATGGTTTCTAGGTATATCTTCCAACTCGGTGAGTATTTCTAACCAAAATATCTCTGAACAGATTCCAGTCAGCCACACTCACTACGTCTCTATGTATTACCCATTGATGTGCCCATCAACTTCTCATAACCTGTGTTATTCACAACCAGCCCATACGTTCCTCCTTACACAACACCCGTATGGAATAATGCAGGTTCACATTCATCCATACGCCATTTGCACGTCCCCTGAGCGATAACAGGGGGAGGTGAATGGTGCACACGTCCTGATAGGAGGCTGCTTAATGCCGGGGGGTTGTTTGGAGTACGCCCAACTCAGTATCATCTGTCAACAAATTCGGCATTTTCAACGCACCGTGGCGCCACCTGGACGTCGTCTGGTAAACTGGATCCGGGAGAAAAAGAGCGCCGGGCGAAGAGGCAATAGAGCGATCTTTGATCGCAGATCCTGCCTAAAAAACGCGTCCAGTGCGCTTTATAAGAGTCTGTGTGTAAATAAACATGACCAGAGCGGGTCCGCGCAGAGGGGATGGGTTGGGGTGGAAGGTAGGGCTTGTTCTATATCGGCTCTGTAGCGTTGTAGGCTAAGCGTACGACTCTATAGGCCTGTTTCCATTGCCTGACAAACATTGTGTAGATTGTGTGTGTTCTCCTAATAGCTTATTTCCATTGGCCATCACCGATATACAGTCAGGAACCACCAACGGACCTTAGCACTAATGACACCTAAAAGAACACAGAAAATCTACACAGTGTTTGTCGGCCGATGGAAAAAGGCCTTATATGCCTGTTTCCACTGGCCAAGGAAAAAGTGTGTAGATTCTTTTAGTTACCAAGAAAGTCCATCAGGGGTGCCACCGACTGTGCATCGGTATCAAGAAAATTTGTCAGGGTAGTAGTTTACACATAGGCTCAAAGCTTTCACTCAGTGGTGGATGGTGCCACATTGCATAATCTGAGCAGAAAAAGTTGTGGGTCATTTCACACGCTGGGTCGTTTCCATTGAACGTTTTTGGTCAACAAAACGTCTGTCGGTGGTTCTTGACTGTAGATCGGTGGCAGGAAGTTGGCCTATGTAAGGAAACAGGCCTCATACTGTGCCATTGTCATCTCTTTATTGCAGGATTTTCTTGTAACCCCTATCGGGAAAAAACTAACCTTGATACGATGAATCATTTTTCTGTATGAACAAGAACAAAATGAAAAAGTCATTTCAGAATTGTCTCTGGATAGTGGAAAAGATATATAAGCCTTATTCTGGTTTCTGAACTCGTTACAAGTCTTCAAGGGCCTTTTTCTCTTTGCTAATTTGTATGCCTGTTTCCATTCAGCGACCTGGCGTCAGTGGTTCACGATTGCAGATCGGTGGCAAAAAGTCGGCCAGTGGAAAATGGCTTATAAGGCCCTTTTTTTCATTGGCCAACAGAAACGGTGTAGATTTTCTGTGATCTCCTAATAGCCTATTTACATCTTGCGTAAGCGTCGATGATTCGTGACTGTATATCCATGATGGCCAATGAAAATAGGCTATTGGGAGAATACAAAAAATTAACAATGGAAACGGGCCTATAGATTGCGAAATGCACTGTTGGTTGTACCAGTATACTAGCAGTATACCTAGGCCGATAAATAATCTAATAGATAGAAAGCCTGAAGTACAATTCAAGCTCTCATCATGAATTAAATGGCATATTCTTGACGATTTCCATCGAACAATTCTATTCATTTAGTTGTTTTATATGCATATATCCCCACTCATCGTACTGCAGAAAATAGCTATAAATCCAAATATATATATTCCCCGCGTTTCAATTATCATTGCTTTTTGTACGCAATAATATATTTCAATTCCTTTCAACATTAACCAGCACCGGAGACTTGAAAATGAAGCTAATGCGAATAAAAGATGCTGCGAAAACCACACAGAATACAGTCCCGTGCTAAATATTGACACAGCGTACCTTTACACGGCTTCCCCTTTGTACCCCTGCCGTGGATAGCTCACAAGAGATAGGCAAAGCGGTCGTTGACGTTTTCCGGCGCGCCATGGCTTGTTTTGCTGTGTGGTGTGAGAGGGGTGGGTGTGAGTCGACCCGCCTCTGTGTGAGCTGCTCTGTTGGTAGGCGCAGGGCTCTGGTTTAGGCCCAGTGTTGACACATGGGTTGTGGGCGCGTCTTGTAATGTTGACATCCCTCATTGGTCATTGATCGGGAGTCTGGGGTTGACGTGGAATAGCCTACTAAGCACTGCAACCTACACTAACGCGTATTAGTCGTTGTGTCGCACTTGATATACAAATCTTTTAAAATCATGGTATTTAGTAGAAACTGAACGAAAGTAGACCTGACCAGAGTATGATAAACCTAACACTACTAACTCGAGTTCAGTAAAGTATTTATCCTACCTCGTCTCCAATGATTCATTTGTTACCTGCATGCAATAAATAACACTTTACTGCACACTCGCCAGAATAGAGTCGGCCAATGTTAAGCCTATGGTTTTTTTTACTAGGGGTAGGATAATATCCTAAAACTGGATGAGATTTAACCTTGTCCACCGTATTCCACGACTGGAGTTTGGCAAAGTGACTTCATGAGGCGAAGCCGAGTGAAGTCGGGAGCCAAAACTCCAGAAGTGGAATGTGGTGGCCAAGATTGAAACGAATCAGGTTTTGATTTTATCCTACCCTATCTGCTCGATTTTGGAATATTACATAATAACAATGCTGTATGCCACTAGTGGCATATAAAACTCCGTATGCCAGTCAGCGTGGCTACGGAAACCCAATGTTAAGCCTATGGGATTTTATATTAGGGGTAGGATAAACTTATTTATCATCCACCTAATACATATAGTATTTATATAGAATGTCCTGACCATACTGTACAAGGGACAAGACAAAATGAAAATTTATGTTAAATACGGAGCGAGACGTTTACATCGAGTTTTGTATTTACCCTAAATTTTCATCGAGTTTTGTACCTTGTACAAGCATGGTAAGGGCATCCTGTATTTATTATTTACCCGAAAATGATGAAATCTAACCGAAACTTACTGTAATGATCATAATTCAGTCAATTTTGACACTCCGATAATGCAACTTCATCAATAAACTGTGATACTAATATTTCGATGTTCAATACTATAGAGGAAACCAATGAGGGTTTAGGGTCTGAGATATTATTACATACCTGTAGCCAAACGTCAGTGAAATATTGCCCGCTCACAGGGGTGTAGTATATCGCGACTACGGCCCACTATGGTGCGCTTTGTCATACCGCAAGATTCTAACGTGTATGTAACTAACTCGCCGCACCTCGTATTCAACGTCATCGCGACCAAAAACAATATGGCGAACGATGTCGAATCGCGACTTTAATCTTGCGATACACGCCCCCCATAACAACTACAGGTTCCTAATGACCAATCGTCGAGGTAACTAACGTTTGGCTCTCACCTGACACAGTTTAAATTGTTAAATATGCGAAAACGATCGATAATAACAACACGATCCGCAATGGGGGACGCACAGACACGCTTACGCTGGTTCCTGGCGTATCTGCCTCCACACAAGTCCGATCGCACTTTCCCAGCAGATCTTTCGCAATTTCCCAGCAGATCTTTCGCGGTACTATCGCTTGCTAATACACACGGCCACAGGAAGTAGAGCGCAGAACCTCTGCGTGGAGAGTGGATCTTTCGCTGGGGCTCCACGTTGTCAACGTCATAATTACGTTGGCTACCAGAGTTCCAGTACCACGTCGACCGTTGCCGAGTTTTCCCGCTAGCGGGCCGCGCTGCGTGTGCGTACAAGGATGGGAAGACACTGGCAGTATCACGACAGGGAGGGGTTGCAGGAAGAGAGTCGACGACTTGGAAAGTTAACAAAATGGCCTTTTGTTATCAAATTAAGGTATGTAATAATAAGAAAACGTCCTGACTGTGGCCAGAACAGGGCATTTTCTCATAGTATCCCATCGAGTTGGAATCACGTAGTGATTCACAAGGCGAAGCCCCGTGAATTACGTAGTGATTTAAATGAGATGGGATCGAGCTCTGACACTAAACTTGAATTGGTTTCTGCTTTTATCTCATCCTTCACATTGACTAATGGGCTATCATTTGTGATATAATCCCCCAGTGGATATTTTTCCTCATGGGCGTTAGAGTTCCCAATGTTATGTCTATGGAGAAAAAATACCAGGGGTGAGATAAACATAGCAACATTTGGCCAACGTGTTCAGGATATAGCAGCATATGGTCATCATGTTCAGTGCACATAGCAACATGTGGCAACATGTTCAGTGCACATAGCAACATGTGGCAACATGTTCAGTGCACATAGCAATGTGTGGTCAATGTGTTCAGTACATTGTGGTATGGAACCCTGTTCTGTATATTATTATAGACCTATGAACAAAGTCAGAGTAAATACATACTGCTCCTAGGGGTACAGTTATCGTACACAGAATGCACTGTATGCCGTGATTCTTTGTACCGGTGCCTTTGGGTATCAACAGACTGCACCCTTTGACTAACAGACTGCATCCTTTGAGCCTCACCTGCACGCTTTGACTGACAGACTGCACCCTTTGAAAAAATAACGCATTTTGATTGGTCGAGAGGCCGACAACAGAATTCTAGGCGCAAGATTCAAAAATGGCGGATCCCTTCACTTCGCGAGTTCTATGGCGTTGTACAGTAACTACGGAGCGAATTAGTGCGAAAATACATCAAACTTCGAGGTGGAATACGATAACGAATTACGTGATACACTTTAGATAGCTTAGATATGCGAGAAATATCGATTTAGATACGTTCACGGGCCGAGCGGGCAACTCGTCGATGTCAACAAATGCAAAACCCCTGTCATACACTGCATCGCTCGAGTACAGCTATCCAACGGGATGATCGAGCATAGCAGGGTGATTGAGCGGTAATGTATGCGGCGATATAATGTATGCGCGGCTGCGCAGTGATCACTTCCGATTATCAACTTCCGGTATGTCTGCTAACGTACACATCGTCTTTGCGAGTTGTAAAATGTGACTTCGGCGTCGAATTACGGTCAGTTTTAGCTATTTAAGAACGAATTAAGGTATATGATAATATGAAACCATAATGATAATATGAAATTCGTTCTGAACTCGCCGTGCCGGCTCGTTCAGAACGAATTTCTCCGAAACAACTCATAAATCTACACCGTACTGTCACCATAACTATGGTTTCACATAATACTTTTATGTTATATGGTGAAACAGTCCGTATTTATGATATATACGTCATGGGTATATATGATGAATATATATACACAACATTGACTGGTTTCAGATACAAACGACCATATATGCTGCTTGGAGCTGACGCATAATGATATCTGAATGCATGTGAGGATATTGCACAGAGGCAACTCCGAGGAGTTTAAAATCACTTTTATCTGAAATCAGTCTATATTGCATTTATCATCCACTTTTTCCTGACAAGTGGGGTACTGATATTTGTTCATTTACGTATGCACTATTTTTTCATACACACTATTTTTCAGTATGCGCCGACCTTTACAACCAGGAGCATACACCATATCCGTATGCTCCCAGTATGTAGATACACACTGACCATGTGTATACCATGGACACTATGTATTAGGTGGATAATAAAACATGTTATGCACACAAGTTAAAAACCTCGGTTCCTGATTCACATTGCGAGGCCAAGACGTAGGTACGCTGCAGTTTGATATCCCTTATATATTCATTTTGCACTGTTTAAAATACTTGATTATGAGTTTATTGTATTTTTCACTGAGAGCATGTGTTATGCCAAGGACTCATTTTTTTAATATATTATACCTCGGTTCTTGAAGGGATGATACTATTTTCTCTTGGTAGGCGAGATCCTTAAAATCAGTCTCAGATGACTGAGATCTCGACCCCTTTATTCGTTATACGTACTTTGTAATTCTAGACCTCCTGTAATCGTCTTGTACCTATCTATGACGAATAAAGAAATGATTAAAAAAAAAGATTAAAAAAAGACAACCGTATTACTGCCTTTTTGTTAGTGTGTCTTTACACCACTATGTGGTCTGCTGGGGTGGACAGAAATTACCAATCTGTTCACCCTCTTGGTCGCCTCGCCTCCTCGTGGTGCAGACCAGATATGCTTGCGCACAAGCATAACTAAAGCGACGGGGGTGGTTGGGGAGTTAGCTCAGTGGTAAAGAGCATTGGACTTTGTTGATTCGGGTCCCACTGCAGCCACTTTTCTCCGTCACCCCCCAGTATTGGTAGATTTACTGCTATATCAAAGGCCAATCCTTCTCATACCATGTCTATGTGGAGTGGGAAGTAAAAGAACTCTGACCTCGGCAAATGTGTAAGGGTGGGATTTCTTCCTACATTCATATCATAGATTTGGTCAAATCCAAAGTAAGTCTAATTGAACAAATTGGACGTTAAACTACCAAAACAAACAAACAAACACCACTAAGTAGAACCGTAATATCCACTAACCTCCTTATTGCCTTGCGTGTCGTTGCTCATAAGACCCGGCACACAAAGTAGAACTAATCAGGGCGTAATTGAATAATGTCATTGAGAGTTGGTCCAAGGAAGAGGTATTAATCAGTCTCCTGTCATAGTCTCTGTCTTACAGTATAAACCCAATAGACCAAAACTGTTCTAGGAGAGTGAGCACGTGTAGCCCTTGTAGCAGTCTCCAGAAACAACCTCTCCAAGAAAAATCATCAACTGCAGCCAAACATTTACTTGTAAATTTCTGGTTTCTACATCCCTATTGTTAACAATTTTATTGGTTTCTATGTGTAGCCATTAGTCATATAATTGCCTGTATTAATTGATACCAATATTGACTGCATTAAGACAGTCATTATTCTGTAGTAGCTCCTTCCTGACTTGATGCTGACCAAACTACAGTCATATAGTAAATGACATGTTTCCCCTCATTATCGTTCACTCTAGTTCCCTGTCTGCCCACATGAGGGCAGGGGGCTCTGACATGACTACCTGAGTTATCAATGACATGAGCGGCCCTCCTGGCATGTGCGACAGACTGAGACAAGACTAGTCAATCCTCACTGGCTGTTGCTCAACTGCAGCGAAATGCCACCTGCTGTCTGTATATGAGCCGTATAACCTTGACTGAGTGGTATCTAGAACATAGAGTGGTATCTAGAACATCTATGTTTGAGCTCTTACCCCTTACACTTAAGGTCTACACCTATCTAGTCTAGGCCTCTAGGCTCCACAATATGACTCGCTTAGCCAAGTGACTAGCCAAATGCCTAGCCAAATGAATGTTTTGTTTTGGATTCAGATACTGATTATGCCCCAGTCACACTGGCGTAAAAAACGGCGTTTCTTCTACATATTTTAAAGGATGCAAGTTCCGCGTATTTAGTACGTATTTCCAACGGATTCACATTCGAGTACGTTTCTTGTACGCTTTTCTATGCATCTTGACTTATATGCGCGTTCTTTTACGGGAAGAAAATGCGTAGAGAAAAGTTTAAAATTTTTAAAACCTATTCTGACACCGCATATTTTGTACGTTTCTTCTACGTTTGTGTACGCATTCCGACTTTCATTTATGTATCTCCCAGTTTTCCTGCGCATCACCGCACATTTGTCAATTTCAAAATGCGTAGAAGAACGTAGAGGTGCGTACACGGGAAAACGGCGTTTTTTACGCCAGTGTGACTGGGGCATTACACATTTGTTTCTAATTCATAGCCGATTTAAGGCTATGCCATTAAGCTAGGTAGTTCTCTTTGTGATAAATTGGTAGCACATAATCAGTGACCTGCACTGCACAAATGTGTTAACTCTTTTCATTTTAAGGCACACCAATAAATGACTGTTATGTGTCTACTGCAGAGCGCCACTGCAGTGTGCCACTTACTCCAACCAAGTTTGATTTCTTCCGTGGGCTCAGAAGTCGGTCGGTGGTACCATAAGGCCCGGCGTCCACCTACTACGATATGGCTCCGATATGGTCTACGATGCACCTCCCGATAAAAAATCAAAATCGCGTCGGAAGGTTACCTCATATCGGGGAAGTTGACCACGTTTCTGCGATTAGACACCGATAAAAAACCCATTCAATGCGTGGTAGATTGGCATGTCTAGACATATGTCTACGATTTTGCATCTTCCCGATATGACTCCGATATTTACGTTTTGTATCGGTGCCATATCGGTAGGTCTAAATTTCTATCGTAGTAGGTGGACGCCAGGCCTAATGCATAAGGAGGGAGAGAGAAAATATATCGCATAATTGGACAATTGTGCGAAATGCCATTATCGGTGGTAATAATCTGCAGCTGGAAACGCCGCATCAATTAGCATGTATCCTTAGATCTGAACTCATTCATGTACGAACGTGGTATCTCCAGAATGCCACCTTGGCTGTCGCTGACTGATATGGCAATTTGCATTGATCTTAGTAAAGCCACAATGCGACATTTACTGCTGTGGGCACAGAATTCCCTGTGGCTTTGGGCGCTTTCTCGTTTGAGTCACCAGCCAGTTTATTCAGCAATTCAAGATGGCGCGTTCCTGAAGGAGAAACATTGATTAAAATAAAGTATTAGTATTGGGACAGCAATTTGCCCTTTGGTTCCACAGATGTTTCAATTCAGCTCCATTCTCTTCGCAGCTCAAACACCTCTTGGCATCAGCCAACCGAGCAAATATTACATTTTCACGATCGATAATTGTGAAAAGAAATCAGGATATTTCAATCTAAAGGTAATGAAGTAGCGGTCGGAAGTACCCGGGTTTGACCAATATTTTGTTACTTGACCTAACAAGGCCACAATAAAACCTGGTAACGGAAAATGGATTTCAAATTTTGTGAAGAGAAATTCTACAGATAACTCGCAAAAGGAAATTCAATACTCAGATAATTTTGTGGTGTAAATAAGCTCACTGTAGAAAGTTTTAATCCCCACGTTTTTAAAGGTCCTTTCTGCGGTGTTCCCTCATCCTTTATTTCCTTTTTTTTGAAAGGATGGGCTTTTAATATGAATAATAATTTTTCAGATGAGACAATGCCAAGAGCGATACAATTGACCGAATAACATTCCAATTTTCTAATTGATTAATGACAATTCAATTACTCTCCCTTTAAATCTTCCATATGAAGCATGAGGCTGACTTGATCTTAATCCTCTTAGATAATCGAATGGATTTAACCCCATGTGCATTTAACCTAATCTCGAGAACGAGACAATGCCTCTATTACAGCCATTACGAATTCTGCACAAAGACCTATATTTGACATGTTACACAAATATCATCTTTTTTTAATGGAGAAGAAACTTTAGCCTTCCTATGCGCTCTTTATCATACCATTTGGTTCGTCATTTAATTATATTTATTCACTAACTGCTGTTAATTAATAATCTCCTTATATGAATAGGGTTAAGGCCACTTCAGGGGATGCAAAATAAGAAACATTTGTATCAAACTTTGATTTGTGAAGTAGTTATCAGTCAAAAATGCCTGTAGTTAGAGAATTGAATGCACCTGGATCATGATGTTTTGTTGTAACTAAAGTGTTCTTAGGGGTCAAAAGGTCATAAGGCAATTGCCTAAGAGGAAATTAGTCTTCAAGGTTATAGTAGCAGTGAGCAATCTTCCAGATATCTTTTCCAAATTCTAATTTTACGACAAAATAGGACAAAACTAATGAATGTTACATTTTGAATATTTGTTAGGGTACATGTGTATATCGCAAGACCCTTGCAGCATAAACCTTGTTTATCTGTTTAGATTAAGGAGACTATTATCTTAAGTACTTTTTAAAGGCATAAGAGTGCTGAGGTGATAAGAGTCTGAATGAAATGTATGTTGCATTATGCTACATCTGTACGGTTGTGTAAATATCAAATAATATATTCTAATCGAAACAACAGTAATTTGCACTGGACGTATACGTCAATTCTCCCCTTGAATATTTCAAAATAGACTTTTGCGAGATTCATTATTCTATGTATTTCCTGTTTTTCTTATAAAGCCGCCTTATTTTTCGGTATGGTTGTTCAGAACTTACAAATACTGCCTTAACTTTGGGGGATCTTAATAACTGTTAAACAGTTATGAGACGAATGCAGGCAAAAGATCTTTATTGATACACTTGTAAACATAAGGGGGCCTGTAAATCTCTATTCTTGCAGGATATGAAATATCATTATGGGGGAATAGACTGAGAAAATGAAAAGGACAATAAATATTGGATAAAGGCTCAGCTCATCGGATACAAAAGCGTAGAACATATTGATGTGACATAGACAAGAGTTTGGGTAGATGACAGAATACTGATACCATCACTTTCTGATCCCATATTGTTGGATGATATTGATTCTTCGTTATGTAACTGGACAAGCAATGTGTATTCAGGCTAATTCTATTGAGTCTCTATTTTATGACAAGACAAGCGATATACATACATGATATTGACTTGTTTACATACAAGCGGTCGTATGCTCCGCGGAGTTGATGCGTAGTAATATCCAAGGATGCCTATGTATTTCTCAGGATAAATAAAGTTCTTAAAAAAAAATTAAAATAAGGATATTGCGTAGAGGCAACTCCGAGGAGTTTACAACTACTTTTATCTGAAACCAGTCAATGTCATATTTATTATCCACCTTTTCCTGCCAAGTGGGGTACTGATATTAGTTCATTTAGGTACGCAATATCTTTTCATACGCACTATTTTTCCGTTTGCGCCGGTTTCTAAAACATGGAGCATACAGCATATCTGTAGACGAGAGAATTGAAGGGTGCTCATGCAGCCTCTGCCTGGAACCTATATATACTTTATGCAATATTGCAATTATATATATATATATCGTCCGGTGTCTTGCATCGTTGCTCTGAAGGGCTCTTGAAGACGTGTTGCCGGCCCTCTCGAGTCAATTGCCGCTCCTTGACTTTTCGCTGCCGCTTCTTGACCGTCTCTGGAATGTAGTGGTGTGGTGAAGAATTCGTCGTCTTCTGCCCGGGGTTTTTGTGAACCATTTACAACTAAACGGTCCATAGCTGCTACTAATGATTGAACTTGGTGCTTTAAGTCGCTCATTTCTTGCCACATGGTAGCGTTTTCGAAATGTAATGATGCTAACCATGGTGCCGGTGCCCTTTCGGTGCCCTGTGTGTTGCCGCCATCTTGATTTCGTCGTGGTCGGCCCAGCGAAGTAGCGATGTCTTCGCGTTCGATTTCTTCGTCTTCTTTAGCCAATTCATTTACCTCTGCCGCAATTTGACAAAACGGGCATTCCTTATGTGACCGAGCGTCAAATTCTCTCATGCACTTTAAACACTTTCTCATGTTGAAAAGTGTCAAGTCGCCAGTCAAAGTTTCTTCCTTCACAAAATTTTTGTAGAGAGAAGTGTTCTGCGCGGCAGTTAATGAAGTTAATTTTTGTAGAGAGAAGTGTTCTGCGCGGCAGTTAATGAAGTTGTGAGGCTCAATGCCTAGTCCTCCACCAACTACCATGCCCTCTGGTAGGGGCGCTGTGGGTCCTGGTAGCGGACTGGTGCGCCATCTGGTAGTATCTTCTGGTACTCCTGGCTGGTTATATTTATATAAACGTCTCTTTATATTTCACATATATACATAATATGTGTATATATGTGTGTGTGTATCCCTGTACTGTCTAGCAAATATATAAGTAAACCTGGTATTGTCAAATGACGGGACGCTTAAAAAGATAGAACCACGGCATAGGGAAACTCAATACTTCTATCACTGTCATGAGGGGTGCAGTATGAGAAAAAGAAAACAATGAGGAGGATTAAGACTGGAAGGAGATGCTTAAACGGCACCAGTGTTCTACCCCCAACGTTGGCGGGCTGGGGAGTCAGCAAAGTCAATACGAAGAGAATCTGTAAATAGCCTCATCCTATACACCTAAATGACACCAAGTCATTCGCATCACCATAGGATGTCACCATTTAGGTGCCATATTCTCCTTGAGTCGATGGGCCTCGGATTCATGAATAGTCGGTCATTATGACGTTGGTAGGAAGAGCGAGCTTTGCCCATGCGCAGTAGCCCATCAAATTTGCATAATCATGCTTTGATTTTCAGCGTCCATTTTGTCGTGGCCGTCAGAGATTTGGCATCTTGTCAGATTATTGTATCGGCTGGAAATATTTATCTGTATCTGTTTGAATCTGTCTGTGTGTAGGAAACTCAAACATGGTGTAAAAGGTTTTCTCTCTTCTAGTATCATTAGTATAAATGTTTTACATTTAATGACTTTCGTTATTGATTTTTCTAGATATGATTTTAATAGTGGTGAAATCTTGTGTAAAAGAAGAGTTTATTTCGTTATTGGAAAAACATTTACCTTTTTTGCGTTTAAGTGGAGTTCATAAGAAAAGAATCCAATCGTTCCTGGAAATCAGATTCCTTATTGATTTGTTGATGCCACGGCTTATCAATAAAGCGACAAGACTTTAAAGGTTGCAAACTATATCCGAATACCGCATAGTAGTTTCTTTATAGCAATCCGCTTTCCTATTGCTTCATGACATTTTTTTTTTGTGTGCAAAAACTTCATTCATTTATTTTACATCAAATTACATTCAAATTACATTCAAATATATTTTCTCTGTTAAAAACATAATGTAAGACCTGTGGTCAGACTGTTTTGCTCCCTTTTTTTTATTTTATGATGAAAATAAAACTAATCTTACCTAATGTCTGACCGATAACTTTCTTATTGCCATGGATTGCTTCATGACATTGATTCAATTTCTCAATTTTATACAGAGCTTCTCCGTAGCTGTTACATACCTATGGCCAAATGTTGATGAAATGCTACCCGCTGCTGGGGCTGCAGTATAAATAATGTGTATAAAGTGGCGGTTTTTTTCCATTATATTTACGTATCTGATAATAAAAAAACATAGTATCTGATCTGTAGGGATGATATTCTCGTTGTTTTGTGTTATGAAATACTCCCCTCCACCCCTGGCGTCAGGGCATATTCTATGGGACAAATTACATGAAACAGCCATCCCCACGGGTTCAGTTATACCTATGGCCAAACGTTTATCAAATACTAGAGTGAAAAAATTCTTTCTTCAAATTGTCGGGCTCCCCTTCCCCTTTGGGGTGTGTGGAGGCCGTTTATTTTTCGAGAAAAAAAATCAAATACTACCCACTGTTAGGGATACAGTGTAAATAGTATTCAGGCTCACTGAGACGTACTTTATTCCCGGGCGCACTTTTTTTTTTTTTTTTTTTGTTTCAAGTCTTTTATTGACAGAAAAATTTACATGTATTTCAGAAAGTGATACATCTATAGGTCAAGTCAATAAAAGAAAAAACAAAGATACCAGCTCAGTTATGGAGATATCCGTCACTGGTTTTCAGCTGATATCCAAAGAGATAGTCACAACGTCAGTGCTCAAAAACATCCCAGTATGCACTGTTTCATGGTTTGACATGATATTTCTCGAGTTTTGTTCATTGACATAAATTTTATCCATCAAGACATGAGATAAATAATAATAGTAGGTTATAATATATAATGAGTAGTATATATTGGATATAATATGAGGCAAAGATATCAACCTAAGTGTATAGGATATATAATAAATAAAAATCCTGATTATCTTGGTATAGACTCGTACAATATCGTTTTGGTGAGTTTTTTGAATTCAGGATATGTCTCTGTTAGTCTAGTGATTACAGGTAAGGAGTTCCAATGGTATGATCCAGTATATTCAACGCTTTTAATGTAAGCTTGCGTGTTGGGTTGCAAGAGTTTTAGTACTGGGGCCATGAACAATCTTGTGTTTAGATTTCTTACATCAAGATATTTTACGTCTTTCGTTCGGAGATACATAAAATTACTCAGATGAGACCTTCGTCGTTCACTAAGATAGGGAAGTTCAGCTCTTTTGTGAAGTTCATAGATACTAGTATAGCAATCCGCCTGTAAAATAATAGGGAGACATTGATTTTGAGCTCTTTGTATTTTTTCGAGCATATATTTCGGTGCATTATAGTAAAGTAGGTCCCCATAGTCGAAATAAGGCAGTATAAAACATTTGTAAACTCTGAGCGCCGAGGTTTTGTCTAAGAAGGGTCTAAGTTTACCTAATTGGTAAATACGATGACCGACTTTCTTCAAAATTTCTTTAACATGTGAGTCATATGTAAGTCCTGAATCTAGCTGGTAACCTAAATATTTGTAGATTTTTACATTTTGAAGTTCCAGTCCTTTCATAAAAAGGGATACATGACCGATTTGTCTGTATTTGTGGGTCGACCCAAATGTCACATACTTTGTTTTTCCAATATTGACTGTAAGTCTATTTTGGTCGCACCACAAATCAAACTTATCGAGCGCATGTTGAAGTTTCTCCCGGATTTGGTCATTTGTTGAGCCTTCAACAAAAATAACTGTATCATCGGCGTATAATTTGATGTTAACATCCGGTATACATGAAATTAAATCATTAATATAAAGCAAGAATAAAGTCGGGCCTAAATTGGAACCCTGTGGGACACCGCAGACCAGCCCATCCTCTCCCGATAATAATCCATTTGCTTTAGTTTGTTGCACTCTATTCTTCCACATAACTTCCTGAGGTGTTTCTGCTGCCATAATCCTCTCACAGTCGTTTTCGGTTCCGCATTCCTCCGCCATAGTGTACTGGTACGCTCGCTCGACCGTGTCAAATAGCCCTCCTTGGTACTTAATTAGACTCTTATGTAAGTTTGACAGCGGTGCGTGGTGGCTTTGAAAGGCTACCCCGTCGGGTGTACGGACTGTTTTCGCCTCCTCGATATTTACACCTGGGTGATCCCGATTTAACAGATCCAGTTGAGAATACCTGTAGATTTTATCTTCAACTATAATTTGGGTGCCTTTGATCTTGACCGATAGCCCGTTTTTCCTTCCTATCGCTCCTACTGCTCTAAGATCCTTTAACTGCTCGTATTCCTCTTGTGAAAGTTCATCATGGATCGATACCTTTCTCCATGAAACCAAGCCTTTGAGACGAAATAATTGTTTATAGATCTGGGGCTTTACAGCAGACGATCCGAGAACAATAACAATATCCCTAGGGCGGGCATTGTTGGTATATTTTCCTCTTCTATAGGCGTGTTCGATAGGTATCTCACTAGGCACAAGCCCGATGTCAGCTATTAACTGGTTTATTATATCACGTGGGGGTTCATTAGGTGCTTCATTTTTCCCGGAGATAATCAGTAGCTTTTTCCTTTTGTCACCCTCATACACTTTCATTTTTTCTTCATTTTTGATTGTCTTTAGTCGTATTTTGAGCATATCTTCACACAATCCAGTCATCAGGGTACTTGAGTTGTTTGCATTGGCAGTAAGGCTAACAATTTCCTTTTCGCTATTGGCAAGTCTATTTGCAATATCCTTGAGTAGCATGGCAGTCGATTTGGCGTCCTTTTCAGTAACCTCTAGTCTTTTTTGGATTTTATCCAGAGTATTTGCTGTTTTTGAGGAGATTTGTTCCTGTTCTCTAACTCTGATTTCAAGTTCGTTTACTTTCTCTATGACTGACAGCATATTGGAGTTTGGCTTCAAGGGCGGTAAGTACTTGGCCTTGTTGTTGCCTTTAGCCGGTGTTGGTGACTTACTTGGTGTGTCCGCCATGTTAGAGTCGCTATCCTTGTTAGCACGATGTTTTTTTGTCGAGGTTCTGGTTTCACGGATCAGTTTAGGGTCAGTAGTTTCCATGTTGGCTTGCTCCGACATCTTATGGAGGTTATACAGGTGTTTTGGGGAGGTAAAGATTCAATAATCCATGTAACAAGTCACTAAGAGTTCGCGGGCCACGTAACACGTCCGTCTACCACTGCACCGGTATAGTGTACCTCGCAAGTACACACAATGACTTTTTTCATGTTGTAAAGCCCAATGCCGATCTACCGATTTCGGAACATTTATGTACCTTTTTCGGCGACAAACGGGCGGTAATTTGTCTCAGCCAGGGCATCCTAGGGGAGTTGGTTGGAATCGATAGATGTAGGACAGCCAGGCAAATGTGAGCCACGGTTTAGTGAACCACTTCCTTCAGATGTCCTTTTGTTGCCGACAAGTTGTGGTTTCTATGATAAATCTAGTCGCTGACAGCGGAACATTGGTAATTGGGGCTTGATTGAGTTATGTAATTTGCCTGCGACAATTTCACCGACTCCTATACGAAATCCTATTTGCGAACTAATCGTTCAACCCTTAATGGGTAGAAGGGCATCGGGCTTTAGATGTGTACTAATAAGAAAACATAGTTAGTGATCCTGAAGCGATACCGTACTCGGCCTTTTGTCCCAAAATATACGTCCCTCCACCGCTGGCGTTGGGACGTATTCCATGGCACAAAATATATGAAATTGTCATACCTACGGGCCCAGTGACCGCGTTTTCTCTTATTACCACTCTCTGTTATAACTCTGTGACATCTACAGTCTGTTCCCTCATCTGCGTCAATGAATAAATCCCAGCAGGTTCTCGGTTTCTGAAACGTTGGCTATTGGTTTATCTAGCCATGAGACATTTTCTAGCAATACTTTCAGTCTTGTACCTCAATATCGTGGCATGAAAAGGTATGTTTTACTAGGTTGTCGTTAACTATCTGTGATCAGTTTTAATGTCCAAAAATTGAAATATTAATTATTGCCTTAAGAAGTCTGATTAAAATCGGACGAAACGTATCAACAACTCCCACCTACCTCCCCCGATATATATGTAAAATTATCCCCAAATAAACAAACCCCAATCTTAATCAGCTTGTCTGATGGAATTATCTACTTACTGAAAAATTGAAATAAGAAATACATCTCCCGACGACTTAAGAACAAATTTCCTCACTCCGTTGTATTATCTACATGAGACGTCCAAAATATAAGATTCCTCTTAGTATTTTAATTGCATGAAGTATCTGTGATAATCATCAGTCAGTCTATATTGGGTTCAGTATTGCGGAGGTAATGTATGAAAGCCTCATGTATGAAAGGAATCATAAATGAACATAACAAAATGGCAGACGATCAAATTCTTTACAGCATCTAAAATGTATAATATATCCTAGTCATCAATAATCGTTAGGATTTGAACAATACTGCATTTGCAAATAAATGGTTTTATATAGAACGACCTGACCATGCTGTATATGCTACAAAACGTGATGGGGAATTGATGCTTTTTACAGAACGAGGCCCCAGGCCGAGTTCTGTAAAAACATCAATTGAGTTTTGAAGCATGTACAAGCATGGTAGATCGTTGTATATTTATTATATACCAAAATTAATCAAATCTTACCATATATTGGCATAGAAAACATGCCAGCATGAAAGCCCACACACTGCTGATGTTTCAACGTGTGCAGTATAACAGTGTACTGCACAGGGTTCAGTATACAATTCATACTGCATAGGGAGCAGCAGTACGTAATTATCAAATATACTGCATGGGTATATAATGAAATAGAATAAGAACCAGGTATGTCAAGCCAATGCAGCCTAATATGTCAACGCCATGGTTATGCTTCAGTAACGTTATTGAGATATCATATGATAAACGTCCCATGAATGAGAGTAGCTGAATATGGATATGTGAGCTCAAAACGGAGCAAATCTGATGGGCTTGCTTGCGAATATAGACAAAAACCTACTTACCTATGGACATCAATACAAAGGTAGCACCTTTTAAGGTTTACAGCTTATAGTGCAAAGGAACAATGGGCCTTCTGTTAGCTCATAGCAAATGTTAAATGATTTATGTGTATGGTATTCATGAAGCGTACGAATGATTTGTTGCTTGCTGTTTGCTGATAAAGCTAATTCATTCATATCAGAAACATATCGTACTGCCGATAAGATATATATCGTCTACATATACAGATTATGCCTGGCCAAGCTGAAAATTGCAAAGCAAAGAGTCAAATATGATATTCCTGTCCATAATTTTGCACGTTCTGTTGTATTACTTCATCGGTTAGGGCTATAATACACATACATATCACGCATTGTAGCTATTCATCAAACGATGTTAAGAAATCAATTCCATGATTTAACAGTTGTAAATGGTATAATTCTGCGGTGTTTCCGTCATTCAATGATGCGAAAGTTGAGTCAAAAATGCTATGAATATAGTATCAAGTGTTCAATTTCTTCAGTCAAAATTACACTAAATTGTACAAGGAAACCAAGCTAAAATAAAACTACATGTAATCCATGTTTTCATGATAGGTAATTCGATTTAAATTCATTCTATAGAAGTAAGTGGATATAAGAAAGTGGATATGTATATATATATAAATATATATATAGTTATATATATATATATATATATATATATATATATATATATATATATATATATGTATAGATAAATAATATATATATAGATGTTTATATATGCCACACAAGCTTCTTTCGATAGAGCATTATAAAGTACGAAATCGAGCAAAATCCAAAGTCCTATTCTAAACAAGAAAAAATCAAGGGTTTAAAACTCTCAATTTTTTTAAGCTTTGGAGAGTAAAGATCTTGTTTCTACAGCAGCTAGATCCATATCAAGTCCAGTATCGTGTAATGTGCACAGCCTTGATTTACGTCCAGATAAAGGAAACAGATGAATGCCCAAATCTTCCAAAGCGTATATAAACTGATATAACAGGTCTATACCTTAGAAGATTCGTTGAAGATGTCCTGAGAAAGGCGGAGGAGGAGTGGAAAATGAAATATTCTCAGAAACAGGGATTGAGTTGTTTGGGTAGTGGGTACACACTCACAGCAAATGACCAAAAACAGTCCAAATCTTCAAACCAGAAAACAAAAAATAATTTAAAAAAAACACGCTTTGATACTAAATGAAATGAAACAACGGAGATTTACAGAGGTCAAAGGTGGGAACCAAATCATGGAAAGTAGTGACAAAATGATAGTCTTCTGGTTACCTGAGTAGATTGAAGGATGAGGCGAGAAGGGAGGCGGTCGGGTTGGACTCGGGTTTGGTCGGTGAGCTGCTCCATGGACCGGCCTCGTCCTTAGCCGAGGACGGGCTGTGAGGGAAAGAGTACCACATGGTGATGGTCAGAGCTGGGTCACGCTTGAAGGGCGTTACTCCATGGTCACTTAATACACAGGAGGCAATGAGTGTTGGCACCCAGGAGGGCGTTGTTACGGTATAAGCTGCAGCGGCTGGCGGGTTATCTATATATATACGCACGCTCCCCAAACGGTGAAACTTAGTCGAGCCAGTTGGAAGCCGCTCGCTATGGTGAAATCAAGCCTAAGAGCAGCTCATACAATGGGGACTATCCGGGTAAGGTGTCCCCAGTCACCGGCGTGAGGGCGCAGGGGTGGCACCCATGCCGGAGATACTCCAGGAACAATCATGACTGCAGGGTAAGGAAGCAGTATCTCCTTCAGGTGTTACAGCGTGCGTCTCCACCAACACCGCCCGCGCATGCGTAGACGCCCGCCACGCCCCCTCGTGGCGAGCTTGTAAAACAGAGCACCTTTTGTCCTAGACGGATGGGTGCGGTGTTAACTGTGTGGGGTTCTCTTGTGTGACTGAGACGTAGACTGCCTGCCACACACAGCCACCACTACCGTAACACCCCCTCCCGCCATCCCTCCCTCCCTCCCTCCCTCCCCCAGCTTCCAGTCCCAGCATGGAATTCATTACAAGGCATTCAACATAAATTATCAGTGTATACAGGAAAAAAACTGAAGAACATGAGTAGGTTACCTTTTACTGTGTCATTTCCTACTATTTTTGTATCAGTATCACTATTTTTTAAACAACAGAGATATTGTATTGACTAGATAACAGAAACATTTTATTGATTAGATATAAGATATATGCTAGATAAATAATAGAATAACACATGTATTTTATTTGACTAATAAGGAGAGCTAGGCTCATTTGCAAAAGAAAATATAAGAATTCGATAATAAGGTTCATTATTTTATTGGAATGGTATAACGAAAATTGCGGATAAATTCTAAAATAATTCACATTGTATTTAGCTATTGATTCATTGAGAAGTTAATCCATAAGGATTTAATTTGATTAATTACCCAAGTGATCTGTGGAAATTTATACCGCGATTTTTTTCAAAATGTTCGTGCCGATTTGTACAGCCTACCAAAGCATGCAGCAATCGAACTAAAAGCATGCTAAGTATTTAAAATCCCCACACATTTCGTTAATTCGTTCGGCTAATTCTTCCAGTGGGGAGAAGATTTTCAAGGGATTACTGGAAGATTGATTAATAAAACAATCCAAGCCTTGATGCATCGTGTGTGCGGCGCGGGTGGGCAGGTGAGGGTGGCCGGACTGACTAACGGGCATCAGCAAACAAGACAAGATGAATGACTTTTAATCTAAACCTAGTGAACTAGATTCTGAAGGGGTCGATGGCCACCCCTCTCATAAGATCTCACAGTGTCTAAGTGGTATTCTGTACTCTCACTACGTTCTATAGCTCATGATTGCTGACGTTGTTGGTTGAAAATTCTGTACTCTGTATATGAATTCTCACTGCATCAATAAAGAGATATTTACGAGAAAAAAAATAGGTGAATAATTCTTAACGAACTAGGCTTAGAGCCTTGAGAATCCACTGGCCTGGCTCCTGTGCTAAAGACGTACATCAATGCAACCCAAAGATTCCTATAATCTCGATGATGCCACCTAGCAGGAATACTGTGTGCCAGTGGATTCTCAAGGCTCTTAGCCCTAGTTCGCTAAGAATTCTTCTCCCACTGAGCGTAGTGAGAATCTTGTACAGAATACCACTTAGAGACTGTGAGATCTTATGAGAGGGCTGCGATGGCCTGTTGGTGGCAAAGTGTTAAAGTGATCAACTACTAATAGAAGTCAAGGGTTAAACAAGCGAACATCTGAGGTATAGTTTTAAATGGCATTATTAAATCTATACATAAGATGTATCGTTCGCCATCGAGTGTGGAATGCGCAGTAATATTGGCGAGGCGATAGCTGAGTGAATATTCTGAAGTTCTCCAAACGAGATGGCGAATAGGAACTCGGATAAAGCAAAGAATATGTTTCTATCTTTTATTTTATCTTAGCCAGGAAATATTTATCTAATTATCACCCATTGAGTATTAGTTACCGTACTCGCATGCCTGTTGAAGACGAGTTCCCAACGTTAAGTCTATGGGCATTTATACCAGGCTACCATCACTCTGTCAGATTCGACCTTCTCTTTTAGCCATTAGAGAAATCATTTCCAGACATTTTGTCTGTCCTATGTTTTTAACAACTGCTCTCAGAATAATTACGCTTAAAACTAGTCGACAATGCCTTTTCCCAGCCACATTTTTTTTGTCTTTTAATCAGCTCAGATTCAGTTCAAAACTCATTTACTCTTCTGTACATCATATTTCATGCGGACTATTTCTTTTTTATATGGTGTACCTCCTAGCCCAAATGTATATAGCGAAATGTATTCGAAATCACTGTCATAAAACGTTTTGCATATCAAAACACAGAAAAATAGCGAAATATATAAGTGGCGTAAGTATACACTGAACTACCATCATTGTTGACAGTGCTGAGGCGTTATGGTATAATCTGGAACTACATCCACCTTTTTTGCAATAGACTTGTTGTTAATCCTTTGATTGGATAATAAAAGCAGTAATGACTGCTTTTGTGTATAGGTGGCTGTAATCTCATCGTAGTTGACAATGTAATATCCTCGCGATCACTCGGATATAACTACTCGTCAAATACTAGGTCATTATTGTCTATTTACTCGATGCCAAATGATCATTTTCCAACCCCAAACGAGCGTATACAATGTAACACATGTTGTTGCCATTCCCGTGTGTCTTCATCCTCTTTTTACCCCTCTTCAAATCTAGATCGTTTGATCGTGATAGAGGTGAACAGGCAAGAGAGCAATCTGGGACTACATACACTTTTTATTGCAATAGATTTGTTATTAATCCATTAAGTGGATAATAAAAGCAGTAATGACTGGTTTTGTGTATAAGTGGCTGTAATCTCCCCATAGTTGACAACGTAATATCCTCTCTATAACTCGGATATTACTTCGCAATAAATACTCGGTCAATATTGTGTATCTATTCAATGCCAAATAATAATTTTGCAACCCCAAATGAGCGTATACAATGTAACACATACTGTTGCCATTCCCGTGTGTCTTCATCTTCTTTTTACCCCTCTTCAAATCTAGATCGTTTGATCGTGATAGAAGTGAACAGGCAAGAGAGCAATCTGGGACTACATGCACTTTTTATTGCAATAGACTTGTTATTAATCCATTAAGTGGATAATAAAAGCAGTAATAACTGGTTTTGTGTATAAGTGGCTGTAATCTCCTGATAGCTGACAACGTAATATCCTCTCTATAACTCGGATATTACTCCGCAATAAATACTCGGTCAATATTGTGTATCTATTCAATGCCAAATGATCATTTTCGGTCAATATTGTGTATCTACTCAATGCCAAATAATCATTTCCCAACCTCAAACAAGCGTATGCAATGTAACACATGTTGTTGCCAATCCCGTGTGTCTTCATCTTCCACACCCACTCTTCAAATCTAGATCGTCTGATAGAAGAGAGAAGAGAACAAGCAGGAAATCCTTCTGTTTCAATTACTGCTGCAGACAAGTAGCAGGACGGTATAATGCGGCAAATTCCAGGTCGACACGCCGCTTCTCACGTTGAAAGGCCGGCTGCTCGCGGCCCTTGTCGGCGGCGTAGCGAGCTGCTCGCCGGGTCAGCGCTGACTACGGAGCCGCTCACTCCGGCCCCGGCCACTTGGCCACCCAGTGCACCGTAAGGCGATAGCAGCGGAATGCAAAACATCCCCGGGCTGTTGGGTTTTAGCGCCCGCCTAACGTGCGTTGATATTGAGGTATACATGAAAGCTGGGGAGACTCAGCCGCGGACCTATCTACCCTGATAGAGCAGCTCATATGTTGTGAGACTCGGAGGAGGAGCAGCAGGAGAGGGAGGAGTAGCTCACACCAGCCCAAATGCCGAGCCTTTATATATCTCCTCGCGGCCCGCATCCTGCCTGTTATCTCACCCCTGGTATTATTGTCCCTTAGACTTAACATTGGGAACTCGTTCTCTATGCCCCTACGAGTATTGCAGTCCGTTCTCCATGGACTGTATCTTGTGTGTCGTCCATTGTTTTAGTGTACAGGGGTGATGTAAATACAGAAAGCAACTCATTTTGGTCAAAAAAGTCATTCTCCAACACGTTTGAATGCTACTCGTGATATTTACTCGGATGTTGCCTCATTCATATCAGTCTGCACCAAACCCTCGGAGAACAACGGCTTTCACCAAAACTTGTTGGATTCTTCTTTATTATCTTAGCCGGGCATAAACGTCCATAGGCTCAACATTAGGAACTCATTCTCAACAGGCTTGTGAGTATAGTAACTCATTCTAAACGGTGATAAACAGATAGATATTTCTAGGCTAAGATAAAATCAGAAACATAATCGTGTTTGGTCTGAGTCCCCATTCGCCATCGCGTTTGGAGTGCTTTAGAATATTCACTCGGCTATCGCCTTGTTCATATTACTTCGCACTCCAAACTCGATGGCGAATGAGGACCCAGTCTAAACACTTATCAGTTTCTTTCTTAATTTCCTCGCAGCCTGCATCCTGCCTGTTTCCGCAGGCAGATGGCTGCCTGCCCGCCCGCCAGTGTTTATGTCTATATAAATGTTGGAGCGCTCTTTCTTCATGTCGTTCTCATCTCTGTACATCGGTTTGTCTCCATCTTCATGTACCAATATCACACCAGACGTGGGCGCTAGCCTTTTAATTCATTTTGTGGCATGCTACAGCTCGGATATTACTTCGCATCTAATACTCGGTTATTATTGAGTATACTCAATGCCAAATGATCATTTTGTAACCTCAAGCAAGCGTATGCAATGTAATACTTACTAGAAACCAAACGAGAGTCAGCTTTGTCAATGTTTATGCCACGATGGTGCATAAATAACACTTTCTTCGACACTCCGTCAAATACACTGAGTCAATGTTAAACCTATGGTTGTTTTTATCAGGGTAGGATAAATGCTGTTGCCACTCCAGTGTATCTTCATCTTCTTCCCCTCCTCTTCAAATCTAGATAGTTTGATCGCGAGAGAAGAGAACAAGCAGAAAATCCTTCTGTTTCAATTGCCGAGCCTTTATATATCTCCTCGCAGCCTGCATCGTGCCTGTTTCTGCAGGCAGATGGCTGCCTGCCCGCCCGCCAGTGTTTATGTATAAATGTTGGAGCGCTCTTTCTTCATGTCGTTCTCATCTCTGTACATCAGTCTGTTTCCATCTCCATGTACCAATATCACGCCGGACGTGGGCGGGAGGCTTTTTATTCATTTCGTGTGTTGGTTTGATTGACTACCTATCACGAGCCTGTGCCCTTTATACCTCACCTATATTGACATACCACACATACTCTACTTCTTTTGATGTCTCTTTCTCTTCCCTTTTCAGCTGCTCACTGCCCTCTCTAACCACTGATATTTCTGTCTGTTCTATATCCAATTTGCTTACTTTTAGTCCTTCTGGTTATAGAGTGTTTATGTACCTCCCATGCAATTGTCTCTTTACTGATCAATGTCTTTACTTATGTTTTTTTCTCTTAGTGTTTTCTCTCATTTGTTTTTGTTTTCATTTTGGAATTGTCAAAAATCCAGTAATGGCTCACATCTATGTGGCCTGTTGCTCTTATAGTTGCAATCCTAGTTCATGAGGTAAACCAATAGATATATACACTAGCAAAATAACCCACTTAGAACATATGAAATATACCACTTTTTTCAAAACTGATTAATAAAAAGAATGAAGCTTATATAAAGAGCCCCGTTGTCAACAGGCAGACCTGAAAACTTGACCTCATGGGTATAATAGATGAGTTTATCCTATTTGAGCTTAACCCATAGAACCATACACACATCTCACAACACAATATACTATCAGAGTCAAACGAAACCAGCATAAGAACTCATCAGTTTTTCTTTCAATACACACACTGAGCCTGGGGCATGTTGAATTATTCAAACTTGTTCGAGAAGACCTTTCTCTGTTTGCGAGGCCCATGAACAACGTGGCAAATCATATAGTTGTCAGTGAACTTGTCACATGCAAATTACGTAACCCATCGCTTGACTGGCCTCCCGGACAGGGGGTATTTCCAGTATTCCGTTTTCGCGGATTGGATTTATCAACATGTTGATAAACTTTTCACAGCAGATTTAGGAACATCAAACAACAACTCGTCGGCGACAAGAGACGACTCAAGTGGGTTGTTTCACTAATAGTTGGCTGACCCTTGCCTAGCTGCCCCATATCTACTGACTAGGGCTGACTCCGTTAGGATGCCTCGCCTGAGACACAGTATCGTTCCTTTGTCACCAACGAAGGTACATCAATGTTCCGGAATCGGTAGATGTGCATTGGACATTACCCTCATACGAGATCTTCTCATACCTTGTATTTCCATGATAAAGCCGGATACCCATCTACCGATTTAGGGTTGAACGATTAGTTTCCAAAACGTATAGGAATCGGTCACCTTGTCGCAGGCAAATTATGTAACCTTTGTTCGACCCGCGGCCCTCGAGGAGAGGGGCTGGTGGGTATTAGTCCTAAGGAAATCAGTCTACACCTACCGACATATATATACGCACACTGATAAAATCGGTGTATGGTCCACTAATTGCTGGGGAGGCCAAAAAGCACAATGTGTCGGTGACAAAAGGAGGTGGTTCACTAATCGCTGGTTAGCCTTGCCTAGCTGTCCTACATCTACCGACTCAATTAGGATACCTCGCCTGAGACAAATTACCCTTCGTTTGTCACCGACAAACGTACATAAATGTTCCGAAATCGGTAGATGGGCATTGGCCTTAATTATTCAACAGACCCCAGTGTCCCTCCACCGTCATGTGCGTCCCACAACAACATGACCGTGCACATATCAGTAGTATATTAAAAAGGTTGTATGTTGGAGGGACAACTCAGCGACAATATATTCAGCCGCATGTCAACTGCCTGCCAGACAAGGGGATGATTGGAGTATACCTAGCTCGACGTGCAGCGCCGGGATTATCTTAGCTACGATAACGATACTTTTTTTATGGCTTTTTTTTCATTTTCTCTTTGTTGGTTTCTTTCAGCTTGAATGATATTTGATGAATTGTTTACTTTTGGAGCCTTTGCTGAATTGAATTGATAGCTACGATAACGAAGTAAAGTAAATATGGATAGTTATTGGTATTGGAGGGAATTGATATTTACTGAATTGTTTATTTTGGCGAGTACACAATTGAGTAATCAATTAGATGGTTTTAACTGTAATGCCACCTGTATGTGATTAAAGAACTAATAAATCTCTCTGTATCTCATTCAATATATGCCAGAAGTGCATAGTATCTTTGTGCTATATCGCATGGTAAAGATTAGCGATACCGCGTGAATATAGGGATACCATCTGATTTTACGATAGCAACGCTTTTTCAGTCGGATCGTCAAAGTAATATAGATGGCGACATAGCTATGATGCGATCTGCAAAAAAACTGGAGCAACGATTTCGATCTCGGATAGCTTTTCTGTGATCCACAAAACGTGGAGCAACGACCCCAGAGATGCGGTACAAATGGGTCACACCACCCTGGTACCTTCCAGCCGTCGGAAGCTGTGTATAAATGGGCGCGCTACAGACATGTGATAACGCCCTATTTGTCATCAGCCCCGCGTCGGCGATTAATACGCACCGGAAGCTGCCTGCCCACCCGTGCCGTTCATAACACACAGCTTCTCCGCCAGAGCGGAACCCGCGCCCAAACGCGCTCTACGCATGCGTGACCACGTGACTGGGCGGGCGCATGCGTAGTGGGTGGGAACTGCGCTGGTTGGTGAACGTGAAGAATGTGGAAGGTGAACCGGAGCACAGAGCATGTAGCCCCAAGAGGAATATTTACTGTATATTTTATTGCATTCATGTTGCTTTTGTTTATCTTTGTCTTTATATTTGTCTTTATCTTCAAGGTTGCACAGCACTTCATGAATCATATGTGGCCTTACGGTAGGGTACAGTATTAGCCTCAGCTCCTTCTTCATCGATTAAATAAATTGAACGATATTCTATGTATTCCAACTAATCATTTCGTGGCATGATTAATACATTCAGCTTAAAGGATACCGGCGTACAAAGTATATGCATATTTTGAATATAAAGAGTTTCTTTTTAACAATTTACTTCCTTCAGTCTCAGCTTGAACGCTTATCTGGTAAGGAAAGTCTGCTCTTTCATAACATAGAATATTGATCTTCAATAAATCACAGTGTGATTGGGTGTCATTGACCTCTGTTCTAGGGCAGCGGATATCGGAGATCAATACTACCTGGGAGTACCATATATATATATTTATAGATAAACGTATATATGAATATATATTCATATATAGGTATTTATAGGTATATAGGTATTTATATATATAAATATATGTAAAGGGATACCAAGGTATCACTATATAAATGCGTCATCAGACTACCGGAATGTTCATTAACTAATTGGGTACCAGTGGCGCCACCAACGGACAGGTAGAGCAAAACATACCTTACCTAGTCCCATTCGACGCCAAAACTTATATATATATATATATATATATATATATATATATATACACACACATCAATACTGCCTAGGAGTAGTACACTGTCCACGATTATATACACAATAATGACTGCTTTTGTGTACGAGTGGCCGTAATCTCCGAGTAATTGAGGCGTAGTAATATCCGAGCGATTAGCGAGGATATTACGTCGTCAACTATGAGGAGATTACGGTCATTCGTATACACAACCGGTCGTTATTGTATTTATTACCCACCTACAAGATAAAAACAAATCTATTGCAATAAAAAAGTTTTTGTAATACATTTAGTTCTAGACACCACAGCACTGTTAAGCGTGGCAGTAATTCGGTGTAGACTTACACCAATAAAATAGTTCGCCATTAACCTGTACTTTAAGCATATAAAGTGTATTATTACAATGATTTCTGATGATAAATGGGATTATCATGATTGCTTCTAAAAAACTAACATTGAATGGACATTCAAGAAACTTATTTCGAAGTACATGTTGATTTGATCTCATTATGGACAGGACTATTTTTCCGGAATCTTCGGGTAGTTGTTTCCAGGTGCCCTATACATTTCCTATGGAGACTCCGTAATCGGTGGGTAATAAATACATATAATGTGCTGATTTGTAGGGCTTTTCTAGTACTACCTGCTGAATCGAATATTTCGTCTTGTTTGTTATATGTATCCTAAAGGCAGTGGAAGGACCTTGTCCTCCGATCTCTGCTCTGTCATTCCCAGCCTGGAGATGTGTGTGTGTATATATGAATATATTACGTATATCTATAGGCATGGATTAGGAAACGCTTTCATAAAACTGAACGAGTCTGTACAGCTTTAAAATTGGAACAAACCCCACTTCACCCACTTACATACCACTGTACCATCCAGCAGGGTTAGGAACTGGAACCTCCCCCCCCCCCCCCAACATCCTCCCATCCAGCGGGCGGAGGTATGCTCCACGCTGATTTAGGGGTCCGTGTCTGTCAGGCACTCTCCCCCAGCACCCGCCGCCGTCCCCGCCCTTCAGCGGGCCGTCAGCCGGGACTTGTGTACACACATCCCGGGAGGTGTCCTGGAGGACCCGGGAGGGCAGGCCCGTCAACCAGCATCAGCCGCGCTCACCTCTACGTCCGCCTGCCCCCTCCCACTCACAGACCCATACACCTCCACAAGGTAATGCCTCCAACCCCCACACCCATACACCTCCACATAGTAATGCCCCCAACCCCCACACCCATACACCTCCACATAGTAACGCCCCCAACCCCCACACCCATACACCTCCACATAGTAACGCCCCCAACCCCCACACCCATACACCTCCACATGGTAATGCCCCCAACCCCCACACCCATACACCTCCACATAGTAGCGCCCCCAACCCCCACATCCATACACCTCCACATCGTAACGCCCCCAACCCCCACACCCATATACCTCCACATAGTAAAGCCCCAAACCCCCACATCCATACACCTCCACATAGTAAAGCCCCTAACCCCCACACCCATACACCTCCACATCGTAACGCCCCCAACCCCCACACCCATATACCTCCACATAGTAAAGCCCCAAACCCCCACATCCATACACCTCCACATAGTAAAGCCCCTAACCCCCACACCCATACACCTCCACATCGTAACGCCCCCAACCCCCACACCCATATACCTCCACATAGTAAAGCCCCAAACCCCCACATCCATACACCTCCACATAGTAAAGCCCCCAACCCCCACACCCATACACCTCCATGTTATAATGCCCCCAACCCCCACACCCATACACCTCCACATTGTAACGATCTACATCATGTTTCACCTATTAAGATTGGGTGAATTAGACTAAAACGTTAATGACAAATGGATCAAATATTGAGTTTTATCCACTTTGTAATAAGCCAATGAGTTAAACAGGCGTGTTCATATCTGTATAGGAAATAGTACTGAAAATATTTCTTTTTCAAAGCACGGTTACCGGGGTCTATAGTTTTTTGTAAAGTACTCTATGTGTTTTACTTTTCAAGGTAAATTGTCCGACATGCCTTTAAGGGACCACTGCACGTCGGGTTATCCGGATATCGATCATGGACCCTGACGCGACCTCAGCGCCCTCTATGGTGTGTGAATATCGCAGCCAGTTATAGCCGCACTGTATGCCGGGATTGTCCGGGTCAAGCAGGCCGCCGTCGCCCATAAGATTGTGGGATTCCACAGTCAGTGCAAAGAGAGGTGGGATATGGGGTCATTATGAATCTACCTCTCTTTGGACGTCTCCTTGAACCTGTCCCGTTTTGATGTATTACGTTTGATTCAAGGGGTTGATATCACCCCTGGGTTGTTTCTCCATAGACTTAGCATTGGGAGCTCGTATCCAACGTCCATTGAGTATTTAGGAAAAATATCCAATAAGGGATTATGTCACAAACTCGATAGGACATGAGCTCTGACCTTAAACTTTCAGTGATAAAGGGTAAAAGCTATCAAGCGATTTGACAAATGTTCTGAGAAATGAATCAGTTGGGCAGTCACAAAAAATAGATATATTAAGCTCTAAATTCGATTTAGGCCCGGCGTCCACCTACTACGACAGAAATCTAGACCTACCGATATGGCACCGATATAAAAAGCAAATATCGGAGACATATTGGGAAGGTGCAAAATCGTAGAAATATGTCTAGACATGCCAATCCACCACGCATTGTATGGGGTTTTATCGGTGTCTAATCGCAGAAACGTGGTCAACTGCCCCGATATTAGGTGCTATTACGACACGATTTTTATTTTTTATCGGGAGGTGCATCGTAGACCATATCGGAGCCATATCGTAATAGGTGGACGCCAGACCTTATTTAGAATAAAGATCACAAGGAAAGATCGGTATATCATTAGAAATAAATCCCAGCTCTAGCCAATTGTAAGTCGGATAGGATGTTCAGGGTATTCATATGTCAAATATACTTCATGGGATAATCATGCATAACATAAAGATATTGTATGTCATGACTTATTATCTATGAAGTTCAGCTGTGAAACCTATTCTAAGAATATGACTTTGAAGGAATTAATCTCATCGTCATCTGCGGATTACAGGGTCTGCCAAGATGAAAATACACAAAAACCAGGTGGTTATACATTTAGGTTTTAACCATTTTAAAATAGTCTTGCATTGTTCGGATGTTTGGTTAAGGTTTCCTTTGTTTTATGCTATGGACGAAATCGAGTGAAATTTGATTTGCATTAGCAATGAAGGTGAAGATAATTTGATTTATTGATTTTTTGTCATGTTATTTTTTTTCAAACAAGACAAATAGTATTGAATATGGATAAGTATCTAACGACATAATCGAACAGCCTCATGGCGTCTCTATTCAAAAAATTAAGGAGCTAACCTCGTTTAAAGAAAAAAAGTGATGTTGTAAGAATGGAATATCAATATCTCGTCCACCCGTATGCTCGCGTTCAAGCTCATCCCTGTCCACTATCCAGCGAGTTGTTGCCCCACGTTTTGCGGATCGCAGAATTGCTATCCGAGGTCTAAATCATTGCTCTGGCTTTTTTGCAGATCACATCATAATTATATCGCCAACTATATCCAATTAAGAATCAAACGAACCTTTCACTTATGACACTGAAAATACAGTATTAAAAAAGGTAGCGATACATCATGAAAATAACAATACCACAAGACACGATCCGATGTCACTGGAGCAATGCTTTAACCAAATTTCTAGAAGCAAATACCCCCTGACCCTCCACGTTGCTCCACTCTGTCAACTCTCAACACCCCTTCACCCTGTCACGTTCCGGCCTGCACATGACTGTGCGCCATTTTGATCCCACCCCTTTCACCCTCCCCTCCTCATCCATGCCCGTCCAATGTTGTTCTCTATTAGGCGACCCAGATTACAGGAGACAGAACCCTAACTTTTTCCTTTGAAGTTAATTGATTTCTAGGGTAGTTGAAGAGGGAGGGAGGGAGGGAGGAAGGGAGGGAGGCAGGGAGGAAGGGAGGAATGCAGGGAGGGAAGGAGGCAGGGAGGGAAGGAGGCTTATAGTAATACTCTAGGATAAATACAAGTGGTTTTTTTTTAAATTGAACCGGAGTCCAGGATTATTATTTAATGTATTGCGAACGTTTTGTTTAGTCCCATCGTGTTTTGTCACGTTGTGTTTGGTGACATTGTGTTTGGTCACATTGTGTTTGGTCACATTTAGTTTTGACACGTTGCGTTGGTCACAAGAGACGATCTAAATTGCCGGTATTTATCATTACCAAAATGATGCTATTAAAACTGTCACCATTTTGCAGTAGCTCCTCCCTGTCTTGATGTTGAATGTATACCAGCCATGTAGAGAATGACATATTATGAGAAAGCGTGGTTACTGAGCCCGTACGGGTGGCCGTTCAAGGTCGTTTGATGAAAAAATATTACTTGAAAATATAGCAGGCGTGCCGTTAAGCTGTGTTATAGTCAAATTAAGCCTTGATTTATAAATCGTTCACTAATCAGAGTCCGCTTATAGAGAGGAGCGATACTTGACTTCCAGCACCTCGCAATTAGACGGCCTCTCAGTATTGATAAACCTGGCTGATATAGTCAGCGACCAGTGGGACGATGGTCCGCTGAAGCGTCGTAGAAGCCGTCACTATTGACAAACACCGCCTCTCCATCATACCCATGCCAGAAGAATCAAATAAGGTTCCCTCTCGTTCACCTTAATCCGGTCAGCTTGGATCCCCTGACAGATCCAACCTTTTTACCGCCCGCCATAATCGGGGGACGAGCGATCCACTCAGCGGAACCGGAAACGTCGCCCCCGCCCAGCTCCTCCTCCGCGTCTCACAGTGCTACCGGTGGCGCCGCCCTGTGGGAGGCGGCGGAGTGACGGTGACAATGAGAGTGCGCTGAAGCGTGAAGGCCAGTGGCAGCGTCGATACTGCGGGGAAATCAGAGCGAGGAGCAGCTCAATTTGCTCCCTGAGCAACTCGTCTTGGGTCCACAGTGGTCTTTGGACCAGTCATCTGATCTCTTAACCCCAGTTCTTTGAGCTATCAAACCCAGTGATGAGAGCTATTTCATTTTTTTCTTTTATAAATATCTGTCTTCATTCAGTCTAATAGAACAAAGTCATGTTGGTTTTCATACTTTATATATGCAAATTCGATTTTGAATTCACCTTATATCAGTAGGAATCAATACATTCTGGTGTTAATAAGCTATCTACTATCTGTTAACGAACCCCATTATTATGGGTTTGTAACCCTTTCGTTTTGCTACGCTATGATTCCTGGAGACATTTCAGGGCCTAGTACACTATGAGGCATTGGGGCATCATGAGGCATCACTTTCCAAAATTTCACTTATCCGATCTCTTAACTATCATGAGCTATCAAACCCCAGCGATGTGGGTACCTTTTAAGATTTCGTTTATCATAAAAATCATTCTTTGCAGAGGAAACAAATCAATTATTTCCTAAGCAACAGGGAACGACGGCACATCAGATTAAAACACACTTATTTTCACTATTCGTCTTCTTTAAATCTAATCAAGAGCCATTTCAAACTCGTAATAAGAGAAAACGTGGTTACTGAACCCGAAGGGATGGCCATTCGAGGTCTTTTGATGCCATAAATACGTCCCGATGCCGCAGGCAAAGGGACGTATTTATGGAATCAAAAGGCCGAGAATGGCATCCCTACGGACTCAGTCACTACGTTTTCTTATTATTACATACCTAGAAATCAAGAAAAACATCGTTTTTTTATACTTATTTATGTAGATTTCTACCTGAGACATTCACTAAGGGCACAGTGCGCCCGAATATTCACTACGTATTTCTACTACACCCCTAAGCGGGCAGTATTTCATACACGTTCGGCCATATAGGTATATAATAATATACATTTCTTCTTCCAGCTCTTGGAAGGTATTGCTCGCATATACATTTTCTCATGTGTACGTAGTTATCAGCCTGAAATGAATCCCTCTGAAAATCCATCCTTCTCTAGGAGTAGTAGTGGAGTAAGAACCTTATCTTTCACACGTCAAGGGTTGTTGTGATGCCCCTGGCGGACACCAGTGAAGACGTCAAAGCTTTGTCGAGCGCCTCAGGGCCCCGTTGCTCCAGGATTACGACAGAGCTGCGGATCGCAGAATAGCGATCCGAGGGCCAAAACGTTGCTCCTGAAATTTTGCGGATCGTATCGCAATCGCATAGGCGCATCGCCGCGTAAAATACGGCATTTAGCGATACTTTTTATGCAGACCTTCACAGCACTGTGGATCGTATCACTGTAGGTTAAAACCAGCCTTGTCTGATATTTCAAATAACGATCCATGGTGGCACCACCAACCCCTGCCTCTTGTTCTTTTACCTATAGGAAAAAGTGATCCACACCACCAGGTATCAGATCAGTTTTAACTATGGTGCCATCTGTATTTAATTAAAGAACTAATTAATCTTCCCCTGTCTCATTCAATATGTGCCCCTGAATTGTTGTATCGTAATTGCATCGTAAAATTTAGCGATACCGCGAAAATATAGCGATACGATCCGATATAACTGGAGCAACGCTTTTTTAGTCGGATTATTAAAGTAATCGTAAAAATAAAATTGCGATCCGACTATAGCTAGCGATACCACAAAAACAGGAGCCCAGGGAGTCTACAGGAACATGGGCCGCAACTGGGAACCAGAGAATACTCCGCATGGGGATCTAACGAGCGGTTCATGTGCACAGTAGTGGAAATGTCCACGTTCAAAATGAGAGGATGTTTAAAGATGTTCTGTAAATTATCATCGCAATATATGAAAGGACATTAGAGAGATCTATAGCAATCTAAGATAGCGGCATTGAAGTCGGGGGATAACTATTGTTATCGGTTGTTATAATCTATAGATAATATTGATACAAGGCTAAAATTCCTCTATGACAATCCCAAAATGATGGCATTGGGTGGCAAGGTGGCTGGCTCCATAGCATGATAACTATGTGCCCTACAGGAACATGGGCCGCAACTGGGAACCAGAGAACACTCTGCATGGGGATCTAATGAGCGATTCATGTGCACAGCAGTGAAAATGTCCACGTTCAAAATGAGAGGATATTTAGCCCTTTAACAGCAGGAAGATGCCTCTAGGCTTTCCCCTGGTTACGGCAGGAAGATGCATCAAGGCATTCCCCTGGCTACGGCATGAAGATGCCTCAAGGCATTTTAGAGGAATCATTGATACTTATATACAAAATTCAATAGATTAAAAGATAATTGTTTGATTTAAAAGAAATTTTGACTATGTATAAGAGCCATATAGATCTTTGATTTGGTATAACAAGATATGATAAGTCACCAAGATAAATTACTTAAATCACATGACACATCACATGACAATGCTTTTTCTAAAAAAGGGTGCCTGCCGGAGCAGGGTCGTTTGAGCAGGCAATGCCTACCGTATAATGCTGAACCTGGGAACTGGGTGCTGCAGGGAAAGGGTTAAACATGTTCCATAAATTATCATCCTAATATAGGAATTGACATTAGAGAGATCTATAGCAATCTAAGATAGCGGCATTGAAGTCGGGGGACTACCATTGTTATCAGTTGTTATAATCTATAGATAATATTGAGACAAGGCTAAAATTCCTCTATGGCAAGCCTAAAATGGTGACTTTGGGTGGCAAATTGGCTGCATCCATAGCACGATAGCTATGTGCCCAATTGGAACATGGGCCAAAGTTGGAACCAGAGAAGACTCCACAGGGGATCTAATGTGCGGTTCATGTGCACTGTAGTGGAAATGCCCACGTTCAAAATGAGAGGATGTTTAAACATGTTCTGTAAATTATCATCCCACTATGTGAAGTGACATTAGAGAGATCTATAGCCTGGCAATCATCATTAAGCTTTGTATTTATTTCCTGTTACGGATCAAATCGTAACCACAAACTTTCTGACGTTTTCAGACGCCTTCATGTTCATATAGTATTGATCTAGAACTGGATCAAGAATTGGTTTAAGGAATCTATAGAGCACAGAGTGATTGCTAGTTCTGCTATCATCTGCCGGGAAATCTAAGATAGTGCCACTGTAGTTGGGGGCAACCATTGTTATCAGTTGTTACAATCTATAGATAATGTTGAGGCTAAATAAATTGTATGGCAAACCCTAACAAATATTCTGATCAAATCCAATGATAATTGGTCCTGATGGCTTCTTGGGGCAAGATGGCTGCCTCCATAGCACGATAGCTATGTGCCTTATAGGAACATGGGCCACAAGTTGGAACCAGAGAATAATCCACAGGGGGATCTAACGATCGTTTCATGTGTAAATCAGTGGAAATGTCCACGTTCAGAATGAGAGGATATTTAAATATGTTCCATAAATTTTCATCCCACTGTGTGAAGCGACATTAGAGAGATCTATAGCCTGGCAATCATTATCAAGCTTTGTATTTATTTCCTGTTACGGATCAAATCGTAACCACAAACTTTCTGATGTTTTCAGACGCCTTCATTTTCATAATTATAGTATTTATATAGAACTGGATCGAGAACCGTATAAATACGCGATACTCTACGAGTTTGAACGCACAGGAATCATCATCGAGGCAAAGCCTAGTGATGATTATGGCTCATACAAATGAGTGGAGTATTGTGTATTTTATGATTCAAGTGCAGTTCTGGATTTATCTTACCCCTTTCAAATTACATTGCAAATCTGGTTGGTCATAGCATATGGCGTCATCTCATATTCACTCCTCCACAGTCATGGCGTAGTATTATCACTTTACTGGGGTGATCGTTGAGTATCATTTTTTAACGTTATTCCTATAGCTAAAAATATACCAGGGGTGAGATAAATCCACTGCAGTTATCTCACCCCCAGGCTTAACATTGGGAACTCGTTCTCCATCTCCATGCCCCTACGAGTATTGCAGTCCGTTCTCTATGGTCTATATCATGTGTGTCATCCATTCTTTTAATGTATACAGGGGTGAGATAAATACAGAAAGCAACTCGTCTTGGTCAAAGAAGTCATTCTCCAACTCGTTTCAATGCTATGTGATATTTACTCGGCTGTAGCCTCGTTCATATCACTCCGCATCAAACTCGTGGAGAACGACGACGTTGACCAAAATTTGTTGGTTTCTTTTTTATTTCTCTCTGTCTGCTATAACCCTATATACATTCTTCAAACTGGCGAGAGTCCTTTAAGATATTCTATTACCTCTCTCCCATTTACTTCAGTTTTTACCGAATATATTACCCACACTCACATACATCCAACATCCCAAACGCTTATGATGTTCATTGATGAACACTTTCTTTTGAACCACTGCCTCTCCTAGGCACGCCCTCATATAACCAATCCTACAAACACATACCTATCCACCCCCAGCCCTACAAACCCCCACCCCTGGTGCTTCTGTACATGTACCCCACCCCCTTGCCAACTCCTGCTGCATACCCTTACGTACACCTGCGCCACAACTGCCGCTTCCTGTCATGTGTTACTACACCTGGAAAGCGGCACCAAAAAGGCCGTGGGGAGGGTAGCACTGTGAGGGAGGGGCAGCGGGGAATTCCACAGGTGTATAGGCACTCCCCTCCCCCTCATGGTGAGTTCTGTAGGGTGTGTGGTGTGATCGCTAGACAGAACAACCTACAGTCTTATGGGTTCTCCTGAGGCCCGTTTAATAATCTAGGATCATACATTTATCTCCCCCCGGTATTTTTCTCCATAAGCTTAACATTAGGAACTCGTACTCCACGGTCGTGAGGTTCGTGTACCCAATACTCAATGGCTAATTTGATGATTTGTTTCATCAATAGATAACGTTATACGGGGTGAGATAAAATCAGAAACCCACTCGATGAAAATAACTTGGTCACACTCCACCTCGTTTGACCACAGAGTAATTCACTCAGCTTCGCTTCGTGAATTACTCTGCAGTCAAACTCGGTGGAGTACGGACCAAGTTATTTTCATCTCATGGGTTTCCTTCTAAGAAGACCCTTTTGAGGAACTCGTACGACGGTTATCGTTTAATGATATCTGCGTTTGTTCGCTAAGACCTTAGCCATCCATAAGGTCGTCCAAAATCTCCAACCCGTTTGAATGCTACATGATATTCACTCGGCTGTCGCCTCGTTCATATCAATCAATATCAAACCCACAGAGAACGACGACTTTGACCAAAACTTGTTGGTTTCTTCTTCATTCTCCAGTACAGCGCTTGCCTCGCTGTTATTCCTTACCCAGTTCATATCATCGATCACGTCCAGCCTATGTCTTCCCTCATTTTATTATCCATCGTATACAAAGACCCCATTGAAAATGTATGGGGACTTAGTAAACCATGACCCACTATATAAAACCTGTCAGATACCATAACTGTGGTATACGGATTCAAACCTGTGGTATACGGCTTCAGATCCATGGTATACGGGAAACATATTCCCTTTTGCTATAGAGCAAAGAAATAGTCCCTATTGTTTTACACTTTGATATGTCAATTACTGGATTTCATTTGTTCGAAAAGATGGATAATAAATGCAACAAACGATGATTTTGTGGACAGGCGGCTCTGTAAACCACTCGGGGTTGACGTCGTAATACACTCGCTAGCGCTCGTGTATTACTACGCGTCAATCCCTCGTGGTTTACGGCCGCCTGTCCACAAAACCATCGATTATTGTCTATGTAATACTACGGACGGCTGTAGGCTCTGACAGTTGAGTTGATTCATCTGCTCACACACTATTCACACCCACAGCGATACATTTACACATAGCTGTGCCCATGTAAAGTGGTGTGGAAGGCCAGCACACTGTGTCCCCCTAGTGTCATATTCCAGCACGAATCAAATTGGGTTTTCGCAGTCAGTTAATCCTTCCCCTGACCCATTGCGCCCCCTACAGTCACTCAGTGGTTCTACAACGTCCAGCCACCTGAGGGCTACACTGGCCACCAGAGCTACACTTTCACTGGCCACCAGAGCTACACTACGTTGGCTCTGGTCGGATTAAATGCGCAGCCGTCTTGACGCAGTCTCGGGATCTGTAGCCTGGAAACCTACCCTACATAATAGGCCAGGTGACGCCACCCATTTTATGGTGCACTATGGGGAACTCCTGCCATTTTTATGGTGCATCATGGGTTATAGTTTTCAGCTAGTACTTCGCTGATTTTTAGAGAAACATTCTAATAAATCATCTTTTATCTTTTGAAAGTTGCCATAACTTATCGTTTTTATTATCCTTTATTATAAACAAGTAGAAATAAGGTATTTGGGGAATCCCGTAAGGTAGAGAGGTTGTGCTAGTTTTCATTGTCACTGCTAATCTGCAGGGGACCAGTGAAAGTTCAAGGTCAATCACACGTTGCACTCGCTGGGCGTTACCTGGCCCATATTTCATCGGGGCAGGGAATCAGTTTAGATCTGTTCGACATTTTCCTACCAAGTGTTTCCTACTGCTTCGAGAGTGTGTTCTTTCATAAACTCGAAGCCATTTCCCATTGCCATCTGTGTGTAGGTTTGAGAAATACAAGGAACATAAAGCTAGGTTTCATCATCAATTTGATTAGCTATAAATGTTTCATATTAGATATTTCTGCTTTTTAGAGGCATACAACTAGTCCATATTCTCCAAGACTAGGCTTATACGTGTAGTAATATCCGAGCGAACGCGAGGATAGTGTAAATATTCACTACACTATATCATATTTCAGAATTACTAAGACCATTGTAAATATCTATTAGGGTGGTCGCCAGAGCCTAATGCTAGCAGACCAAACGAAGGTTTCATAAGGCACATTTCCATTGGCCGACAGACACCGTGTAAATTTTTTGTGTTCTCCGACGGACCATAGCACCGCTGACACAAAATGGAAATAGGCTATTAGGAGAACACAGCAAATCTGCACCATGTTTGTCAGCCAATGGAAACAGGCCTATACGAGGAATATCCCTCTTCGCTGGTAGAGATGGACATGATTGGGAGACGGAGAACGGGACTGGCGGGGAATGTGAGTACAGCTCTGATGGTTCCATTGACAGACAGTAGCGCCCCCTATCTGTACGTCTCTCAACTGCCGCTCTACTCGACCACCAGGTGGCAGGCTCGCAGCATCTCCCTTACACTGGCCACCAGATCTACACTATACTTAGCTCTGGTCGGGTTGAATAAGCGGACGCCTTGACTCAGTAGCGGGAACTGTTTGTTACTCTCCTCCCAGATCCTTTGTGCTGCTAGGAGAGTGTGTTATTTCATAACCTCGAAGCTAATTTTCGATTTTCTTATTTCCTTTTGTGTGTATTATTGAAAATACAATGAAAATAAATCTAGGTTTCGTTTTAGATTATTTAGTATTTCTGCTTTAGGAACTTACATAGAACAGAATTACCATGTTGGAGGCGCACGAAACATACCGTGTGTGATTAAACAAGATGGTCACGGTGCACCCCTCTCATAAGATCTCACACTCTCTAAGTGGTATTCTGTACTCTCACTATGCTCGAAAGGAGAATGATTCTTAACGAACTAGGCTTAGACCCTTGAGAATCCACTGGCCTGCCTCCCGTGCTAAAGACGAACATCAATTCCTGTAATCTCAATGATGCCACCTAGCGGGAATACTGTGTGCCAGTGGGTTCGCAAGGCTCTAAGCCTAGTTCGTTAAGAATGCTTCTCCCATAGAGCGTAGTGAGGGCCTTGTACAGAATACCTCTTAGAGAGTGTGAGATCTTATGAGAGGGGTGCACCCAGATGGTCACTTTCCTCTACCTTCACCACACACACTATCAGCTTCTCGACCTTCATCACTCAGTCTTCACCTATTTAGGTTACCTAACTATGGAATTGACTATTTCAGCGCCTCCTTCAACGATGATAGAGCAGCCTTATGCAAGCTTCGTATTCTGTAACGGTGTGAATGACTGCAGGACTGCAGTCCACTTTGACTCTCCTCTCCCTCTCCTTTCTCTCTCCTCTCTCTCTCTCTCTCTCTCCTCTCTCTATCTGTCTCCCCTCTCCTCTCTCTCCTCTCTCTCCTCTCTGACTCGCTCTTCTCTCTCCCCCTTCTTCTCTCCCCCTTCTTCTCTCCCTCCCTCTCCTCTCTCTCTGCTCTTTCTGTTTTCTCTTTCCTCCCTCTATGTCTTCTCTCTCTTCTCTCTCTCCTCTCTCTCTTCTCTCTCCCTCTTTCTCCTCTTTCCCCTCTCCCTCCCTCTCCCTCTCTCCTCTTTCTATTTCCCCCCCTCTTCTCCCTCTATATCTCCTCTATTTCCCCCCTTTCTCTATCTTATCTCTCTCTCCCTCCCTTTCCCTCTCTCCTCTTTATATCTCTCCTTCCCTCTTCTCCCTCTATATCTCCTCTATTTCTCCCCTTTCTCTATCTTATCTCTCTCTCCCTCCCCTCTCTCTCTCTCCTCCTCCTCCTCTCCCTCCCTGATAAGGAAATAAAGTGAGAAACACAAATAAAATCAATGGGCAACATGGCAAGTTCTGAATGCCATAACAAATTTCCTCGAACCGGAATAGTCACCAGGCTTGGTGCCCGCCTACGTGGAAGGACACAATACTAATTAATCAATAGGCCGGGTGCCCGTCTACGTTCAGGGGCGAACCCCAGGAACGACAGTGTCATCTCCTGGTGTCTCTACAGCGAATTAAACACACAGCACCCACTGCGAGCTTCCCGAGAAATTGGCCACTCGACCCTGTCTGCGCTGAACTACGACTTGGTTGGTATGGTGTAACTCTGGTCGTGATCGCGAATTCTCGCTCTCAGAGCAAGTTGCCCTTTTTATACTTAGTTCCGACAGCAGAGATTCATGGTAAGGACTACCTTTATGGTTGTTCTATTCAAAATACACGCAAAAGGAAATAAGAATATGTAAAAATGGCTTCAAGAGTGAAACATATCTGACTCTTAGGTCCAAGTCACATGAAAGTTCTGTAGGGAGAGCCGCAGACAGGTCTGTGGGTGAAGGTAGCAGTGGATTTAATCCAACCAGAGCTAACGTAGTGTAACTCCTGCGGCCAGTGTAGGTGCCCGAGAGATAGAGAGAGATAGAGAGAGAGAGAGAGACAGAGAGCGACAGAGAGCGACAGAGAGGGAGCGAGGGACAGATAGAGAGAGACAGAGAGAGAGCGACAGAGAGAGAGGTACAGAGAGACGGAGACAGAGAGAGAGAGGGACAGAGAAACAGAGACAGAGAGAGACCGACAGAGAAACAGAGAGAGAGGGACAGAGAGAGAGAGGGATAGAGAGACAGAGCGACACAGAGAGAGAGCCACAGAGAGAGGGACAGAGAGAGAGAGCCACAGAGAGAGCGACAGAGAGACACAGAGAGAGGGACAGAGAGAAAGGGACAGAGAGAGAGAGAGAGAGACAGAGACCGAGAGAGCGACAGAGATACAGAGAGACAGACAGAAAGACAGAGACCGAGAGAGCGACAGAGAGACAGAGAGAGGGGTGGAGAGACATAGTGATAGCGATGTTTGAAGATAAAGATAGGGACGGAGGGAGAGTGATGGATAAAGAGACGGACGGCACCCAGTTCTTTAATAGCCGCATGTCTTCATTCAAGATCACAAATTCGATTTATTATATTCAAGGTACGTTCACCTTATATGATGTTGCTTTCGCGGTAGATTTCTGTGCATAGAGGTGGTATACTGGCTATTGATACAGAACTTAGTTTACTACGATAAGATACCAAAGGATAACGATAACAAAGAATCTGCCACCTGTAGTTTAAGCAGCAAGTCTATTGACGCCTCATGCCTTCCAGGAAAAGAAGACAAGAAGGGGACATTGATAATTTCTTGATAATATTTGCCGTTACTTTGAATATCTTACAATGACTCTTTTTCTATAACAATCTGTACTCTGATGAATTCCAACAACAATTGTGAAAAGAAAATGTAATTGATCATGATATAAATATGACAGTATGGTGGATCGGTTGGGATTGCAATGTGATGTGCACCTGATGCTTTCACCCAAGATACTCTCTTCATCCCAGCCAAAAAGTCACGCACTGAAGAAGTTTATCAAGAGACGTCACGAGTTTGAGTCTGAGTTTATTTATGCCACGCATTTTGTTGGCTCCGTGATCTCACGAGTCGAAGACGAGTGACATTACGGAGCCAACAAAATGAGTGGCATAAATAAGCTCAAACTCAAACGAGTGGCGTCTAGATTTTATCCTTCCCCGTTTCCATATTTTTTGAGTATCAGAAAGTAGTGGCATAAACAACACTTTATGTCACACTCGTGAAATAAACAAATCCCATGTTAGGTCTATGGCTTTTTTTTATTAGGGGTGGGATAAAAGCTATAACGTCCCTTCTATTAAAATATAATGTCACTATCTCCTTTATTTCCTGTCCTTTTCTTTTCTTTTCTAAAGTAATTTACATCATTTACCTAGGTGGTTTCCGGTCCGTTTTGACGTCTCCCACACTCCCTATTAGATTATAATCCTTTTCAACTCCTATCCTTTTCTTCTTTTCTAAAGTAAATAACATCTCTGAGCAAAGTGAGTTTTCCAGATACAAAAATTACGAGTTAAGAATCTGAGGTATTTTATTTCTCGGCTTTGGAGGACAAATCGTATGGCTTTGACCCCTGATCTGATGTGTTTACATCGGGAGTTCTCTTGGTACACATGCACTTTACAGCGTTTACCTTAGAGTGGAGGGAGGTGGGGGCGGTTAAGTCACAAACCACACACCACACGCGAGAGGCACGTGTGAGTTGGGAGGTATCTCCGGCAATCTTTACGAGCTGGTGATGTACAGACAGACAATGAGAAGTTCATATGGGAAAAAAACTCACAGAGCAGCCCAGAGGCCAGGTCACAAAGTAGCTTAAACAGGAGCTCACAGAGCAGCTCACAGAGCAGCTCACAGAACAGCCCACAGAACAGATAACAGAGCAGCCCATAAAGCAGCTCACAGAGCAGTTCACAGAGCAGCTCACAGAGCAGCTCACAGAGCAGTTCACAGAGCAGCTCACAGAGCAGTTCACAAAACAGCTAACAGAGCAGCCCACAGAGCAGCTCACAGAGCAGCCCATAGACCAGCTCACAGAGCAGCTCAAAGAGCAGCTCACAGAGCAGCACACAGAGCAGCACACAAAGCAGCTCACAGAGCAGCTCACAGAGCAGTACACAGAGCAGCTCACAGAGCAGCTCACAGAACAGCTCACAGTACAGCTCACAGAGCAGCACACAGAGCAGCTCACAGAGCAGCCCATAAAGCAGCTCCCAGAGCAGCTCACAGTACAGCTCACAGAGCAACTCACAGAGCATCTCACAGTACAGCTCACAGAGCATCTCAAAGAGCAGCTCACAGAGCAGCTCATTTTTTTCATGTAAACACCCGGATAAACTGCAACGGTATTGCACGAAAATAATTTGCTATTGGTTTTTGGAAAAACATTACAACTGGAGCAGCAGCTAATAAAATTATGATATTAAATGATTAGTATATTTGTTAACTGTTCAAAATTGTTGCTCAAAAAATACATTTCATCACATGATGATTCCTCTAGAGAAATAAAGCGAGATTCTCCATTCTCCATTCTCAAGATACCTACTCACTTTTCAATTTATGTTTAGCTTGTGTTTTCATGAGATGAATCTAATATGATGCATCGAATTCAAACCTCAATGTGCTATTCAAATACAATTCAGCATCAATGATATGCTATTTACGGATCAAGCATATTCCACATAAATACTCAGGAAGATGAATTTTTACACTCATTTACATAATATGTATCTCCATATGCATGGCATTGATAAAAATTAAAATGAATTCATACAGAATTTCAAAACCGTGGACCTCCAGTATCAAGAAAGAAATTGATAAGTGTTTCACTGTTTGGTCTATGTCCCCATTTGCCATCGAGTTTGGAGTGCGCAGTTATATTAACGAGGCAATATCCCAGTTAATATTTTTAAGCATTCCAAACTAGATGGCGAATGAGAACTCAGACTAAACCTTAATATGTTTCTGATTTTATCTTAGCCTGGTATCATTTAACTGCATATTGCCCATTGAGTATGAGTTTCCGTTCTCGCAAGCCTCTTGAGTACGAGTTCCTAATTAATGTTAAGGATATGGCCCTGTATTATATACCAGGCTATGGTGAGTCTATAGAACGTCCTGACCACGCTGAAAAAGCTACAAAACGAGATGATAATTCTTACAAAACGAGGCGTCTAAGCCGAGTTTCGTACGAAGCGTAAATCATTCTCGAGATTTGTGGCTTGTGCAAGCATGGTAGGCTGTTTTGAATCTATTATTATACCGCACTTAATGTAATATTGTATATACCATATTAATTATCCTCTTTTCACTATATACCGTTCTATATCCATCGTATACCCAAAATTGATAAGTAAAATAATCAATTTAATTTGGTCTAACAACTGATATTTTAGTCAACGCGTACGGGACAGTGTTCCGTATTTTACCTTACAGAAAATTATTGCGTGTACACGGTTTATCCTACCCCTCATATAAATCTCCATAGACTTAACATGGTGTGACTGTATGCCACGGTTATGGCATAAAATATTTATATGCCACTGGTGACATGAAGTTAAACATGTGTGACAGCGTAGGATAAAACCTAAACATCACATCATAACTGTTTTTATTATCCACCTAATACAAAGTGCCCATAGAAAATACATAGGGAGTTTGTATGGACATACCCGGCGCATACAGATATGTTGTATGCTCCGGGTGGCGCATACGGAAAAATAGTGCGTATAGAAAAATAGTGCATAATTAAAATGAACTGATATCGACATGTCACTTGTGCAGAAAAGGGTGGATAATAAATACAATATAGACTGGTTTCAGATAAAAGCGTTTGTATGCTCCTCGGAGTTGACTCTACGCAATATCCTCGCATACGCTCGGATATTACTACGCGTCAACTTCTTGGAGCATACGGCCGCTTGTATCTGAAACCAGTCAATATTGTGTATATATGCCATTCATTGTCTTCCGCTACAGATTTCATTCCGCAAAGACAACTTATGTTATATAAACAATCATATGCAATTTTATGATGTTTCATGATAATATTTATGTTATATGACGAAACAGTGTGTATTTACAATATATACGGTACAGGTATATAGTAATTATATAAAACGTTCTGACCATGCTGTGCAAGTAACAGAACGAAATGCTAATTTAGCGTTTGTACTGACTGCGGCGTTTACGCCGAGATCCGTACAAACGGTAAATTAGCATCGAGTTCTGTGACTTGAACAAGCATGGTTGGATGTTATATATTTACTATATTCCGGAAATTTAAAACAACCCATCAATTTCATTTTTCTTAAAAACCAAAATTTTAATAAATGTGTATGGCTAGGTGGTCCTGTGGTCCGTACACTATTTTTACGTCATATGCCAAGACGGTGCGTATTTACAGTATATACGACACGGGTATATAATAAAGACTCATACGGTGCGTGATATATGTAGGGAAGAAGCTGTAGTTTTCCGTGTACTTAGCGAGCAGTGGATGCAGAGAATCAGCTCGGATTATCTGCTGTAAGAGATAGCGAGGACGACGACCCTGAACGACCCGCACCGACGGCAAGCAGACGTGGTGTAATAGAGGAGCAGCTCAGAGCTACTCGTTATAACCCACATCCATCATACAGCGCCGGGAAATAACTCAGGCGGCTACGCTAGTGTTTACTGTGATGGGTGTAAGCATGGAGGTATGTCTACAAGTGGGTATGTATAGGTATATAACTAGATAAGCTTTTTTGAAATGGAGTATGAAAGTATACAAGTATGATGGTATGTATACAAGTGGGTCTGTATTGGTATATAACTAGATAAGCTTTTTTGAAATGGAGTAAGAAAGTATACAAGTATGATGGTATGTCCACAAGTGGGTTTGTATATGTATATGACTAGATAAGCTTTTATGAAATGAAGTATGAAAGTATATAAGCATGAAGGTATGTATACAAGTGGGTATGTATAGGCATATAACTAGATAAGCTTTTTTTTGAGAGAATATGAAAGTATGTATTCTTAAGGTATGGCTACAAGTGAGTATATACATGCATTCTTGTATGTATAGGTATATTACCAGATAACTTTTATGAAGTAGAATATGAAAGTATGTAAGCACGAAGGCATGTATACAAGAGGGCATGTGTATGTATACATGCTTGTATATGTATCGGTGTATAGTCAGATAAACCTTTTTTAAATGGAATATGAAAGTATGTAAGCATGAAGGTATATCTACAAGTGGATATGTATAGGTACACAACCAGATGAGCTTTGAAATAAAATATGAAAGTATGATATTGATATTTCGAAACATGTAAATTGCCCTGTTGGCAACAGATACATCCATAATGACTGGTTGTCGTAGACATGCTGTTTTAGTATTTTTCCTACCCGTAATATTCACCAGCATAATTTATTACACATCAACTGCTTAATAAATTTGACAGGTGTCTTATTTGTTCAAGAGCACCTTGCAATCATAGTAAAAGTGGAAAGTACCACAAAGTATCGCCTAATCTTTAAAAAAAAAGTAAATATTTGGAAAAACCTATCTCATCTGCGTGTTATTTCGATGGAGATGGTCCATAGAATGGCGGAAGGACCCATTAAAGCTACCTGATATAACACACACCGACTCAGCCTTTAGTAGGACCCTTTGACCTTTACCACCTGTCGTTTGTAATCCCAATGACCTTATTCCCACCTGTATCTGTTCTAGTTCCTCTTTCTGCACCTCAATGTCTCCCATTATGATAAAGATTCATTGAATCATTGATTACGAAGAACATTCACTTATATAACTTGACATATAGGCCAAATCATTTCTAAATAGATATGAGTTGTCTTCTCCATATTTTTCTATATGGATTCATCAGGGATGTACCTGGATAATCAATGGTTGAAATATGGTACAGCTAGTTTTGTACAAGTTTAATGGGAAAACCATTACAGCAACATTGCTCACGGGAAGATTTCAAGTAGTAATCAAACGTCAGCAATTTAACCTTCAATAAGAATAAATGCCACTAAAAAGTATGTAATCTTGATGCCCGACTGATACTACAGGTTGCGCCACCATTGTTATTTGTGAGGTCATAGGTAGAGTGTCTCTGATTTGGCCAAACCAGGGGCCCGTTTAATAATTTGGAATCGTGCCTGTAAACCCTTTTCTGTATGCCAAGGAGAACTAGGAACGATGTGGGTCAACTTTATTCAACATTTATGGATGACCTTATGGACGGCTGAGACTGCCTTAGCTAACAGACTTAAATATTATTAACCGTTGTATGAGGTACAGAAAAGGGTCCTTATGTACGAGCCTAGATTATTCAACGGGCCCCTAGAGCACCCAAAGACTCTCTCTTATCTGCCCTCACTGGTCGTCTAGCACTCATCTTTCTCTCACCTAAAACGAAAGAAGATTGGTTTCCTGTAGCGTTTATCACTGGGTGGCATTTGGCATTTACAGAACAACCTTTTTCTTGCCTACCACATTTCGCCACATAATACTACTTCACACTTAACTGCTCTGCCCTGCAACAACCTAACCTGAACCCCACCAAATATTTCTTTCTTCCTTCTGGGTAGAATTAACCACAGATTCAATCATCACTCTGCTGACCTTCTTGGAGATTCCTGTGTGCTGCTCCTCGAGTTTTCCCGTGAGTTCTTTCGATGAACTCCGCTCTGAGTTATTCTGTGAGCTGCTCTTATCTGTTCTATGATGCCTCCTTTGAATTACTGCGAAAGGACAGGAGATGGCATTTCATAGGTAATAGATAATTACCCGAGGTACTTACCTAAGTACTGAAGGGGAGTTGAGGTTCCTACGAGCCTAGGGCACTGTTTCCACGTGCCCTAGGAATACAGGGACCCACCTTCCTTCCCCAAACATTCCACCTAAAGGTTCAAATAAATACTTTCTTGAAACATTAATAAAAATGCACCTCCCTCTCGCTAAATCTTTTTACAGTTTATTTTATCACGCGGTATTCTTGCTCTAACTACTGACTAATCACATAGTTCCTCTTCACTGTATTCTGGGCCGACAGGAAAGTAGTTCCCGTAGTGAGTAGGAACAGACACTCTAACGCCAATTATACCCTTTTGTTATGTAAAATGATAATCGCTTAAAGAACCAAGGAATATACGTTTGGCTAGTTGTTAGAATATCATATCATCGACCACACTGTTTGAGTGATACACATAACCCCTTATCCCTGGATGAAAGAGAGAAGGCTGGAGTTGGGCAAATAAAATCTCATTGATTTGTACAAAAATATTATAATAATATTAATAATAAATATTATCAATGAGATCTTATTGATACTAACTAGTGCTAATATATGTAATGATAATTGACTATTAGAGCAATGAGTCATTTATAATGATTATATGATATAATAAAAATATAAGAGAAAAGACAAACTGTCGAAGAGGTGTGGATGGGTGGGTAAAAATGATAGGTGAGTATGTTCTGACAGCAGCAGTGAGAGTGAGGGGGAAGCAGGTAAAGTGGAAGTACACTTGAGGTGTGTATTCCAGAGGTAAGACACCGGGGGTGAGGTACACGTGGGCTGCAGAGTGGACACGTGAGTCATTAGGGGGAGGGGGTGACTATCCCTGACCAAAGATCAAGAGTAACCTACTAGAGGGTGAAATGGTGCCGTGAGTTTGTTTTCCAACTCAGACAATTCAACTTGACAGCTATAGCTATTGCATCATAATCCTGGTATCAGTAGATCTTCATTATATCTCCCCAGCCTTCCCGCCTTCACCTGTACCTACCAATAATGCCTTGCGACACTACCGTGAGTAGTGCAAATGATGCCCCAAGGCACTACGGTGGATAGAGCAAGTGATGCCCATAGGTATCATTTTCCTATTGCTGTTAGAATATCCTTTATCTAGGCTTTTTCAACAAGGATCTTTATGATCTTCTTCGGGATTGTGAACAACATCATTATGGTGAGAATAAAGGAAGGATTTATCATTCATCACAAAGGATATGTTGACAGACAAATTTCCATACTACTTCCTATGTAACGTAGGCTGACAGTGCAGAGGTGGTCAGGTCTCAGTCTTGCGGCATTCAACGATGTGGATCTGCTACCTCGCCTGGTAAAGGTCAATGCCCATCTACCGATTTCAGAACATTTATGTACGTTTGTCAGCGACAAACGGAGGGTAATTTGTCTCAGGCGAGGTATCCTAACTGAGTCGGTAGATGAAGGACAGCTAGGCAAGGCTACCTACCGATTAGTGAACCACCTCCTTCACACGTCCTTCTGTCGCCGACAAGTTGTGGTTTTTGCCCTCCCCCAGCGATCAGTGGACCATACACCGATTTTATCAGTGTTCATATATATATCGGTAGGTGTAGACTGATTTCCTTAGGACTAATACCCGCCACCCCCTCTCCTCAAGGGCCATGGGTCGAGCGAGGAGTTACGTAATTTGCCTACAACAAGGTGACTGATTCCTATACTATTTGGGAAATAATCGTTCAACGCTAAATCGGTAGATGGGCATCCGGCCTAAAGTGGGATTCACATGTAGAGAATAATGTACCAGAGACGAGTGTACTTCACACCGTTTCCACTGTCTCGGACAGTTTTTCTTTTGGTACAGACATTTCCTGGCAAGGCGCTTTTACCTGTCTCAAGGAAAAATGGCGACTTTGATTCACATGGTAGGGCGCACTTGGTACCTAATCTCGGATATATTCACAGTGAACACTCACCCTGGGACTGAAGTACCCTCCCTTGAGATTAAAAGTGAATTATCCTACCCCTAACAAAAAACCGCCATAGACTTAACATAGGCAAATTTTACGTGGCAGGCCGTGACATAAAGTGATTTTTATGCCACTAGAGTAATAACAATATTGACCAATCAGAGAGCAGGATGTCAGCTACTTAAAAAAAGTTCTGTTGGTCGTTGAGTCAATATTTATCTTTTAGTAATATAAAAGCATAGACGGGGTAGGATAAATACGAAACCGAACTTGAGTTTGACTTGTCAGTGTCTATGCCACTCTGGTCAGGTCTGCTCCTCACTACACTCGGCTACCCCTCGTGAAGTAATACATGACCTGCCCATCGTGGCATAAATATTTTCAAGTCTAACTCTCGTTCGGTTTCTACTAATGGTGTGAAAAACATGTGACCCTGCTTGCTGGGCTCCTATTGAATAAAATCAAAATCTCATGGGATTCCATACCTTGTATGGGGTGATTGCTATCGACAATTGAAGGGGAACAACTTGTCTCAAGAAGAATACACACAGTGGGTTTCATGTACCTCAGAGGGTTAAAAATCTCATGAGATTTTGTTCCTTTTGGGGGATAAATGTCTCTCACTTTACAAAATGGTTTAAGCGGCAAAGTTGGTGACTCTATAAGCCATGAGCCAATGAAGGGACGAAGATTTTTTGTGTTCTTATAATAATAGCCCAATTCCATTGGCCATCAGTGATATACAGTCAAGGACCACCGACGGACCTTCAGCACTGCTGACGCAAAATGGAAATAGGCTATTAGGAGAACTAAAAAAATCTACACCGTTTCCTTCAGCCAGTGGAAGCAGGCCTTTATATATCTCCTCGGGGTGAGCACTCTGGTCTTGTTCACAGCTCGCCACTGACTCCTCAGAGCTCTTCACTGTTAAAGATCTACTCAGAGTCATGTGACTACTCGGCGCTGCTCGGAGCTGCTCGGAGCTGCTCGGGGCTACTCGGGGCTGCTCGGAGCTGCCCGGAGCTGCTCGGGGCTGCTCGGGGCTGCTCGGGGCCGCTCGGAGCTGCTCGGAGCCGCTCGGATCCGCCCGGAGCTGTTCGGGGCTGCTCGGAGCTGCTCGGGGCTGCTCGGAGCTGCTCGGAACTGCTCGGAGCTGCTCGCCAACAGACTCCCCCACCTTCACCCCGACAGCCGCCAACAACTGCGCTCACAAATCGGCCGCTTATCAAACTCACCACTAAGGTTTTTACATTCTTTTACCGGCCTTTATTTGCCTTCATACTTTGGCGGTTTTCACCCTAAATCGGATACTCTCTCGGGCGGCGCCCCTGCCTGACTTCCCGCGCGTTTCACGCCGCCGCCAGGGGGTGCTGCTGTGCCCGCACGCTAGAGGGAGCCACCAGGCCTGGCGGGTGGCGAGGTTTTGGGAGCGAGGTGGGAGTTGGCAGAAGGAGTGTATACGAAGGAGTGGTGGATGACCCGGCAAGTGCCAAGTACTACTTACAAGCACAATGTTATTGTTTAATGTTGGCAACATGTAATCTCTGCAATGTGTGTCATATCAGGTACTCTAAACCACATTGTTACTATCAGTTCAATTGGTATTTCCTATACGTGATATAGGAAGTATGCAATTAAATCAACAAAACTACAATCTGAATAGAAATTCTGATATACAAGGAGCGTGTTGTATTGACCTTAATAATTCCAAAGCTTCATAATTGTCATAAGATTAAATTGATAACTCCTTTAGTTATATTGTGAAGATCTTCACCTTCGAATTTATCGGTTTCGCCTTATATTATGAAAAATAAATGGCGATATGTTTTCTTTTTATGTCGAAAGGACGTGGGCATTGAGTACGTGGATTGAATGATGGTTGGTTTATAAGTTTGTACTTGATGGGAACTACCTACATATTAGGATGGTAGGGCTTCTGGTACCATTCATACCCTTCTAAACACCTACAATCGGCGAATTAATATTACAAAAGCCTTGGTGATGCTCTCCGTGAGGGCTCAATTGGATATCACCTCAATTTGTAAGGGTAGCACCTTGTGTCGGATTCTAAACACGAGTTCATGTTTCAAACTGAAACGTTAGGTAGCTCTTTCACCGCAACATGATGCTTCTAGGCATTCATATGACTAATGCAGCATTAGGCCTCCAGACATTCCCATTGCTACTGTAGCATAGTGCCTCCAGGCATTCCTATGGCAACTGCAACATAATGCCTACAGTCATTCCCATGACTACTGTAGCATGCTGCCTACAGGCATTTCCATGGCTACTGCAGCATAGTGCCTCCAGGCATTCCTATAGCTACTGCAGCATGATGCCTACAGTTATTCCCATGACTACTGCAACATGATGCCTCCAGGTATTCCTATAGCTACTGCAACATGATGCCTACAGGCAATTCCCATGGCTACTGCAGCATAATAACCTGGAGCCATTCCCCCCATGGCTACTGCAGCATGATGTCTCGAGGCATTTCCATGGTATAACTACAGGCATTCCCATGGCTTCTGACATGAACAAGGGGCATATTGGTCTTTCATTGGTTACCCTATTGCTTTTTCCGTGGTTAAGGGATATGCAGTCGGAATTGTGTTATTGAAAGCAATGTCTGTAGTGGGATGGTGTGTGAGGGAATTTTGTACTGCAGGGAAAGGGTTGAAATATCTCTATAGCTAAAACGTACATAATTCCTATGTTCGTAAACAGGAAGCAACCTAATGAAAAGATTTCCTGTGGTTATTATGAAGAACGATGTTTGAGAATACACCACAGCTTCGGGACTACATGATGTAGCACAACGCCTTGCAAAAATCATGAAGCATAAAATATAGCCCGCTCGTAGATGCGGTGATTACTTATGAACAAAGCTGCGATGCAATCAGGGAAATCTCATATCATGGAATCATTAAAGGCCCATTTCCACTGGTCGAAGAAAACGGTGTAGAATTCTTGAGGCCTCATAAAAGCCCATTTCCATTGGCCATTACCGATCTACAGTCAGGAACCAATGATGGACCTTTAGGCTACTAAAAAAAAACAACTTGTTTCTCATCACCGCGCGCATCTGCAAAAACGATTTCAGAAGATTTGTTTTTGTTTTGTTAAAATAAGATGAACCTTGATAGAAATTGTGAAAAGTATGTGTATTTAGTATCAAATTAAAGCTCCTGATGCCAGGGATGCTTCCAATGTATAAACACTATAAATCTGAAACCCCCGCGTATGCAGACACCCTGCGGACACTTTGGCCCGGAATGGAGGGTGACCGCTTACGCAGGGTTTTACTGTATGTCTAAAGCCCATTTTACGACACTTTTAAGCCATCTTTGATCCAGCAAAAAACAAAAACAAAAAACACGTCCTCATCATATTTTTCATGGCTTGGTGATGAGAAACAAGTGTTTTTTTTGAGTGGCCTTAGCACTGCTGACGCAAAATGGAAATGGGATTTCATGATAAGTAAAAGATCTGCATTGCTTTCGTCGACCAATGGAAACAGGCCTTTAGAGGTATTGTCAGCCATCCAATTATGTTGGTTTAAGTTACATATGAAAAGGGAAATAGGTTAACTGCCCTCGAATCTTACAAGGAAGGTCTCAATAGATCATCAAATATATTATTACATACCTGTAGCCGAACGTCAGTGAAATACTACCCGCTCACGGGGGTGTAGTATATCGCGACGCCGGCCCACTATCCTGCGCTTTGTCGCACTGCAAGATTCTAACGTGTATGTAACAAACTCCACGCAACGCGCTAGTCGTGCGTATTCGACGTCATCGCGACCAAAAACAACATGGCGAATGTCGCCGAATCGCGACTTTAAACTCGTGATACATGCCCCCCGTAGCAACTACAAGTTCCTAATGACCAATCCTCGAGGTAACTAACGATTGGGATTCACCAGTCACCGTTTAAATAGCTCAAATATCCAAAATACATCGATAACAACAACACGATCCGCAGCGGGGGACGCACAGACACGCTTACGCTGGTTCCTGGCGCCTCGCCCTCCACACACGCCTAGCGCTCTCCTATCGTATATTCTGCTAACCGCACGCTTACCGAATAGCGGCCTAACATCTGCTGGGCGAGTGGAGACATGCGCAAAGAGCACATCCTGGGAGTTGGTTTCCGGTTCGTAGCAGACAGTGTCAACATGGAGCGGCTGTGACTCGAGGACTTGATAAATGGCGCGTTTCTGATCGAATTAAGGTATGTAATAATAAGAAAACGCCCTGACTGTGGCCAGAACAGTGTCTTAGTTCTTGGTCACCTGTGGTGGACGTTCGCCCCTCCGCCTACGGCGTTGGGGCGAACGTCCACCACAGATGACCTCGAACTAAGACATAGTTCGGCCACAGTTAGGGCGTTTTCTCTTAATCCTTGTAATAGACTTTTTTTGTATATAAGTAGTTTTTATAGAACAATCTTTCTTTACATCCATTCATATATCATTTACCTGATACAACCATTGTCCAATTGACAAAAAAGAAAAATTGTTTTCTAGAGCGTGCTTGCAGAATATATGTACGTTGCCTGAAGTTTAGAGTGGTCATATATTGGCTTCCAGCGTACTGTAAAGAAAGTATCCCTTCACTATCTGTGTGCTATTCACTGTGCTACTGGCAAAGGAGCAGGTTGCCAGCGTCTCAGTGTATTAGAAACGTGCCCAACTGACCATGACCAATCACTCAAGACCTGATTGACCTGGCTTCCTGCTCTGTTCACACAGAGAGTGAATGGATAGTTTGTATGCAGTACCCTGAACGTCTATATGGAGCCCTCTAAACTCTAGATGATGTATATAGCGCGTACAAGCACGCTCTAAAAACGATCCAAAGATACTGAATGTAACCCAAACCTTTTAATTGTTATTCATTTATAATTGTACGATTATTCACCAATGATGAACATACCATTTGTTTCTAGTAATAGGAGTATAACATAATCAAACAGGAATATCGGTGGCGTAACTTCAGGATAGACTTTGCGGTATAGTATGGTCTGTATAGATACCTCAGAGGGAACGGGTAAAGGCTCTGTTAGGAGAATGATCCAAGCCGCCTATAACGTCCAGGCTTATTTGCAGGTGCACGTTGTTAACTCTCTCATGCCTCATCTCCCACATTCTGCCTATCAGATTCCCACAATCTGTACAAGGTGCGAACTCGCTCTTATTTCAGCAAGCTTTACGAGCTACTCTTCTCCTAAGCAGTTTCTTTTAGAATACACGTGGCACCAGGTAGGCCCTATTTAGTCTGTACGCGATGCCTGGTTAGGTGCTCAATTGTGGTTGTAAGGAGTCGTTTCAAGACAAATGCTGGTAGTTGGGTGATTTATAAATTCTATATAGAGTTTTGCAAATAACTCATAGAAATTTCATATATCTTATATTCATATTTGCGATGAGACGATTGTTTCATTGTTTGGCCAATAATATTACTTTCATTTACTCTTTAATTTTCATTTCCTTTTTCTCTCGTTGTTTGATGGTACTTCTAGAGTGTATGTCCTTCTATGGACTCCACATTTCGTGGTCTTATTTGCTGAGATTGTATCTGAAAAACTCACTTGCGTGCGAGATACAAATTAGAGATTTAAGAATAATTAAAACATTTGTTTACTGTTGTCCCTGTGAGGCAAGTACCCTCGTTAGGTCCCACGACGAGTTCACTAATTTAGTAAATCCACACTAATTATGCTCTTCTTATATTTTGATATTGCTATATCATTTTATTGTATATTAGCATATTGTTGTCTTCTTTATCTCACCCCAGATATTTTTTCTCCATAGACTTAACATTGGGAACTCGTATCTAACGCCCATGAGATATTTAGGGAAAATATCCAATGGGGGATTAAGTCACAAATGTTAGCCCATCAGTCAATGTAAAGGGTGAGATAAATTCAGAAACCCATTCAAGTTTAGGGTCAGAGCTCAATCCCCTCTCGTTTGAATCGCTACATAATTCACGCGGCTTCGCCTTGTGAATTACTACGCGATTCAAACTCGATGGGATACAAGCTCTGACCCTAAACTTTCATAGGTTTCCTCTATAGTATCTATTACTACCGTTACAAATAGCCATCACTCTGTGGCAACTGAACTAAAGATCGAACATTTTTAAACAGTTGAGAGGGATCGGGCGTCAGAACGGCATGTGCTAAACCTGGATTGTCTGTAAGACTAAGAACCCTTATAAAACTTTTTAAATACATCAGATACCTTTGATAAACCACTTGACGTGGATGTAAAACATCCAGAGTGATTGGCGGTGTTTTTTTTTCAAATCAACCTCGTACTTGAACATAATAAAAGCAAAGAACACGTGGCACGCTTTTAAATTCATTGAAAAGTGCTCCTAATGATCCCAAGCTAGCTTAGTATCATCAAATGCAGTAGAACATTCTCAAAACATCCCCATTGAAATGGTCCTCGGTAATAGAGCCATGTTATTCACATATAAACCACTTCTTTTAGCCATCACTCCCAAGGATAAGATGCATCAATTAGGGTTTATCGATTTCGGAGTCTACCTCCAGAACGTATTTGAGGAATGCGGGGTGGTTGTGGGTTAACTGTCCTGGGTGGGGAGATTTACTGCCAGGAAAACCCAGACTGTGGCCCAGACATGGATTTGTCAAGCGGCAGGCTTGCTCACCCGGGGTTTACGAGATAGAGAAGATAGACACGGTTAGGAAGGGTTTGTACTACAGAAGTTAGCAACCATGCAGAAGTGTGAATACCTTATCGTAAAACTGGATGAGTTTTAATATTGGCCACCGTATGTTACGACTGGAGTTTGGCAAAGTGATTTCATGAAGCGAAGCCGAGTGAAGTCCAGAGCCAAAACTTCAGGATTGGAATGCGGTGGCCACTATTAAAACGAATAAGGATTTGATAGCAATGTCATACACCTAATTCCGCCGAGCCCTCTAGCGGATGACCGGGGAACCAGGAGGCGTTACCAATAATGCATCATAAAAATGGAACCCGTTACCTGGCCTATATAGTCTAACTAGGCCAGGCTTCCAGGCTATCGCCACACGCTTGGCGTTTATGCCGGGGACACACCAAGCAAATCAAGGGGGCGATCTCTGGAATCGCCAACACAAAATGGCATGTGTGTGAGATATTATTTCATAATACCACTGATAATGTTACGTATCAATAGCAATAATCATATGAAATGTGAAATAATAGGTCACATACAGACAACTATATCTCGGCGATTCTGAAAATCGCTGCGTTTCTCGCTTGGTGTGTCGCCGGTATTACACTAGACGGCTAAATATGTGACGACTGTGGACTGTCAAGCCAATAGTCGTCAGGTGGTGGCAATGTCCACTGCAGAAGTCGTTAACCTCAGAATGTACTCCAGCGTTAACACTGACCACTATGACTTTCACAGAATCAGATTGTGATCAATAGTCATCAAGTGATGCCAAATTGTATAATCTGATTTAATGGGTGAATCCACCAGGCCGATTTCTCACCCGATCAGTTGTTCCTGGGCCCTTAAGAGGAAGCTCACGTATTGTAATTCATTTAATTCTGATAATAATAGTTTAATAAATGACCATTCTCAAAGATTTGAGAAATTCTTGGGCATCCGATAATAATCGGCGATTATCTGGCTACGGAATCGGCAACCGTCGGTCCAGTGGAACACCCCCTATAACCAGACAACCTGTAGTCGCCACACGCTTGTCGTTTACACTAAAACATTTCTAGATTTTACTGCTGAAAGTCGTCAGGAGGTGCAAAATTCAAGAATCGCCGACCAGAATCGTCCAGTGTGAACGCCTAGTAACAGTCCAGTATCCAGGGGACTTGAGGATGTCTAGTCTGCAGACAGATTCTCCAGCTACCAGCCGGTCTTTACGGGACTCCGTCCGTCCGCACGCTCCGTCCCCGGGCTATAAACCCAGATGCCTTCCTCAGGTAACCCTTCCCCCCCCTCCTCACCCTCCTCAGCTTTAGGCCACTCAAAAAAACAAACTTGTTCCTCATCACCAAGCCATGAAAAATATAATGAGGGCGCTTTTTTTTTTTTTTTTCTTTTTTGCTGGATCAAAGATGGCTTAAAAGTGTCATAAAATGGGCTTTAGACACACAGTAAAACCCTGTGTAAGTGGTCACCCTCCGTTCCGGGCCAAAGTGCCCGCTTATGCAGGGTGTCAGCATATCTATACGGGGTTTTCAGATTCATACTGTTTATACATTGAAAGCATCTCTGGCATGAGCAGCTTTAATTTGATACTAAATACACATACTTTTCATAATTTCTATCAAGGTTCATCTTATTTTAGCAAAAAAACAAAAAAAAATCTTCTAAAATTGTTTTTGTAGATGCGCGCGGTGATGAGAAACAGGTTTTTTTGTTGAGTGGCCTTAGGGTGGGGGTATTCACCCCATAGAATGACACAGAGGGAGGGGAGGGTAAGGCGCACTCACAACCATGAAGGTCAGACGGACCAATTAGGTTTTATGTCTTCCTTAAGCCTCCCACGCTTCACCTGTCCTTCAAACGAGCCCCGCTTTCTCCGACCATCTGTCAACTACTCAACTCCGACTCGGCATAGCTGCTCCAACTGCCCATAAGAAATAGGTCACACCCGGAAAAAGATATTCACATTGAGGTTGCTGGCCTTTGGATGACTGACTCCTATATCTGAGCTAACTTGTTGCCGGTAGGCGGCGTTCCTGGCTGTGCTGACCCCTGGTGGGTCGTTTGTACTTTAGGGGCATCTGAAAGCACTCTCCTAGCAGAGATCCTGTACTCTACTTTTCTGATCCGACCTCCCTGTTTGGGCCAGAATCTGCCGCATATGCTGTTTTTTTATGTATCCTAAATTCTGAACACTTTGAGGAGCATTTTCTGTTTAATTTATAAATAGAGGTGAACATACTTAAATGGTAAATAATATACACCCATTTCTGTTATTTGTAATGTCAAACCAGACTTAGTCTTAGGTATTACTTTCTTCAATGGAAAGAACCTCCTACGTTGCATGGCTATGTTTGTTAGCATAACACATGTGGTCATTCGAAGGGGCAGTCTAATCAACTGTGCATTCACATTATAAAGTGGTTTAAAGCTGAAAAAGAGACGGCGGGAGTGTCTGTGAAGCTCATTTAACAATTTAAGTAGTTCCCAACTCATAATATATTACATGTTTTGGGTTCATCACATTTGAGAGTTCCCCTGTTTTGAATCCGAAATTTTGGCTGGTTCCACCTGTCTTTAGTGGATACCAAATGAATCAGCGTTGGATTGAGGCAGTGATAAGTAAGTACTAGCGCCGCGAAATATCTGCTGTGAGAGTGGTGTGAAAGGTGAGTCCATCTTGTTGTGATGGGCATGCTCGCTCGTGCTGCTCTTTTAGGGATATTAAATCAGGGCTTGTACGTCGGGGTGACTAGCTGGAATGTCGGAGGGTCTCTCAGTACACCGGGGGTCGCTGTTCCACGTGTTGCGGATCGTAGAATCGCCATCCGAGGTCGGAAACGTTGCTCGAGATATTTTGCAGGTCGCATCATAGCTATGTCCACCATCTATATCCAATTAAAAGTCTAATGAACCTCTCATCTATGACACTGATAATGTGGTGTTGTAAAAGGTAGCAATATAACATGAAAATAACGATACTACACCGATATTACTAAAGCAACGTTTTTATCACATCTCTAGGAGCAACGACCTCCAAGGCGACATTTATAGATACGGTAAAACGTTATTGAAAGCTCTAAAAACTAGATATTTGCCTTCGACCGAGTGCTAACGTGAAACCTCCCCTAAATTAGTATAGACTTGACCACCTTTATATGGTCTGATGCCCTCTTGAAAATGCATATTTTGTTTGGGGTATAATATATTGGGTTTAAACGAACCATCTTCTAGAGTGTATTAGACCACTAGCGATGTGATTTTTCTTCCAAAAATGTGTGAAATCCTTGCTCAAGGTTGTTTCTTTTCTGTTGTTTACTTAGTTGTTTCTCTTTGTTGTTTAATAGCAGCGTTTATTGACATCAAGAAGATTCAAGATTAGATTATTATGAGATATCCATGATGTGTTTCTGCAAGATGTTAAAGGAAGAATGATATCATAAAAAGAAAAATGTGATTTGACCTCAGAAAAAGAGGTTGCTATGGGATAGGAAAAGTAGACGATACGTATAAAATGCGCATTGTGATGTACACGTAATGGCGAAATACTGACCTCTCAAAAGTCTGATATTGACGATATCTACTAAGATAAGGAATCGCTGATTAAAAATTATTAAGCGGCATTATTATTACATACCTATGGCCGAACGTCTATGAAATACTACTCGCTGCTAGGGGTGCAGTATAAATAATGTTCGGGCGCACTGAGCCCGTAGTGAATATTGGGGCGTACTGTGATCATCGGGTCAATTAGTACATTTATTAAGAATATAAAATGGCGTTTTTTAAATATTTAGGTATGTAATGATAAGAAAACGTAGTGACTGAGTCTGTAGGGACGTATTTATGGCATGAAAAGACCTCGAACGGCCACCCCTTCAGGCTCAGTAACCACGTTTTCTCTTAATATAAGCCAAAAGGGAGTTATTTGAACTCTATGGGGAAAGTGATACTTCTTGACTACTGACCACAAAAATCAACGACGGTCTTAGGGGTGAGTTCTCCTAGACAGTCTAGATTATGGGGAGTAGGGGAAAGAAAGAAATCTGCTATGATAGTGATATAGAGACAGTCATGGAAAAGAGACATTAAGACATCTATTAGTAGCAGGAAACCCTAAAATAACAGCTCGGGTAGTAATGATAAGTCTCTGATCATTGAAGAACTAATATGCCATTAGGTTTTTGATGTGACTTGGTGATACTAAGAAAGAAATTAGTGAGTGTTTGGTCTGTGTCCCCTTTCGCCAACGGGTTTAAAGTGTGTGTGGATATGAAGAAGGCGATAGATGAGTGAATATTCTGAAGCGCCCCAAATGAAATGGCGAGTGATTGGGATACAGACTAAACATGAACATGTTTCTGATGTTATCCTAGCCTGGACAGGTTTATCTGCTTATCGCCCATTGAATATGAGGTACCGGGCATAGGTACTTAATATTAAACCTATGGACTTTTATACCAGACTAAGATAAATTCCTAGATCCACTTATGCTGTGAATCATAGTAAGGGTAGAGAATATGGGTCTGGCAACATGGCGATATGTTGATATAAGTCGAACAAAATAGTCAATATGTATACGAGTTATAGGATTAGGAATAGACAAAGTGTGTTGCTACTGTGAAGATCCATAGACAAGGTAAGCTGGTAGCAAAGGAAAGTGTAGACAACGTAAGTTGGGGCCTTGCCAACAAAGGGCATCTTGTTTCCATTATCTACCTGCTCCTACACACTAACGCTCACCCCCTGTGGCTCTCCTCTCCTAGACGGGCAGAACTTTGAATAGCAAACCAGACGTTTTTATTCCGTTTCCAGTCTCTGATTTACACATCCATTCCCGCTAGATGCGCTGCAAGTACAGCGTCTGTAGGTGGCGCTCTACCATGTGCAGCTTGGTCTCGCTAACCCTTATGTTGTAAAGGCTATAGGTCCATCTCCATTGGCCGACGAAAACGTTATACATTTTTTTTATTATCTCACCCCTGGTATTCTTGTCTCATAGGCTTAACACTGAGAACTCATTCTCCATGCCCCTACGAGTACTGCAGTCCATTCTCCATGGTCTATGTCATGTGTGTTGTCCGTTCTTTTAGTGTGTACAGGGGTGAGATTAATACAGAAAGCAACTCGTTTTGGTCAAAGTCGTTGTTCTCCAACTCGTTTGAACGCTACGTGATATTCAGCCACCTGCCACCTCGTTCATATCACTACACATCATACTGGGCCACTAGGGGAACTCAAAGGATCTATACCGTTTTGCGATCCTGTAACTCCAGTCTCAGTCTGATTCTAATAGCTAGGTTAGGTACTTAGTTGGTGGATCCAAAATCTCATAAAGTTTGGTATCTTGTTAGGGGTTATTCTAGTCGACAATTGCAGGGGAAAAAGCTTGCCTCGAGGAAACGGAACCTCACAATTCAGACGAGGAGATTATGTCCCGGTACAGAATCTCAGCAGGATTCGTCTCAGACAAACACCCTGTGAGGTACATGAATCCAATCGTGTGAATCCCACTTTAAGATCGAAATCGCATAAGAACCTGAATCTTGTCAGAGGTAATTGTCACCCACAACTATATGGGAAAATCTGGTCTGAGTGAAATGGAGCCCTACAATTCAGACGAAGAGAGTGTGTTCCAATACAGAATCTCAGCAGAGAGAATCACCCTGTGAGGTACATGAATCCCACCGTGTGAATTCCACTTAAGTAAACCGAGTACAACGGACTACCTCTCTGTAGTGTTGAATAAAGCTGACCCACATCGTCCCTGTGGCATACTTAGTAGAAACCGAACGAGAGTTAGACTTGACAATGTTTATGCCACGATGGGCAGGTCGTGTATTACTACACGAGGCGTAGCCGAGTGCAGTGAAGAACAGACCTGACCAGAGTGGCATAGACACTGATAAGTCTAACTCGAGTTCCGTTTCGTATTTATCCTACCCCGTCTCTGCTTTTGTATTACTAAAAGATAAATATTGACTCAACGACCAACAGAACATTTTTCATAGTAGCTGACATCCTGCTCTCTGATTGGTCAATAATGTTATTACTCTAGTGGCATAAAAAACACTTTATGTCACGGCCTGCCACATAAAATTCCCCTATGTTAAGTCTATTGCGGTTTTTTTATTAGGGGTAGGATAAGACATAGGCTGGACATGGTCGATAATATGAAAGGAAAGGGTCTACATGTATGATCTTACATTATTAAACGGGCCCTGGCGCTGTGACATATTTTATGGGACGAAAGACCTCAAATGGAACCGCTACGGGCTCACTAACTACGTTTTCTGTTAATACTCTAAGTTAACCGAGTACAGCAGACTATCTTTCAGATTCATATTCCTAATGCCTGCTGTGTGAATATTTTCACTCAGGATGTGGTTGAGACAAATCCTGCCTCGTTGAATGTCCCCTGGTGTGTGCCCCCCGCCATGCGCCCACACCCCTGCCGGCAGGTGGCGGCACTGAGCAGAGCGTGCACGTACATACATGACCCCTTCCTCCTGGGTCCGGCACCTGTCTGCTCCAGGGCGCCTCCACAGGAGTCAAATTCCCCACCCGTACTCCAAACTCTTCCATGGGTTTATCTGATTTATCTCACCCCTGGTATTTTTTCTCCATAGACTTAACATTGGGAACTCGTATCCAATGCCCATGAGATATTTAGGAACAATATCCAATGGGGGATTATATCACAAAGGCTAATCTATTAGTCAATGTGAGGGGTGAGATAAAATCAAAGGGTCAGAGCTCGGTCCCATCTTCAAGGCTTCATCTAAAAGGCTTCACCATGAGAATTTCTTTACGATTCAAACTCGATGGAATAGAAGCTCTGACCCTAAACTCCCATAGGTTTCCTATATAGTCCGTCATATATTATATATATATATATATATATATATATATATATATATATATATATATATATATATATATATATACATTTAGATGGAGTTTACAGGTGGATAGCCCAACAATGAACCATCAAGTATCCGTACTCGGTGTCATATGCGTTATACATTGGAGACAATCTGAAAACTGATTCAAGAAAATGTTTGCCATTACACTTACAATGTCTTAGATAAATATACTAACATTTCAGTGGTAAGCCTCATCATTTAATCGCTTCTCTTTCCTATGTTGTAACTTCGAGTTGTTGCTCGATTTCTCATTTTCGCCTTCTATTACGTGTTCCTATTCTTAATATGTATGCTGTACAGCTGTTGTGCTATACAGGTGTTATCTCAAACCTTTTTGTTCAATGTGAATTCCACGTCTGTTCAATGTGAATTCCACATCTGTATATCAGAGAAGGCCAGATTGGTTTTGATCTTCCGCTAGAGTATATATATGTCGAAATTGACAACTCTGATGTTGTGAAATGGAGTTGTTGGAAATTGGACCTGCGTACCTATTTAGAAATCTCCCAGAATGATGGCAGTTAATAATTGGATATATCTAGGCCTCTTCAAGGATTCCGTTTCTGTACATGCAGTTTGGCTCTACTTGATCTGCGGCAAATAATCTGACATAAACATCACGCGCCTGAGTGCTTATCAATTTTTGTTGAAGCCCTCTATTATAGACAATCCCATGAATACTGAATCACTGCACTCAGATGGTCCATAAAGTAATTGTTTTGCTACACATCGATCGCAGTTGATGTAAAAAAAGGTTGGACAAAAGCCCATATCTGCAAGCATCACAGTCATATATATATATATATATATATATATATATATATATATATATATATATATATATATATATATAGAGAGAGAGAGAGAGAGAGAGAGAGAGAGAGAGAGAGAGAGAGAGAGAGAGAGAGAGAGAGATAAATATAAATATATACATATATATATATGTAAGCACAAGCAACGCAGAGCTCTCACAAGAATTTTGTGGAATTAAATAAAAAAACAATAGTTCTGACATCCGTTATCGCAAAAACATAAAGTGTAAGATAAAGCTGTTTTCTACATATCCTATTTTCATGAATTATAGGTTCTTACTCGCCCGGCACTATTTTCGTGCAGAGACTCAGCTGAGGAGGACTGATCAGGAAGGGTATTTAGTGTTACTGACAGGTTTTACAGCTCGCCTAGTACCATACCAGATACCCAGATAGTAATATCACGTACGGCGTCGGTCTATCGTTGCAGTCATACTTCCACCTTTACCATGTTCCCAAACAACATTCCTGTGTCGCGAACTTTACTGAATATTTGTAGCCAGTCTCGTTCTGAGACTCCAGCCTCTCTCTGAGATCCCAGCCTCGTACTGAGATCCGACCTCGTTCTGAGGGTTAGCCGCTGGTTTCTGGTAGGTCCTGCACTTTGTTTATCTAATAGACGCATCTCTCAAGTCATCATATATGTAGTAATCCACCTCAACCAGCGAATGACGTTTGAACGTGCCCGGATCACGTATCCCTCCGCACTATCTACCGGAAGTAGTGCGGTTACTTGATATCCTTACGCCATCCACCTTTCATTCCCTCTTACTCGAAATCCTCATCAGCCAAAGCAGTCCTCAGACATTTCTTCTTTAGTTTTTTTTTTAAATTTCAAACAGTTCTAGCTCTAGGTTAGTTTTAGATATTCCACTGGAGGGAAATAACATGCTCTGCATCAAATATAGGAACATTTTACTCTATTTCATTTAAATGGATGTAAATTTAGATACAATACAAATTGGCAATGAAAAAATAAAAGGGGGAGGAGAGTGAGTATCTATCATACCCAATCGTAAGTGGAATACATTTTGACCTTTTTTAAAAGATCTTTATAAGTTTCACTCGTCTGGTCTGAATGAACTAATCCCATCATACTTGCCCCCTATAGTAGGGACCATTTAGATATTAACTACTGGTTATACGTCTGGTTTTTTATCCTACCCCTAATATAAAATTCCATAGGCTTAACATTGGGTTTCCGTATGCTGACTGACTGACTGACTGACTGGCATACGGAGTTTTATATGCCACTAGTGGCATACAGCATTGTTATCACGTAATTTTCCAAAATCGAGGAGATAGGGTAGGATAAAATCAAAACCTGATTCGTTTTAATCTTGTTCACCGCATTCCATTCCTGAAGTTTTCGGTCGTGGAATACGGTGGACAAGATTAAACCTCATCCAGTTTTACGATAAAATCTGATTTCTGAAACGCTTTTAGTTCGTGTCACTCTTACGTATTAGTTGTCTTAATTTTCAGCTTGTTTGTGCATGACCTTCAGAAGTTGCATACACCTACGTGAGACAAAATATTCAATGAACAATTCCTGGTATAAATTTTGGACATTCTGACGCAGTTTATGTGTCCAGGCAGCGGGATTCGTATATATTATCAATATGATGGAGACGAATACCTGGAGACATTTATCTTTCCAATTCAACCTTGGCGAATGATGGGTGCTGCTTCAAGTAAGGGGTGATTCCAACTGCCCGAATTATCATAAGAACGATGTTTTTCGGTTGTATTCTAGGCCTCCACTAGCATTCTGACATTGCCTTGACAACTAACTATTCAGGGGCCATCAATGTAGTGAAACTCCCCCGAAAACCTACATGGTGAGATTGGCATCACTACCTTCCCCAGGCATGTTTGACAAATCTATGGAAAAAATTGGCCGACGAAAATGTCGGTTGTGCCACCGATTTTATGTCGGTATCAATTTATCGGTGAAGGTGCATTGTATACACTCTGTGTACTATATTTTCAAGGAAGAATCAGATTTGCTGTGAGAAAATCCGTCGGTGGGGACATTGTTACGAAATCTAAACCAATTAATCTGTGAGTATTGTCTGTCAGTATCGTTTCCATTCACCGATCTGGGGTTGTTATTAAAAAAATATCAACCGGTGGTGCCCAACTGTAAATCTGTGCCGAATTATCGGCCAATGGACACGAGCTTTAAAAGGGAGATTTGGACGGCTCTCGCCAAGACACGGTACTAAACATTACCATATACTTCTGAATGGATGGTTGTTGTCACTTTCGATAAGGCTTGATGGGAGCCCAAAGGTGTCTTTTAGACACGTAGATTAACCCTTTAGCTGTTCTATGATGCCTGGAGGCATTCCCGGGCCAAGTACGCCATGATGCCAGGAGGCATTTCCGGGTGAAGTACGCTATGGTGCCTCGAGGCATTCCCTGGTATAGTACGCCATGATGCCTCGAGGCATTCCCGAGGATAGTACGCTATGATGCGTGGAGGTATTCCCGGGTGTTGTACGCTATGATGCCTGGTGGCATTCCTGAGCATAGTACACCATGACAGCTGGAGGCATTTCCGGGCCTAGTACACTATGATGCCTAAAGGCATTCCCGGGCCTAGTACGCTATTATGCCTGAAGGCATTCCCGGGCCAAGTACGCTATGATGCCTTGAGGCATTCCCAAGCATAGTACGCTATGATGCCTGGAGGCATTCCCAAGCATAGTACGCTATGATGCCTGGAGGCATTCCCGGGCCAAGTATGCTATAATGTCTGGAGGCATTCCCAGGTGTAGTACGCAATGATGCCTGGAGGCATTCCCGGGTGTAGTGCGCCATGGTGCCTGGGGGGCATTCCCGAGCATAGTACGCCATGGTGCCTGGAGGCATTCCCTAGTATAGTACACAATGATGCCTGGAGGCATTCCCGGGCATAGTACGCCATGGTGCCTTGAGGTATTCCCGAGCATACTACGCTGTGATGCCTCGAGGCATTCTCGGGCCTAGTATGCTATGATTCCTGCCAGCATTCCTGAGCATAGTACACCATATTGTCTTGAGGCATTTCCGGACCTAGTACGCTATGAAGCCTCGAGGTATTCCTGGGTGTAGTACGCTAGCAATTTAAGTAATTGCTATGTTCTTAATGAAATAACGCGAATATTTTGATATTTTTCCACCATATGCAAAACTATAACGATATTGATATCATTACTATTCCATAACATACTAATTATTTGGATTACCATTGAGGTGGGATATAATCACATCACTGTGGATATCGTGACAAGTGCCAGCATACTACATGGCCGAAAATGCTACTTCAGCGGCGTATTTCAGGGTGTGTATTTGGTACTATGCAGCATAGTAAAAGGGTTAATGGCAGTAATACGTGAGGTTCCACATTCGGACCTGTAGACTAGACAGCAGCTGTCAGCTGGCACGCACCCACAGCTGCCAACGCCATGCGTTTACACTTTATAGTCGGCCACCGAATTTCATTACTCTGCCCTTGACTGCTGCCCGTGTGTTGAAAGCAGACTCCTCCCCAGAGGCTGCCCATGGCACTTCTCTCGGGCATCTTCACACTTTTACCCTTTCTTTTTATTTCTTTATTTATCTATTTGCTACATTTTTGTAGTACGAAAACATCTTCACCTGATCGGGTATTCCTCAAGCCGGAGACACACCAAGCGAGAAATGTAGCGATTTCTGCAATCGCCAACACAAAATGGCGTGTATGAGAGCTTTTATTTCATATTTCCCTTGATTATTGCTTCTGATACGTTATATTATCGGTGGGAGATATTGATATGAAAAAATATCTCAGATAAATGCTATTTTGTGTTGGCGATTCCAGAGATCGCCACCTTGACTCGCTTGGTGTGTCTCCGGAGACACACCAAGCGAGTGGAACTCTAGGCGATTCTGGACCAGCGAGGAATGGAATCGCTCACCATTTCTCGCCTACAATGTGGGAGGAGCTTTGCCGACTTGCTGACGATTTTGGGACACACCGAGCGAGCTGAGGCGGCAAGAAAACGCCAGCGATAAACTGCACTGGGCTATAACTGGAACACTTGCCAAGTATGAGCGATGTTTGACATTTGACGATCACTGCATTGGCAAGTAAACCACTGTAAGTTTGGGATTTGCAAGGTGATCATGTGACTTTAAAACTCAATCTGATTGGTTCACTGGTTGTCAGTAGTAAGACTCGCCCACATATCGCTGGCAATGGACAGAAATCTTCGTGTGTTCCGGTTTTTAGCAATACTATAGCGATTTCACGTTGACGATTATGTGGGCGAATTTGGTGTCCTCTTGGCGAGAATATCAAACATGTTTGTTATCATCGCTAATATGATCGATCAAGTGTATGTTGGCGAGTTTATAACTCACCTACACCCAAGTCGCCCTCATATCACAGCGAGTAGAGGACACACCAAGCGATAAATTTTATCGCTCATATAATCGCCAAGACCTTGTTGGCAAGTGAAATTATCACCAACGTTTCTCGCTTGGTGTCTCCAGCATAATATCGGGAGTCATCCCGGAGACACACCAAGCGAGAAACGTTGGCGATAAAACTACTCGCCAACAAAGTCATGGCGATTATATGAGCGATAAAATTCATCGCTTGGTGTGTCCTGTACTCGCTGTGTTATGAGAGCGACTTGGATGTAGGCAAGTTCAAAAATCGCCAGCACATCCCATGAGCGATAATATCAAACATGTTTGATATTCTCGCCAAGAGGAAACCAAATTCGCCCACATAATCGCCAACATAAAATCGCTATAGTACTGGCAAAAAACGGGACACACCGAGTTTTCTGTCAGTGTCAGCGATATGTGGGCGAGTCCTACTAGAGACAACCAGAGAACCAATGAGGTTGAGTTTTAAAGTCACATGATCACCTTACAAAACCCAAACATAGAGTGGCTTACTTGCCGATGAAGTGATCGCCAAGTATTAAACATCGCTCATACTTGGCAAGTTTTGCAGTAATCGCTCAGGGGAGTTTCTCGCTGTCGTTTTCTCGCTGCCTTGACTTGCTTGGTGTGTCTGAGAGTTGTCAGCAAGTCAGCAAAACCCTGTCCCACCTTATGGGCGAGAAATGCTGAGCGATTCCATTACTTGCTAATCTATAATCGCCGAGGGTTTCACTCGCTTGGTGTGTCCCCGGTATCACGGGAGCGATCTCTGGAATCGCCAACACAATTTGTCATGTATGTGAGATATTATTTCATAGGAATATCTCCTGCCTATAATTTAATATCTTGGAAGCAATAATCAGGTGAAATATGAAATGATACATATAGGCCATTTTGTGTTGGCGATTACAGAACTCTCTGCGTTTCTCGCTTGGTGTGTCTCCGGCTTTAGGGCCAATGTAAATAGGCTATGAGGAGAACGCAGAAAATCTACACAGTGTTTCTTGGCCAATGGAAATGGGCCTTATGTGAACTCACTCTCAGAGAGTACACTCTCCCGGCGGATGTTTCGTCGTGGGGTGACTTCACTTGCTGACCCCACATTGCTCTGGTTCATCGCAGGGTATTTGCCGACCGCAAGTTACTCGTGAAATATTTTATTTATTGGACATCAGTAGAGAATTATATGTGCGCGTTTTTAGAGAAAGTCGGTGTGTGTTAATATTTTCAAAAATATTTTTTATTAGAAAAACATTCGATGGGAGCAGTAGGAAGCTGTATTTAAGAGCTAGTATTATATAGTGAAATCTAAAATCTTCCCAATAATTTTCCTAATCGAAAATTGATTTTTTTTAATTGTGGATTGTTTTTTGGTTGGCTTCATCCAATGTTCAGTAAACTATTACATAAATCCAGACTTTCCCAAGTTTCTTTTACACCACAAGGGGGGTTATCGAATCCATACGATGTATTCAAGAAGAAATCTCACCCCAAACATTTACTGAGGTGAGACTTATTTTACTTCTCTCAACCACATAAACATGCCACGAGATATGTGAAAAAATACATGTCGAAGAAATGCAAGCATTTCTATACAAACATACACGGATGGTGCAAAATATCTATGTCTTGTTCAGGTGCCATCTCTCCTAACATATTTCCCCTTTAACAGTTGAACTACCCGGTGTTTATACTTGATGACTCTGGTTAGCGATTCTGGTGTTTTGCACCTCTTGAGGACTCTCAGCAGTAAAATGATAAAAATCGTCTAATATAAACACCAAGCGCGTGGTGACTGCAGATCGCCTGATTAGGTCTGATTACACAATTCACCTGACGACTATTGGACAGGCTCTTACGCCTGCGACTGTTTCTAGACAACTTGAATTAGTCGTCTAGGCTGGCAGCGATTCTGTGAAAAGTTAGTCGTCAGTGTAAAGGCGGCGTCCACCAACCACGACAAGGCTACGACAAGTGCCGACATGAAAGTTCCAATCGCAGCCTTGTCGCAGCCTTGTCGTGAGAAGGACAGCTCTGCGACAGCCTTGTCGGGTTGTGTCGTAGACTTCGGTGGATGCCGTAAGAAAACCACAACACTCCACGACAAAGGTCCAGTCGTGGGAAAGATCAAACATGTTCGATACTGTCGTAGCCTTGTCGTAAGGCCCCCGACAGGCCCCCGACAAGCTTCCAGTCGCAGCCTGTCGTTGCCTTGTCATACACTCTTGTCGGGAACTAGGCTCCACCAACCACGACAAGGCTACGACACGCTTTCCAATCGTAGGCCTGTCGTGGACCTTGTCGGAAAGCCATTGTCGTAGCCTTGTCGTGGTTGGTGGACGCCCCCCTTAAACACTGAAGCACATTCTGAGGTTGACGACTTTTGCTGTGGATATTGACAACTACTGGCTTGACGATCTAGAGTCGCCAAGTATTTTGTCGTCTAATTTAAGTAAGTACTTATATAGAACGTCCTGACCATGCTGTACAAGCTACAAAACGAAATAATAATTCACGATTCGTAAGGAATGAGGCATTTATGCTGAGTTCCGTACAAACCATGAATTATTATCGAGTTTTGTGGCGTGAACAAGCATGGTAGGTCGTTCTAAATTTACTTTATACCCGATTTAAAAAAAAAATCAATTTTATTTGGCTTAACAACCAATATTTTGATAAACGAGTATGGGTAGGTAGTCCGTATAATCATGTACGGACCAGTGGCCCATACAGTATTTATATTATATGGCGAAACGGTGCGTATTTACAGCATATATGGCATGGGTATATAGTAAATGCTGGGTCAGTCAACTATAGAAGGATCTAAAAATCTCAAACACGTTCGTCAGACTAAGCGGCAATTCTCCTTATCAGACTGTCTGGGGTTTGTATCATTTTATCACCTGAGGGGAGAGACTTTGATCAATCGGGGATCATGACCCCGAGTGAGGTTGGGCCTGAGGGCGGCTAGGGTGCAGATCCCCTCCCCCCTCACCTCCACCTCCCCAGCCCCACCCTATGGCAAACGACCCCAGACAAACTTCCACACAAAGACGCGTTCCGAAAATTCTACATAGACAGAATCACTGAACATTGTTTGTTTTGTTTGAGACGGAAGTCCTTGCTTAAAAAATAATAACATGGTATGTTTTATATTTATATAATGTCTAGCAGTGATCTATACCACAAGGAATAGAATAAAACATTGACAGATATATATCCTAATTGCATTGGGAATGTTGCAGTCAGAGAGTTCATATATGTTGTTGTATTGATATGAGAGCATAAGAGCTCGAGTTACTTTTTGGGTTTTTTTCATGTATAGTTGGGCATATAATCCAAACATGGGACAGTCTTTATCCTTCTCTGGGAAACAGAGCGCTGGTAGAACCAGAGGATTACTAATCATAGCATTTTACATATAAATTTCTGGTAAGGATCAACCGTCTGATACGTACATACTGCCCAGTGATAATTATGATCCCTGTCTACCTTGTCACTCAGTAGTGCCCCTGCCAGAGGATCGTTGCCCCTAGAAATGTGGAAGAAGCGTTGATCCAGTAATATCGGATCGGGCCGTGTAATATCGTCATTTTCTTTTTGTATCGTTACCTTTTACAACACCGCATTTTCGGTGTCATAGGTGAAAGGTTCATAACATTTTATTTGATTAGGGATGGCGACATAGTTATGATGCGATCCACACCAATTCCGGAGCAACGATCTCGACCTCGGATCGCTATTCTGGGATCCGCAAGACGTGAAGCAACGACCCCAGGCTCATTATGTTCCCCTTTATACTTCTACCAAGGTAAGTACCTGGGTAAGTGCTCATTATAGAATGGTACACTCATATATATATATATTCTCCGCGTGGTTGACGCATAGTAAAACTCCGAGCGATAGCGATTAGTATTAGGTAGTGTCGTATACAAGGAGAATACGGCCACTCAGATCGAAATCATGGTAATGTTGTATTTATTACTCACCTTTCGAGTAATTATCAGGAAAAAAAATCTAGTATATAATTAGAAATTCGACCCTACGCCGTGCTTTGTTTATATAAATTTGTTCCTATAATGCCCATCAGGTGGCAGAAAAAGCCGTATTCTCCTAGGAGATCCCGGAGGTCCGTATTCTACTCAGTAGCGATCTGTAGGCTCCATGGGTAATAAATAAATGTATGTATATAATTGTAATACCCGCTCGCTTCGACAGATTAATTAATTAATTGAATAGGCGGTATGTGACACCAGACCACTCTTGGTCATACCATCAGAGATATCTGTCCAAAACTAAGATGTATATTTATTAAGTCTACAGTCGCCAACTTCGCTCAAACAACAAACTTAGCTCAATGTTTATAATCAGATTATGCACACAATCCATCAAAGCACAGTAACAGCTAATACAGATGGCCTTCCGTAACTGAGTAGAATCTGATGGAGGAAAGGCGCACAGAACAGGTGTCCCCTCTGCCCTCCCACCGCTAAATTATCTCACCCTGCTCCTCCAGGTGATGACCTTCACGTCCTGACCTCCACACGATGACCTTGACTGGAGGTCATCTCCGGTGGAGGAGGGATTGCGTGGTGACGGCGGGTGTGTGGGGTGTAGGTATGGGTGGCTGGGAGTCGGTGTGAGTGAGTGATAGAGGAGCATAACGATCGGTCGCTGATAACGAGCACTTGGCGAACTGATCGCTGCCGCTGGTTGCCAGCACGCGGGGCCAGCTGAGGGCAGCATGCGAGGTACCAGCGTACCTGAGCTGCTCTGAGTGACTTAACGGACGTCGTCTCTCCACCTACACGAGTCCTTGGGATTCCCCCTTGATGGTTTACATTCTCCTTGACTTTCTCTTTATAATGCCCCAGGGGACTGTTGCTCGAGGTTGTGTGATAGCATTGACTATAATCGGATGGTAATTTCATTTATTATGATTACTTTAACAATCCAACTGAAAAGGTGTTGCTCCCATAATCTTTTTTTTTCAGTAAACAGATACAAGACAGTCTGCTAAATTTGCAGGTTTTGTATGCCTTCTGATGACAATTTCTCATGATAAGTATACATTAACAATTCAGTATACTTATTATGATAAATTGTCAGATTGTATCCCTATACAATGTTAGATTGTATCCCTATATTCACGCGGTATCACTAATCTTTACGATGCAATAGCGATACAACAATTTAGGGGCATATATCAAATGAGACAGGGGGAGAATAATTATCTAATTAAATACAGATGGTATCACAGTTAAAACTGGTCTGACAGCTGGTGGTGTGGACTGGTATTTCCTATAGGTAGAAGAACAAGGGACGGGAGATGGTAGTACCACTATCGGTCGTTATTGAGAATATCATTGAGAAGGCCATTTTAACCTACAGTGATGGGGCCATCCATAAAGTACGTACGCACCGAGGGGGGTGAGGGGGGGGGGGGGGGTAACAATTTTCAGAAATTTTGCGTATGCTCCTTCTTTGTTCTGTTGCGTACAAAATCGGGAGGGGGGTGGTGGGGGGGGGGGGGGATTTAGGAATTTCTGCGTACGTACTTTATGGATGGCCCCGATACGTTCTGCCATAGTGTGTAGGTGCATGAAAATGTATCGCTAAAAGCTGTATTTTACACGGCGATGTGGCAACACAATTCGAACACGATCCGCTAATTTTCTGGAGCAACGTTCAAGCCCTCGGGTCGCCCTTCTGCGATCCGAAAGGCATCGTAAACGTGGAGCAGGGGCCCCTCTAGGATCTAGTACCTTGATCTTGTACCTTGTAAAAGGGTTATCATTTAATGACATCTAATTTCGTTTGCTAAGAGAGTATTAGCCGTTCATAAGGTCGTCCATAAGTGTTAAATAAAGTTGACCCGCTTCATCCCTGGGTCTCTATGGCAAACAGGAAAGGGTCTACATGTAAGATCCTAAATTATTAAACTGGCCCCAGATCTCCCCTCTGACATCTTTGAATACATGTCCACGACGTTTCGCATACTGACATTGTGCCATACATGTATGTCCGTTTTGCATATCATTCCACCCCTCATATGAAGCTCCCTAGACTTAGCATTGTGTCACTGTATGCCATGATTAATATTTGTATGCCATGGTCAACATATAAAGTTAAAAACACTTGATGGGTTAGGATTAAATCTAAACATCACTCAATTTCATATAATTGTTCACATGGTGTTCATTGTCTTTCGCTACAGATACCTCTCTGCTTCGCTTCATGATATAATTCCACAAAGACAACTCACGCCATATAAAAAGATCATATGAAATGTTGTGACGTTTCTGGATAGGATTGGCACGTTCAAAAATATCAGTATGTGAAACATACAGATTCTATCCCTTGACCTAACTGACCAAGTTGACTCTGTAACACGCCGCTGGAGGCGACACCTTGTCTATAATCAACACATTTACCCCAATGGTGCCAGCATATAATCCTGATTTCGATGTTTTCTCATCAGTCTGACTAGTGTAGCGCATTGCAGTAACACTAGCAATAAAGCTTGTAACGGGACAAGCCTTGGAGTCATTCATTCAGCTCACAACTGATAGTAACAGTATTATGAGAAAAGTGGTTACTGAGCCCGTACGGATGGTCGTTCGAGGTCATTTGATGATGAAAATACGGCCCGACACCGCAGGTGGGAGGGCCTTATTTTTTCATCAAATGACCGAGAAAGGACACCGTACAGGCTCAGTCACTACGTTTTCTTATTACTATACACCTCCCAATGATGGTCAATCATTTAAAACGCCTTTTTATTAACTTTACAAAGACAACAAAGATTACTGCAATTCACTACGGCCCGCTGTCACAGCGGGCGCGAACATTATTTATAAATACTACACCCCTAGCAGCGGGCAGTATTTCATACATGTTTGGCCATAGGTGTATAGTAATAAATTGGAGATCATTATCATCTCATCTCATCTCATGTCATTGATAAACTGAAAAAAAGTACCTTGTTAACTGTAAAGGAACTGCTACCGCTTATGCTCCGCAATATTTACTTGTATATGATTTATTAAAACTGAAGCCCGGAGGGACCAGGCGGCAGAACGGCCGAGGCCGAGCCTGGATGGATGTAAATAACCAGTGCCCTAATAAAAGTTAAAAAAAAAAAAAAAGGATTTCTATACTTCTTGTTGAAACTGAGATTATAGTCATTGGCACTCTGGCGAACCTTGTAGCTTCTACGTTGGACTGCCTGCAGGAAACACCTGTTGTGCAGGATTGGGTTAACACTATGAGGAGTCAAGTGTTCCAGCAGAACCTGGTTCTTCAGCCCCACCTGCATATAATCACACAACGTCATCCAACAAACCCGCACCTTCCTCTGACTGCTATTTCTCGTCATAGAATCACCCGTTTGAAGTGGCCTCAGTATTTGATTACGACGCATATCTTGTGGTGCTGGTTTCCTCATCATATATGCAGTACTAGGAGCCCAAAGTATATTCATCACAAGAGGGCTGAATAGAATACAGGTTTCCGTATTCTACTCAGTAGCGATCTGTAGGCTCCATATCAGGTGGGTGATAAATACACAGACATAACGATTAAAGTCAGAAAAAGGTTTACCCAAAGTACCCTGTACAAACATCATCAGCCAACAGACATAAGGTCCTTTTCCATTGGCCGATTTCCCGTCACCAATCTACGGTCAGGAACCACCTATGGACTTTTAGGCCCGTTTCCATTGGCCGATTCCCCATCACCCATCTACAGTCAGGTACCACCGATGGACTTTTAGGCCCGTTTCCATTGGCCGATTCCCCATCACCGATCCACAGTCAGGAACCACTAATGGACTTTTGGCCCTGCTGACCCAAAATCAGTCAATGGAAACGACCCAGCTCGTGAAATGACCCACAACACTTTTCTGCTTAGATTATGCAATGTGGCACCACTACCACAGAGTGAAAGCTTGGTCACTGAGTGAAAACTACTACCCTCAACGGTATTTCGATACCACCACCAACAGACTTTCTGGGTAAGTCCTGGCATCCAACTACTACTATATTGCTCCAATATGGTTTTCGATGCACCTTCCGAAATGAATTCAAAATCGCGTCGGAAGGTAACCTAATATTGGGATAGTTGACCACGTTTCTGCGATTAGACACTAATAAAACCCCATACAATGTGTAGTGGATTGGCATGTCTACGATTTTGCACTTTCCCAATATGATTCCGATTTTTGCTTTTTGTATCGGTGCCATATCGGTAGCCCTAAATTTATATCGCAGTAGGTGGACGCCAGGCCTAATTAAAAAAATATTTGCTTATCCATCTCCAATGGAAACGGGCCTTTTTACATACATCAAGCCATAGCTTCGTCCTGTGTTATTAGAGCGTGTTTGCACGCCCTAAATACATCATCTAGAGGTTAGAGTGGTCAAAATGAACTTTCAGTGTGCTTCTCTTTACTATCTGCATGCTGTTCACTGTGATAGTGAGAACAGAGCAGGGAGCCAGTGTCTCAGTGTCTTAGAGGTGTGCCCAGCTGACCATGACCAATCACTCACAACCAAAATACCTCAAGACCCACTGGTGTTTGATATGTCTAGATCCTATAGATAGACTCAGGCAGTTACAGAAATGGTAAGTTTACTGGGTGCAAGTGGTTACAGAAAACGACCCATAGACGGAATGTAACCCAAACCTTATAGTTGTTATTCATATATAATTGCACGCTCATTCATCTATGATGAACATCCTATTTGCTCCTAGTACTGTGGACCATCGTCCAACACATATCCAGCCCATGCCAGGACAGTGAAGTAGGCAGAGCACTACATCAGAATAAAATCCCCGTAACGCAGCTTCTGGTGAGTGTTTAACACAACTGGGTTGCACTCCGCTCCCATGTTTGCTGTCCTGCCTTCAACACTAGTTGTAGAGAAAGCTCAGCTTCCCCACAGAAGACAGATCACATCGAGGGCCAGTGCTCGTGTCTAATGGCCGTGTTCCACTGGACCGACGGTAGCCGATTCCGTAGCAAGACAATCGCCGATTATTATCGGATGCCCAAGAATTTCCCAAATCTTTGAAAATGGTAATTTATTAAACTATTTTTATCAGAATTAAATGAATTACAATACGTGAGTTTTTTCTTGAGGGCCAAGGAACAATTGATCGGGTGAGAAATCGGCCTGGTGGATTGTGCCCTTAAATGTGGGCACATACTTGCGCAAATTTTCTTTTATTTGCACCTTTGATCACTCATGAACTCATGAACTCAGTGCAACTAAGACCCCCGGAGATTCTTCCAAGGCCCATGTCAAAGAGGTAATATTGGCAGTAGTACCTAAAACAGACTATATATAATATTTTTATCATCAGAAAAATGATATACCGTATTATGTGATCGAGCAGATATTCATCATCCAGAATTATAACATGATCATGAGATCAAATAATATGATACTTGTTTAAGTTTTGTCCCAATGTTAGTCCTGTAACATGCTTACGATGTAGTCCTTGTCCATAGACTGTATATATTCATAACATTTTCATTGTTATCTATCTATGATTGCACACTCATGCATTAATGATGAACATACCATTTGCTCCTAGTTTTAAGAAGGAAACAGTAACTAGGAGCAAATAGTATGTTCCTCATTGATGAATGAGTTACATTCAGTCTATGGATAGTTTTTTGTAACCCACTTGCACCAAGTTAACTTGCCATTTCTTCAGGAGCCTATCTTGGATCCAAACTTATCAAGCACCTTGCCATTTCTGCAACCACCTGAGTCTAGGATCCAAAAATATCAAGGTCATGTACCAGTGGGTCAATCAGGTATTTCAGTCTCTAGTGATTGGTCATGGTCGACTTAGCATGCTTCTAAGACCCTTAGACACTGGCACCCTGCTCCTTTTACACCATCACAGTGAATAGCATGCAGATAGTGAAGGGATAGTTTTCTGGCAGGATGCTGAAAGTGCATAAATGTAAACACTCTAACCTCTAGGTCTCTAGATGATGTTTATAGTGTGTACAAACACGTTCTAACTAGAAGCAAATAGTATGTTTATCACAGATGAATGAGCGTGCAATTATAAATGAATAGCAATTAAAAGGTTTGAGTTAGATTTAGCCTATGGATAGTTTTAGTTAACCCACTTGCACCCAGTGAACTTGCCATTTCTGCAACTACCTGAGTCAACCACATCAAGCACCAGTGGGTATTTTGGTCTTGAGTGAGTCACCTCTAAGACCCTGAGACACTGGCTCCCTGCTCTGTTCTCACTATCACATGAACAACATGCAGATAGTAAAGGGATAGTCTTCTGGAAGCACACTGAAAGTTCAATGTGACCACTCTAACCTCTAGATGATGTATCTAGCGTGTGCAAGCATGCTCTAATAAACGAGGCCCTTGTTAGTCAATGAAAATGCCCCAAATAATGCAAATACAAATAAGTAATACAAATAGTCTGGTAGCCATCCTGAAATACCCTCCATATTCATAGAGTTTCCATAGAAAATGTATAGGGCACCTGGAATTAGCTACCCAGAGATTCTGGCATCCTGCAGGAGATTCCGGGAAAAAAGTCTCTGCCAAAATGAGGTGAATTCATAATGTACTTAAAAATCAGTTCATTTACTTTATATAATCAGTCACAATAATCTCATTTACCATCAGAAATCACTGTCATAAAAAGTTTTGAATGTAAAAACCAAGAAATATAGCGAACTATATAACAGGCGTAAGTATACACCGAATTACCACCATGCTTGACAGTGCTGTGGCGCTATGGCGTATTCTGGAACTATATGTCCTTTCTAGGCAATAGGGATGTTATTAATCCTCGTAGTTAATCGCTCGGATAATACTACGCGTCAACAACTCTGAGATTACGGCCACTCGTACACAAAACCAGTCATTATTGTGTGTCAAACACTGCTGAGGTTAGAAAGCAGGGCAGTATAGCTGCGTATCAGGTGATATCTGTGAGGTGTATGCTATTTACTACCCACCAGGCTGGGTAGTTACCTGGGCCAGCACTCTCTATCACCTCCTACCGCGTATCGCACTCAGCTATGTGAGCACATTTAGTGCCCATGAGAAGATGATGCCCTCTATTCTACACCCTATGAGTGGTTGATAATATGCTGTCATGTATATAAGTTACCAGTGGCCTCGGACCACCCAGAGTGAGAAACGAGGGTTAAAGACCATCCTATTCAGCATTTCAGCCACGCCAATATGCCAGCAGACGGTTAAAAGTCGATGCAAGCCTTGGTCCGATTAAGCTGGGTACAGTTTGATTTTTGTGGTGGTTTGGATGTGAGGTGGCTGTTTCCACTGTTCACCTTTGGGTTAATCCCAGTACTAATTGAAAAGTTGTTACACGTATATATATAGAGAGAGCAAAGAGCAAGTTCGCTATAGGTTAGAATGGAGTTCTATCGTTATCCGACCAGCAGCAACATAACGATGATTAAATTATATATATATATATATATATATATATATATATATATATATATATATTTATATATATATATATATATATAATTTATATATCTACATACATTTATTAGAGCGTGCTTGCACGCGCTATATACATTATCTAGAGTTTAGAGAGGTCCATATAGACTTTCAGGGTACTGCATACGAACTATCCCTTCACTATCTGTCCATTGAGAACAGAGCAGGGAGTCAGTGTCACAGTGTCTTAGAGGCGTGCCTAGCTGACCATGACCAATCACTCAAGACCAAAATACCTCATTGACCTACTGATACTTGATATGTTTGGATCTTAGAATCAGGCAGTTGCATATATATATATATATATATATATATATATATATATATATATATATATATATATATATATATATACATACATTCATACATACATACATGCATACACACATATATACATACATGCATACATACACAGTATTGACTGGTTACAAGCGGTCGTATGCTTAGAGGAGTTGACGTGTAAAAATATCCGAGGATATTGCGCAGAGTCAACTCCGAGGAGCATACGACCGCTTTTATCTGAAATTCTATATCATGCTTATTATCCATCTTTACCATCTTTTCCTGACAAGTGACGTACCGATATTTAGGTACGCACTGTTTTTTTCATATGCGCTAATTTGCCGTATATCCGCCAGCCACATAACATATCTGTGTGCTCCAGGTATCCAGATACACTCTGCCAATATGTTTCCCATGACAAATATACATGTATTTATATAGAACGTCCTGACCATGCTGTACAAGTCACAGAATGAGATGGTAATTTACCATTTGTTCGGACCGAGGCGTTTACGCAGAGTTCCGTACAAACGGTAAATTATCATCGAGTTCTGTGACTTGTACAAGCATGGTTGGACGTTATATGTTTACTATATACCCGAAATTTAAAAAGAAAATCAATTTCATTTTTCTTTACAACCAAAATTTTAATAAACGTGTATGGCAAAGTGGTCCGTATTCTAGTGTACGGACCAGTGGTCCGTACAGTATTTTTACGTTATATTCCAAAACGGTGCATATTTACAGTATATACGGTATGGGTATATATATAGTAATAGGTGGATAATAAATATATCTGTGGCGCCCTACCGTTGGGATCATAGAGAGTTAAGTGCTTTAAGAAGGAGATTATCCCACTGTATAGGAGTCATATGACATGATATATGTTTTAACATAGAGAAAAGCGCCGAGTTGCGCAAAGGAGTTTAGTGAGTGTGGATCTGTGTAAAAATAATCCTAAAAAATAAGCCCTACCGCCTCCCCTCGCACACACGCGGCAGACCCACCGAGCGATGGTGCCCGTGGTCGCTCCCCACGGGGCTACTGCCGCCAATACACTACCAAGGTGTGACAAAACCTCAGATCTCTTTTTTCTTTCAAAAAATTGTAAAAACTCGGTATTTTATGATAGAGAAAGAATGATTACAGAATTGTATTCGTGTTGATCTGAGCTTTCAGGAAATGTATAATTCCATTCTTGTTTATAAAAATAATCTTTTGCTTGCCCATCCCTAATATATTATTCCTAAAAGCCTTACAAAACCCCAAAGGCGTCTCTTCATTGGGTAACTAGACAACGTGTTGAGTCAAGTGAAGTGCGTGAACCTACTTGAAACACTTAAGTCTTTACCCCAGCAAAAGAGCGAGCCAAGACGGCAATTTTTCAGGTTCATTGTTAGGAACAGTTTTATCAGTCTGTTGTCTCGTAGCCTTGATAAGAAACCTATCATGATAATAGAAAACGTGGTTACTGGGTCCATAGGGATGGCAGCTCGAGGTCTTTTGATGCCATAAACATGTCTCGATGCTGCAGGTAGCGGGACGTATATATGGCATCATCGAAAGGCCAAGAATGGCATCCCTAAGGGCTCAGACACTACGTATTCATATCATTATACACTTAGATATCAAGGAATAAATGCAATTCTATGTATATGACTCGAAGCATTCACTACAGGAATAGTGCGCCCGAATATTAAGTATACAGGCACAGTGCGCCCGAATATTATTGTTCACTTTCCTTGAATAAATATTTGGAATCTCTGGTAGTTAAATGTTTTCGATGCGTTTCATGATGGCAATACTTTGAGCCTCGACTGATTCGGTGGGTAGTGGTGTTATTGCAAATTTGTCGCCCAATTAGTCGGTCATCACTTCAAATGCCTAATCGTTTCCATTCACCGATCTTGCCTCGGTGTTTTCTGACTGCAGATTGGTGCACAATAATCGGCCAATGGAAAAGAGCTTATAGAGTTTATATCATTTTCTGATTTTAACCAATTGAGCCCAAATCACACTCACATAGAAATATCCGCTGACCAGCATTGGCCTAAACCCCATTTTGATGAGACAAGTCGGAAGACGTCGAAACTTCCCTTGATTTGTTTATTCATAATTGGCTGTGTATCATGAGCCTATCAGTTCCTGCACACTTTCATCTTGTATTAGAAAGAAATGTCTACCTGATATCACGCATTCCCAAAATCGTATACTAAACCAATTAGTGTAGGTTAAATTGTACTTAGACGTCTGTAACCAAAAGAATACATTCATACGAGGCTAAAATAGTACACCATTTGACTACTAAGGAGTACATGAACCTACAGTTTAAGCCATAAACACCACTGAAGGGTGCAGACCTTATCGAGATGACCTCCAACATGATTCCTGGTATCCCAACATGACCATCTGACATTTTATACACCCGAGAAAAAAGACTAGCCCCAGCCACATGCTCCTAATGGAAACATACTGTCGGGGCTGGGCCTTGCTATAAACCTATGTGTAGGGAGGAGTAGAGGGCTGGGAGGGGGGCTCCTGCTGGCCTGGTTTGATATCGTTGTGATCCAGCAGCAAGGGGGACTATTGACACAGAACATGGTGATAAGGAGGAATTCACGTCGCTTCTGACAGTAATACAGTCTGACACTGACGCTGGAATGGCCGGCACTGACGGGAGCCGGAGGAAGAGGAATGTTCTGACACTGTCAGGAATGGATGCTGAAGCTGGTAGAATGTTAGAGTCACGCTGATGGGAGCTGACATTGTTGTTGGTATAGCCCGGCACTGATACTATTCAGTAGAAATACTTACAGCGATTTATTCATGTAATGCCATAGGTGCGGAATAACAATCACAACATTGTCGTGTATTTAAGATAGCACAGCGGATAAAATAGAGAAAACCTATGAACATTCAGGGTCAGAGCTCAGATGTTTTCCAGTTTGAATTGTGTAGTAATTCATGCAGCTTCGGCTTGCAAATAACTTACCGATTTAGACGGAGGAATGTTCTGACACTGTTATGAATGGATGCTGAAGCTGGTAGAATGTTAGAGTCACGCTGATGGGAGCTGACAGTGTTGTTGGTATAGCCCGGCACTGATACTATTCAGTAGAAATACTTACAGCGATTTATTCATGTAATGCCATAGGTGCGGGATAACAATCACAACATTGTCGGGTATTTAAGATAGCATAGTGGATAAAATAGAGGAAACCTATGAATTTTTAGGGTCAGAGATCATATCTGATCTACTTTGAATCACATCGCTAAGCACTGATACTTGTCAGTAGAAATACTAACAGCAATTTATTCATGTAATGGCATAGGTGCGGGAAAACAATCACAACAACAACGCCTGGTATTCATGATAGCACAGCGGATAATATAGAAAATATCTATGAAAGTTCAGGGTCACAGCTTGTACCTCATCGAGTCTGAATCGCGTAGTAATTCATGCGACTTTGCCTCGCGAATTACTTAGCAATTCAGATATAGGAATGTTCGGACACAGTTATGAATGGATGCTGAGGCTGGTAGAATGTTAGAGTCACGCTGATGGGACCTGCGATGTTGTTGGTATAGCCCAGCACTGATACTGTTCAGTAGAAATACTTACAGCGATTTATTCATGTAATGCCATAGGTGCGGAATAACAATCACAACATTGTCGGGTATTTAAGATAGTACAGTGGATAATATAGAGCAAATCTATGAATGTTTAGGGTCAGAGCTTGTATCTGATCTACTTTGAATTACATCGCCAAGCACTGATACTTCTCAGAAGAAATACTAACAGCAATTTAATCATGTAATGGCAAAGGTGCGGGAAAACAATCACAACAACAACGCCTGTATTCATGATAGCACAGCGGATAATATAGAAAAAATCTATGAAAGTTCAGGGTCAGAGCTTGTATCCCATCAAATTTGAATTGCATAGTAATCCATGCGGTTTTGCCTTGCAAATCACTCAGCGATTCAGACGGAGGAATGTTCTAACACTGTTATGAATGGATGCTGAAGCTGGTAGAATGTTAGAGTCACGCTGATGCAAGCTGACAGTGTTGTTGGTATAGCCCAGCACTGATACTCCTCAACAGAAATACTTACAGCGATTTATTCATGTAATGCCATAGGTACGGAAAAACAATCACAACATTGTCGGGTATTTAAGATAGCATAGTGGATAATATAGAGGAAATCTATGAATGTTTAGGGTCAGAGCCCGTATCTGATCTACTTTGAATCACATAGCCAACCACTGATACTTCTCAGTAGAAATACTAACAGCGATTTATTCATGTAATGCCATAGGTGCGGGATCACAATCACAACATTGCCTGGTATTTAAGATTGGACAGCGGATAAAATAGAGGAAATCTATGAACGTTCAGGGTCAGAGCTTGTATCCCATTGAGTTTGAATTGCATAGTAATTCATGCGGTTTCACCTTGCAAATTACTTAGCGATTCAGACAGAGGAATGTTCTTACACTGTTATGAATGGATGCTGCTAGTAGAATGTTAGAGTCAGGATGCGAGCTGACAGTGCTGTTGGTATAGCCCAGCACTGATACTCCTCAGTAGAAATACTTACAGCGATTAATTCATGTAATGCCATAGGTGCGGAATAACAATCACAACATTGTCGGGTATTGACGATAGCACAGCGGATAAAATAGAGAAAATCTATGAAGGTTTAGGGTCAGAGTTTGTATCCCATCAAGTTTAAATTGCGTAGTAATTCTAGCAGCTTCATCTTGCAAATTACTATGCCGTGTGAATTACATAGTGATTCAAACGAGATGGGAATGAGTTCTGACCCTAAACTTGAATAGGTTTATTAATTTATGCCATCCTTCATATTGACTAATAGGCTAACATTTGTGACATATTTTTTCTAAAATACTCAATGTGTACCCCGAATTTGGTAATATTGTTGACATAGTATTTCATAGGGCTTAGAGCTTATACTCATATTGATGCAAAGTAGCTTAAATCACCTGCTTGAGATTTTCTTTTCCTTCTTTTTTTAGTAATCATGTAGTAAACACTAACCTTGTATAACATTCACTACTCGGAGAGGTCCATGACCTCAAATAGTCATAGGACTGAACATATAATGAGAATATTAAGATAAACGAGATATGTTTTAATTGTTTTTCGGTGGCGCTACCGTTATTGTATGATATGCCTTTAGGTGAAGATTTATTTCTTTTTTCTCTCCTTTTCTCTGTCCTTTATAGCTACCTTTATCGCACCAGATCTGCTTTATGTTCTAAGCCTCATCTCTCCAGCAGCCTGTATCTAGGCCACATTTCCTCCACGCCATCCCTCTTAAAACACACCATTCACTACCACATACTATGCTCTGTCATAACTCCATAAACCCACACCCTGTCTTTACTAAGTTTCTGGTCGGTCTTGTGGGTGGCGCCCACCTGCAGGTGAGGATAGAAAAACATACATTGATGCATGGATTCTCCTGGGAGAATAAACCATGTAAAAAGGGCAGATAAAGAGATGAAGTACGTTCTTATGACGTTGGAGAGAGCCTGCAGAGTTTTCCTGTTCTTCTTCTCTCCGAGTTAAACCTGGATAACCTATATGAGACATTTATGGCCTCTCATGACCTACCGTTCCAGCCCTTTATGAGCTCTGTGTCTGTATACTATAACGCTGTGTTTTTTCTACAGTATTGTTGGTGGTGTGTGTGGACCTTCATCCTGAACAAATACACCTTCAAAAATGTATAAATAATATATATGTATATGTATATATATACATATATATGTATATATATACATATATAAGTATATATCATAGATACATATAGATATAAACATCGACTTGTTTTCCGATTTTGTCTCACCCCGTACACATGATCAGGAACATTATTAATCAATAGAATAACTCACCCAATTAGCCATTGAGTATTGGGTACAATACCTCCATAGCCATGGAGTATGAGTTTCTAAGGTTAAGAAAAATACTGGGGTGAGATAATAAGCAAATGGTTTACGCATAGAAAAGTACAAATCAGAATAGCACAATGATGTCTTGTGATACAGGTACCCTGATGGACATGGCTGGCAGGGCCTTCGCCCAGGAACACAAGAGGAAACCACACCATTATCTAGAACAATAAGTCAAAGGGTAAACATTTTTATCTTGGCCTGTAGCAATGTCCATTGGCCTAACGTTAAGAACTCGTTCTCAACAGGCGTGCGAGTAACCAGACTCATACTTAATGGGTGGTAAACAGATGAATATTTCTAGGCTAAGATAAAATCAGAAACATTTTCGTGCTTGGTCTTGGTCCCCATTCGCCATCTAGTTTGAAGTGCTTCAGAATATCCACTCGGCTATTGCCTCGTTCATATTACTGCGCACTCCAAACTCGATGGTAAACGGGAACTCAGACCAAAAACCCATCCGTTTCTCCCTAAGTTTACAATAGTCAATGAAACCAACTCTCTACCGTGAGGAACTCCGAGCAACAAAAGAGTGAGGAAGTTGAGCGGGCATTGAGGTAGACAAACAGAATGGGGAAAGTAAACGATGCCGGTGGGGTTTAAAGACAGATGAAAGCGGGGGCCGGTCTGAGGTGGGTGAGTGACAGAGGGGGCGAGGCGGTGAGCGGGTACAGAGGCACGTACTCAGCTGCTCCCACGCGCTCACACCAGCTCGCGCCTACAGGCCGCGCAGCCATATCGGGGAATGAAAAGTTTTAATTTTACTTGGTATACAAAGATTCTCGTAAGCAATATAAAGATTTGCAAAAGGTACCATGTTAAACCTAAGAGTGTGGGGTTTATTGTCTTTTTAGAGCGTGCTTACACGCGGTAAATACATCATCTAGAGGTTAGAGTGGTCACATTGAACTTTCAGTGTGCTTCCAGAAAACTTTCCCTTTACTATCAGCATGCCGTTCACTGTGATAGTGAGAACAGAGCAGGGAGCCAGTGCCTCAGGGTCTTAGAGGTGTGCCCAGCTGACCATGACCTATCAAGCAAGACCGAAATACCTCATTGACCTACTGGTGTTTGATATATTTAGAACCTAAAGACAGACTCAGGCAGTTACAGAAATGGCAAGTTTACTGGGTGTAAGTGGGTTACAGAAAACTATCCATACACTGAATGTAACCCAAACCTTTTAGTTGTTATTTATCTAAAATTGCACGCTCATTCATCAATGATGAACATAACATTTGCTCCTAGTTTATGTAAACAGCTGCTATGACCGTGTACAGAGCATCATACTCATTTCATGCCATAGCATCATCATTACTAATGATTTTTGTACTACAAAAGCATCGTAAGACTATGAAAATATAGAATGTCTACTCCTATAAAGCATGAATACTGTATAGATTTAGAGGGACCGGGCGGAATAACGGCTGCTGCCGAACCCGCAAATAAACACACAAGAATGTATGTTTGAACCCTAATAAAAAATCACTCAAAACAAAACAGTTAGGCAGAATGTTTGACTTTTAGAATATGAGTGAAGACTCTAAATAATTTCATGTGGAAGCAAAATGTTAAGCTAGTTTAGTTAAGTAATAGTAGAAGTCATGAATGAACAATGTTTTGTGATCATAAACTTTTTTTTGATAGAAAACTACCAAAATCAACTTTTCGTGATATCTGCCAAATGTCAAAGCAATATCATGGCAGGAGAAAAATGAAGACAAAATACTTAGTTGGAAACGATGCAATATTTGCATATCTTAATTTCATTGAGTGTTTTTCTTTTGATTGTTATATACAAACAAATGTTTATCTATTAGATTTGCAGCACATGTTTATCTATGATAATCTTTAGGAAGATACTATTTGAATCTGGATCCCACCATGGTCCATGATATGTCTTCCTGGCCTATAGTTTCAGTATGTCCGGAGCACCAGTTTACTGAACGAGGTTCAGGCCTTAACATTGGCAGTTCGTTTGTTGTCTTATGAGGTTTCTGAAGATAATATTTTATATCGATTGAAAGCACTGAGTCCAGACGGCATATAAATAAATCAATAGTGCTTTTGTAGACCTTCACTTGTTGTAGGCCTTTTTCCACATCTACTTGGTTACACAATACCTGCAGCTTAACAAACTCCAACATATTCTTTATCGTTAGTTGACTGAGTATTACAGCGTGATGCGTTTATAATACCTTTGAAGTTTATTTCTAGAGAAAGTGAATCGATTGCGTGTTACTTTATGATATTCCAGCTACGATTTGGTGTGTCATATCGGCATATCACCTCAGTAATACTTTAGATATACCAAGGACAGTGTATCCATATACCTTAGATAACAGAGGAACACAGAAACTGTATACACAATAATACCTTAATGCCTAGCTATCATATACCTTTCTTTTTCCAAGGGAACCCCAAGACAATAATCAACTATGAAGTTTAGACAGCCCAGCCTCGTTAATACAATACCCTAGTGTTAATACTCCAGAAATCTATTCTAGATTCAAGTGGAATTTTTCGAATAATATGAAACTACAGGTCAATCTCAACCATACTCTGCGATGTTGTTTATTAATGTTTATAATAGATGACATCAGTGACGAGGAAAAAACGACATCAACCCCAAAAATCCAATCAGATGGAAAACTAGATGACACACACACGACACCAAAACCGGGAGACAAGCGCAAGAGAGACACTGAAACAATTGAACCATACATTCCCACAACCACGAAGCCAACCACGCCCACTGCCAGATACGTCCCCACCCCAATACATCACCCAAGACGCACCGTACCGACAGCAGAGATCATGATGGACCTATACCATATAATCCGAAAAATGGACCAAAACGTCGGACGTGACTTGTTAGATAGTATGAGACGCAACAATCTCCACCAAAGGAACTAAGCAAAAGACTCATGCTTGCATATTAAAATTTTTTTACCAACGATACTGCCCACGGACTGTTCAAACTGTATATACAGTAAATTGATGTTGTTCCAATCACTCAAGTTCAGAAATAGAGTTTGGATGTATATACTATATACATATATATACATATTGATACCAATGTTGAATGAATTAATGACAATTTATGTGTGAACCACTTATACAATAGGCTTCAAGCCTTGAAAGCATGTAATAATATCCAGATTATTTATAACTGTTACCAAATAAAGTAGGAAACCAGCCTTAAAACCCCTACATAGACTATCATCTATATTTAAAACTACAATCTATTTTTAGTAACACAACCTTTGACCTATGACCTATGACCACAGGAAATAAGTTTCTCATTCCTAAAAGGCACCTAACCTACGCTGATTTTGAATGTATCATCACCTGAGGAAGCACATTGAACATGTGCGAAACGTCGTGACTAACTTTGATACCACCATGTACACCAATTGTCATCTTGGCCAATAATAAGATCTGTCAACAAGAATTACTGTGTCTGGTTTTTTGTGAGTTTACCCTCATTACATCTATTAATACACAAACCATATGAAATTCACACCCAAGACCTTTTTGAGAGATGCCGAATAAGAAGTCTGAAATTTAGGAGAGTTTGCGATACTTTGAGTCTAATAAAATGGTGGTCATCAGATCCCACTCATTTAATTAGTGAGCACCCCCATAGAACAAGAGTCTCTAGCAAAATCAAACTGCAGCAAAAAAGACCGAAGCGTGAAAAATATAGGAACAGTTCTTATTCTATCGGTTTACGCTTTTGGAATCTACTACCTGAGGGGATCCAAAGGGCTGCTACTAACGATGAGTTTAAAATGGCTGTAAAAAAATGATCTTGTTCGCATTTTTGTGGATAATAATCTACAAACCATTGATTGATTTGTTGTCATCAGATATTTTCCTCGCATTTCCCGGTATAATGTTCTACAATATACTGAATGAATTGTTGTCATCAGATAACCTTTCTTTCTACCCTAGTGTTAATACTCCAGAAATCTAATCTAGATTAAAATAAAAACACTATTGCAATCACACCTACCGTTCACAATTTAGGTGTGATTACTGTGTGTCTCTATACGCATGAGGCCGGACTCGGCCGTGTTTGTCCGAGTGATGGCCTAACTAACCAATGCACCGTTAGTTGGCATTGGAAGGCAACACCTGTATTACGGACAGTTCCTAGTGTCTTCCTACAATATTAAGTGCTGATTCCACCAGACTAAGATTTATCTATAAGTTTCTGGTCTCTTTAAAGTATATCAAAGAATATTTTTACACAGTGAATGTAGTCGCGCAATAAATCGTATTAGCGTCCGAAAATACCAGACAAATGTTGACACTCCCACCGCCAGCTATGCTTATACGATTTTTCCAATTTTTTCTCAATCCCGCCCGATCTCCATTTCGGCAGGTTTTAGTCGCTCGGTTGAATCAGTGCTTTAAAGAAAGGCAAGATAATTTTTTAAATGAAATCATCCTACCTTTTTGTTCGCGACATAATCCATACCGAGTGGGCCTGATAGGCAGTTGGTGCTGGGCTTGCGAGAAACATCGTATTGTGTCTTCCATCCAGAGTATCTAAATCTAAACTAGCCATACGTCAGCAATCGCTGCAGCTACTGCGTCGTATTCCACAACTAATGGGTCTGTGGTCCTGTAACCCTAAACGCGATGTCCTGCACTGCCCTCTGAGAGTACGAGTAGCACTTCTCCGCATATCACACGAGAGCTGCCGAATTATTGTGATGCCTGGTGCATGCTAGACGAGGGTTAAGTGGGATTCACACGGAGGGACTCATATACCTCTCAGGGTGTTTGTCTGAGATTAATCTTGTTGAGATTCGGTACTGGAACACAATCTCCTCGTGTGCATGACAGGGTTCCTTTTTGCTAAAACGGGATTCACACGGTGGGATTCATGTACCTCACAGGCCGTTTGTCTGAGACAAATCCTGTTGAGATTCGGTACTGGAACACAATCTCCTCGTGTGAATGACAGGCTTTCATTTTGCTGAGACAACTTTTTTCTCTGTCAATTGTCGGCGACAATCGCCCCTAACAAGGAACAGAATCTCATGAGATTTTGACTTTAAACAGGTTTAAAATTTAGAGGGCCATTTTGGTGAGACAAATGTATTTCACATGTTCTCCCCCGATCTGTGAGTCTCAGTGGTCCCAAATGACACCTATTCACATGAGGAAGTACCCTTAGTTGGCGACTGTGTACCCTGTGTACCCTGTGTACCCTGTGTACCCTGTGTACCCTGTGTACCCTGTGTACCCTGTGTACCCTGTGTACCCTGTGTAGGGGTGTAGGGGTGAGACTATGTACATGTTAAGTCTTCCCATGTGAATTGAATCTGGCATGTTACCCTGAGACTGTAGGACACCCCAATCTGTGAGACTTTGTACCCAGCTGGAAATAGTAGCCGACTGGTGCAAATGTGTGAAGTACACCAGTCTCATCTCCATTTGTCCCATCGTGTGAATCCCACTTTACGTGCTTTGGTATGTATGACCTGTTGAGGTCTATGTTGCAGGAAGTGGCCGGTCTAACCCAGCTTGAACTCATAAATTCATCCTGACTTAAATGTCTCTGCGCTGTACTATTCACGATGACTGCATCCTATGCTCGGGGCAACTGGGAACAAATGGTCTGTTTATCTATCTTTTTTTAACCCATTCAAGCCTGGTGATGCCTTGAGGCATCATTTAGAAAATATTCGTTTTTTTGAATGAAATTGAAAATAATGGTTCAATAAACATGACACTTTTGGAGAATGTAGATATAACATCTCTTTTGATATTTCTAGCTGAAATGAAAAAAGCTATAAGTATCATGTGTCATGTCACGTGGTCCAAAAATGAAATTTTCAAAATAGGCCTAGGTACCCGGCCTCTAGCGGCATTCATTGGCACTAGTACCCGGCTTCAGGACTGTAGCCCTGCGGCGGGCACCCGGCGCGATAGGGTTAAGAGACTCATGTACCTGAGACTGGTTTACTTCACACTCTTCCGCTAGTCTCAGATGATTCTAGGTTGGTGCAAAATTCTCATGGTAAAGTGCTTTTATCAGTCTCAAGGAAAAATGGTAAATTTGATTCACATGGGAGGACACACCTGGTACATTATCTCAGACATAGTCACAGTGACCCTGGGACTCAAGTACCCTTGATGTGAAGGGTGTTACAAACATGTAATCATGTCTGCTTGCCTCCCATTGGCTAGGGCAGAAACACAGTTGCAGCAGGTCCAATTGTCTCATCAAAATGACCCTCTAAATTTAAAATTCAAATTCAAATTCTCATGAGATTCTGTTCTTAGTTAGGGGTGATTGTCGCCGACAATTGCAAGGAGAAAAACTTGTCTCAGCAAAATGGAACCCTAAAATTCAGACGAGGAGATTGTGTTCCAGTACCGAAACTCAACAGGATTTGTCTCAGACAAACACTTTGTGAGGTACATGAATACCATCGTGTGAATCCCACTTTAGAGCGTGCTCACACGTCCTAGATACGTTGCCTTAAGGATAGAGTGGTTACATATGGGCACAAGGGTGCTGCAAAAAAACCTACCCATTCATTATCTGTGTGCTATTCATGTTCGATATTGAGATCGGGGCAGGGAGCCAGCGTCTCAGAGTCTTAGAGACATGCCAGGCTGAGCATGACCGATCACTCAAGACTAAAATACCTCATTGACCCACTGGTGCTTAATATATTCGGATCCTGAACTAGTCAGACAGTTGCAGTATTTATTTCCCATATGGTTGCCATTGGGAACACGTTCCCCATGCCCCTATTAGTATTGCAGTTCGTTTACAATGGTCTATATCCTGTGTGTCGTCCGTTCTTTTAGTGTATACCGGGTCTAGGTAAATACAGAAAGCAACTCGTTTTTGGGCAAAGAAGTCATTCTCCAACTCGTTTGAATGTGATATTCACTCTGCATCAAACCTGTGGAGAATGATGACTTTGACCAAAATTTGTTGGTTTCTTCTTTAAGGGGGTGTTCCACTGGACCGACGGTAGCCGATTCCGTAGCCAGACAATCGCCGATTATTATCGGATGCCCTAGAATTTCTCAAATCTTTAAAAATGGTCATTTATTAAACTATTATTATCAGAATTAAATAAATTACAATAAGTGAGCTTCCTCTTAAGGGCCCAGGAACAATTGATCGGGTGAGAAATCGGCCTGGTGGATTTTGCCCTTTAGTCCTTTACTATGGAGCTTTATGTGAACGATTAAAGAGTTTGTGTGTAGTCCAATCAATGTGTCATTGCTGTAACCCACACGACACCCAGTCAGACAGTCAGTTGCCTTTTTAGAGGCCAGATATGTCAATCACCTGGGATCTGTTTCACAAGTTTCATGACAAAAGTGTTAGGTCAGACATGAATAGCAGCAGCAACAGTGCAAGCAAGAACAGACAAAACGAAGTCACGTTTCATAACAAAGAGTATTGGTTGATCCCCGTAAACGGCAAGTAAAAGTCTCAATTCCTTAAAAAATATTGTAGACATAATTTGACAATATCATAAACCTGAAATGATGTGTGAATCCTGTGATGTGTAGATTTGTCTAACTCTTATGAAACTAGACACACGTGTTTGGGGTCTGTCTTCTCATAAGGACAGCCACTTGTGTTGTCATGAAACTAAACAACCCCAATCTGTCTGTATGGTGTCACAGACATGTCACGAAACTAGTGAAACAGGTCCCAGATGGTCAAGCTGGTAGTTCGATTGAATTCGGTCATGGATTACTGGGCACGTCTGAATAACTAGAAGGTGGGGGGGGGAGTGTTTTTTCAGTCGTGACCATCGCTAGTTGAGACCGTGTGAAGGGCAAAGTGTTTTTCAGGTGCGGCAATCGTTAGGGATCTCAGCCAGACTGAGATGCGGCCGTTGGGAGTGCTATGGGTGTGTTTCAGTTGCGATGATTGTTAAGGATGACAAGTGAAATGATCTCCCAAATGGTCTCAACCTGAGATCAGTTGATACTTTTTCAGGTACTAAAACTTAGTCAAATTAGGAAATATTGATGGGTACTGATAATCTGACATACCCATATCCAAAATTTCATAATTTTCTTGTCGTTATTAAGAGTGTGATAAACATTTGTCTTGAATTCTGAAACATCCAGGCACTGCCCAACTCGACCAGCTTGCGTATACCTACCGTGATGCTTGATTTTATTTGAGCAGGGTAGGATCAAGGTCACTCCATATTTATAAATAAAAACAATACCCATTCTCAAAGTAAAACATGTCTGACTTTTGAAATATTCATTAGAAAATTATGAAATCTTAGGATTCGATTAGGGGGGGGGGTATGTACGATTCTTCGCTGTAAATATGACCTAATTTGAATAAGTCTAAGGGTCTCAAATCAATAATTTCCGATTTCAGAATCTTGTACCTTGCAGGAAATGATCTCTGAGATCCGCTGTGGCTAGCTGAGACCACGTCTGAAAAACACCTGCCTGGTATATTTTTTCGCCATGGACTTGACATTGGGAACGCGTATCCTACGCCCATGAGATTTTTAGGAAAATATCCAATAGGGGATCATGTCACAAATAATATCCAATTAGTCAATGTGAAGGATGAAATAGATTCAGAAACGTATTCAAGTTTAGGGTCAGAGCTCGATTTAACCTCGTTTGAATTGCTACGTAATTCACGTGGCTTCCCCTCATGAATAATAACTATGCGATTCAAACTCGATGCGACGAGCTCTGACCCTAAACATTTATAGGTTTCCGCTATAACATATAATGTGAACTGCAGAGGGGATGGCGCCTGGAAGGCGGCGCTAGATTAGGGGCGTGGCTAGGGAAGCAGTGGGCATGGCTAACACCTAAACAGTGTGAAGTCGGTGCACTAATAGTCCGTGTACAGACGGCGCCGCCTCAGGGTTACGGTCCGTAAGGGTCTAACAGAGCAAAGCTCCCATTTGCCAGTTCCCTGGGCACTGATTGGAGAAAGGAATTTCTTGACTGGCTGTTCTAATTTTGTCGCCAACTGAAGCCTGAGAATACCACAATTCGGGCACTATTCTGGGAATCATTATAATTGTTCAAGCTGATTTATTTGGTACATGCCTAGTAAAAGATACTTTAGGACCTATGCTTGAAGAGTAACATACTGGTTACTGGCAAATCAACCAGGGCAGCTTAGTACCAACGGAGGCAGGAATCCCTGTCTTAAAATGGCACCCCCTAATAGTCTAAGGCCCGGCGTCCACCTACTACGATAGAATCGTAGACCTCCCGATATGGCACTGATACAAAATGTCAAAATCGGTGCCATATCGGGAAGGTGCAAAATCATAGACATATGTCTAGACATGCCAACCCACCAGGCATTGTATGGGGTTTCTATCGGTGTCTAATCGCAGAAACGTGGTCAACTGCCCCGATATTAGGTAACCTTCCGATGCGATTTTGATTTTTTTTATCCGGAGGTGCATCGTAGACCAAATCGGAGCCATATCGTAGTAGGTGGACGCTGGACCTTAGTTTGAGCCTGTGTGCCCTGGCTCTGGCGACAAAAGACTGTACTAGAGTCTAGGTCCGTTTCCCTGTTCTCTCTACAGGCGCTAGATAAGGGGCGTGGCTAGGGAAGTAGTGGGCGTGGCTAACACCTTAACAGTGTGAAGTCAGTGCACTAAGAGCAGAAGGCTTGGCTGTCCGGTGTCAAGGTCACCGGGGTGCGTGGGTTACGCCATCTTACCCCGCTCCAGCCTACCCCGCTCTGATCAGTTTCCAGCCAGGCAATCATTTGAGTGGAGAGCGACGCCCTAAACTGACCTAATGAACCCTGAGTGTCAGCACTTGGCAGTGCCCGCTCACAGTGTCTGGCGTCCAGTCGCCACTCCCTCAATGCACTGCGTTTTAGACAGGGCTTAGCACTCCTACTCCTACTAGGGGGTTGTTATCGAAAGTGCGATACACTGGTGGTTTTCAGTGGGATTCACTCGATGGGGTTCATGTACTTCACAGGGTGTTTCTCTAAGGCCCGGCGTCCACCTACTACGATACAGCACCGATATGGTCTACGATGCAACTCCCGATACAAAAAAACAAAATCGCGTCAGAAGGTCACCTAATATCGGGGCAGTTGACGACGTTTCTGCAATTAGGCACCAATAAAAAAACCCATACAATGGGTGGTGGATTGGCATGTCTAGACTAATGTCTACGATTTTGCACCTTCCCGATATGTCTCCGATATTTGCTTTTTGTATCGGTGCCAAATCGGTAGGTCTAAATTTCAGTCGTAGTAGGTGGACGCCAGGCCTACAGAGAGATTCACACGATGGAACAAATGGACCTGAGACTGGTGTACCTCACACCTTTGCATCAGTCGGCTACTATTTCCAGCTGGGTACAAAGTTTCACAGATTGGGGTGTTTTGCTGTCTCGGGGAAACATGGTGGATTAAATTCACATGGGGAGACTTACCAGGTACATAGTTCCTCGTAGTTGACGCTACGACTACGCGTCAACTACTGAGCAGAGATGACGGCCACTCGTTCACAAAACCAGTCATTATTGTGTATTTATCTATACTGAAGTCGCTATCGGGTATCTAGTACCCTCGACAGGATTGAACAGTTTAAATAAGGGCTTAGGCCCTCGGATCGCTATTCTGCAATCCGCAGCTCTGTCGTAAACATGGAGCAACGGGGCCCTGATACTATAGCACCTCAAGGCATTCAGATATCACACTATACCGAATCTCCCCGTAAGGGTAAACATACTTTGCCCACCGTCTGGCCAACTTCCCAGACAACAAGAATGCATCCAATGATAGAAACTAAACCAATTATTTCTGTCCCACGCCTGGGTCGTATTTAAAACGGATAGACCATCTGAGGATGCTCCCAGAATGTGCCTCGCCCGAATTCTGCCGAGAATTCAAACCACATCCGCAGGTGAAGTTGATAATCACTCGTTGACGTATATGTTCCAGATTCTCTGTGAAGAAATGCAGGCCTGACTTCAAGTCGCCTCTTATGTTATGAATCTATGTGGGATTAACACTGATTTGTCCCTATTCAAAGAAGGTTCAAGTGATCTTTTCTCATTCCGAGAGGAAAGAAGAGTATACGTAGTTCACAAAAACGAAAAAAAGTGTTTTACTAAATGGCTTATAAGGACATGATATAATATGACATATATATGTATCAATTTTGTTTTTTTATCAGACTTTTATTTAGGCTGGCCACAGCTCAGCTTATGAATCAGCTGGTTTTGATATATGTATATATATATATAAATATATATATATATATATAAATATATATATATCTATATATACATATATATATATATATATATTTGTATAATTATATATATCTATATTTATATGTATTTATTTATATGTATATTTATATGTGTGTGTGTTTGTGTGTCTTTATATACACAATATGAACTGGTGTCAGATACAAGCGGCCGTAATCTTCGGGGAACAGACGCCTAGTAATCTCCGAGCGATAGTCAGGTGATTACATAGAGTCTGGTCCCAAGACCCTTGGGTGTAATCGCCACCGACCCTTGGGTATAATTCCGCCTTGATCTCTTTCTAATCTAGAGTATGACGAACGGATCTCTGAGATTAGCGTGACGAAAATGTAAGTCAAGAAATATGATGCAGCTTACACAGAAACCATCAACGGTATCCAAAGCCTCACGAATCAGCTGTATCCCTAACCTTCAGCTGCATACTTAACCTTTAGCCACATCTCTTACCCATCAGCCATACATGTAACCTTCAAGAACACCTGTAACCTTGACCTATAAATCTGACCTTCACCTACATAGCAGTCTTCAGCTGCACACTCATCTTCAGCTACATTCATGACCCTCGGCTACATCCCTGACCTTCAGCTACATTCATGACCTTCAGCTATATCCCTGACCTTCAGCTACATTCATGACCTTCAGCTATATCCCTGACCTTCAGCTACATTCATGACCTTCAGCTATATCCCTGACCTTCAGCTACATCCCTGACCCTCAGCTACATTCATGACCCTCAGTTATATCCCTGACCTTCAGCTACATTCATGACCCTCAGTTATATCCCTGACCTTCAGCTACATTCATGACCCTCAGTTATATCCCTGACCTTCAGCTACATCCCTGACCCTCAGCTACATTCATGACCCTCAGTTATATCCCTGACCTTCAGCTACATTAATGACCTTCAGCTATATCCCTGACCCTCAGCTACATTCATGACCTTCAGCTACAACCCTGACCTTCAGCTACATTCATGACCTTCAGCTTCATCCCTGATCCTTAGCTACATCCCTGACCTTCAGCTGCAGCCCTGACCTTCAGCTACATTCATGACCTTCAGCTAAGTCCCTGACCTTCAGCTACACCCAAACCTACACAAGCTTTCTTAACTGTCAGCTTCATCACCAAACCTCATTTACATCATTAATCTTCATCCTCATCATACCTGTGCTTATTCCGTACAATATAGACATTTTTGAGGAAAAAAATCGTTTTCCCTCCGCTTTATCTTCAAGCATTTTGTATACGAAGTACCACTTGAGAATATTTGTGTTTCAAAACCGTCAGATACCATACCCATGGTATACATATTCAAAGCCATGGTATACGGTCTCGATGCCATTGTATTCAGGTGAATAGTCCTTTTGTGCTTCATAGCAAAGGGTTAGTTCCTATTGATATAGTCTTTAATATGTAATTCCTGTAATTGATTCATTGGGGAAAATTGATAATGAATTCAAGAAACTGTGTTTTTTGGACAGGCGGCTGTAAGCCATTCGGGGTCGATGTCATTATACACTCGCTGACGCTCATTTATTACTACGCGTCAACCATTCGTGGTTTACAGCCGCCTGTCCACAAATCCATCAAATATCTTCTATACAAATCCCTGAGCCTCGGTCACAGCTCTCAAGTCCAGTCATATATCTTACCTTCAGGCCAAGATTTTCTATCTCCAAAATCTATGCAAACTCTAGTGAAAGACACAACAATCATGCTCCATTTATATGCTACTTAACTCTATTTGTCCAATAATATTTGTCTTCCCTCTGAAACCAACAAATATCAAGAAGGAAATTTATGAGTGTTTGGTCTGTGTCCTCCAACACCATCGAGTTTGGAGTGTGCAGTAATATGAACGAGGCGATAGCCGAGTGAATATTCTGAAGCACTCAAAATGATATGGTGAACAGGGACTCAGACCAAGCACGAATATGTTTCTGATTCAATCTTAGCCTGGAAATATTTATCTCTTTATCACCTGTTGAGAACGAATTCGTAATGATAAGCCTATGGACGTTTATAACAGGCTAAGATAAATTGGCATTCCTGTTTTATATTGGAAATATCACAACAGAATCTCAAGGAGAATATTAGAATCTATTAAGGTTTGTAAGATCAGGCTAAATAGGACGAATATAAGCGGCGGCTTTAGAATGGTAATTTCAACTGGGGATGGTAGTTGAATGGCTGTGGGCTTGGTCTCTCAGGTAGGTCGAGATAACCAAACACAAACCTTGTTTTTCAGGTGAGATGAACAGACGTAACAGACGGGGGCTCAGTCTAACGGACTCCCCACGGGCTGCTCACTACGGCCGCCTACATAGTCTGGTACTGAAAACAGTCTTATTAATATAGAGGAAATACATGTTCTTTACTATAGGGGACAGAGCCATTGTTAGTTCATGAAGCAGTTACTAGGTGGCGAGCAGTATGGCTGGTCCCATGGAGGGACAGAACCTGTACTCTGCCTCTTTGTTCTTACGAAATTTAACTGCCTTTCAATGTTTTACCATGGTTCCCTTGACTCTCTATACCCATCCCAGAGCAGGATGACATAATGATTAAACCTAGAACATGATGTTTTTCACACAGAACACTATATATACATATGTGAGTAAGGCTAGAGTTGTGACACTTCCCCATTATCACTCATCTCTTTCACACCTCCATTAGTGAAGAACACTCACTTTTTCGCCTCCATTAGTGAAGAACACCCACTCGGGGGGCGTCATGGCGGCGCCCATGGATCATAGGCTATATGCCCTATATACCCATGCCGTATATACTGTAAATACGCACCGTTTCGGCATATGACGTAAAAATACTGTACGGACCAGTGGTCCGTACAGCAAAATACAGACTACCTACCCATACACATTTATTATAATTTTGGTTGTTAACCAAAATTCTCTTTTGATTTCGGGTATATAGTAATTATATAACGTCAACCATGCTTGTACAAGTCACAGAACTCGATGATAATTTACCATTTGTAGGGATCTTGGCGTAAACACCTTGGTCCGTACAGACCGTAAATTAGCATCTCGTCCTGTGACTTGTACAGCATGGTCAGGACCTTCTATATAAATACTACTGAATGTATACAACCCTACTCCTCAAATAAACCTCCATAGGCTTAACATGGTGTGAGTGGATGATATGGTTATGCCATATGATGTTTATATCCCACGGGTGATATTTGAAGTTAAAAACACGTGTCGGTGTAGGATAAAATCTAAACATCACTCAATTTCTTATGATTGTTAAAATGGCATTTGTTGTCTTAAACTACGGATATCACTCAGCACCGCTTCGTGATATCATTCCGCGAAGACAACTCACAAGCTATAAACAATCATACTGAGTTACTGATATTTATAACATTAAAAAAAGACATAGGAGTGTGGAAGAACCTTCCTCTAATGTTTGTTTTTTTTATCTAACAAAAGAAGTCTCTCACAGCAGTGAGTTTTTTTGGACAACGATACAACCATATTTAAGGCGACATCTTTCCGTTTCTATACGTATGTGTATCTATTGAGATGCTTACTATCCAGAAATCAATATATTCGCCTTTCCCCCTTTATCAAGGCATAAATAGTCTATTTGTCCCTAGCGTGAACAAGAAGAAAATGCAGAAACCAATTTTTCGTTGATTCTTACAGCTAAATGCTCGGAGCTTAGGTAGGTAACCAAAGGTGAAATAACAAAGTACACAGATCGACCTATTTATAAAGACACTGCAAGAAATCAACTCCTAAGTCCTCACCGAGCAACCTGAATGCAACTTTTACAAAAGAGCAGCAATATATCTCACCCCTGGTATTTTGTCCCATAAGCGTAACATTGGGAACGTGTTCTCCATGCCCCTATGAGTATTGCAGTCCTTTCTCCATGGTCTATACCCTGTGTGGCATCCATTCTTTTAGTGTGTACAGGGGTGAGATAAATACAGAAAGCAAATCGCTTTGGTCAAAGAAGACATTCTGCAACTCGTTTGAATGCTATGTGATATTCTCTCAGCTGTCCCTTCATTCATATCACTCCGCATCAAACTCGTTGGGAATGACGACTTTGACCAAAACTTATTGGTTTCTTCTCTACTACCAACCCTATTCACTACACCCCGGCCTTTTTTTCTGTCACTGAAATAAAAATGATACTGGGCGAAGATAATATTCTGAGAACTGACCTGCCATCGGGAGTGCCGGGGATGATGGTAATGCCTACATCATGTTCGTCGAACTCATCAGCAAAGGAAATCCTATTGCTCATGCGGAGCGAGTTGAAGAGCGTCATGCTTGGGATGAGCTGCTCGCTGCGGCCGAGAGGCCCCGAGGAGGGCCCGGCCGGCGCCTACGGGAGGAGGGCGGGCAGAGGGCGGCGGTGGAGGGACCGGAGGGCGGCCGCTACTCAAGGGACAAGCCGCTGTCACAAGGGTGTGACCACCCGGGTCACGACCTCACCCATCCTCCAGGGTATTAACAATGCCGCCGTATATCACTAACGGGGGATCTTCCGCCTCCTCCACGGTGGGAAGAAGAAGATAACAACATCCAGCTGAAGCACGGGGCAATGGCCGACAGTGATACTCCTCCAGCAGGAGAGTTGCAACTGGTAGCCCACAGCGCAATGCCCCCCATCCGCCTCCTGCTCCGCTAGGGGGCGCTGCGGCGCTGGAGGAGGGCTGGCCGGACGGCGGGCAGGGAGGTCTGGTGGCTGGAGGAGGGTAGCGCCTATATGGGCAGCAGAGAGGGAGGAGGCTGGAGGAGAGACTGGATTCGCTTATGTATGATAGGACTTTGCAGCTCTTGTGTATTGTGGGACTATGCAGCTCTTGTGTATTGTGGGACTTTGCAGCTCTTTCTGTATTGTGGGACTATGCAGCAGGGCCTCCTGTACGTGATTATGCGTGAGTTGCTCATTGTGTGAGGGTAAGTACATGATTGTTGCTACGTTTGATTATGACCTACTTACTATAGAGGAAACCTATGAAAATTTAGGGTCAGAAGATGTATCCCATCGAGTTTAAATCGTGTAGTAATTCACAAGGTGATAGCGATTCAAACGTGTGTGTTGGGACTATGCAGAAAGGGCTTCTATACGTGATTAGGCGTGAGTTGCTCATTGTGTAAGGGTAAGTACATGATTGTTGCTACGATTAATTATGACCTACTATAGAGGAAACCTATGGACATTTAGGTTTAGAACTTGTATCCCATCGAGTTTGAATCGCGTAGTAATTCATAAGGTGAAGCCTCGTGAATTACATAGCGATTCAAACGTGTGTGTTGGGACTATGCAGAAAGGGCTCCTGTACTTGATTGTGCGTGAGTTGCTCATTGTGTAAGGGTAAGTACAAGATTGTTGCTACGTTTAATTATAACCTACTATAGAGGAAACCTATGAAAATTTAGGTTCATAACTTGTATGCCATCGAGTTTGAATCGCGTAGTAATTCATAAGGTGAAGCCGCGTGATTTACATAGCGATTCAAACGAGATGGGATAAAGCACTGACCCTAAACGTGAATGGGTTTCTGAATTTATCTCACTATTTTTGTTTGTTTACATTCATTGACCATTTCTGTGCAGTATATAGTTCTTTTAATGGGCTAACCTTTGTTACACAATCCCCCGTTGGATATATTTTTCCTAAACATCTCATGGGAGTCGGATACGAGTTCCCAATGTTAATTCTATGGAGAAAAGAATACCAGGGGTGAGATAAAGAATAGAAATACGTTGTTTGGTCGTGTTAATCACTAAGTACAGGAATGTTGCAACGTTTGATTATGACCTACAGAATAGAAATATATAGAGACATGGTTAGTGTGCCTGAATGGAATCTGTTCACAGATACTTTGGTCGGAAATATTCACCGAATTCGAAGAACAAGTTGAATACATCCGATCAAAATATCGAGGAGCTGATAGAACTTGGTCACACTCACTATGTCTCCTCATTATCATATATCTAAAAATCACTAAAACCGCCATTTTATAATCTTACAGCTCACTTCAAGACTTTTGCATTAGCAAAGCACACCATGGAAGCTATGGTTTCCATAGATATAGTATTCTAACCTACAGTTAGATAGAATGGTAATATTGTTTTCTATATATCCTGGAAAACCCTGATGCTATGTAGACCATTTCCCCTCAATTCCTTTTTTAATGCCATGGAAATACCTGGCATTCTTCAGGTCTCACCCGTGGAATGTCTGTAGGCATTCTCAGGAATGATTTTTGTGTGATATGACAATGGGCTTACCAGAGGGCGATGCCCGTTGCAACATGTACAGCTCTGCCGAATACGAACTTCAGATCAGTCGAATAAGTATAACAAGTAGTGTTATGAGGCAGCAAAGGTTGGGAACATAGATTCAATAATCCATCCATCTTTATGGAAAAATAAATGTCAACAGAGAAGGGAAGATATTTATTTAACTCCAACGATAAACAACATCCTGGACGATTTTTTCCATTCATTTATGTACGACAAGACAGAAGATATTTTCGAAATGAACGTATTTGTATATAACACCTGAAAAGACCTTTAGGTTAATCTTATCATAAAAAACATTTTATGCTTACAACGCATCATTTTATTCAACGCTATGGCCCCATAGACAATTCCAAGATTTTTTTGTCGTTCGTAGTTTATTCAATGGCCTCCAGAAACTACGTATTCAACTTTATTCAACACCTATGGACGACATTATGAACGGCTTATGAGAGGGAATTCTGCCTGATACTGATTTAATAATCTAGGATCGTATATAAATATAGACCCATTTCTGTATGCCATAGAGTCCAAGGGATGATGTGGATGGACTTTCTGCAACCCAATTTTATGGATGGCCAATACTCTCTTAGCAAACAGACTTAAATATCATTAAACGATAACCCTTGTACGAGTCACAGAAAAGGGTTTTTATCCTACCCCTAATAGAAAACGCCATAGGTTTAACATTGACTCAAAGTATTTGACAGAGTGTTATTTATGCACCAAGGTGAATAAAAAAACGGACCAATCAGGGACGGGATAACGAAAGTGGATCGGGCAGCACTGATAAATGTGGCCATCCTCCGATGAGTGTCAACACGCTACTAACATGGATAATTACAAAAATATCTGTATATCGGTGAGATGGGGTAGGATAAATATAAAACCGAACTCGAGTTAGCCTCTGGTCATGTCTGCTACTCACTACACTCGGCTAACGCCTCGTGTAGTAATACACAACCTGCCCATCGTGGCATAAACATTGAAAAGGCTAACTGTCATTTTTTTTTTTTTTTTTTTTTCAAATTTGCGTTTTATCCTGTAAGGACATAGCCTTAACCAGCCTGTTTGAGTGTCCCCACAGCATCATACATGTTTCGTTTTACACAAGTTTTCCAGTTGAAAAGTATAAAGCAAAGCAATATGTCGTTATATACAGAGATAATAATAATAAGTGACCTAAAGGTCTCATATCCGCAGTCTAAAGTTCTGCGGTTAAATGTTGAACTTGAATATTAGTCTGTGATTTCACCAATTGGTTTTATTATAGCAGTTTGGTTGCTACTAATTATGTACGATCCTTCATTATTAAACGCCCCCCATGTTCGGTACCTAAATGACCTCTGAGCGGTTCCCACGCACTCCAGGTGACTCCTCCTCACCGAGGTCCTACGTTCTCACCTCCTCCTGTAACCGACCTCGCCGTGTGATTATTTATGTGAATTTCCGAACGCGTCCGGCTCAACGCGAGTCATTTTAATGCAATAATCTACACCAATAAAGTGCACATAGCCGGTGAAATAGGCTCTGATTCTAGGTAAGCATGATGGCCAAGTGTACCTCGGTCAGGAATAGTTTCACCATGACTGCTGATCTGTACTAGGAGCTTGGTTTAGTTCTCACTGAAATGGCTAACAATATACTAAAAAAAGCCGAAATTCCGTCCTTGATTTTGTTATATACCGATACAGTATATTCCATAGTTACGTACTGCTGCTCCCTCTGCAGTATTATCGTAAAACTGGATGGGTTTTAATCTTGGGCACCATATGCCACGACTGGAGTTTGGCATAGTGATTTCACGAGGAGAAACCGAGTGAAATCCGGGACCAAAACACAAGGAGTGGCATGCGGTGGCCACTGGGGACTGGAAAAATTCACTAGTCATGGAAGGAGGAAAGGCTTGCCCATACACCCAATGGAGGTGGGACGGTGGATTTATTATCCATCGTATACAAAGTCCCCATTGAAAATGTATGGGGACTCAGTAAACCACTACCCATTGTATAAAACCTGTCAGATACCATAACTGTGGTATACGGATTCAAACCTGTGGTATACGGCCTCAAAACTATGGTATACGGGAAAAATAGTCCCTTTTGTTATAGAGCAAAGAAATAGTTCCTAATGTTATACCCGTTAATATGGCAATTACTGGGTTTAATTTATTCGAAAAAATGGATAATAAACGATGATTTTGTGGACAGGCAGCTCTGTAAACCACTCGCGGTTGACCTCGTAATACACTCGCTAGAGCTCGTGTATTACTACGCGTCAACCTCTCGTGGTTTACGGCCGCCTGTCCACAAAACCATTGATTATTGTCTATATATCCAACTGAATGGATGTGAGACGAAGGCTTGTAGCCGTGTTGGGAATGCGACCACGAGTGTTCTCCTGGTTTAATTTTTACCTAAATTGGCAATGTCCACTGCAAAAGTTGTCGACATCAGAATTCACCCGAGCGTTCACACTGACGACTATGAGTTTTCAGAGAATCGCCCTCCGTATAGACGACTAATTCAAACCGGCTTGAAATAGTCGCCGGGGTCTGAGTGTGTCTAATAATCGTGAGGTGGTGCTTTATTGTGTAATCAGACATAATCAGACGATTTGCAGTCGCCATACTCTTGACATTTACATTTGACGATTTCTAGACTTTTACGGCTGAAAGTTGTCAGGTTCAAGAATCGCCACCTATAATCGTCTTGGGTAAACGCCCAGTAGGGTGTGAAGCACAGGTGTGAGTAGTAAGGGTGTGAGTATCCCTGAGAGGTGCGTAAACTCAGGTAAGTATAAAGCCGGATGCCCATCTACCGATTTAGGGTTGAACGATTAGTTCCCAAATCGTATAGGAGTCAGTCACCTTGTCACAGGCAAATTATGTAACCCCTCGCTCGATCCTCACACTGATAAAATTGGTGTATGGTCCACTAATTGTTGGGGGAGGGCAAAAACCAAAGAAACCGAGTGTTCACTAATCGCTGTGTAGCCTTTCCTAGCTGTCCTACATCTACCGACTCCGTTAAGCGTGATTCACACGATGGGATTCATGTACCTCACAGGGTGTTTGTCTGAGACAAATCCTGCTGAGATTCTGTACCTGAACACAATTCTTTCGTATAAGTTATAGGGATTCATTTCAATGAGACATGTTTACCTCTTCGTAATTGTTAAAGACATTTCCCTCTAAAAAGGAACAAAACCGCATGAGATTTTTAGCCCTGTGAGGTACATTAATCCCACCGTGTGAATCCCACTTTAGGATGGCTCGGCTGAGACAAATTACCCTCCGTTCGTCGCCGACAAACGTACATAGATGTTCCGAAATCGGTAGATGGGCATTGGGCTTTAGGGAACAGGTGAGAACTTCAGGTAAACAGAGAATGTCGAAGAGCCCAACGCTTTGCACCTGAGCACAGTAAAAGTCGGGTATATGACCTGTCACTGTGGGATGGCTGGAATGTGAGGGGTGTGAAAAGAGGTGTGTGAGGGGCCATAGACACAAACAGGCTAATGATACCCATAGGCACAAATATCATAGCAAGGGGAGTTGCCGTGGATTAGATATGCTAGAGATTTTTTACGAACCGACTACCAGATCTAAATTGAATCCTATATAGAAACGACACAAAATTTCAAATTGTCAAATTGTTCATATGGCATGATTCGTCTTCGCGGAATGATATCACAAAGTGGAGCTGAGTGTGACAACGATAGCCATGTAAATAATAATATGAAATTGAGTGACATTAGAAAATTTGTCTACCCCATATCATGTTCACCGCATTCCACTCCTGCAGTTTTGGCTCCGGACTTCACTCGGCTTCGCCTCATGAAGTCACTTTGCCAAACTCCAGTCATGGAATACGGTGGACAAGATTAAACCTCATCCAGTTTTACGATAATATTTAATGGCATAACCGTGGCATACAGTCACTCGAAGTTAAGTCTACGGGAATGTATATGTGGAGTAGGATAAGGCAAAGGCCCCATTGAAAAGGATTGAGCTGCAGTAAAGCGCTACCACTATAAGATATGGAAACCACACAGGTCATAAGTGACCGTTTACATTTAATCAGTCCCTTTCCTGTAGAAACACTACAGTCCCGAGATGATGGGCCCATTCAATAATATCAAGAGACGTCACGAGTTTGAGTCTGAGATTATTTATGCCACGCATTTTGTTGGCTCCATAAAATCACGAGTCGAAGACGAGTGACATTACGGAGCCAACCAAATGAGTGGCATAAATAAACTCAAACTTTATCCTACCCCGTTTCCATATTTTTTCGGTATTAGAAAGTAGTGGCATAAACAACACTTTATGTCACACCCGTGAAATAAACAAATCCCATGTTAAGCCTATGGTGTTTCTTATTAGGGGTAGGATAATATAGGACCCCTGTCTGTACGCCAAGGAGATCCAGAGACAATGTGGGTCAACTTAATCCAACACTTTGGGACGGCTAAGACTGTCTTAGCGAACATGTAATCTCACCCGCCTTTGCCTCGTGAGATTACTTCAAAACGAAAATTCATGGCATATTGTCAGCGGCTACTGATTGAGTGCGGTTCAGCTTTTATCTTACCCCTATCACTAACTGACTGGCTAGGGTTTATGACCTAATCGCCCTTTGAATTTATTTTCACAATACTCCATGGGTATTGAGTGCGAGTTCCCAATGTTAAGTCTTTGTGGAAAAAATACAAGGGGGTGAGATAAAGTCTGGCAACTCCTTCTTGCGAACTACACACCACAACAACAACAACAACCAAAATACTACAGTTATGTGCAATTATATGATAGATTTTAGTGATAATGTTCCTAATTCCCATCTCTATTTATGGGTTTTTTTTCTTTTTTTTAAAGGTTTTTATTTATACTGGAGTTATTTGCTTAGGAAACTTGTGTTCAAATCTTCTAGCATCTCCAGTGCAGCTGAGTTGTACTGAAGCTGAGTAAGAAATACAATTAACACTAGATTTGTCCTTGGACGTTTGTACATACCTCCTGTACATACTACCGTCCCTCCACAAATCCCTTATTTTGTTTGTAGTAGACACCCATATTGGCTGGAATCCAATTGCGTCATAGCGGCTTTCCATAATTACACAGGGCTCAGGGCATTAGTCAGCTATACACAGATAAGGAAGGCTACAGAAAGGCTACATTTTCTCATACTTCCTCATAGGCGGTAATTTCCAATCAGACACTCCGATGCTGAAGCCATCTATCAACATATTTACCATGCCAAACTGTTTTCATATTTTCATATACCATAAAATCTTTTAAGGTATCTAACCTAAAGTTAGGTCTACCTTGACTCCGAAGTTTTCATTGAATTCACATGATGACGTACTAATTATAATGTAATTCACTCGGCTACGTACATGATAGGTATTGCATGGGTATGAAGGGGAAGTTATCGTACCTTATATATTCAAAGGTGTACCATATTAGAAGTGGTACATAAGTCTCTCCCTGTGAATCCCACTTTATTGTAGCCAGATAAAATTACGTTCAGGCTGTCTACAGCTAGCTAATCTACTGTGGACAAAGAAAATAAAGAACGTAGATAGAGGAGGGGCGAGTAGTAACATGAAACGCCTGCCGTGTATCGGGCAGATTTACAATGCATCGCACAGCCGGAGGTAGAAATATATGAGCGTAGCAAAGAAATTGATTTTTTCAAAATCAAAATTCCTTAACTACGAGGATGAATAATATTCCTGTTATTAATTATGATAAGTTCTGCATGTATGCCATCACTACACATTAAAGTCATTGAACCAACAACCAGCAATAAGCACAGGGCAGTAAGAATAGCACAGGGCAGTAAGAATAGCACAATGCAGAAAGAATAGCACCGGGCAGTAAGAATAGCACAGGGGCAGAATAATAGCACACAGCAGTAAGTATATCACAGGAGTAAGAATAGCACAGGGCAGTAAGAATAGCACAGGAGTAAGAATAGCACAGGGGCAGTAAGAAGAGCACAGGGCAGTGAGAATAGCACAGGGCAGTAAGACTTTACAGGGCAGTAAGAATAGCACAAGGCAGAAATAATAGCAGAGGGGCAGAATAATAGCACAGGGTAGTAAGAATAGCACAGCAGTAAGAATAGCACAGGGCAGTAAGAATAGCACAGGAGTAAGAATAAAACATGGGCAGTGAGAATAGCACAGGGCAGTGAGAATAGCACAGGCCAGAAAGAATAGCACAGGGCAGTAAAAATAGCACAGGGCAGTAAGAATAGCACAGGGCAGTAAGAATAATACAGGGTAGCAACAATAGCACAGGGCAGTAACAATAGCACAGGGCAGCAATCAATACATTCATATCTCTGATGATAGTCACAATTTCTTTTCTATTGAAATGATTCGCTGACAAAGTGTCGCGGTCTGCCACCATCCCATTTTTATGCCAGTCATGAATACTCGCAGGCCAGACCAGCCCCAGTTCAACAGAGTTTGAATTCTGTATGCATATATATGTACCTCACGTAATATAATGAGAGCAATAACTACAAGGACACTCAGTTTGATAAGTATGTTCATGATAATGTACTTCTTATCTAGATCCTTATCAGTGCGTTACATCAAGATATATCCCTATTTCAATAATTTCGTACACACATTTCTCTAACAGCATCATTCTGCTGGTATGATCCCATATATTCTAGTAGAATCATGCTACTAGAATATAATCCTAAAATAGAGTCCCCACACTATATTTACTTTGAGATGCCATCTTCGATTTCTTTAAATCTATCATGCAAGGCGATAACAGCGGGATATTTCTAATTAATAGACCTCCCATGTTAACCCTTTCCCTGCAACACCTTCCCAGTATGGTAGTAGCAAAGAAATTATCTACCCACACAGAAAACACCCAAAGTGCACTTGAAAGTGTCATATATTATAATAGTAAAATCGTGGGGTTTCAATGATTTGCTATAGTAATGTTTGTTAGTTTCCATTGTGCCCATCTTTTATGACAGAAAGTTATCTACTTGTCTGGTAGAATTCGATGTAACTTATTATCATCGAGCTGAAAATAGAATAGAGGAAAAAGACAATAAGAATGACTTCCTCTTCCAATCAGAAAGTGTAGGGCTCAAGAGAGCAGGAATGGGGTTGGGTAGTATTCTACTTAAGGCCCCTTTCCATTTGCCGATGAAAACGTTGTAGATTTTATATGTTCTCCTAATAACCCAATTCCATTGGCCGTCACCGATCCAAAGTCGGGCACTACCGACGAACCTTAAGCACTGCTGACACAAAATGGAAACGGGCTATTAGGAGAACTAAAGGAATCTAAACCGTTGTTGTCGGCCCAGTGAAAATGGGCCTTATCATTTGCCGATTTCCCGTCACCGATCTAAAGTCAGGAACTACCGACTGACTTCTGGCACTGCTGACACAAAATCAGTCTATGGAAATGACCAAGCTCTTAGATTATGCAATGTGGCACCACTGATGGATTTATTTCAGCCATTGATATTGAAAGGTCAAAGTAGTCATTGGTTGTTTGCCCAACACAGAAAGTCTTCTATAAACTGTAAACACTGAGTGAAAGCTTGTGTACTGAGTGAAAACTACTACCCTCACCGATTTGTCTATGCTGACGCACAGTCGGTGGCACCAGCGACAGACTTTTTTTCGTAAAGTCCAATGCTCATCTTCCGATTTCGGAATATTTATGTACCTTTGTCGGTGACAAACGGGCGGTAATTTGTCTCAGCCAAGGCATTCTAACGGAGTCGGCCGTAGTCGGTAGATGTAGGACACCTAGGCAAGGGTGAGCCACCGATTAGTGAACCACCTCCTTTTGAAGTCCTTTTGTCGCAGACAAGTTGTGGTTTATATGTTCCAAAATCGGTTACGATATTCTAGTCTCTGACAACGGAACGTTGGTAAATGGGGCTTGATTGGGTTTCGTAATTTGCCTGTGACAAATTCGCCGACTCCTATACGATTTGCGAACTAATCGTTCAACCCTTAATCGGTAGATGGGCATGGGGCCTTTAAGTTACTCAATAATCTCCGCCGTTTTCGTCGGCCAATGGAAACGGATTTTATGAGTGATCCCTTAGGGGTAGATCTCTGTGTGGTGGTGGGTGGAGTGGGGTGGAGTGGGGGGTGGGAGGTTCCACTCTCCCCCCAGGATCGCGGTTAGGATTACGCAGATCTGTCATGGAAAGTGACAGCAGAGATCAAGATGGCCGACCCGCAGTAAGAATGGGATTGAAGACGTCAAGCAGGGATATTGTCCGGTGACTGGGGCTGTTCTCCTATACGCAGGGGACCACTGTTCTGTCGTATGAGAAAAAAAGGGTTACTGAGCACATAGAGACGGCTGTTTGAAGTCTGTTGACTCATAAATATGGCCCGATACCATTGGTGGAAGTGGCGTATTTTCTAGTCAAGTTTTCTTATTACTATATACCTCCAAATCACTTAAACGCTGTTTCATTAGTTTTTCTGCTCCGGGAAAACCACTGCAATTCATTACGGCCCGCTCTCACGGCGGGCACTAACGTCATTTATACCACGCCCCTATATAGCAGACGGTAGTATCTTATACATGTTCGGGCATAGGTGTATAGTAATATACACCTATATAATCCGAGCGATAGTGAGGAGTATTGCGTAGCGTCAACTACTGTATTTATTTCTCACCTTTCGACTAATCATCATGAAATTAATCTCATAAAATAGTTCCTATACTGCCCGTCAGGTGGCCGAAAAAGCCCTATTGTCTACTCAGTTGCGATCTGTAGGCCCCATCGGCTTAGTATGGATACTTCGTATAAGGTGGGTAATTAAATCCCAGTTTCAACAATGCCTGGTAGCTTTCGAGTCTTATTTAGCAGCTTTTTAACAAAAATCTGATACCGTGAATATATTCATGAAAAAAATATACCTTGGAAAAGACCTGTAATACTCGAAAAGTCGGTTTTATACGATAAACGCTTACATATATAACGGTAACCTCGGTAGTCGTACTATTTTGTATCTCACTTTCTTTAATTCATAAAAAGAATATTGCGTGATTACCATTACCTGTATATTCTTTCTGGCATATTCATTTATATTCTATTCTTTTTTGCTATTTTGTTACAGATAACGTATTCACAATTGGGAGCCGACAATGTCTAAGAGGGCCGTACATGTGACACTGGGCCGTACATGATATTTCAAAGTAATAGGTCAATATACCAATATGTGGATCATACCTTTACCTACTAAAGGCGCTTCGAGAAAACCAATGGTCGATAGGTGAAATTCAATAAAGAAAAATCCTCTAAACGCAAAACTAGGAAAGCCTCCAGTGATTGATCAGACAATTGGGAACAATTTAATAAGAACCCAAAAGGCCACCTCATATACACCCAGCTGATTCAGACACCCCAGATAATGGTATTTTGTTTTTCATGGGCAGCATGCTAAATAGGCAAGTTGAGAACTGTCCTTTATCCTACCCCTAATAAAAACCGCCATAGACTTAACATAGGGATATTTTTTTGTGGCAGGCCGTGATATAAAGTGTTTTTTATGCCACTAGAGTAATAACATTATTGACCAATCGGAGAGCAGGATGTCAGCTACTATGAAAAAAGTTCTGTTGGTCATTGACTCAATATTTATCTTTTAGTAATACAAAAGCATAGACGAGGTAGGATAAATACGAAACCGAACTCGAGTTAGACTTGTCAATGTCTATGCTACTCTGGTCAGGTCTGCTCCTCACTACACTCGGCTACGCCTCGTGTAGTAACACACGACCTGCCCGTGGTGGGATAAACATTGTCAAGTCTAACTCTCGTTCGGTTTCTAATAAGTCTACTCGAGTACTTTCGAGCACCAAGACGTTGGCCCAATTGGTTAAAGTGAGCCTGAAGTAGCATGGACACTACAATTTATGATATGTGTTTTTTTCTTTATGATTAATTAATATTAAAATAAAGACGTGCGAACTTCAAAGAAAAAATAGATGCAAAACCTTTTTGATCTCAATGATTACTTATTATTATTGATTAGTTTTGCCAAGAATGTTAGGATATTTTATATGTGTTATCTGAAGCGATAAGCAATGAGAATATCCAAAGTGTTGCAAACCTTCTATCCATCGCGGAAAAATGCAATTTTCTTTAAGCAGTAAGACTTGGCTTTGATAGGTTTCTTTCAGCCGATCTTCTGAGAGCGGCTCTTTTAATGTGAGAAATAATATGTGATAAGTGACAGATGAACAAGAAGACAATCTGAGGGAACGAACCCACCTTGTAACAAACTCTCAATGCACTCATCTAACCACTTTTCTATTTCTAAAGGCCCGTTTCCATTGGCCGACGAAAACGGGGGAGTTACCCAGAAAGTCTGTCGGTGGTGCCACCGACTGTGCGTCGATATCGAGAAATCGACAAGAGTAGTAGATTTCACTCAGTGACCAAGCTTTCATTCAGTGGTGGGTGGTGCCATATTACATAATCTAAGCAGAAAAGGTCGTGTGTCATTTCACAAGCTGTATCGTTTTCATTGACCGATTTTAGGTAAGCAATCCCAAAAGTCCGTCGGTGGTTCCTGACTGTAGATCGGTGCCAGGAAATCGGCCAATGGAAACGAGCCTTTAAGTGTACTCAGTTGGATAGTTATAGACCCAGAGATGTCAGTTCTCCGGGCTTCCGGGATTTGTTAGTGTACTAAGTCTTGATCGTGTTAGAGGTAATTAGTGGATATAATCAGGAGTCAGGTATTTTCGGGTTTTCTATCTCGACCTCACTGGCATCCCTGAAGACCACATATCATGGTGGCGCATTTCAAAGGAAGTCAGTTGTTTGTGGCTGCACGCGACCAAGATAGAGATACGTTAGGATACGTCTCGGCTAAAAACTGGCGCTACTGTGGAGTAAATACATAATACTCGCCATCTACGTCAAAGTCATGCAATAAATACTGCACGCTATGGTTGTCATGGTAACCGGACGCGCTAGTAGCGGCGTAAACACCTTTCTAGTGGCACCATCTGGTGAGGGATTCTAATTGAGTGGCATCTTCCTGTCGATAAAAAGAGGAACGTGTAATAGGCGACTGGTTCAACTATAGTGTGAGCGACATGCACCAGGTGGCAGCTGCGTAGCATGTGGCGGAAGGTGGGGCAGGACCCGGAGGAAGCAGGAGAAGGAGGAGCAGAAGGATAGGACCGGAGGATGAAAGATGTACGGGAACACGAGAGAGAATGTGGTGGACATAGAGTTTAGATATATCATAGAGTTTGATAGGGAGCCCAAATGGACCCGCTGAAACTATAGATGCCCATTTACAAAACTCCATTTACAAGATGTACGGAGAAACGAGTTAGAATGTAGTTGACATGGAATTTAGATGTATTATAGAGTTTGATAGGAAGCCAAAGTGGACCCGCTGAAACCATAGATGCCCATTCACAAAACTCCATTTACAAGATGTACGGGAAAACAGGAGAGAATGTGGTGGACATAGAATTTAGATACATCATAGAGTTTAATAGGGACCCAAAGTGGACCCGCTGAAACCATAGATGCCCATTCACAAAACTCCATATACAACATGTAGGGAGAAACGAGTTAGAATGTGGTGGACATAGAATTCAGATATATCATAGAGTTTGATAGGGAGCCAAAGTGGACCCGCTGAAACCATAGATGCTCATTCACAAAACTCCATTTTCAAAGATAGATGCTACGTACTTTGACTATATAGGTTAAAGATCATATGTCATTCTCCAAACATTTACATGCATATTTTTGATGCACTTAATAACTGTCATTGCAGCATTGAGACAGACTTATGCAGAGACGATAGTTGTCAGCTACACTTCAATAGTAGCAAATAGACCCAAAAACCAGAAATAGTCTAGCCTTAACCACCAAAACTTTAGTCTCGTTCTTACTGGCCTCCAGAAATGCTTTTTTGAGCCCGGGTATCTCCGGTTTTTTGCGGGTTTACTTTGGCCTCTATGCAGGAAGAGGGAGCTAGGAGGGGGAAGACAGGCAAAAGATATGGATACAGGTAAGGTTATGTTGACACTAATAAGACTGAGAACAGATGATCTGTCTGTTCATCTTTTTTTTTTTTTTTTTTTTTTAAATTTGGTTTATTCACAAGACATTCGATCAATGGCCATGGAACTCCAAACGTAAACAATTAAAAGGTTTTGGTGTTGCCCAGTCAGTGGGCCATAACTGTATCTCACTTTGCACAGAGCCAACCTGCCATTTGCCTGTTTTAAGGGTCCAGCTATGACAAGCACCATTGAATCAATAACGTACTTTCGTCTGTAGTGATTGGGCATGGCCACCTGGGCACTCATCTAGGACACTAGGATATGTTCCTCTGTCTATATTAACCTCTCTATACTCTAGGTACCGTATCAGAGCATGTCTTATGGCCACAAGGAAATGATGATTAGAAATTGAAAACAATGAAATGAGACATTGATGGGGAAAGAGAAGAAGAGTAAAGTTATGTTCGAATGGGCAATGGATCGATCCCTGTAGACGTGAGTGGCAGATTTGTAAGACACTGGCTTTATACAAGTGAGCGATGCAATTGGGAGATAAGTATGATAAGTATGACCTTATGTACAGTAAGGCCACTTTTACGCCAGTACGTATTATCATGAAAAATCATGAAATTTCATATGAGTTTTTATATGGCGTGAGTTGTCTTTGTGAAATGATATCACGAAGCAGAGCTGAGTGATATCTGTAGTGGAAGACAACGAACGACATGTAAACAATTACATGATATCGAGTGATGTTTAGATTTTATCCTACCCTGTCATATGTTTTTAACTTCATATGTCACCAGTGGCAAATAAATATTTTATGGCATACAGTCACACCATGTTAAGTCTATGGAGATTTATATGAGGGGTAGGATGAATAGTGATTCGTGTTTAAATTGTCAGTTTTGTAAACAACGTGGAGCTCGACTAAAAGGTTGTGCATGATACGAGAGAAGGACAGGAGGAATATGACAAGGTCAGGGTAGTGGAGGAAACAAGTGAGGCGACTAGTGGCCGGTTTACACTGTGCGTTTTATGATACATAGCTACGCCCAGACGGGGAGCACCTTAGAGCGCGCAGCGTGGAAAAACACATTCAAACGAGAATTTATCTTGAATGGGTTACTGAATTTATCTCACACTTAACATTGACTAATGAGCTAATATTTGTGACATAATCCCCTATTGGATATTTTTCCTAAATATCTCATGGGCATTGGATACGAGTTCTCAATGTTAAGTCTATGGAGATAAAAATAAAAAATACCAGGGGTGAGATAATTGCGTGTACCTTACGACTTGGTCTACCTCCAGGTTCAAGGGCGATATCTCCAGTGTCGTGCTGGAGGTATCCGCTCGCAAGCCCCCTGCACATCCCCCAGTCTCAGGTGTGAACTGGTCTTAAAGGATGGGATGAATGGGTCAAGGACACAGGAGTTGTGTGGAGACCAAGAGGCAGGTGACCCTTAATAGAGCAGGTGTCAACACCTCATTACCTGGAGCAGGTGTGTCATCAGTCACCGATATGCCCCACAGGTGTTTACTGTCATAACACTCCTACATAAAACACACAGGTACATGCGTCCCTGTCTCTCCATCCACACCCACATGTGTGTCTGTATCACAAATCACGAGCTGACTAGAACAGGACAGAAGGCGAGGTTCAGGTGTATGTTTACCCGCAGGCATGTCAATGATACATCAAGGGGAATATCCCTTGCCTCTTTGTGAGAAATCTACTCCAGATGGGTCTAAAGGGACCCACCGGATAGCTGGGAGAGGAGAAGTTTGAACTGTTTTTTCAACACGTCTTGGAGTATTACAACAGCAGAGTAGAGGATTTATCATTGTGTGTATGTCGGTTTTTTTACTTAGTTATTTTGGTACTTGTTTCTTTATGTATGTGTAGTTATCTCACCCCTGGTATTCTTGCCCCAAAGGCTTAACATTGGGAGCTCCTTCTCCATATACAAGTATAGCAGTCCGTTCTCCATGGTCTATACCCTGTGTCTCATCCATTATTCTAGTGTATACAGGGGTGAGATGAATACGGAAAGCAACTCGTTTTGGTCAAAGTTGTTGTTCTCCAACTCATTTGAATGCTACGTGATATATTCACTCGGCTGTCGCCTCGTTCATATTGCCCCGCATCAAAATGATAGAGAACGGGGACTTTGACCAAAACTTACAGGTTTCTTCTTTAGTATCTGAAGATATTTGCAAAGGGATGGGGTACTGGATGATTATTAGGGTAAGCATTAGCACATCTGTTAACTAGTGTAGAGAATGAAAGTAGCATCAGGTTCCATGAGGCAATTTTGATACAATTACCAATGAATTTTTCATGCATTTACTAATAGTAATGCCATGTTCCATGTGCCACTCTTCAGCATTTCACTACCCTGTACTCCGATACTTTCTAAGGATCGGAACACAAACATAACTATTCGATGTGGATAGTGGTAAGACAAATCAAATCTAACTGTCAGTATTAGGCGAGGGTAAGTAGGAAATGGAAGCCAAACGGGAAAACAAACCCGAGTGTAGTAATTAAGCCCAATGCCCATCTACCGATTTCGGGACATTCATGTACCTTTGTCAGCGAGAAACGGACGGTAATTTGTCTCATCCAAGGCATTGTAACGGAGTCAGCCGTAGTCGGCAGATGTAGGACAGCTAGGCAAGGGTGAGCCACTAATTAGTGAACCACCTCCTTCAGATGTCCTTTTATTGCCAACAAGTTGTGGTTTCTATGTTCCAAAATCGGTGGCGAAAGGTTTATGCAACTTGCCTGCGACAAAGGTCTTTGACTCCTATACGATTTGTGAACTAATCGTTCAACCCTTAATCGGTCGATGGGTATTGGGCTTTAGTGTATGGCCTGACGAGTTGTCCTGATATCAGACATGTTCCTGTGTAAGTGAAAGAATAGTGTAAAGCCGGATGCCCATCTACCGATTTAGGGCTGAACGATTAGTTCCCAAATCGTATAAAAATCGGTCACCTTGTCGCAGGCAAATTACGTAACCCTCGCTCGACCCGCGGCCCTTGAGGAGAGGGGCTGCTGGGTATGAGTTTTAAGAAAATCAGTGTACACCGACCGAAATATATACCAACACTAATAAAATCGGTGTATGGTCCACTAATCGCTGGGGGAGGGTAAAAACCACAACTTGCCAGCGACAAAAGGACGTCTGAAGGAGATGGTTCACTAATCGGTGGGTAGCCTTGCCTAGCTGTCCTACATCTACCGACTCCGTTAGGATGCCTCACCTGAGTCAAATTACTGTCCGTTTGTCGCCGACAAACGTACATAAATGTTCTGAAATCGGTAGATGGGCATTGGCCTTAAGGTATGCATTTTGTCTGTGTAACCTTTAAATGGCTTCAGAAGCCTTTATGCTTTTAAATGGGATTCCTCCAAAGCTGGTCTAAGCTTGCACTTAAGAAGCACATGTTTGCGCTATCTGCACTAAAGTTGTAGCATTAAAATACACTCGGTCTACTTTCTGGTCTGAGAAAACAGACCTCTGTTGCTGTCAATGTGTTACAGGTGTTCGAGTCGGGTCCCTATTCTTGCGTGCCTTCGCTAGCGGCCATCTTGGTTCCTCTGGGGTTATGTTTTTTTAACGTGTTTCCGCCGTGAACCGTCAGAGGGCGTCTGCATCTGATAGCTGCGCGCGCAGACACATCCCTCACCACGCCTGCGCGCCCTACCAGCGAACTACTTCCGGTGGGTGGTGAGTCTGCCCTAATATCGCTCGGGATATACTGAGCACGTGGCTTTAACCCTTTCGGAATGAAAATGCAGTTACATTTCATTTCTTTAGTATCGAACATTATGGAAGCTTCTATAAAGAGGTATCTACCTACATATAGGGCATATATCCTATGATCCATGGGGGCTGCCATGACGCCCCCCGAGTGGGTGTTCTTCACTAATGGAGTTGAAAAAGTAGGTGTTCTTCACCAATGGAGGTGGAAAAGTAGTGAGTGATAATTGGAAAAAGTCACAACTCTAGCTTTGCTCACATATGTATATAAAGTGTTCCATCTGAAAAACCTCATGTTCTGGGTTTAATCATTATGTCATCCTGCTCTAAGATGGGTCTAGAGAGTCAAGGCACCAATGGTAAAACATTGAAAGGTAGTTGCATTTTGTAAGAACAAAGAGCCAGAATAAAGATATGTCCCTTCAAGGGGCCTGTCATACTGCTGGCCACCTAGTGACTGTTTCATGAACTAACAATGGCTCTGTCCCCTATACAGTCGACAGTTTGTGATACACATTGAATCGGTGATGAGCTACATGTTTAACCCCAAAGGTTTTCTCAAAAGAGCACAGGCTCAGGTTGTATCTTAGCAAGAGATACAGTAGAATGGCATGAATATATCTGGTCATTCTCCATCTATTCTCCGTGGGAACTCTAAACGACAATCGGAGAGCTAAAGACCGGAGACTTATGACATAGGCTTTTTGTTAATCATCTTGATTGTCTTCTTTTACCGAAGGGAAGGTTTTGGGTTGGTCTGCCCTTCTCGCCAGGCACTTACTAATACATCCTGCCAGCAGAACGGTGATATGTATGTAATTAATTTGCTGGCATTCATTTAAAGCTATAACGAGATTTGAAGGCAATAAGCTCACATTCATTCAAGCCTGAATTTCAAGCTGCTTCGAAGGGTGCTGTTACCAGGCAAGCAAATAATTTAGCAATGACACTATAGGGCACAGAGTGATTGCTAGTTCTGCCATCATCCACCAGGAAATTGTATGATAGCGCCACTGTAGCCGGGGAGGCAACCATTGTTATCAGTTGTTATAAAATATAGATAATATTGAGTCTAAAATTCCTCCATGGCAAGCCCCAAATATATTCTTAATAAAATCCCTTCATAATTGGTGCCGCCAAATGGTGTTTCGGATGGCGTCGGGGGCAAGATGGCCGCCTCCATAGCACAATAGCTGTATGCCCTATAGGGTATGTAGCTATTGAGTCATGGAGGCGGCCATCTTTCCCCTAACACATAACAGAACACCAAGTGGCGGGTCAAGTTAGTAGTGGATTTCATTAAAAGGTTTTTTGCTTGCCATAGAGGGGTTTTAGCCACATCCCGCGATCATAATACAGTGGCGCTATCTCACAACTTCCTGGCGGATGATGGTGACACTAGCAATCACTCTATGCCCAATACCAGAGAATGCAATGTTTGGTTGTTGTCCACCTCCCTCTCTTAAAGGTATGTTATACACTTTATGATAAAGCCACTGCCCATTTTCTTCCCTTTTAATAGGTAATATCAGCCTACATTTGATTTATTTAGGGAATATACTGAAAATATAATTTTCCTCGATGATTTAGTGAGTATGGTGTCTAGTAAAGATACTCCGTCTGGCTTCAAATAGATACTATGATTAGCTTTGTAATCTATACGTATTGTAATATGTAATATTAGCCTACATTTGTTTTATTTAGGGAATATACTGAAATATAGTTTTCTTCTACTAGTTATTGTGTGTGCAGTCTAGAAATCACCAAATGTGATTTCTAGGAATAGCATTGACCAAAATCTAACTGTAGATGAGAACAGCTTCTAAGATTAACTAAGTGTGGCTTCCTTCTACGAAGATACTTCAAGTGGCTTCCAAAAGATAGTAAGGTTGGCTTTTGAAATTTAAACGTTGAAGAGTGCCTCAAAGGATAGTGAAGCATGTCTTCGATGATTTAGAGAGTATGGCTTCTACGAAAATACTACGTGTGGCTTCCAAGAGATACTAAGATTAGCTTTGTAATTTAAACGTACTGTTGAAAATTACCTCCAAGGATAGTTGGACGTGTCCTCTATGATCTATTGAGTGTAGCTTATAGGAAGATACTGCGTGTGGCTTCCAATAAATACTAAGATTAGCTTTTGAAATTGAAAAGTATTGTTGAAAATTATCTCAAAGGACAGTTAAGCGTGTCTTCCATGATTTTGTGAGAGTAGCATCTAAGAAGATACTCCGTGTGGCTTCCCATAGATACTAAGATTGGCTTTGAATTTTTAAAGTTTTATTGAAAATTACATGAAAGGACAGTTAAGCATGTCTTCGATGATCTAGTGAATATGGCTTCTAAGAAGATACCCCGCGTGGCTTCCAATAGATGCTAAGATTAGCTTTGTAATTTAAACGTATTGTTGAAAAGTGCCTCAAAGCGTGTCTTCTATGATTACTGAGTTTGCCTGCTAGTATCTACAGAGTCTTGCATCTGGGAGATACTGGGTGTTGTTTCTAGGAGTTACTGAGTATGGTTAGCCCCGCCTCCGCCCACCTTGTTGACCATACCCGCTGGTCTAACACTAAAGCATAACAAGCCGTGGGCCTTCTTCACCTGCCTTCATAGATTCCTCGGCTGATATTTCACCTGCTGTTATTGTAAGCTGCCATCGCTACATCCCCGTGGTATACCCTGACTTCCTCCCAGAACCGTAAACATAGTGGGATGAGGGCTTAGTCCAGTAAAGCCAGTGTACCCGGCCCTGTTAAGGCTAGTTCACACTGTGCGACTAGAGGAGCTTGCGTTTCAAACTGAAGCTACACCCAGTCGCAAGGTACGCCTAAATATCTGTGTGAACCACCCCTATTGGGACTGGAACGCTTGCAATTAGAGGTACATTCACTGCACGAAAACCACTATTTTACATATATATACGGCATTGCGATAAGGCACGTATCGGCTGTATCGTGCCTTGTTTACATTTGTATACATCTCTTATCCGCGTCTGCGTTTTGGGCGTCTACAAGGTAGTTTCCATATGTAGACGCGCGCGACTTGGCTGTATTTCACGCCTGGCGTATCCAAGTTAAAACTGCGATAACACTGCGATTTATATACGCCAGGCGTATATATATATGATACCAAAAAAAAAAAAAAAAGCGACCCGCGGCCTGCCCGTCCTGTGGGTGTTGGTAGAGGTTGCACCAACACTGACCCGCGACCCGCGACCTCCCAACCCCACCCCCTACCAACGTTTGCGACTGGGCACAGGTACCCCTAGTCTGAGGCTGGGCGTACCCGGTACATCCAGTCTCAGACTAGCGGGAAGCGAGCAGTTCACACTGTGCGTCTTGAGGTACATTGTTATGCCCAATCTCTGTATCCCTCAACCTACCCTTCCCCTCCTCTATTCGATACAGAGACTGGTCAAATCGGTAATGGTGTCCGATTTCTGCTGCTGGTTAGCGCCACGCTCGTCCAGCACTCTCCATGCAGACATCCTTCTTACTGGTCAGGATATCTGCTTGGAGATGGATATCTGGGATTTTCTAGGTTTACCTCTGGCTTCAGTCCCTGTAACCCTCCACCTACTCCTCAGTAAAGGGGTCATAATTACTCACACAGTCCGCAGGTCGTCCGCAAGTGGGACTTATTGCGTTGATAACTAATAATATAGCACCCAGGGAACTGGAGGAGGGGTAGGAGGAGGTGTAGGGTTACTGGGAGCGGCTGGGGTTGCAATCTACAGGAGGTTTTGTTCTTAATGGGCAAGTCTTTGATTCCTGGACCAGTCACACCGCAACATAGTTTATCTTAATTTTGTTTGATCATGAATATCCATATTCAAAGACTTGAGCAAGTCTATACCCGGCCCTGTTAGTCCCCAGAACCGGGTTCCTCACCTTATAACCATCCACCGGGTTGTCATTTCATACTGGCCGCATTCTGGCGTGTATGAAAAAAAACTTTAATAGACGTCGCGTATAGCACCAGATTGCAACCAGGAGTGTCGGATCCAAGTTTTCAAACCTCAGATTCTGGTGCTTCAGTCTTTCGAAGAAATCGGGGCCCGATTTACGAAAATCAGGGTGCAGATTTTTCTCAAGAGAGTTCGCATATAATGTATGAAAAAAGATTTGATAAATACGTACCCATTTGTCTTTACATGTACATACTTCAAATCAGCTGTCTCTTACTTTGTAACTTTGTATTTAGAGGTAGTTCTCCAGTGAAGCTTGGCCGATTCTCAAGTCCTGTCATCTTTGTTACTGATTCTCTAACTGGACAGTGAAGATCACCAGTTACCAACAGTGACTGGAGGTATACACAGTTCAATCAAAATGACTGAATCATTGTATGGCCTCCCATGAGAGATAACTGACCGGGAAATTACCTTCATATTGGAATGTCAACACTTGTAGATTTGTAAACTTAAAAAAAAGAAATTGAGCCTACCCTGTATATTTTACCAGAGGAATAGTATATAAAATACTTGGGCTAAGAATTAGCTAGTTAAGTGAATTTGTAATAGAAACTGATCTTGTCTTACCTTTCAGCCATTGTTCGGCGCTGGAATGATCACCTGTCACAGTTTAGATATACAATTATGACGAACATGTGATGGATAATGATTTTAGCAGCTGTCTTCCTAAGCGCGGGAGAGTCACGCAGAGACACCTACCGGACTTTGAGTCTACTAAACGTATGACGTCATATCACGTGACTTCGCTCCCGTCGTTTGAACTTTCAACAAACTTTTTACCTCCCACCCACCCCACATGTTTTTCAGGGTGTTTCTTGAATAATGTTTGTCTTTGATGAACTATTAATTACTGTATACCTTTGTGTACTGTATTTCATGATGTAAACCGTTGTATACCTAACAGGATTTTTCACAATTGAAAAATTTAAAATAAATTTTTCTCGTCCACAGCTGCTTGTTTGTCATTATGCAACAGGGGAGAGATCACATGTAAATTGTTGCCTAAAAAAGCCACAGTTTCCCTCAACTGGACAAAACTAAGGTAAGTTTGGGGCACTTGTGAAACCCCCGCCTGTTTACATACGACAGATGTTAACTTAACCTCATTTCTAGTAGGGGTGTTAGAGAGTACTGCCTGATACAAAGAGGGACAGGAAAACACAATGGTATTAAACTGATTGACTGTATGTTTGTTTCTTGAGGGTTTCCACGGTGCAAATTGTACAACCTAGTTCCGCAGTCAATAGATGGGAGAATATTTTCTGACCTATACAAGGATTTCTAACTACACAAAATGTTCTGTTAAATGATTATACTGTGTTGTCCATATGTCAAATGGGGAGTGATAGTATTTGTCCACACCCGTATCCGGTTATGTATGTGTGTGTTTATACCTCTTTTCTTTCTTTTTTTGATAATTTTTTGTCTTCGTACGTCAAAAAAGCGGTACAGTTATTGATCAGATATATTTCCTGATGCAACGTGGTATATAATACGACATGGGTAGGAACGGACGTTAAACCTAGCTGAAGTGACCACAAGTATCAATAGTAAACCCTACCCACTCTCAATATATATTATTTCGTTTATATAATGAATAGAAGCGGTTAGACAAGAGATAAAAACAAAATGAACAGGAGGAACTGTGTCTGTGCTAGAAAATTAAGATTTTTTAGAATTCAGATACCAACTGCGCATATCGGCTTTAAGACTAGCTTTCGTAGAGACCTGAGGATGAAGAGGTGGTAAATACAGTTCTGGCATTCAAGGCAGACGTTAGTCAGGAGGGCTGGCGGAGGGATATCGACCGAAGCACTAGGTTAAGTACCCGTGTCCCTACACTCCAGTCTGTGGAGTAAAAAGTCTTAAGTAGATGGTAGGAACTATTTATCTTCATTACATACTCCATGTATCTCTACTTTCCTATAAAGAACTCATTCTCACACTGTGTTACAACAATTACTGCACGGTTTATGTTTTCTTCCAGACCATTTATGCAATTATTACATAGCATACTAAGAAATGCTTGCGTCAGTTTCACTATGTTGGTCTTGGATTCAGTGGCCAAACATAAGCAGTATATACCACCCATTATGAATGATTTTATATTTTGTTAAGGGGGGCGTCCACCAACGACGACAAGGCTACGACAAGTGCCGACATGAAAGTTCCAATCGCAGCCTTGTCGTGAGAAGGGGGGCTCTGCGACAGCGTTGTCGGGGCATATCGGGAAGTGCACGCTCCACCAAAATTTCCTATCGTAGCCCTCTGCGACACGCTCCCGACACACCATGACACTCCACGACAAGGTTCCAGTCATGGGAAAAATAGAACATGTTCGATTTTGTCGTAACCTTGTTGGAAGGCCCCCGACAAGCTTCTAATTGTGGCCTTGTCGTGCCGTTGTCGTAGACCCTTGGCAGGAACTGGGGTCCACCAACCACGACAAGGCTGCGATAAGCCTTTCAATCGTAAGCCTGTTGTGGACCTTGTCAGAAAGCCATGGTCGTAGCGTTGTCCTGGTTGGTGGACTCCCCCCTTTTAGATGTGACATTGGCATGAGTGTCTTGTATAGTCAGATACATATAAAATTTATAAAAAGAGAAAATACTTTGATAAAAACATTTATTTCACATATATAATAGTCATGCTTAACACAAATAAAGACTTCTCAGCTCAAAGTAGAACTGTATGAGTTCAGATATATCTGATAAATGGAGACTTTGTCTGATTTGATATGAATATTGACATGTGACATGCAACTGTCCAAATATTTGTTTTTATGTGGCTGGTGCAGCCTTGTGCTATCATTTGAATGATTACTTAAATAATGACGAAATTAGTCACATCCCTATAGATTCATCTTCTAAATCATTCATTTGATCGTTTAAACTCTAAATGACTGTACATAAATAAGTATTTAGAACTGGATCGAAAATCATATAAATAAAAGAAATACTCCATGAGTTTTACTGTGCTGCAATCGTCATTGAGGCGAAGGCGATTGGTGATTACAGCACATCTAAATGAGTGGAGTATTGTTTATTTTACGATTCGAGTAAGGTTCAGAAGTTATCTTACCCCTTTCAATGACATAAGAATAACATCATAATATCTGAATAATTAAGATTACTTTGCAAATCCAGTAGAGAGCATATAAATCTCCATGCTGATATTTTGTCTACTTTCTCAAATCCTGGCATCGGATTGGCCAGTTCCATGTGACGTCATCTCCCATCAATCCGCCCCGACCATGGTGTAGTTAGTATTGGCACTTAACATGGGCAACCGTTGCGTATATTCTTTATTGTTGTTCCTATGCCTAAACTTTTACCAGCAGTGAGATAAATTTGTAATTATCAACTTCCAGTTTTAGTCATTTTCGTAGGTTAACTTAGTAAGATTGATATTTCCCTCAATCAGAGAGAAAACCACAAATGTTTACCTTGATAAATGGAATCTAATCCCGAAACGTTGGTTCAGTAAAAAAGCCCTACTACAGAGTTGGGCTGCATTATATTTCTATTGTCAAATCTACACATAAAAATTACTATTTATTTCAACCAATAAGTAATCAATTGGACGGTATGGCGTCAGACAGCAAGGGGCTGTTGAATAAGCTACAAACGAGAGAAAAGTATCCCAGAATTATCTTTGGAGCCATAGTGTTGTATAAAATATTATCCTACCCCTAATAAAAAAAAATTGTATGTGGCAGGCCGTGACATAAAGTGTTTTTTATGCCACTAGAGTAAACACAATACTGACCAATCAGAGAGCAGGATGTCAGCTACTATGAAAAAGGTTCTGTTGGTCGTTGACTCAATATTTATTTTTTTAACAGTAATACAAAAGCATAGATGGGGTAGGATAAATACGAAACCGAACTCGAGTTAGACTTGTCAATGTCTATGCCACTCTGGTCAGGTCTGCGACCTTTCCGTCGTGGCAGAAACATTGTCAAGTCTAACTCTCGTTCGGTTTCTACTAAATATGTTGTAAGCCTGAGATATTTTGACCTAAACCTCTTGAAAGGTGTTATATACAAATGTGTTCATTTAGAAAATATCGTCTGTTTTGTCCTGCAACCCTGAAAGAGAAACATCGTCCGGGAGTTCTTTTATCATTGGAGTTATCGTCTTGTCCAGCACCTGCACCAGAAATGAACAAATTTTATTCAACAGCCCCCAGGACAGACTAGAAAACCTATCCTATTGCTCGAGGTTTATGACAACGAACTGAAGGTGGCAGTGGTGGTCGAGACTGCGGAGCATCAGTAACGTCCTCGCTGTAAGACTTTCTGCCGCCGCCACTCGTCCGCCAACAACGTAGTTAAGTCACTTCTAACACTTTTTTCATCTTTTCCCTCCAGCAGCCATCACGCGCCTCAAGCACCCACTTGGCGGTGTCTGACGCCTGGCGGAATCAGGGGCGAATTCAAACATCGGTCGCTGGAGTACAACCCCTGGACGTCCAGAGCTACAATACGTTAACCCCGGTCGGGTTAAATCAGTAGCCGCCTTGACCACTGCACGAACACCACCATTTTACCTAGGAATGTGCCCGGCGTATATATATAGGTATGCTTTTGCGTACACAAGGTCGTCCTCTTCCCCTTGTGTAGGCGCCTCATCTGTAGGCGCCTGATTCACATATACGCCTGATTCTGTTGTATTTACACCACTATCCAATAGTTCCGATCTCTGCCACTTTGGGATACTACTGGTAGCATATTTTATTTTCCATTAACCATCTAAGCCTGTATTATATGAAAAATGCAATCTTGTATTACCAATTTATTTCATAAAACCTTTATAAAACCTGATTGAGTATAAATTGATTAATTACACATAATAAACCCTGCATTATGTTTTTTTTACCGTTTTTCTAATATATTTTACTTTAAAACATCATCTCTAGGTGTGTTTAGTCAGGTCTACTATATAATGGCCCTGTCCAGACTTAAATATAAATCCAGAAATCATCTTACCCCAGCCTATCCCCCTCCTTACCCAGCTGTACTGTTTTGCACTGTTTGCAGAGTGTATTATTTCAAAATCTCGAAGCCAATTTTCCATTTTCGTATTTCCTTTCCTTTGCCTTTTTTTTAAATATAATGAACATAAATCGTGGTTTTTTTTATCAATTTGTCAGCTATGAATATTTCCTTTTAAGTATATATATATCTGCTTTTAGAGTATACATAGAACAGATGTTCCTTGGATGGAGGTGCACACCGCAGATACTGTATGTGATTTCTTACGTCTGAGTCTGAACAGAGTGGATACAGAGGTGGCGGCCAATCATGTACCTTTGTCGGTGACAAACGGAGGGTAAAGGGTCCACCAACCACGACAAGACTATGTCAAGCGCCGACAAGAAAATTCCAATCGGCGCTTGTCACAGCCTTGTTGTAAGAAGGGGGGCTTTACAACAGCATTGTTAGAGTGTGTAGGGAAGTGCACGCTTCACCAAAATTTCCTATCGTAGACCTCTGTGACAAGCTCCCAACATGCCATGACAATCTACAACAAGGGTCCAGTTGTGGGAAAAATTTAAAATGCATGGATGTTGTTGTAGCCTTGGCAGAAGGCTCCTGACAAGCTTCCAATTGTGGCCTTGTCGTAGCCTTGTCATAGACTCTTGTTGGGAACCACAATAAGGGCTCCAGTCTTAGGCCAACCATAGACCTTATCGTCAACCCATTGTCGTAGCCTTGTCATGCTTGGTGGACGCCCCCCTTAATATGTCTCAGGCCAGGCGAGTCGGCCGTAGTCGGTAGATGTAGCACAGCTAAGTAAGGGTCAAGCAACGATTAGTGAACCACCTCCTTCAGATGTTATTTTATTGCTGACAAGTTGTGGTTTCTATGTTCCTAAATCAGGGGCTAAAAGTTTATCAACATGTTGAAAAAGGCAAGGGTCAAGCAACAATTAGTGAACCACCTCCTTCAGATTTTATTTTGTTGCCGGCAAGTTGTGATTTCTATGTTCCTAAATCAGTGGCTAAAAGTGTATCAACATGTCGATAAATCTAGTCGCAGACAACGGAACGTTGGTAGATGGTACTTAATAAGGTGGCCGACACGGGCCGAGGTATTACGTAATTCGCCTGGGAAAAGTTCACCGACTCCTATACGATTTGGGAACTAATCATATAACCCTTAATTGGTAGATGGGTATTGGGCTTTATGCAACATGCATGAGAGTAGAAAAATATCTTGTAGAATGTTACATGTCACTGTAAGATTTTTATGCAGTTTATCACAGTCAAGTCAATCCTGTAGTCATCATCCCATTCACTACCAAAGTCAGGCTGGAGTCATACGTCAAAGGTCATATATATATATATACAGTGGTTGGAAAAAAGATGCATTTTTTAAATGATTTTCATCACCAGCAATAGTATATAGGAGATGCATATGAATGTTTAATTTCAATAATAAAGAACAATGCAGCTGGAATTGAACCATTTCCATGGAACCATGCTTCAAAGAATTTCATTTTGAATCACCAATCCCCTATATCTAGCAGAGAATATATGTATAGCCACCATGCCAGCCGAGTCTTGGCTTACCTAGGCGGAGGTTGACTGTCAGATTCGTCCCCATCTTTCTCTACGTCTTTCTCTGTCTTTTTATTGTTTTTACTGAAATCAGAAAGTTTGTATAGGTGTTATATCTGAGTGTATAATTGCCATCTATGGGTATGAGAGGCGTAATGAATAAATACAAACTGGCATGCTTTGTGTATAATGTAAAAAATATGATATATATGTGAGATGCTACATGTTTTGTAGCGTCCCCTAGTAGACAGCACGTCTCCCTTCATTTTATTTCAGAACAGGGCTTAGAACCTTGCCCTAAAAAGAAACCATTTTATACCAACATAAAGGATGCAGAATCCCATGCACATATCATGTATAAAATACAGCAAAGGGCCCTTCTTTCGTGAGATGTTTAGATATCTCTTTCTCCTAAGACCAGAAACAATAGGCAACATTAGGGAATAGGTATTGAACATAATCATCTTTAGATTATTATTATAAAATGATTCAAACGTGCTCTTGATTATATCATGTGTGGTGGTTGCCGGCTTAGTTGTGTGGAAGGTCTACCTTTGGAAAGTCTAGTTCCCGGCGATATCCCACCCTATGCACAATTACGTAGGTCGGTTCGGTATTTTCAGCAGGTATGCTAACCTAGTCACACAGACCAAAACTCCATGACTTCAATAAACAACAGGTTGTTTGTTACAACTTCTCGGAGTGATCCCGGTTAGATCACTCCCAAAGTACAGTACCCTGGCATGCGGTGCGATAGGTAATGCTGGGGAGGCTAATCTGAAGACCGGAGTCTCAGACTCACCTAACCACCAACAGGGTTCAGAAAACCCTGCCAACCATGAGGGTCCAAGGGTAAACTCTTCACAGAGAGACGCGCAAGGACAGCCTGTCAACCCACTGCGAACCCGGCCTGTATATACATGCCGAGTTACGTAATCCCAGTTCCCGCCATGCCACTCTTGTGTGCGGGGTTACCTGGAACCACTATGCAGCAGGGATTGACTCTCTGCGCCATATTCCGAAGAGCGGATGAAACACTGCTACATCACCCTGCCCCCTACATATGTATACTTGGCCTAGTCAGCATACATCTTATTATGGTGGCGTTATCTATGAAAATATATATCATCACATTTATATATATATATTTATACATATATATATATATATATATAATATAAAGAGACGTTACAAGTTTGAGTGACAGTTTATTTATGCCATGCATTTTGTTGGCTCCATAATTTCACGAGTCTTCGAAATTATGGAGCCGACAAAATGAGTGACATAAGTAAACTCAAACTCCAACGAGTGGCGTTTAGATTTTATCCTACCCCGTTTCTACATTTTTTCAGTATTAGAAAGTAGTGGCATAAACAACACTTTATGTCACACCCAGTGACATAAATAAATCCCATGTTAAACCTATGGCGTTTTTTATTAGGGGTAGGATAAGAACAAGTACTCCCGCTCTAAATGATCATGATAATAACACCAGTTATAAATGTTTCCTCTATTGATCAGGTCCCATACAAGAGGAATGACCTGAGTTCGGATGTCAGTGTTTTCCCTATAGGTAGCGCCCCTGCCCTACTTATACAGCCCCACCTAGCGACCATCCTCCAGCCCCATCCCCGATAGGTGGCGCTACCTCAGTGCAGTCACGTGACCTTGTGGTCACATGATCGGGGCGAGAGGCGGCGGGATTGCCTTGGCTGTGTTTACACACATCGGGCACCTATCGACCGGTGAGTCTAGCACGTTCTCCCGGCCCGCCGCCCGCCGCCCGCCCGGCCCCGAGATCGGCGTGACCGGGGCAACAAAGACCCAATTGGGTGCCATTGCCAGCCTTTTTTATCTGATTATGAAACTGTCGATGTATCGAGAAACATGGATGGGGATGGCTGAGGGTGGGGACAAAAGTAGACTAAAAGGACTCGTATGGAAGGGCGGAGGTTAGAGTAGACAGCTCGTATCAGTTACCTCAAGGTCGTTCAGCTTTTCTCCGCAATACCAATGTATGCATCAAAAGGAAGTACTATAAACCTGTGCCTAAAAATACTTCACATACCAACCTCTGCTATGCAAGTGGTAGTTGAGCTGTACCACTATACTGTGCCGGTATGGCGCCGTACCACCATACTTTGAAGGCTCGATCTCATTGGTTAGGACAGAAACATGTAAATAAATGATCAACAACCAAAATTTGAACAAAACAATCAAACGGAAAATTGATAAATAATATTGTGAGAATATTTAAACCAAAGAAAACAGTTTTCAAACAGTTTTAATTTCATTTACGAAATCGCGGCTATGAACATGGTGCATGGTGTGTAGTAGAAAACAACTTCCGCCCTCCCAAGCGAGTTTGATTTTTGCTTCGAAGTCGTCTTATTTTGGTGAGATTTTGGTGAATATTTACAGAAATTTATAGGTGTATAGTACAAGTGAAAGTAGTTGACCTAATTAGAACGGCTCCTCGTACCTTGTTACTTTCGCTAAAACTACCGCATTTGCTCTCCGAGCTAGTTTCCCTTAAGTACCTTTATGCTTTTAGGTGGATTTCACACGGTGTAATTAATGTACCTCACAGGGTTCAAAATCTCATGAGATTTTGTTCCTTTTAGGGATAAATGTCGGACACAAATACAGGGGAAAAAACCTGTCTCAGGGAATGGAACCGTACAATATAAGGCCTGTTTCCATTGGCCGACAAACACTGTGTAGATTTTGTTTTGTTCTCCTAAGAGCCTATTTCCATTGGCCATCACCGATATACAGTCAGGGACCACCGACGGACCTTCAGCACTGCTGACGTAATCTCGATGTGTACACCGTTTTTGTCGGCCAATGGAAAAGGGCCTTTAGATGAAGAGATTGTGTTCAAGTACACAATCTCAGCAGGATTTGTCACAGAAAAACATCCTTTTAGGTACATGAACGCCATCGTGTGAATTCAGCTTAACAAACAGGTGATTGTGAATTTTTTTTATCTACTATATTGGTTTCAGAAAGGAAACTTAATGCGGAAACGTTGTGTATTGTTGCTGTTCAATAAAGCTATCCGCAAAATCAAATCGGGAGAGTTCTACTTGTACCTTTCTTACTCGTGTTCTATCAATCTTTAGCTGATTTCCTAGTTCTGAGCTCTATAGATTGCTGCACCGATGTTTCTAAGATCTACATAAAATGTTAAATACAAATAACCATAGATACTGTTGAGAGCGTCAATGTAGATTACCAACAGTAATCCTGTTCATCTAATCTTATAGAAGTATGTTCTTCTAGATAGAAGGTTTACCATAGTTTATAAAACTTTCAACTGAAACAGCATACTTCTTTATTGTTCATATCGTAAAGACTAATTCAATTTAATAACGATAATACAAAAAAGAGCCAACTTTCATGATTACTGATACATATATTCTCAGACTGATTTTTAACGTTGAACGGTCCATATGAATTAGGGTTAACTCTCTTACAAATTCTAAAGCTTGATTGTTTAACGTTGGATTGTCTCCCTACCTCCCGTTATGCGTATATCTATCATTTGGCGTAAATAAGTAAGTCCTATTTGCCATTGTATATACGCTTCATTCATTGACATATATAAGAGTCTATGTTGCAGTCATATATATTTGATATATACGCCCTCACATTCTATAAACAGCATTTGATTTTCGCGTATACATTTTCCTTGGGTGTAGATAAGGTTGTTCTATATTGGTGTCCTACAAATGCCTGATTCTGCTATATTTACGCCATTGTTTAACAATTCTGATTGTTTTTATTTCATTAGCTATTAGTCAGCAAGTCCTTGATATATGGAAAATCCAAGTTATATCGTCAATTTAATTATGAAATCGCTCTAAATCCTATTGATTATCTTTTCATTGATTATATATGATAGAACTATCTGGGTTTTTTTCGCGCAGTGTTAAAGAAAACAACTGTAGCCATGTTAAGCCGGATGCCCATCTACCGATTTAGGGTTGAACGATTAGTTCCCAAATCGTATAGGAGTCGGTCACCTTGTCGCAGGCAAATTACGTAACCCCTCGCTCTAGCCGCGCACTGATAAAATCGGTGTATGGTCCACTTATCGCTGGGGGAGGGCAAAAACCAAAGAAACCGAGTGTTCACTAATCGCTGGGTAGCCTTGCCTAGCTGTGCTACATCTACCGACTCCGTTAGGATGGCTCAGCTGAGACAAATTACCCTCCGTTTGTCGCCGACAAACGTACATAAATGTTCCGAAATCGGTAGATGAGCATTGGGCATTAGCTTCACATCATGTTATACCCATGTGGAACGTGCCTGGAGGAACGTTGTGTACTCAATGAAAACAAAATAAAAAATAGATACAAGAAATAAATGTAAATGCAATGAAATAGATTGACAGCATATTCCAGTTATGATCCCTCTATCTGTAAATCATAGCCGTGAAGACATATTGGCACAAGAAGATCTGTCCCACAGACTTCGGCGATAGTTGGTGGATTCTTCAGATGTTACATAAAAATGCCATCCTCAATCACTCTTCAGAAGCGGCACGTTTAGGAGGAAGCTTTCTAGCCACAGCCGTTCTGACGGATCGGTGGGAGGAGAGAGACTTTAGAGAAAAAAATGAAGAGCCGAAGAGCTCAAGTGATGGATGGACAGCTGGTGCTTAAATAAAGCGGTTAGCCTTGGGTGGGTATACCGTAAATTAGCCAATTCATGAATAAATATGTGATGGGTATCTAAAATCTCCTTGAAAATATGTTAGGAATAGCATTAGCTGTTGATTGATAGGCAACGGTGAAGTCAGGCATTCCCACACAGGATCTGTATGCACTTGGGTATATGTTACTCCCTGTTTCCTCGTTTTATAATTCCTACTATCCTTCTCCCTCTTTACCCTCGCTCTTGCTCTCTCTCTCTCTCTCTCTCTCTTTCTCTTTCTCTCTCTCCCTCTCGCTTTCCCTGTTGCTATCACTCTCCCTGTCTCTCTCCCTCTTCCTCACCCACGATCTCTCTCACTCTCTCTCACTCTCCTCTTTCCCCCTCTCTCTCTCTCTCTCTCTCGCCCTCTCTCTCTCTCTCTCGCCCTCTCTCTCTCCCTCTCATCTCTCCCTCTCTCTGTCTCCCTCTCCTCTCTCCTTATCTCTCTCCCTCTCTCTCCCTCTCTCTCTCAGCTCTCCCTCTCTATCCCTCTCTCTCTCTCCCTCTTCCTTATCCTCGCTCTGTCACTCTCTCTCCCTTTCCTCTCACCCTCGATCTCCCTCTCTCTCTCCCTCTTTTCTCCCTCTCCGCTTTCCCTCCCTCTCCCTCCCTCCCTCTCTCTCTCTCTTTCCCATTCCCATAACCTAATATGCGTCCCATCCACTTACCCGTGACAGACCCTAATGCTTATTTATTTGGATTTAAGTATCTAGGGAGAGACAAAAAATACCCGTGGTTGTAGATATGCTTTACTGAAAAAGACGAATCTCAGATAACTGGAGAGGGAGCTAAGCTCAACCGCACCCAAAGGCGGAAGCTTATAAAAGTACAATAAAGATTTTTGAAGATTAATCCATAATTCAAAAAAGAAAACTGCGAAGTAGTCCACTAGAAAGGACTTCATCAACAGTGATTCAGAGTGTAAGTCAGCCACATAGGCAGTAGATCTGTAAACATATCTGTATGGGGCATGCTTAAGGCCCGTTTCCATTGGCCGACGAAAACGGTGTAGAGTTCTCCTAATATCCTATTTCTATTTTGCATCAGCAGTATTAAAGGGCCGTCGGTGATTCCTAACTTTATATCGGTGATGGCCAATGGAAATAGGCTATTAGGAGAACTAAAATAATCCACACCGTTTTCGTTGGCCAATGGAAACGGGCCTGAACCCTATTCAAGCTGATCACATGAAGATCCCTACATGAAGATCCCTATCCATCCACACGTCCTCCCACGCCAGTCGTGTGCCTAAAGTAGTGCGCCGCACCAAAATCTCATTTCCCGCTGTGAGAATTTTCCCCTCAATTTGTAGTGTCTGACAGGCAAGTTCCAGCCGCCCATTTCAGCATGTGTCTGGGAAGGAGGCCCGTGTTCTACTAGAAACTGAGCAGGTTCAAGCAGTTCTGAGCAGTTCTGAGTAGTTTCGAGCCGTTCCGATCAGTTCTGAGCTGTTCCGAGCAGTTCTGAGCAGTTCCGTGTAGTTCCGAGCAGTTCCGAGGAGTTCCGAGCAGTTCCGAACAGTTCCGAGCAATTCCGAGCAGTTCCGACAAATTCCGAGTAGTTCTGAGCATTTCTGAGGAGCTACCTTTGCACCTTTACGCTGGACTGTGGCAGAAAGGCAGTAGTTGGCCAAATAGAATTTTTTATGTTTTTTAAAGATATAAAATTTAGTTTTTACCTTGTTGATATCGATTCTGAATAATGAGTCGCTAAAATATATATGGATTATTGATGGTAATTAATTAAAATAAATAGACTAATGGAGTAATAAGTTAATTATCATATTCATATGAGATATTTCAAAATAAGATAAAATATAGATGAATGGAGATAAATTTATGTTCGCTTTGGTGGGTGGGTAAAAACTGAGGTATGTATCGTGTGAGAAAAGAGGTGAGTTTGAGGGAGAGTGAGGTGGAGGGGAAGCGCACGGGAGGGGTGTAGTGCGGGGTTGAGACACCAGGGGGTGCAATGACCACCGCTGACCAAATGCCATGGGACAGCAAACATGTCCGAGCGGTTATGAGCTCATCCGAGTAGTTCTGAATAGTTCCGAGTAGCTCCGTATAGTTCCGAACATTTTATTTTTGATATTGACAGCTTCAAGTAGTTCTGAGGATTTCAATACAGCTCCAAGTATCTAATAGCAGCTCCGAGTATTACCGAGTTGTTATTGACAGCTCAAATATTAGAAGGAAACTCATAAGATGAAAATAACTTGGTCCGTACTCTGCCGAGTTTGACTGCGGAGTAATTCACGTATTGAAGCTGGATGAAAAATGTAGCAGTCATTTGAGGTGTGGACCAAGATATCTTCAACGAGTGGGTTTCCAATTTAATGTCACCTTGTATACATGATCAGAAACTTTGCTAATTAATTAACAAAAAAACTCACCCAATCAGGCATTGAGTATTATAAAGGAAATCTATGAAGTTTCAGGGTTAGAACTTGTAATCCATCGAGTTTGAATCGTGTAGTAATTCAAAAGGCGAAGTTAATTACGTAATAATTGATGGCGATGGGAGATGGGAGCTCCGACACTAAACTTGAATAGGTTTCTGAATTTACCTCACCCGTCACATTGACTAATGAGTTAACATTTGGGGTCCCACTTAGGACACCTATACTTCCACCAACGCAAACGGGCGGGAGGCAGTGGGGGGAGAAGATATTTCCTCTCATATACGCCGGTTGTGAAATACAGCCAAGACGCGTCCGTATATATAAACCTTGGCGTATATATATATGAAAACAAGTCAAAATTCAGCCAATACATGCACTTCCGCGATGGCGTATAGATGAACAAAATGGTGGTTTTCGTGCAGTGTAACGTTAAACATTTGGAGAAAAATACTGGGATGAGATGATATTCAGAGCTGCTCAGGACTGCTCCTAATGGTTTGGAATTGCTCGGAGTTGCTCTTCCCACTGAGCAGTTTTGTCGTATTCCCTGGTCACTCTCTGTCATGATTGATATGGCTATGAAAAATATCAGGGGTAAGATGATGGGTACAATACCTCCATGGCTGTGGAGTATGAGTTCCTAATGTTAAACCTTTGGAGAAAAATACTGGGATGAGATGATATTCTTTGGAAAAACCAAACAAGTGTTAGTTGTGTCGTTGTTTATCGCACGATGGCAAGATCGCGCATTACTGCGCGGGGCATAGCCGAGAGAAGTAATACGCGATCTTGCCGGAGTGTGATGAACAATTACATGACTAACTTGAGTTTGGTTTAGAATTTATCCTACCCTGCCTGTCTAAATTACTTCTGCATTAACAGATGACGTCCTTTGTCAAGTGTATCCCACTAGAGCGATATTTTTCACTTTTCTGAGCTCCAGACCGAATACAGTGACCCAATGTTAAGCCTATGGAGTTTTTTATTAGGGATAGGATAAAGAGCTGATCGGGACCTCTCCTAATATGTCTGGAATTGCTCGGAGTTGCTCTTCCCACTGAGCAGTCTTGTCGTATTCATTGGTCACTCTCTGTCATGATTGATATGACCATCCATGGATCACACCACACAGTGACGCCCATGGACCAGTTTCTATAATGTAACGTCCCGATTTATTTGTTGGGGTTCATTAAAAATTGTCAATTGCTCCCAAAGGAGGGAATGGTTGTCGGGGAACGTAGCTGTAGATCGAGAGATAAGTGAACATGACATGTAAAGAGATGAAATAATAGACGTCGAAGGAAAAGTTATATTTTGTGGAAATGATTCATGGGGAAGGTAATATTAGGAAACGTCCTCACTGTGGGCGAAACCTTTATTGTTCGAGGTCATTTTTGGTTTTTTGTACGGCCTGACGCCGTATAGGCGGAAGGCCGAACAAAAAACCAAAAATGACCTCGAACAATAAAAGTTTTGCCCACAGTCAGGATGTTTGCTTATTATTATATACCTTAAGAAAATTAAAAACTCCATTTTAATGACTTATTAAGTTACAGTCACAGCGGGCACGACCATTATTAGTACTGCACCCCTAGCAGCGGGCAGTATTCAATAGACATTCGGAGACAGGTATATAATAATAGGGAAGACACAGTTAGAAGACAACCATGTCAGAAAATAAACGGTCATATTAGGAATATGTAAGGAAGAAGAACGATGAAGGTATAGGAAAAGGATGGATCCATGGTAATAGTTTTTACGGAATAAAAGAAGGGGAATTAATCGAAAATTAATACAACCAGGCAAAAGATAATAAAGGAATATATTAAGGGGGGAATATGATAAAGAATATCGAAACGAAAACCATTATGGGTTTTTGTAAATGTACTGAGGTAAAGCAGAGCAGAAGAACATGCAAATGTGCAATAAATAACTACTAGCCAATCAACTTAAGGCTGGTCCTGTTCAAAACGAAAGGATACAGAACTTTGGGTCTCGGGATAAATTATGTTGAAGCCAAGAAATTATGTAACAAACGATTTCCACTGCCGCCATAATTAGGTATGGTCCAATGACATATCATTTCCTGTTTTGTCTAGTAATTTTTGTTAAGATTAAGATTATCTGATAATAATCGCTTTCCGTGGGAGCGAGCGCATGTTAACACCAATGGGTTTATGGCAGTTTTGAAAAGGGAGAATGAACTGTGTAATGAATCATGATACTGGATGAAAGAGAGCGCTGCTCGTTTGAAAAAAAAAATCCCTTTCCGGAGAAAGGTATTTCTGCTTTCAGTATCCTATACATCGATTAAAAGGACCACTTTGCAATTATATTTGCTTATCTTGATTCGTCGTCGCAACGCCGTGGGAGAAGATTACAATCAAGCAAGGCCCCATTCATCTACAGTATATTTACCTATCTTACTGATTTCTACTCAATATTTTCTCTGTAATATCCACAGAAACCCATACAATGAAGGCTAATCAGTGGACAATGCAAGACAAGAGAAAAAAAGAGTATCAAAATCTGAAGTGAAGCCATAAAGATATAACGCCGATCAAAACATAGTCTCGGTCAGAGAAGAGGAGGGAGTGAGTGATGGGGGTGAAATAAGGTGCTCCGGGAGGATGTAAGGGGTTGAGTTATGACCCCTCTCCCCTCCACATCTCATACCCAGGAGGAGGGTTGACCACCCGGCGTCCGGGGGGTGTCGGCCGGGTGCGCACGCAGATAAATGAGCCCATCAACCTACTGCCGTGCCCCCTGGTGTCCTCAGTGAGAACCTCACCCCGCTGCCACTCAAGGCGCCGCCTATCGGCTCCGCGCCTTACTAAACGTCCAATGACGTCACAGGCAAAGGGTGGGGGGAGTGTAGGGCTACACTGGCCGCCAGAGCTACACTACGTTAGCTCTGGTCGGGTTAAATACGTGACTACCTTGACTGACTAGCTGTAAAAGTCTTTGACTCTCCTACCAGATTTTCTGTACTGCTTGGAGAATGTGTTTAGTCATAACTTGAAGCCAATTTACTATTTTGTTATTGTATATTGTGTGTATTTTCTAGAATAAAACCAGCATCAAGCTAAACTTCATTATGCAATTTGTGAAGCTATGAATGTATCTTATAAAGTATTTCTCCTTGGAGAACCTACAAAATTACTTGGTTTGAGGCGCACACCACAGATACCGTGTGGAATGTAACCCGACCAACCCCTATAGTTCCATGGACTGACGAAAAGAGTGCGGATTTTTTGTGTTCTCCTAATTGCCTATTTACATTGGCCATCACCGATATACAGTCAGGGACCACCGACGGACCTTCAGCACTGCTGACGCAAAATGGAAATAGGCTATTAGGAACAAAATCTACACCCTTTTCGTCGGCCAATGGAAACAGGTCATAGCTCAGCACAGACAGGGGTTGGTTGCCAATCTAGAGAAAGAGAGGAAGTGGGAGTTTTCTTCTGGAGGGTAATTGTGGTGACGTCTTCATGTACTCAGGACTGATGCCCTCCAGAGAGTGGTGGGAAACGGTAAAATAACCTACATTCACCATGCTATACTTTCTTAGAGTGTGGTTTCACGCGCTATATGCGTTGCCTGAAGGTTAGAGTGGTCACATATAGGCTTTCAGCGTATCGCAAAACATGATCACTTCATAGTCTGCGTGCTACCCACTGTGATACTAGGAAAGGAGCAGAGTACCAGTGTTTCAGTGTCTTAGAACATGCCCAACTTGCCCAACTGATAATGACCAATCACTAAAGACTTACTGGTGCTTGATATATTTGGATCCTAAACTCAGGCAGTTGAAGATAGGGCAGGTTGACTGGGTGCCAGTGGCTTACAGAAAAGGATCCCTATTCTGAATGTAACCCAAATCTTTTAATGGTTATTCATTTATAATTGCACACTCATTCATCAATAATGTATATATCACTGCATACAGATTCTACTAATATTTCACACATCAATACAGCTATAAGTTGCAGTCCATCACCAGTGCTTTACCACTTTATAAAGTGATTCTCTTTGGTTTGACATTTACTGCCTCATCAAATTACTATTTTCTACCTGTCAGAATCTCCATATTAAACAGGACAGCTACCTTTAGACATGACCAGATCCCTAATGGAGTTACCTTCCTGTATAACAAGATCCCTAATGGTGTTCCCTTCCTATATTCACCAGATATTTAATGGTGCCACCTTCCTGCACCACCAGATAGTAAACAGTGTCAACTTCCTGCATCATAAGATGGGTCACAATGCTTTATTTCTACATGGATTGGTTATATGTCCACCTACAAAAGATGGCTGATGCTGCGACCTTCCTGCAGCAAATGATGGTAAATGGTCCGACCTCCATTCATCAAAACAGTACTAGAAATATCCCTTGAATCCATTACCAGATTACCATCAAGTTTTATTAATCTTATATATTGTCAGTTATAAATAACTAACTGTTCACTAAAAAATATTTTCGCAAAAGGGAGGGGACGTAGAAGCCCCCTCCGAGCGGAACGAACTGTTCACTAAAACCATAATACATACTTAAATCTTCCTTCCACCCATGCTACTCAATGTTGTAGGATTGTCCTCATGTTTTCGAGTTAGTGTGCACTGTGTATTATTGTCATACTGAAATATTGTGGTAGTGCGTTGTGTATGTCCTACACATATCATTTTGGTAATGTTTGCAATGACCTAAAATCTATTACCGCTATTTTCAGTTTAAACAAAAAAGAAGAAGCAGTAAAGAACACCGGTCTTTAGGGCAAAAAAGGATTGCTGTAGTTCTAGGTGACCTTTGATAGAATCATGTTGCTAGATCCCATGGGAATTTTGACGTAAGATAAATATTCAATAAACTGCTTTAACACAGACAAAAAAAGAATAGTGAGTCAGGATGGTCCTTCAGCAGATGACCTCCTGCAGACAGACTAGTGAAGGCAGACTTCTTGAGAGAGAATCCTTAAAGGCCTGTTTCCATTGGCTGACGAAACGGTGTGGATATGTTGAGTTCTCCTTGTGACCCATCTCTGTTGGCCATCTCCGATCTACAGTAAGGAACCACTGATAGACCTTTAGCACTGCTGACGCAAAATGGAAATAGGCTATTAGGGGTACACAGTAAATCTACCTCGTTTTTGTCGGCCGATGGAAACGGGCCTATATAGACTCCCGTCCTGCAGATAGACTTCCGTAGACAGAATTCTGTAGACAGGTTTCTGCAGATAGACTCCTCAAGTCAGATTTCTGTAGACAGACTCCTATATGGCATATAGCCTATGATCCATGGGCGCCGCCATGACACCTCCCGAGTAGGTGTTCTTCAATAAAGGAGGTAAAAAGTAGCTGTTCTTTACGAATGGAGGTGCAAAAGAAGTGAGTTATATTTGGGAAATGTCACTTTTCTTGCCTTGCTCACATATGTAAATAAAGTGTTCCATGTGAAAAACATCATGTCCTGGGTTTTAGCATTATATCTTCCTGCTCTGGGATCAGTGTAGAGAGTCAAAGGAACCTTAGTAAAACATTTAAAGGCAGCTAAATTTCGTAAGAACAAAAAGGCAGAATACAGGTTTTGTCCCCCAACCACCTAGTGACTGCTTCATGAACTAACAATGGCTGTCCCCTATAGACAGACTCCTCTGACAGATTTCTGTAGACAGACTCCTATAGAAAGACCCTCAAGTCAGATTTCTGTAGACAGACTCCTGTAGACAGATTTCTGTAGACATATTTCTGTAGATAGACTTCCGTAGACTACCATCTGCAGGAAGACTCCTGAAGTCAGACAATTGAGAGTTGGGCTCCTCCTGGCCGTTCCTGCTCTGATCAATCCCGGGGTAAACCACCGCCCACGCCAATGACCTGCCCCGCCGCCCGCTCCTTCCATTGCCCGTCCCCAGCCACACTGCCACCACTCGCCTGCCCGCTCCCTCTCCGTCTCCCACCCGCTGCCTCCCCCGCCCCCTCCCTGCCCCGCCCAATCCCTCCCCCGCCCTTCCCCAACCACCTTGTCCGCCCGCTGCCTCCCCCGCCCGTCCCAATCTACCCTCTCCCTCCTCCCGCTCTCTCCTCTGCAACTCCCAGTCCACCCTGCCCGTCTGCCCACTCTCTCCTCCGCCCCTCCCCGTCCAACTGCTCCCTGCCCGGCCCGCTCCCTCTCCTGCCTGATCCCTCCTCGCCCGCTCCCTCCCCGCTCGTTCCCATCCCGACCTGCTCCCTCTCTCGCTCGCTCCCTCTCCCGCACTCCCTCTCCCGCCCACTCCCTCTCTCCCCTACTCCCTCTCCCGCTAGCTCCCTCTCCCGCTAGCTCTCTTTCCCTCTAGCTCCCTCTCCCGCTCACTCCCTCTCCCGCTCGCTCCCTCTCTGGCTCGCTCCCTCTCCGGCTCGCTCCCTCTCCCGCTCGCTCCCTTTCCTGCCCGCTCCCTCTACCACCCACTTCCTCCCCTATCCACTCCCTCCCCCGCCCGCTCCTTCTCCTGTCCGCTCCTTCTCCTGCCCGTTCCCTCCCCTGCTCCTCGCCCACTGCCTACGCCGCCCCTTCTTGACCACCCTTCCCGTCCAAGTGCTCCCTCCCCCGTCCCTCCCCGACCATCCTGCCCGTCCGCCCGCTCTCTCCCCCGCCCGCTCTCTCCCTCGCCCCTTCTTTCCTGGCTCCTCCCTCTCCCACCCTCCCTCTCCCTCTCCCGCCTGCTCCCTCCCATGCCAACTCGTTCCCCCGCCCGCTCCCTCTCTCGCCCTCTCCCTCCTGTGCCACTACCCGACCACCCTCCCCACCGCACGCTCCCTCCTCCGCCCACTCCCTCTCCTGCCTGCTCCCTCTCCCGCCTGCCCACTCCCTGCCCACTCCCTCCGCTGCCCACTCCCTCTCCCACCCGCTCCCTCCCAAACCACGCTGCCTTCTCTCGCCCGCTCCCTCTCCCACCTGCTCTCTCCTCTGCCCACTTCTTCCCCTGCCCACTCCCTCTCTCGCCCGCTCCCTCTCCCGCCCGCTCCCTCCCCCGCCCGCTCCCTCTCCCACCCGCTCCCTCCCCCGCCTGCTCCCTCTCCCATCCAATCCCTCCCCTATCCACTCCCTCTCCTGTCCGTTCCCTCCCTCTATCGCTCCCTTCCCTGCCCGCTCCTTCCCCTGCCCACTCCCTCCCCGCCCGCTTACTACCCCGCCCGCTCCCTCTCTCGCTCCCTCCCCCGCCTGCTCCTTCCCCCGCCCGCTCCCTCCCCTGCCCGCTCCTTCCCTCTCTCGCTCCCTTCCCCACCCGCTCCCTCCTCCGCCCACTCCCTCTCCTGCCTGCTCCCTCTCCCGCCTGCCCACTTCCTGCCCACTCCCTCCGCTGCCCACTCCCTCTCCCACCCGCTCCCTCCCAAACCACGCTGCCTTCTCTCGCCCGCTCCCTCTCCCACCTGCTCTCTCCTCTGCCCACTTCTTCCCCTGCCCACTCCCTCTCTCGCCCGCTCCCTCTCCCGCCCGCTCCCTCCCCCGCCCGCTCTCTCTCCCACCCGCTCCCTCCCCCGCCTGCTCCCTCTCCCATCCAATCCCTCCCCTATCCACTCCCTCTCCTGTCCGTTCCCTCCCTCTATCGCTCCCTTCCCCGCCCGCTCCTTCCCCTGCCCACTCCCTCCCCGCCCGCTTACTACCCCGCCCGCTCCCTCTCTCGCTCCCTCCCCCGCCTGCTCCTTCCCCCGCCCGCTCCCTCCCCTGCCCGCTCCTTCCCTCTCTCGCTCCCTTCCCCACCCGCTCCCTCCCCCGCCCTCTCCGTCTCCCGCCTGCTCCCTCTCACGCCTGCTCCCTCCCCCGCCTGCTCCTTCCCTCTCTCGCTCCCTTCCCCGCCTGCTCCTTCCCCCGCCCGCTCCCTTCCCCGCCCGCTCCTTCCCCCGCCCGCTCCCTTCCCCGCCCGCTCCTTCCCCCGCCCCTCCCCGACCACCCACCCCCGGTACGGACCCCATGACCCACTGACTCCCTCCCGGGACGTGATTTAGCCGCCCACCGGTCCGTCGTCCATTTCAGGATCAGATTGCATTTTACTACAGACCGCTGTACGTTGCCCTAACACCTCATCCTCCTCTTTTTCTCTACCACATTATTCTATCTTTCGTCCAACCCTGTACATGAGTGTTTCCCCTCAACCACTTTATTCAGGTTTTTTAGTCTAACGCTCTCGATAAGTGCACCTGGCTTCGGAATACATCCCTCTTTCTTCAGCTTTAAAAACCACTTAATACAAGCTACTATCCCGTTGATGGAGCAGTTTAGAATATAGACCAGTTAAAGAGTGAACGTTTTAGACGGTGCTGATCGAAATAGTCTTAGCATATATAACACACACCACATCCTGCACTGCAAAGTACTCCCCAAACAGCAGATTGAGAGAGGTTATTTCTGCATATAACTAGGAGCAAATGATGAATGAGCGTAGTTATTAAATGGCTATCACTTAAAAGGTTTGGGTTACAATCAGTGTATGGATAGTTTTCTCTAACCCACTAATACCAATTTTTTTATTTTTTTTTTAGAGTTTTATATACCAAATTCTGGATACATCCAGTTCTTCCATCTGAGAAGACGACAACTCTCTGTACATGTTTTAGACAATACTCCGGGCGCCTTCAAGCGCAACAACAACAACAATAGTGACAATTACGAATCGGTGCTGTATAAAAACAAATAATAAAAGAAATCAAATCATTTATATGTCTTCTTTGCCACTCTTTTAAATGCAGCCATTTCTGAGACGGCCTTGCTCTAGGATCAAAACCTATCTAGCGCCAGTGGGTCTTGAGTTATTTCGGTCCTGAGTGATTGTTCATGTTCAGCTGGGCATAACTCTAAGACAATGAGACACTGGCACCTTGCTCCTTTCCCAGTATTACAGTTTATAGCACGCAGATAGTGAAGGTATAATTATTTTGCAATAAGATGTAAGTCTGTATGTTAGCACTCTGACCTCTTGGCGATATTTATGATGTACAGTAGAACCCCGCGTAAGCTAACGCGGGGTGGCCGCTTACGCGAGGTTAAAATAAACATCTAATAGAGGGAACCGTTCCGAGCAAAGGTGTCCGTTAACGCGGAGGGTCCGCTTACGCGAGGTGTCCGTTGGGCGGGGTTCTACTTTATATGATTAACGAGCGCCGAATTATGAATAGATCAAAATAATAGAATTCTTGATATATTCATTCTATGCATCGCCTTCTGTAACCAACTTGCACCCAGTCAACTTGGCCTTTCTGCAACTGCCTGGGTCTAGGATCCAAACGTATCAAGCACCTGTTGGTCAATGAGGTACATGTATTTCGGTCTCAAGCGATTGGTCATGGTCAGCTGGGCACACCATTAAGAGCTTACAACACTGGCTTTCTGCTCCTTTCACAATATCACAGTCAATAGCACGCAAATGGGGAAAGGACAGTTTTATTGCAGCGAGCTTGAGGTCCATGTGAGCATTCTACCCTTCAGGCAACGTATAGCGTGTGCAAGCATGCTCTAATAAAGCATCAAGCTATTGTTGTTCCCTACACGTAGGGGGTGTAGTAGGAAAATGAAGGTGATCCACAAATTTAGCTATACCTCTTATAACATTTCAAACAAGAAGTATAACTAATACATTGATTAGTTTAGATGTATGCTGTATTGGCTAACCCTCTAAGGACGGCCGCCTATGGCAGTACTATACACTTGGGGACGGCTGCCTGTCATAGGGGACGGGGGCATTGTCCTCTGAACTAAGAATTCGAAGGTTTATCACGTGATATAATCATTTATCTTGATATTTTTATTCTTACTATTCGGAATTCAAAAATTTTATGTTTCACCTACATTCTGTGCAAATTTCAGGTTTACTGTTAAAATATTTACTTTTCAAAAACAATTTCATAGATATACAGCAAATGATGCGTTAAGGCATCATCCCCCGGCCGGTTGATGCCTTAAGGTATCATCTGCCCTTAAAGGGATAATTCATTATTTAGAGACTTTTCCTTATTTTGTCATTTTGCAGCTGCTATATAATTAGTAGAAACTGAACAAGAGTTAGACTTGTTAGTGTTTATGCCATGAAGGGAAGGTCGTGTATTACTACGCGAAGCGTTAGCTGAGCGTAGTGAGGAACAGACCTGACCGGAGTGGCATAGACACTGACAAGTCTAACTCGAGTTATGTTTCGTATTTATCCTACCCTGTCTCTACCCTTTTGGATTACCAAAATATAATATCGATTGAACGACCAACCGAAGTCCAACCGGAACTTTTGAGTCCAACCGGAACTTTTTTCGGAGCAGCTCACAATGTGGTCGCTGATTGGTCAGGTTTTTTTTATGCCCCTAGAGGCATAAATTGCACTTTATGTCATGGCATGCCGCATAAAATTTGCCTATGTTATGTCTATAGACCGTTTTTATTAGGGGTAGGATAAACAGTCTGCCCTTATGGAGTCATGCCGTTCGGACCGCCAAGGACCAAATCTCTAACCTCATCCATCGCCTCTCCGCTCTAAATTTAACCGGGTTTATTGGATGAGGTTTGAACGATCACTGTCCACATCTCAGCTGGCTGAATTCCCTCTTTATTTTTCCCTGCACCATCTACATTGTTCCCAATGATCAAGTAAGCTGCTACGTCCATATGAATCTTAGTATTTTTTGTTTTACTAAATGAGAAGAATGTACAATTTGATTAGGCAAGTCTGTAGCATATGTTAAGAACATGTTCTACAATTCACGATAGCGTCACATGTTGTTAATTTAATACTAAACCTGATGAAGGATCTTTTATGAATCCCAAACGTTGTTATCTAATATAAGCAAATAAATACCATCCTGAACTTTTACTTCAATTCACTGTCTTGAGTTGTGTCTTCCCTACAAACAAATTATTTAATAATTGATATTTTTCGGTGCAAATTCTTTATGGGTGATTAGTTCTAATGGCAAATGAGTAAGATATAATATGTCTTGTTTTACCCAACAAAATAGGTTGCTATTCCCGGTTGCTTGATGTATATGGGAAATGTACTGAAAAATGGGTTTCTTCAATACTTTCAAAAACGAGGACGATGACTTATAGTTTTTAAGACTAATGAGCAGTATATACATTTTGTATATTCTGTGAAAGTATGAAGAAAAAGACATGAGGTTTCATATTTGAAGGCTTTTTAGAATTTATGTATATTGCTTTATAATGCTATTATGGTATTTATCTCTAAATCAAAATCCGCCAAGCGTATATATGAAGAGATATAAACTGTGTACGATATATACATATATACGTCTTCAATTTCTAACAACTGGCCACTTGGTAGAGAACCCCCTCCCACCATTAGAATCAGGCGTATATATGACACATATATGACTGTAACATTGACACTTATATATGCCTAAAGATGAAACGTATATACGACAGAAAATAGGACTACCTTGTTTCCGCAAAATCATACCTATATACACCGGGTGTATACACATGTAAAATAGGGTTTTTCGCGCAGTGTTAGCTATGTGAACTATAAAACTTAAAGGTTATTATATATTCATTTTTGCGAGAATTTAGAGGGTATTATTTTTCGAATTTCATTGTCAGAGATGCCTTTAAGAGAGGAGGCAATGTAAGCGTCGTTTCGTGTTTTGTTTCGTGATCAGGACCAGCTGCTGTAGAATGAGCGCATCTTGGTGCACGTCTTAACCACAAGGCAATATAAAGGCAATAGAACAATAGGATCCCTACACTTTATGGATACATTTATCATAGATAGGGTGCATACACTTTATTACCCACCTGATACGGAGTCTCCATACTAAGCCTATGGAGATTACAGATCGCTACTGAGTAGGATACGGAGCTCCGTACCCTCCTAGGAGGGTCATATATTTATTGCTTAAATCTAAAAATAAGTGAGTAATAAATACAACATTACCATAATTTCGATCTGTGTGGCCGTATTCTCCTTGTAGTTGACGCTACGCAATACTCGTCAACTACGCGGAGAATACGGCCACTCAGATCGAAATCATGGTAATATTGTGTATGTATTTACTATCTACCCAATACATAGGGTCCATAGTGATAGATATTGGCAGCGTGTATCTTATATGCCCAGAGCCTACAGATATGTTATGCACTTCTTTCCCCCTGATTTCCTTTCCCCATAGACTTAACATTGGATATTCATACTCAATGCCCATGGAGTATTTAGGAAAAAGTACGCAATTGAGTAGTATGTCACGAGTTTAAGCCAAATAGCTAAATAGATAAATTCGAAATCTATTCAAGTTTACGACTACCCCATCTCATTTGAACCACTACGTTATTCACGCGGATTTGCCTGGTGAATTACTACGTTTTTCATACTCGATTGGATACTATCATGAAACATCACGAAATTTCATATGATTGTTTATATGGCGTGAGTTGTTTTCGCGGAATGATATCATGAAGCAGAGCTGAGTAATATCTGTAACGGATGACAACAAACGGCATGTAAACAATTATATGAAATTGAGTGATGTTTAGATTTTATCCTACCCTATCATGTATTTTTAACTTCATATATATGTCACCATGGCATATAAATATTTTATGCCATAACCATGGCATACAGTCACACAATGTTAAGTCTATAGAGATTTATATGAGGGGTAGGATAAAAGCTCTGACTGTAAGCTTGTATAGGTTTCCTCTATAATACTTTCATTGTACCCTGATAATTCCACGGCGCGAAAACCACCAGTTTATTCATATATATGCGCCGTCGCGTAAGTGCGTGTATCGGCTGTATATTGACACGTTTCCTCTTCTATACGTCAGTGTAATGGCTGTATTTGCCGCAAAGCGTAAATGAGGAGAAATATCATGTGCGGGACATATATACGCGGGTCGTATACATTTTACACGTCTATAGATGAGGCATATGCACAATGGAAAATAGGACAACCTTGTATACGCAAAATGATACCTATATACGCCAGGTGCATACATATATAAACTGGTGGTTTTCGCGCAGTGTTCCTTACATGGAACAACACCACTTCACCGAACTTGGTCTTCTAACCCTATGCCTCCTTCCTCTGTGCAAAAACCCCAAGCATAATCCGGGAAATAAAATCTCACTACATGATACCGTCTTAGGAATCATAAAAAACGCTTTACCAGTCGGCAACCCTATCTCCCTTTACATGGCCATCCAATTTATTTTATTGTTTGCCCAAACACATTTCTAATTGTCTAAGATCTCCTTGGACATTAAGTCCCCGCAGAACCCGGGCCGTGTGGAAGACCCCAGGGTGGAAGGGGTGATGATAGTAGCTCCTAGTAAAATACCCTAACTAGGGCGACAAACAGGGGGTAGAGAGGGGGGAGAGGGGTGGAGGGAATAACATTGAACAGGGTATAAAAAGTGATGGCAGCGGAGGAGGACATGCTGGTCGCCTATTGATTCTTGTTGTCTTGGTGTCTGGCCTCGTACAGCAGGCACCTAAATCCTAGCCTGGAAGCCTGGGCCCGTTTAATAATCTATGATCATTCATGAAGAACCTTTGTTGTAGCTCGTAGAAGGGTTATCGTTTGGTAATATTTAAGTCTGTTCACAAAGAGAGATTTAGCCGCCCTGGACATACGTTGAAACCAGTCCTTGGACTGAGTATGACTCCAGCCTAAATAAAAGTTTTATAAAAAGAAAAGAAAAAAAGTTCGTCCATAAGTGTTAAATAGAAATGACCCGCATCGTCCATAGGTCTCTATGGCATACAGAAGAGGGTCTACAGGTACGAACCTAGATTATTGAACAGGACTCAGGCCTACTGATACTATAGACCACGTATTGCCAGCCATCTTTGGCGCACTATGCGTAATGCCCCATGTTTGCACTGTTTTACCCGCTAGGGGACATGGGGAAATCTGGGTTTTTTTTAAACATTCTAATAAGTTATTGGTAAAAAAAACTTTTTGCCTCCCGGACTGTGTCCGTGTTCCTGGTGGGGATGTGGAAGATTTTCGTGAGGCGAAAATTTATTTTCTAATAAGTTATCTTTCATATTATAAAAGGTTGATATTACTTAATTTTGTATCATCATACATCATAAACAAGTATTAGTAAGTTATTTGGGGAACCTCGTGAGGGAGAGAGGTTGTGCTGGTTATCCTTGCAACTGCAGATCAGTGGGGAACTAGCGAAAGTTCAAAGTAGTGCGCTAGTATTACGAAGGAAGGCGTTACTAGTCCCATATTTCATTGGGACAGGGAACCAGTCTACCTAAATCCACATGTGGTGTGAAAATGTGCTAGGAGAGTGGAGATTGGAGAGAGTGGCGAGGAGGGTAGAGTAGACTGGTTGCTTGTCTCAATGAAATATGTTACTGGTAACGCCCAGCTACAAGCGACTTTTACCTCTCGTTTGTTCGCTTATTTGCAGTGGCAAAAAAAAACAGCACAACCTCACCTCCAGCAGAATCACTGCTAGGAGAGCACATATCTCCCCAGATATCTTATTTCTACTTGTTTATGTTAAAGGATAATGAAAAAAAATGAAGTAATGGTAACCTTCCAAAAGAAAAAAAGATATTTTGTCAGAATGTTCCTCTAAAAACCAATTTAGTACTAGTTGAAAACTGTTACCCATGATGATTTTGTTCGAGTGCAGAATCTCAGCAGGATTTGTCTCAGACAAACATCATGTGAGGTATATGAATTCTATGTGTGAATCCCACTTCAGTCTCTACGCTAGCTCTAGTCGGGTTAAATCAATGGCCACCTTGACCCACTGCAGGGACATGTCTGTTACTCTCCTGCCAGTCCTTTTGTATTGCTTGGAGAGAGTGTTATTTCATAATCTCTAAGCCAATTTTCCATTTTTCTTATTTTCTTGTCCTTTATATTTTTTACAAAAATAAAGAATGTAAATCTTGGTTTGTTTATCAATTTGATAGCTATGAGTATTTCCTATTTAGTATGTCACTTTTAGAGTATGCATAGAACAAAATTACTTGGTTTGGAGGTGCACACCGTAGATACCGTACGTGATTTAACCCGACCAACTTCTTAGTCTGAACAGCGTGGAGACAGAGGCGGTGGCCACTCTACGGTAGATGGCGTCTTTAGATTGGGGGGTGATTGGGGCGAGACACTATGGAGGACCTCAAGCCGCTACCAGCAGAATCAAAGATCATGTTAATGCACTGACCAGTGGGCTGTCCTTTACTATATTCATCCTACTTTTACACTAGTCTCCCACCCAGCTCATGAAACGGTCACATGGTATTAGCGCCATTTTTACAATTCTTTTTTACTTATCTTTAAGAAACCCCACACTGTTATACTGTATGTAATTGAAAATTTGCTACCGTTGATTAATGTTACACATAAAAGGATATATTTGACCAACTCTCATTCTCCATAATTATAGGATAATAAGGAATCCATTTATACAACCTGATTCTCCTTATGAATGTGTATTCACGATTTATTGCTGTTCTCCACTTTTGAGTTGGGTTGTCGAAAGATATTTCGTTGGGACACACAGTATGAGTGCTCCTTAGAAAGAAAAGTTGAATTGTAATCTTCCACTTTGGAATTGGTTGTGTCTTCACTGTTAATATTGTTAAGAGCTCGTAAGCCAAGTGTTATGTGGTTAGGTAAAGGAAACTAAACTTTATACCTTCAAGGACTTCAGTCCACAGTTAGCACTACTAATCTTTCCACCAGATGTTTTTTTTCTACTCATTCTAATCATAAACTGTGTGATATTACAAAGGAGATTACGATGTAACGTTTTTCATTTAATAAAGGCTGCTTAAAAAGGTTTAACGACAAGCACTACTCGCACAATAGTGGCGATCTTCCATAATGAAGTCACATGCAATAAGAACATATTACTAAAGGACAAACTACTAACAGATCCCACCACACATATAACCATATACTTAGTAAACAATACTGATCTTTTTATCTTCATTTTTAACCTATTATCTTTTGATCAGAAAGTATGAAAAAGATCCTCTTGTTTTAAAAAAGTTGGCAAAATGTCTTTGATTTTCATCTTAGAATGATCTCTCGATGACAATAACTGGATTTCGTGTCAGCTGTGTTAAAGGTCCGTCGGTGGTTCCTGACCGTAGAATGCTGACGGCCAATGGAAATAGGGTATCAGAAGAATCAGCATATCTACACCGTAATCGTCAGTGCGTTCACACAATGTTTATTCTATATTCAAGAAGCCTTCACATTCAGCAATCAAACTGAATTTTACAGTCATAGTCTTGACTCATCAGTTATTCGCTGTGCTTTCAAACGGGCCCCAGTCCCTTCTCATCGCATCCTCGACGCTCTAGCACCATATTCAATGTTTAACACTGCATTTTGAAGATGCATCCCTCATGTTTATACCATCACAGCAGTCAACATTATCACATCAAGACATCTGCACTATGTTCCAATTTTGTGGCATATTTTTTCTCTCTCTCTCTATACGGTTCCTACACCTCACTTTCCCTTGGGGATTTATTGGTGTGGATATTATTTCACAAGTGAAAAAATTCCAATTTTGTCTGCACAACTTCATACATCACCCTGAGAGTGCTATACCTTCCAATACACTTAAGGTGGGATTCACACGATGGGATTCATGTACCTCACAGGGTGTTTTTCTGAGACAAATCCTGCTGAGATTCTGCACCTGAACACATTTTTTTTTCGGATAAGTTATAGGGATTCATTTCAATGAGACATGTTTACCTCCCTGTAATTGTTAAAGACATTTCCCCCTTAAAATGAGCGAAATCGCATGAGATTTTGAGCCCTGTGAGGTACATGAATCCCACCGTGTGAATCCCACTTAAGTGGGATTCACACGGTGGGATTCATGTACCTCACATAGGGTTTGTCTGAGACAAAGCCTGATGAGATTCGGTACTGGAACACAATCTCCTCGTATGAATGACAGGGTTCCATTTTGCTGAGATAAGTTCTTCCTTGCAATTGTCGGTGACAATCACTACTAACAGGGAACAGGATCTCATGAGATTTTGACCTTAAGTGGGGTTCACACAGTGGGATTAATGTACCTCACAGGGTTCAAAATCTCATGAGATTCTCTTCCTTTTTAGGGGTAAATGTCGCCAACAATTGCAGGTGATATACATGTCTCATGGAAATGGAAACCCTACAATTTAGATAAAGAAATTGTGTTGCATTACAGAATCACAGCAGGAAAAACACCTTGTGAGGTACATGAATCCCCTCGTGTGAATCCCACTGTAAACAGGTTTAAGATTTAGTATTTCTATTCAATAGAAACAAAATATTTATTGTTATATATTGTATCACGCAATTACAATCTTGAATTATGAGTTTTAACCATTATGTGCCGGTCCTCTAGGGAAACAAACTGCCACCAGCACCCGTCATTAAGGGAGTAGCTCGGTCCCAGGCACCGGTACGGAAAGGGTTAAGACCTCAGCTCGTCCCCACAACAAGCCCCCCTACCACTCCTATTTAGTCCCGGAACAACCCCGACCCCACCCTCCACCAGGGGCGCCACCAACCCCCAGGGAAGGGGCATGCTAAATAATGCGAATTGGAGATGAAATGAATATTGCCTGTTAGTGTTTGGTCCGGGAGTGAGTAATGGTCGGGGAGTTTGACTGGTGTAGGGACTGCTTGGCGGGAGAGACGGGAAGGGGGAGAGGGAGGGTCCATGTGGCAGGATTGTTGTCAGCGAGAAAGAAAAGGAATTCCTCTACTTTCTGTAGGCAAACAACATAAATAAGCCAGTGCATAGTTCCCTACCTTAGAACCCTACTCCTCATATAGTGTATATATATATATATTCTCAAAGAATGGGTATATATGTGTGTAGGGAAGGGGTAGAGGGGAGGGTCCGTGTGGCAGGATTGTTATCGGCGAGAAAGAAAAGTGATTCCTCTATTTTCTGTAGACAAACAACATAAATAAGCCCGTGCATAGTTCCCCTGCCTTAGAACCCTATTCCACGAATAGTTTTTAGTTTATAAATATATATATATATATATATATATACATTTATATGTATATATAAAGGTATATATATATAGGGTTTTAAGGATAGAAATACACAAGGAATAACCAAGAGCACAGTGCGACATCCGATGTTTAAGGGGATGTTTTCCTCTCCATGAGACTTCATGACACAGAGACTTCATGACACAGGTACTGCATGATACAGGTACTGCATGGCACAGATACTGCATTGCACTGAGACTGCATGGCAAAGAGACTGCATGGCACAGATACTGCATGGCACTGAGACTGCCTTGCTCTTTTCAGATTGATTTACCTTTCGATAGTAGCATTTTGATGCGGTATTAGGAGAAAACGCCCTAACTGTGGCCGAACTATGTCTTAGTTCGAGGTCACCTATTGCCGACGTTCGCCCCGACGCCGCAGGCGGAGGGGCGAACGTCGGCGATAGGTTACATACCTTTATCCGATCAGAAAGACGCCATTTATCGCGTTATCGAGTGACAATCGCTTCATGTTGACACTGTCTGCTACAAACCGGAAGTTGCGCAGGATCTGTGTTTCGCGCATGCGCGATAAGCCGTCACTCGCCTAGCGGATGTTTAGCCTCTATTTGGTACGCGTGCGGTTAGCAGAAGATACGATTGGAGAGCGTTAGGCGTGTGTGGAGGCGGATACGCCAGGAACCAGCCACAGCGTGTCTGTGCGTCGCCCGTTGCGGATCGTGTTGTTATTATCGATGAATTTCGCATATTTGAGCAATTTAAATGGTGTCAGGTGAGAGCCAAACGTTAGTTGCCTCGTGGATTAGTCATTAGGAACTTGAAGTTGCTACGGGGGGCGTGCATCGTGAGTTTAAAGTCGCGATTCGACGACGTTCGCCATGTTGTTTTTGGTCGCGATGACGTCGAATACACACGCCTATCGCGTTGCGGCGAGTTAGTTACATACAATCGTGCAGTGCGACAAAGCGCAGTGTAGTGGGCCGTAGTCGCGATATACTACACCCCCGTGAGCGGGTAGTATTTCACTGACGTTCGGCTATAGGTATGTAATAATATGTATCCAGTGACTCCAATATAAAGGTATGACATAAACAATCCTACCATATTGAATACAAAAAATTGTTTGAGATTGGCTCGTATTCTGAAGTCTGAAGAAAAAAACTGAAGTTAGATTATAGGCACATCTGAGCATTATAACGCACCTGGGCCCCGGTGCTCCACGTTTACGACAGAGTTGTGGATCGCAGAATAGCGATCTGAGGGCCTAAACGTTGCTCCTGATATTTTGCGGATCGCCACCTAAAATCCGGCTTTTAGCAATACTTTTTGGTGGTGCCACCATGGATCGTTATTTGAAACATCAGACAGGGCTGTATTCAACCTAGAGCGATACGATCCGCAGTGCTGTGAAGGTCAGCGTAAAAAGTATCACTAAATGCCGTATTTTACGCGGCGATGCGCCTATACGATTGCGACACGATCTGCAAAATTTCAGGAGCAACGTTTTGGCCCTCGGATCGCTATTCGGCTATCCGCAGCTCTGTCGTAATCCTGGAGCAATGGGGCCCTGCCTCATTCGATATATGCCCCTAAATTGTTGTAGCGCTATCGCATCGTAAAAAGTAGCGATACCACGTGAATATAGTGATACGATCCGATATTATGAAAGCCAAGTTTTTTTTAGTCGGATCCATGAAGTAATCGTAAAAATAAAACTGCGATCCGATTATAGCCAGCGATGCAACAGAAACTGGAGCAACAGGGCCCCGTTCCACTTCAGAAACATCGGCATTATTTAATCCTGATACTGAAGGGGTGATAAATGTCTTCACCGATCTCCCGCCTTCTGATTTCGGCGAAAACCGCGCACCGTCTTTAATGCAAATGAGGGGACGCGGTTCCCGGATGTTGGTGGCGTGTGATTCCTGACCACGTGACCGTTCAAGGCGGCCCCTAGCGGACTGTCCGTTCAGCGGTGTTGTCTCTGGACGCTGATTGGACAATGGGACCTCGGCCTCGGCATACACCTCACACCACCATTATTTAGCCCGTAAACAATGGGCTTTGTTCGGTGAATTGTTCGTGGTAGACCGTAGCCCCAAGTGACTGATAGGTCATAGATATAAGGCACAGAGTGATTGCTAGTGATGCCAACATCCGCTAGAACATTATAACATAGCTCCACTGCAGTTAGGGGATGACCAATATTACCAGCTGCGATAATCCGTAGATAATCGCCAGTCAAGGCTTATACCCCTCTATGGCAAGCCAAACTATTTTAGATAAACTGCCTGAAGAAGTCCTATCAACTAAGACGATACGTTGCAACCAACCGACCATACTTGCCCTCCCTATTTCGATGTACTACAACCCCTAATAAAACTACCAATTTTTAATCAACTCGTCTGATTTTTTGTGGGTTTAACTCCATTTGATTACTTTAGATAAAATCCATTGATAAATGGACCCGCAACCTGGTGTTTTATTTGATGTCTGAGGCAAGATGGCCGCCTCGACAATCCAATAGAGATATGGCCTATAGAGGCACCCAACGCATGCTCCCCTTAGCATAGTTAATAGTGTCATCTCTGGATCTCTCTATAAGAATTATTGAATGATTAATGGTGTGTCAAGGCTTTCTTTGTCCATGATCAGTATCCTAAGAGGTTTTTTATTTTACCGTCATATGAGCCAAATTTTACAATGTTACCTCTCATTTCTCTTGTTTATTTATCTCCAACGTCTTCTTTGGTGGAGTACGGTTCTACGATGTGAGTCTGAAGAGCCAGATCCACTCAGGCGATTTTCAATGCGAATTTGGGTTCGCAGACGTTTGCAGACGTTTGCAGACGTTCGCAGATGTTTTCATGGACATGCAAATGCCTTGCGACAATATATTGAATATCATCGCATGGGATTTGCACAGTCGCATGGATCGCAGACGCATTCGCTTGGTCCCCTTAGTGGATCTGGCGCTCACGACACGACCCAACACAACCTGACATGCACCCACACAAGGGGCCGTGTCGGAAGTCTTCTGACACACTCCGACACGATCAAACATGTTAATATTTGCTACGACACATACCTTGTCGCAGTGTGTCCCAGCGTGTACAGATACATTTACATATAGGGGAACTAGAATGTATTCACTTTATTAGGGCTGTCCGATAGTGTCAGCGGCTCCTGGGTAACAACATATATTTTTATATCCGCTAAAAAACCTGTTTCGATGTCAAACAAAGAAATTATTGATTTGAGAAATTTAAGCCTTATTATAAATCACTATATTCACAGTGCATGAGGCCCTTCATATCTGTCAAAGATTTTATAATTTTTTGTTGAGTATGTCTCACATGAGAGTGATTTTCCCGGCAGAATTCTCTACGATTAGGCACGCCTTGTGTCGTAGTGTGTCGTAGTGTGTCGGTACCTATATCATCGTTATTTTTTGGGTAATGAGCGGTATCACACAGCAGCGACAGAACCTTACGACGCGCTACGACACAGGGGGCTGTTGAATAAAGTTTGTTCGTTTCTTGTGCTGGTGCTGATGCTGGACGATACGATAACTCCAATGATAAACGACATCCTGGACGATTTCTTTCATTCAGTGTGGTATGACAAAACACAAAGATATTTTCTAAATGAACGTATCCGTATTACAGCACATTGTAGGAGGTTTAGATTACTCTTATTTTCAAAACATCTTCTGCTTGTAGCACATTATTTTATACAATGCTATGGCCCCAAAGATAGTCCTACAAGATACCTATTTTGTTGTTTGTAGTTTATTCAACGGCCCCAGGAACTGGGACATGTTTCACTAGTTTCATGACATGTCTGTGACACCATACAGACATTGGGGTTGTCTAGTATTGTGACAACAGAAGTAGCTGCTTTCAGGAAAAGACAAATCCAAAACATAAGAATTAAACAAATCTACACATCATGGACCTGTTTCCCTGGTTTCGTGACAAAATTGTTAGACAGACTTGAAAAACGGCACCAACAGTGCAAGCAAGAACGGACAAAACAAAGTCTAATGTATAGTTCTTATGAAACCGGACACCCCATCTAGACGCCATCTAGACATGTCAGGAACTAGTGAAACAGGTCCCAGCTGTGTCGAGAGCTCTATCGTAGCTTGTCGGCTCTGGTGGATGCAGCCCTTTATAGTCTCCTCACTGCTATCAGTCGCATATGTCTGGTCATTTACCCATTGGATCTTTTCTTTCTTCTTTTTCAATTACCGTTTTTTATCATATTAATCAAATAGGCAGCTCTACGTTACTAAGAGCGCAGAGTAGTGGGCAAAACTAATCCACTCTCTGTTATCTGTGTCTAGGCATATTTGAATCGCTGAAGAAGTGGGAAAAACATAATAGCTCCTTCCCTAACAATGACAGTGCTTATGAGGGTATAATATCGCAGGGAGAGGGTCCTTTTTACTTAATATGGACATAAATGATATGGGCAACACGGTCCATCAAATATGTGTGAAAATTAGGCCTGGCGTCCACCTACTCCGATAGAAATTTAGACCTACCGATATGGCACCGATATAGAAAGCAAATATCGAAGACATAACGGGAAGGTTCCAAATCGTGGACATATGTCTAGATATGCCAATCCACCACACACTGTATGGGTTTTTTATCGGTGCCTAATCGCAGAGACGTGGTCATCTGTCCCGATATTAGGTGACGCGATTTTGTATCGGGAGGTGCGTCGTAGACAATATCGGAGCCATATCGTAGTAGGTGGACGCCAGGCCTATAGCAACCATTCGTTCTCATAATGATAATGATTTTGATGTGACACATGCCTATATTCGTAACAATGCAATATTTTCATAGATTTTTGTTCCATCTAACTTATAACTCAAATTCCCCACACTTCACCGAGATAGAATGAAAGAGCAGAAAACACTCAATTAGAAACAATCCTCAAAAATCAGAAGGCGCAAAATGATTATGGGGTCGATAAAATGGCACAGTAAGTGTGCTGTCGTGGTTTCTGGAGATAACCTAAACCAACACAGACTTCTTTAACATTGTTTTCTCTTTTTCAAGAACCAATTTCTTTCACTTGACTTTCCCTTCTGGGCACTGATATTGAAAAGGAAAAAAATGCTTACAATTACATGATAAGCGAGACCTTTATTCATTAGCCTTGTCTAAATGCTGTGCATGAACCATGATAGGTATAAGTCTGTTGGTGAATATTGAACCCTAAAAAAGGAAAATGGAACTGATACTTTAGCTATACCTCATCGTAGATAATAAGTACTGTCTTATGCTGTCTTGTATTGTGTAGTTCTCATTCCCCTTACCAATGTAGAACATTATGTTAGGTTCCCAGTGTCCCACACTATAAAGGTGCCATACTGGATTTTCTTTCTGTCTACTCGGGAATGTATACATACAAACGATACATCAACATGCCGAGTCTTGTCTATTTGATGATCCTAGTCTGTTTGTTATTCTCACCAAGTGGAAATTGAAATATAAATCACTGTCCTCGTATTTAACTCTCCAGCTGGTTCAGTTATCCTTTTTTTTTTTAAACACATGGCATAAAACACCTCGGTAGCGGAATGGGAGTGAGAGCTCACCACTCCACCAGCCTCCTCCCCGTGTGATGAATCGGTCCGGACTTGTTTGATCACGTGACGATACCACGTGGTGCACCACGTGACCAGCCGGCCGCGCGCATGCTCACTGTCCGTGTCAGAATCACGTGGCGGCATCCCCACGCCCCCTGGTGGTACAGTGGGCAGCATCTTTCCGTGGGGAGACACGGGGAGGAGGTGCAGTACCTCATCATTACCTTGCCGCACGGGCTGACCTTTATGTGACCTTGGTTGACCTCAATGTGACCTGAGCATGACCTCGATGAGGCAGTGGCTGGAGGAGCGTCTCGTGGCGCCTCCTGTTGGTGGTGGTTGGCGGCGGCATGCTGGTGTTCGTCATGGCCGGGTGGGGGCAGTGCCGTGTTGATATTACACAGGCAGCGAGGTCCGCAACCCGGTTTTTACCACGTATGCCGAAGCCCGGGTTTTTTGGGCTCTCAAGTGTCTGATTACAACTTGTATTTGCTGGTTAACCAGTATTATCTCACCCTTGGTATTTGTCCCCCGAAGAGTCAACATCGGGAACTCGTACTTAACGCCCATTGCGTATTTGTAGCGGTAGCCGGCTCTGGCGTCGTCAGGTTTCGGATTAGACTGTATCTATTCGAGCGATCCCATTTTGCTAGCCTCACATAGGTTGGTTTGGATATTATCGGTATATAAGCTGGATGACTATATGCATAAGCATATAAAACCAGACTCTGAAACTTAGGTAAACATTGTTGATTGATATACCTTTTTTTATCAATCCAAATTGTTAGGCCCGGCGTCCACCTACTACGATATGGCTCCGATATGGTCTACGATGCACCTCCCGATAAAACATCAAAATCGCGTCGGAAGGTCACCTACTATCGGGGCAGTTGACAACGTTTCTGCGATTAGACACCGATAAAAACTCCTTACGATGGCTGGTGGATTGGCATGTCTAGACATATGTCTACGATTTTGCACATTCCCGATATGTCTCTGATATTGATTTTTTGTATCGGAGCCATATCGGTAAGTCTAAATTTTCTATCGTAGTAGTTGGACGCCATGACACGGGTTGTCAAGTAGAGCCAATGGAGTAAGTCTGCAAGCCGAAGTAAGCCGAAGTAAGCCGAAGTAAGCCGAAGTAAGCTCTCTTATTCAACCACCGGGAGGGTTCGGAAAAACCTATTACTATATACCGGTGCACGAATGTCTCACTTTTACGCAATAGGAGAAAAGATACCGTTCGGCCGCACCGTGGCGTAAAATATTTTTACGCCATACCGTACCACGTGATCACCCGTGAACTATCCATCAAGGTGAATGTTCGGTGATTCATACCTGCCTTGCTTATTTCGGAGGTTGAAATAGGTTGATAACTGAAGTACATAAATGGCATTTTAATCGAATTTCGGCATATAGTAATAAAAAGACATAGTGAGTGTGTCTGAATTACATCTGTTCCTCGATATTTTGATCAAAAATACTCACCTCATTCTTCGAATTCGGTGAGTATTTTTGATCAAAATATCTCTGAACAGATTCCATTCAGTCACACTAGCCATGTCTTTCTATAATACCATTGTTGTGATGATCCAAGGGGTCCACTCTCTACCGAGGAACACACAGAGTAACCGGTAGACCTGCCATGGACTCGGCCTTATATACAGACCGAGTTACGTAGTCCCAGCACACCCGTGGCACTCTCATACACAGACCTACCCGAATCACCACACAGCAGGGTTTAGCACCTGAGTGAAGAGCAAACACACCATCACTCAACTTACCCAACCCCTACATCTTTATAAAACAAACAAAAAAACTTAATGCGGGGCTATTTCATAAATGTAGCCAATTAGTAAATGTGAGGGGTGAGATAAATTCTGAATCCTACTCAATCCCTTCTCGTTTGAATCAATACGCAATTCACTTGGCTTCGCCTTGGGAATTACTTTTTTTTTTTTTTTTTCATACTTTCTTTATTGAAGTCGTCATTGAGAAGATTATACATAGATCAAGTAATACATTATATGTTGACATCAATGAAGTGGTCATAGGCGTCAGCCTGTCATAGGCTGGTTTTCATCGCTAGACCATCACTTCAGCATAACACCAGGGCAAAATTGCCACTCCGTAACAGAAATCCAAAATATCATATAAAGAAAACATACACATATGCAATTCAAACTCTATGGAGTATGAGCTCTGACCATAGACCCTTATAGGTTTCCTCTATAATAAGTAATAGGACAACGTTATTGCCAGATCTATACCAACACCAATGTTCAAGTATCTGGAGCTTGTACATGTTAGAATAGAATGCTTCGGGTACAGAATCTCAGCAGGATTCGTCTCAGCCATACACCCTTTGAGGTACAAGAATGCCATTGTGTGAATCCCACTTTAGGTACTTAGTCAGCGACCTAGCAGCGGGTCCATTTGTCTCATCAAAATGACCATATCATTTTAAATCTGTTTTAAATATAATTTCTTGGATTCCATAGAAAGGCAATCATTGCCGACAATTGCTGGGGAAAGAATTTGTCTCAGGGAAATGGAACCCTACCATTCAGACAAGGAGATTGTGTCCAAGTTCAGAACCTCAGCAGGTCTTTCCAGATATTTCGGCCAACTTTATAGATCAAACCGCTTCAGATATTCTCCCTCTATGAGAGAGAACCTCTCACGTGAATATCACCCTGTTAGGGTGTATCAAACATCAGCCTTTTTACCTCTTATATCTTAAAAACTATGATTCTGGAAGGATCCGCTTGGAGTATCTCCCACACATAGAGACATAGTTAACTAGACCTAGGCAAGGAGACTGAAGAGCAACGAGAGTGAGATTCTCGTACAGAATCCTGCTACTTTTTTTAGTTTTTCTCTACACAGATGTACTTCTATTCTTATGATTTGTTTCTAGCTGTACTGAAAACATAATTTGGAAGTGTAGTCTCCCTATCTCCTATGCTTTAGACAATGGAATGAGATCTCACCCTTTCGCTGGTGTCAATCCATAGAGTTCTGATCGCCGATGATCAGCTCAAGCACCTGTGTCATACGAAATGATAACCACGAGTTTACGATGGTTTCCCATGCACCCGCTAGGGGGATGTACACAGAGTAAAGAGATATCTCTTTACTCTGTGGTAGGAAGTAGCTAAATACGAATCGACGAAGTCGCTAGTCATCTTTTAAATGACTCTGACAACTTCTAATTTGACAGCCTTCTCCCAAGCCGCCCATTGCCAAAGGCGTAATGAAAATCATAAACTAATACAGAATTGATAAATTTATCCCTCCAGTTTCCGTTTTCCAACTCGAATAAATGACGAAATCCACTCACACCACTCACAGCATCCGATTTAATTTACCGAAGCCAATCTTGATGGGACTCACATTAGCCCAGACAAACCTGATCAAATCTGACGCAGATTAGATGCGTACGCGCGTCTTATGACAACTTTATAGTTGTCTGGCCGAGCGAATCGTCGCCCCAATCAGTTAATTGGGCCCGGAGAGTGCCTGGGCAGAGGTTGGTGAATTACCAGTGAACATGTGAGGCTCGCCTTGATCGTATCTCCCTCAGACGGAGACAATCTCTGTCAGTCAATAGCAGTCTTATGGGATGATCTGCTGTGGCGGGGGAAAATTAACTAATGGTGGAAGCCCGCCATGGAAGTGTGGATCGCAACACTTAAATTGTGTGGAGAACTTCTCCATGAGTAATTTCAGTGAAACCTAATTATTAGGATATTACATAATAGCAATGATATTAACTATGGTATAGTTTAACCTAGGTTAGAAAAATATTATCAAAATATTCGTATTATCTCATCAAAACATAGCAATTACTTAAATTCCGGAAATGATGCCTCTAGGCAGGCATCATAGATAAGCTAAATGGTTACAAATGTTTGTTACTCTAATCTGTTTAAAGTAAAAACAGAACTTCCATGGGAATTCAGCATTATCTCACCGCTGATATTTATGTCCTATAGGCTTAACATTGGGAACTCGTTCCACATTCCCCTAAAAGTATTGTAATCTATTCTCCATGGTCTATAACCTGTGTATCAGCCATTCTCTTTGTATGTACAGGGGTGAAATAGATACAGAAAGCAACTCGTTGTGGACAAAGTCGTTGCTCTCTAACTCGTCTGAATGCTACATGATTTTCACTCAGCAGTCTTATGGGATGATCTGCTGTAGCAGGGGAAAATTAACTAATGGTGGAAGCAGGCCATGGAAGTGTGGATCGCAACACTTAAATTGTGTGGAGAACTTCTCTGCGAATCATTTCAGTGAAACCTAATTTCTTTTGATAATGTTTATTTCATTATTCTGATTAGAGTACAAACAGTACTTCCATGGGAATTCAGCATTATCCCACCACTGATGCTTTTGTCCCATAGGCTTAACATTGGGATCTCGTTCTCCATGCCCCTACAAGTATTGCAGTATGTTCTCAATGGTCTATACTCTGTGTAGCGTGTGTACAGGGGTGAGATGAATACAGAAAGCAAATCATTTTGGTCACAGAAGTCATTCTCCACCTCGTTGGAATGCTACATGATATTCACTCGACAGTCTAATTTCTTTTACAGTAAAACCCCGCCTAAGGGGCCACACTCCGTTCCGAGCAATGTGCCCCCTTAAGCGGGGTGGCCCCTTAAGCAGGGTTGAAATTAACTAGATAAAAATTTCTGTTCCGAGCAACCTGTCCCCTCAGATGAGGTGTCCCAGAAGCCAGGATTTACTGTAATTATGTTTATTTCTCTATTCTGATTAGAGTACAAACCGTACTTCCATGGGAATTCAGCCTTATCCCACCCCTGATATTTATGTCCTATAGGCTTAACATTGGGAACTCGTTCCCCATTCCCCTACAAGTATTGTAATCTAATCTCCATGGTCTATAATCTGTGTGTCGGCCATTTTCTTAGTGTGTACAGGGGTGAGATAGATACAGAAAGCAACTCGTTTTGGACAAACTCGTTGTTCTACAACTCGTTTGTATGCCAAGTGATATACACTCCGCTGTCGCCTCGTTCATATCCCACCGCATCAAACTCGTGGAGACTGAAGACTTTGACAAAAACTCGTCATTTCTTTTATTATTAAATACCTATGTCTGAATATCTATTAAATACTGCCCGCTGCTAGGGGTGCAGTAATAATAATGTTTGCGCCCGCGGTGACGTCGAATTTGAATGTCATTAAAATGGCTTTTTTTCACCCATTAAAGGTATATAATAATAAGCAAACGTCCTCACTGTAAACAAAATGGTTCTCGTTCTCGGTCAGTCTTCGTTTTCATACTGCCTTCCGCCTATGGCGTCAGGCAGTATGAAATCGACGACTGACCTCGAACAGGAACCGTTTCGTCCACAGGAAGGACGTTTCCTCATAATATTGCACTTGGATTAAACATCCAGAATTCTGTTTAGTGACCAAAATATACATAAATATGTTTTTTCTTTAGTTTGTAAAATATCAAATGATTTTTAGTCCGTCAAGAGAAACGAATATCTCATATCATGTTTATCTGTAGGCTCTAGTGCCGGACAAAAAACACCCATACCTTCCCTGAGGCATTTTCAGCGTACAATGATATCATCTTCAAGTATCTCAGTCAAACTCCCCGTAGGCAATAACCTTGCTAAGCTGTAATATAAACTGTCTATATCTGAATTTCCTCGATTCCTCTGATCGACAAACTCCGCCACGCCCACACTCTCCGACCAGATGCCTTGTTAACCCCACTGTCTGACCTCCATATCCGACCTTGACCTCCGACCATCCTGACTCGGGACCACGTGACCCCTGGTGTGTCTGAGAGCCGCTAGGGGGCAGTGTTTGTTTCCAGTCTGTCAGAGAGAGGTGGGGTGTATCGTGGTATGACAATAAGGGCGTGCAGTCTGCAGATAACATTGGGTAATGGATTTAATAGTTCCTCTTCCTCTGCGAGCTGCTCAACTAGAGAGCTGATGTGAAGAATGAAATTAATCTGAACCTAAATAAAATCCATTTTGCTAATTGGTTTAACATTATAAATCCCAACAGTGCCTCCTTACTTCATCCAATTGTGATGGAAATTACCAAATTTCAAAGAGGTATACTTGGGACGTAATAGTATTTGTATTTCCCTATTCAAATATAGCCTTAATAGTTTTATAAATATTTTAATTGTTATCATATACCTGTGCAATTCTGGCTTATTGTTGCCTACAGAACCACCAGAATAAAGATTAAATTTTTTAAATATTTTTTTTTAATTGTTACGTTCCGCTGCTCCCTATAGGCTCGTTTCCATTGGCCGACTATTTGGCACCGATCTTCAGTCGGGAACCACCCATAGATTATTTTTGGGACACTGACGCCGGGTCGGTGAATGGGGACGAGACATGCAGAGAATGCTCACAGATTAATTGTGTGTAGATTATGTAACAATGCCAATTAAATCTGTTTGTGCCCAGAAAATACAATAGAATCGGTGTATGCGCTGCACCCTCACCGATTTTCTTATACCGACCTACAGTCTGTGTCAACACCGACAAATAAAATCTTGGGCGTTTTCAGGTAAACCTTTCAATTTCTGCTTAGTATGCGCTCCTGTATATAAAAGCACAAGATATATTAGGTATTTATTTTTATGTAAATACCTTGTAGGCGTTGTAGCGCATACGGTATGCTTGGTAGTAGCTATTATCATTTAAAACCTCCTGAATACATACTTCATACTACTTTAATTTAGGAAATTCAGTAATGTGTTGAGAACCCCATGGAAAATATTGGGCCTCCGATTTTCGTAAATTGGGCCCCGATTTCCAAAAATCTTTTATTCAGTAATTTTCCCATCACCTGATTTCATAGATAAGATATTATTATCATATGTCCCCCGGCATACAATACACCCTGAAATATCTGCCACTGCAGTTATCGTGGCCTGATTGTACTTACTTTCCCTCAGCCTCAGAAAAAATGGGGCAGACATGAGTGTATAGAGTCTGACGTGTCTGCCGCTCGCGCTGAACGCGGGGGCCGCGCGAGGTGTAAATCCGCCCTAATTGACATCGCCGCAGCCATTCGGGGTTCTAATTACCCCACAACGGAGGATTAAGACAGACACACATAACGCCGCAGAACTGGTGATGAGAAAAACATAAAAACCAGCCCGTCAAGCCTTAGATATTAGTATCCATTAACTCAGCTTTGTTATTAATCAGGCGGAGACTGGGGCCCTCCTGAAGCCAATGATGTGGCGGTCGCCAACCGAGTGATAACTTTACATTTTCTCTTGGTCTGGCTCGGGAACGAATGGAAACTTTTATATGTGATATTTCTGTATTGATAATTTCGTTTGTGAATTATATCAATATCACAAATGATTTATGTCCATATTTATATTTCCGGTATAAATGGCCATTTTGAAGGGCATTTCAGGTTCGTGTGATCTTGAATGTAGTTTATTTTCCATATTAACTATACTCGAACATATTAACTACAAAAACGATTTTCACAGCCAAAACATCGATCTAGCGATGCAATAACAGAGTAATTTAAATTACTTCGCGAATCCAGTTAGAAACGTTTAATCTCCATTTCTTTATTTTTTTAAAGCTTTTATTGATACTGGAGGGATTGTCTAAGAACATGTATGGGTTACACTACCCTGAGTAGCCAGAACCACTTTTTACATAATAAGAAGTTACATACGTAAATACATAGCATCATTCAAATATCATTTGGTTTGTAATAGGTAAGTAACATGATCAAGTTTATCTTAATGGCAGTTTTTGGATGGCTTTCTCTGACTAATTTTGGTTGCTTAGTTTGGCTCGTAAAATGTAATTTTTGAAGATGTTTTCGTCTTGTATTTGTCTTATTGACGGTGTAAAATCATTCCATCTTACAGTTGTTTTGTGTTGTACCGACTCTTTATACAAGTTGATGTCTGGTCATCTCTCTGAAATCCTTGCTGCTGATTTGTCAATTGCTTATGACCTCATCTCACATCTCTCACCCATGACGGGGGGAGGGGGAGGGGGGAGTTTACTCAGTGGTTAGGGCACTGGACTTGTAATCCCAAGAGTGTAGGACTTTGTGAGTTTGAGTGCCACTGCAACCACTTTTCTCCTTCACCCCCAGCAGCGGTAGATTTACTGCTTTATCAAAGACCAATCCTTCTCATACCATGTCTATGTGGTGTGGGAACTAAAAGAACTCTCACCTTTGTATATGTGTAGGGGTGGGATTTCTACCTAATTTCATCACATAGATTCGATCACCACCCTTGTGGTGTTAAAGAACCTTGAGAAAGTCTGGTGAGAACCTCAAATGGTTAACTGGACGTTAAATCCAACCAACCATCTGCCATGACAATGGCGCAGTATTGTCATTTTACTGGGATTGTCATGATACGGTACACTATGTCTTCTATGGCGTAATTTGTTTTTGGATTGTGTTTATAGTAAAAGTAGGGCGCCTTTGATACTGCAGTGTAAATAAAACATGTAATAGACGTAAGATAGGCAATGAGGGGATACGAAAGGACAGATAGCAAGGCAAAATGTTCCCTGAGGACATCAATAAATGCACACAAGCCATTGTGATATACCTCAATGATTTCTGTCGCAGGATGCCTGCTATTTAGCGCGTCCGACTGACAAAGATTCGGTGACGAAAGGAATTTTCAAATCGATATACCATGCACTAACCGGACCCAAGGGTACATTTTTTAAAAAGAAAGTGGTACCTGAGTAGTGTATTACTGTATTAGTCTGGTCTCTAAAATGAAATGAAATTGATACAACCTAATCCTGGATTTGTCTCTATTTTTATCTTTTATTTATGCTGTTATTAGACTGTAGGGTCTACTAGGGTAGTGCCTTATTTCCAGTTGGGTCCAGTGGCCAAACGCATTCAAGTTTCCTATTTTTTGTCTTGATTTTACCTAACGTATTTACAGGCAATTATCTCATCGATAGCAGTAGTCTGTTGGTAATGTCATTTGAATCAGATAATCTTAGCCCTAACATGATCATAATACATACAAATTAATTACTGGTTCTGTGTCATCTCCGAGCAGTTGACGCGTAGTAATGTTGGAGCGACAGCGAGGATATTACACCGTCAACTACGAGGAGATTACGGACGCTCGTATACAAAATCAGTCTGTTTTGTATTTATTACCAACCTACTAGATTAATAACAAGAATGGACTATGCATCAACATATAAGATGAATACATATTCGTTAAGGCCATAGCAGTGTCAAGCATGGTGGTAATTCGCTGTATACTTGAGCCTGTTATATAGAGAAACAGGCTTACTGTCTCCGTACGGATAAAATACGCGGTAAAATCGGCGATCAGATTAACCGATGCCGAAGGCAGAGGTTCATCTGATCGCCGATTTTACCAAGTATTTTATCCGTACGGAGACAGTCAGCCTGTTTCTCTATTATTATATACCTTAAAATATCGAATCTTTAACTTTGCTACTGGGGGAATATTTGGATTTTGCCGCCGTACATGCCCCGTACGCCACATACATACCCCGTACGTCACCTAGGTGTCGTACGGGTATAAATACGACATGGGTAGGAGCGGGCAGTATGTGTAGGATATACTACCACAGGTATATAATAATATATAGTTCGCTATTTTTCTGTGTTTTTTGTATGATAAGAGTTTTATGACAGTGATTTCTGATGGTAAATGAGATTATTATGACTGATTATAAATAATAGATATTAAATGAACCATCAAGAAACTTATTTTGAAGTACATGATAATTTGACCTTATTATGGATAGGACTATTTTCCGGAATCTTCTCCCGGAGATTCTGACATGCCAGAATCTCCGGCTAGCTTTGTATGAGGTGGGTAATAAATAGTTATAAAAATTCGTGTTGGATTGGTTGGTATTCCGACTAGAAATCATGTGCAAATCTTTGATTTCTTCATACCTGGTATCTAGTTCGGTGGGCTTTGAGGGCTCTCCTAGTGTATCTTTTAAAATCCAAGTAGTTGTTTAGTTGCCTCATGTCTGAGTCTAATCTCTTGATCCCCTAATGCAGGATATCATTAACTTGACGCATAACTCGGCCATAGAGGGTTAAATAAGTAAATAAATAAACACTTACTCGAGCCACCCGTCCTGTAGGGAGCGGATGTCGTTTCTCCCGCGCGGACCAGTGGACCGCACAGAATGAGGAAACCCGATGCCCCGCTTCAAAGCGCCATGTCATTTACTCTTCTCCAAGAACAATAGGAGGTAATAAAACCACACGGCGCCTCACCGGAAGTACAGCCCGGCATGGCTACATTGTCAACATAGCGCATGCGCCGAGCGACGGAGGCTGGGTGCACTTTTACAGCGGTAAACATTATTCTTACACCGCCAACACGGCAACCCTCTCTGACCTGTGGGAGGTGGAGGGATTTTAGTGGGTTAACCTCACCGCTGTGGAAATTCTACCTCCCTAACCAGGTCAGCGTAATGGAATGAGCAAGAAACAATGAACAAGGGATATGTTGCCTTTTTCTTTTTTTCTTTTTTCAGGGAAGGTTTTAGCAATATACAAATATCCTCAAAAGTGCAATATCTTAGAACTAAATCTTGTACTTGACACATACTGGTTTTTGTAAGTAACTCGACAAATGATGTTGTTGCTTACACACCGGCACACTACTCCAAATAGAAGATATGTACAACATAATTTGGATGAAATGATTTAATAGAAAATACCAAAGAAAATAAGGCATGTCTAGGTTCCTTTTCATAAGCAATATGCAAATATCCGCAAAAATAGCAATATTTCAGCACTTATATATAGCATAATAGTATAAGAGAATACATAAACAAAATCGTTTTGACTATACAGAATAGGATAAATATGATAGTGTATGACTCACATAATACAATATGCAGCTCAGATTTAAATTGGCAGCAACTCATGCTTTTGGGAATGAAAGGAAGCATTCTTACACTGCCATCACGGCAAGCCTCTCTGACCTGCGTGAGACGGGGAGATTTTAGTGCGTTAACCTCACCGCTGTGGAAATTCTACCTCCCTAGCCAGGTCAGCGTAATGGAATGAGCAAGAAACCAAGATGAACAAGGCATACGTTGCCATTTTCTCTTTTTTTTTAGCTAATTGATACTGTTCGAGGAAGGTTTTAGCAATATGCAAATATCCTCAAAGGTGCAAATCTTATCACTCACCTAACACAATGATATTATAAAGAGATTATCCTATCCCTAAAAGAAAACTACCATAGCCTTAACATAGGCATAGTTTATGTGGCAGTCCGTGACATAAAGTGAGTTTTATGTCTTAAAAAGACATAAAAGAAATTTACCAATCATCGACCAAAACGTGAGCTACCACGAAAAAAGTTCCGATTGCACTCAAAGGACCCATGCAAATGCTTGCTGGCGTGAAACTGAATATAACGAGTGATTTCTGAAACCCGCTCCACCTCAACCGTCATTCTCATATCAACAATAAATTGACACCTAAAGAAATCGAGTAATAAAAGCGTAATTAGCCATTTAAGTTTCTCCAAGTTGCTCGAGCGAGTAAAGTCTGCGGCTGCCCCATTGCCAAGTAAGACCATAGGTTGTCAGCAATTCAGAGACCGCAATAGTAGACAGAGGATAAAATTCAGCTAACCTTCGGTGGGAGGATGATGTCAAAATGGTACTTGGTCAGTGTACACATATTTCCTATTATTCTAAAGTTGTGGAGACGAGGTAGGATGAATAGTGAACCGTACCTGACATAGTAATTCTCGACCTGCCCATCGTGGCATAAAAACTGACAAGTCTAACAACTGACAAGTCTAACTCACGCTCCGTTTTCAAATATATGAACAATATAATCTTGTCGCCTATATGGAATAAGATGATTATGATAATATATGACCCATCAAATGCGATCTCTAGCTTGGATTTAGAATGGCAGCAACTCATACTTTTGGGAATCAAAGTTAAGGGTTGAAACATACAAGTTTACTTTTTTTTTTCTCTTTTTTTTTCGCAAAAACTTTATTCATTCATTTAACATCAAATTACATGTGACTTTCCCTCAATCAACATTTGTTCCTTATCAGAGTCAATGATTCAAATATCTGAGATATACTTTTCTCTGTCAAAAACATAATATGAGTGCTTTGCTCCTTTTTTAAAAGATTTATGATGAAAAAAAATAATTTTAAATTAAAAACAACATACAAGTTTACTGGTGAAAATCATTTGCACAGCAGTCTGGAAAGCTAGTTAAAAGGTCGGCTCTTTGGCCTTACAGTCCCGGATTGTATGGAATATGAAATACATGTTCTACATAAGGCAACATTCCAAGCGACTGGTATCGTTTCATTAATCATTCAGGTTTTCCTTGAGATCGAAATTCCATGATTAAGTGTTAGCTATCTTCCACTGTACGACTATTCGCCACCACTCGGCAGTCAGAAACCACCGACGCTAGATCGGTGAATGGAAACAGACATGCAGAGATGCATTCACTGATTAATTGTGCATTTATTATGCAATAAGACCACCACCGACTGACTGAAATCAAAGGAGTTTGAAATTATCGGTGATAGCCATTGTGTTTGGAGGACAGTTCAGTCAGTATATGGACCTGTTAAATGCGGCAGAAGGAAGGCATACGGCCCGTTTCCATTGGCTGATTTCCCATCACCGATCTACAGTCAGGGACCACCGACAGACTTTTGGCACTGTGGACTCAATATCGGTCCATGGAAACAACCAAGGTCGTGAAATGCCCCACGACTTTTTCTGCTTAGATTATGCAATGTGGCACCACCCACCACTGAGTGAAAGCTTGGTCACTGAGTGAAATCTACTACCCTCAGCGATTTTTCTATACCGACCCACAGTCAGTGGCACCACCGACAGACTCTCTGTGTAACTCACAAAAAGTCTAAGCAATCTTCGTCGGCCAATGGAAACGGGCCTATGGTCAGTACTCTCCCCGACTTTTGGATACCGACGTGCAGTCGTTGGCCACCACCGACCGACTTTTAGTAGAACTCAATTAATCGGTACTGTTTACGTCGACCAGTGGAAAATGGCTTTAAACAAGACATATTTGGTGATTATCAGTATGAGGCAGTAAAGATCTCAATGACTTTGAAGGAGAAAAATGTTTGTAATATGGCTAGATGATTAAAGAGACACATTAATATGTCCCTTTTTGATCGTACATCGTACGTTATAGACAGATAAGAACGTTTAATAGCCAAACCTAATTTATCTCCAAACCAGAATCACGTTTATTTAGAAAACCTCAGTCTTGCCTCTTGCTCAAGGAGGTACTTCTGAGGTACATATAGGTTGTCAAAAAACAGATTTCTCATTTCGAATTGTATCACCGGGTTGCTATCAACAGATAAGGGTCAGGGCGTCTTTTTTTATCCAAAGCTATGAAAGTGGTGGCCACTGGTCAAGGTTAGTTCCCAGAAGCCCCACCCTTGTTCACCACTTAATCGTGGGGCGTTCCCTAGCCCGCTGGTACCCAGTAAAGGCCCTATAATCGAACTGTCAGGCCGGGGAACCAGATAGCGTCTGCTGGTGTAGCAGCTTTATTAGCCCCTCCCAACATTTCAGATTTTACCGCCGATGGCTGCTTTCCAGTCTTTTTTTAACACCTCATGTCTTAGTACCGTTTATACTCCCCAGTCGCTAGGTGGCAGCACCAGCTGCAGTCTGGTCACGTGGTGATGTCGGACGTGAGCGATATTAGGGGTAATCCCAGGCACAGAGGTGCTGCCCCCTGCTGTGGTTTGTGAGGATGTGATGCGAACGTAAACACCGGCTAAAAACTCGACCTACTTCCGGAAATGACGTGTAAGGGAAACACAGAAAGAGACATTATTAATAATTATCTGATAATCATTGTTAATTACCCTTGTTTGGTGCCACCAATCACCATTATGTCGACAAGCCGTCATTCCGCCATCGTAAAAACAAACAGAGTTTTTTTTGTTTTTTGTAGGACACACAGGAACTACTGACGGGGCTGATTAAAATACTGGTGATGATGGTTTATGGTTTGTCTGAACGTATTAACTTAACCCAGGGACCTGTTTCACTAGTTTCGTGACATGTCTGTGACACCATACAGACATTGGGGTTGTCTAGTTTCGTGACAACACAAGTAGCTGCCCTTAGGAAAAGACAGACCCCAAACTTAAGAATTAGACAGATCTACACATCATGGGACCTGTTTCACTAGTTTCATGACAAAAGTGTTAGACAGACATGAAAAGCGGCACCATCAGTGCAAGCAAGAATGGACAAAATGAAGTCTAGTGTCTAGTTCTTATGAAACTGGACACACTTTCTAGATGCCATCTAGACATATCACGAAACTAGTGAAACAGGTCCAAGGAGAGTATCGATGACATAGAACCCCTTACCCGGCGTTTACACTAGCCGACGGGTGCACCCCTCTCATAAGATGTGTCTTCGTGGCTTTGTTTGGACTGGAATACAGAATACCACTTAGAGAGTGTGAGATCTTATGAGAGGGGTGCACCAAATATGTAGCGACTGCAGATCGGTAAGCCAGTAGTCGTCAGGTGGTGGCAATGTCCACTGCAAAAGTCATCGATCTCAGAATGTACTCAAGCATTTACACTGACGACTAAGTTTTTACAGAAGCCTATGTTGATGACTAATTCAAACCAGCTTGAAATAGTTGCGGGCATCAGAGCTTGTCCAATAGTCGTCAGGGGGGTGCCAAATAGAATGATCTGAAATAACGAGACGATCTGCAGTTACCATGCACTTTGCGTTTACATTAGACGATTTCTATAATTTTACTGCTGAAGGTCATCAGCAGGTCCAAAATGCCAGAATCGCCGGCCAAAATCGTCTAGTGTAAATGGTGGGTGATAAACACTCAGAAATAATTAGAAGAAGTTGACGAAGTCCAGCTAGAGTATTTGATGATCTAATTGGTTGAAACTAAGCATCAATCAATGAAGGAAAATACTAATATCGGAAAAGGATACTCAAACTGGTAAGATTTCAGGAAATTGAATTGAATCATTATGTTGAAAGGTTAACCGCTTTTTTTTTAAATCAAACTTTTCTGGTATTATCGCTCACTAATCAAGAAGACATGGAACAAATGCATTGATGCGCTGTGGGGGTGGGGGAAGACGGGGGTTAATTTGAATATAGACAGCGGGGTGTTACCGTCTAAGCGGTGCAGTGTGCGATCACCGGAGCGGCGCAGCTCAGAACTGCTCGCCGATCACTTTAATCATCAATAATGTGACAAGAACAGTGCACCCGTAAGTCACCAGACGTCGCGCACATCGCTTTCTATTAGTAAGGCCTTCCCTTATTGGCTGAACGCCTCAATGACGATAATTGATTATTTACTTTGACGCATGTGCCCAAGTCTTCCTTTCCCCGTGGAAGGATGTTTATATCTTAGCCTGGAATAAACGTCCATAGGCTTAACATTAGGAACTCGTTCTCAACAGGCTTGTGAGTACGGTAACTCATTCCCAATGGGTGATAAACAGATAGATATTTCCAGGCTTAGATAAAATCAGATACATTTTCGTGCTCGGTCTGAGTCCCCATTCGCCATCTCGTTTGGAGTGCTTCAGAATATTTACTCGGCTATCGCCTCCTTCATATTACTGCGCACTTCAAACTCGATGGTGAACGAGGACACAGACCAAACACTCATCAGTTTCTTTCTTATTATCTCATCCCGTGTATTATCCTAACCCTGGTATTTGTGTCTCATTGGTTTAACATTGGAACTCGTTCTCCATGCCCCAGTATTGCAGTCCGTTCTCTTTGGTCTATATTCTGTGCATCGTCCATTCTTTAGTTTTGTACAGGGGTGGGATCAATACACAAGGCAACTCTCCAACTCGTTTGAATGCTATGTAACATTCATTTGGCTATCGCCTCGTTCATATTACTGCACATCAACCATGGAGAATTACGACTTTGACCAAAACTTTTTTGTTTCTTCTTTATTCCTTTTTACCATAGACTTAGTATTTGGAACTTGTATTCAACGTCCATGGAGTATATTAGAAAATACTCATAAATCATGAAGTTTAGCCAATCAATCAGTGAAAGGGTGAGATAAATCTGAACCACACTCCATGCATATTAACAGAATATGCGCCATTCATTTTGGTTTATTTTATTATCTTACTTTGCTTTGATTGTGATTTAAGGTGGTACTCCGATTGTTGGTCTCTACCCGCTCTCTGATTGTTCAAGGCTGCTTGAAATAGTCGCCGCTGTCAGAGCATATTCAATTGTCGTAAGGTGGTGCCAAATTGCGCAATCAGACGCAATTAGACGATCTGCAGTCGCCACACACTTTGGGTTTACATTAGACGTTTTCTAGCTTTTTACCGCTGAAAGTCGTCAGGAGGTGCAAAATGCCA